>QCXZ01000064.1:4092784-4747007 GCA_025024175.1 Rhyzopertha dominica
GAGCAGGACGTCCGGAAATTTATTTGTCGCAAATCGATCCTTCTACTCTAGTCACTTTTCAGACGAACCGTTGCAGCTAGAGAAAATCTGACACCACTCCGAAATCCAGCAGGTCAACATTAGTAAATGAACATAAAATTAGCGTAATCGGAGACTACGAAATTTCAAGATGAAAAACAACAAAGGGGTTAGCCTTTGCTATTTTTGCAGTTTTCGGGGGAAATTATTTTTAGCTCAAAATAGGCCTACTGATGTTTTTTGAGCTCCAGATTCCAAAAATGCAGTCAGAAATGAGCCAGGACGTCCGGAAATTTATTTGTCGCAAATCGATCCTTCTACTCTAGGTCACTTTTCAGACGAACCGTTGCAGCTAGAGAAAATCTGACACCACCCCGAAATCCAGCAGGTCAACATTAATAAATGAACATAAAATTAGCGTAATCGGAGACCACAAAATTTCAAGGTGAAAAAACAACAAAGGGGTTATTAGCCTTTGCTATTTTTGCAGTTTTCGGTGGAAATTATTTTTCGCTCAAAATAGGCGTACTGATGTATGTTGAGCTCCAGATTCCAAAAATGCAGTCAGAAATGAGCTAGGACGTCCGGAAATTTATTTGTCGCAAATCGATCCTTTACTCTAGGTCACTTTCAGACGAACCGTTGCAGCTAAAGAAAATCTGACACCACTCCGAAATCCAGCAGGTCAACATTAGTAAATGAACATAAAATTAGCGTAATCGGAGACTACGAAATTTCAAGATGAAAAAACAACAAAGGGGTTAGCCTTTGCTATTTTTRCAGTTTTCGGTGGAAATTATTTTTCGCTCAAAATAGGCGTACTGATGTATGTTGAGCTCCAGATTCCAAAAATGCAGTCAGAAATGAGCTAGGACGTCCGGAAATTTATTTGTCGCAAATCGATCCTTTTACTCTAGGTCACTTTTCAGACGAACCGATGCAGCTAGAGAAAATCTGACCACCACTCCGAAATCCAGCAGGTCAACATTAGTAAATGAACATAAAATTAGCGTAATCGGAGACTACGAAATTTCAAGATGAAAAAACAACAAAGGGGTTAGCCTTTGCTATTTTTACAGTTTTCGGTGGAAATTATTTTTCGCTCAAAATAGGCGTACTGATGTATGTTGAGCTCCAGATTCCAAAAATGCATTCAGAAATGAGCTAGAACGTCCGGAAGTTTATTTGTCGCAAATCGATCCTTCTACTCTAGGTCACTTTTCAGTCGAACCGTTGCAGCTAGAGAAAATCTGACACCACTCCGAAATCCAGCAGGTCAACATTAGTAAATGAACATAAAATTAGCGTAATCGGAGACCACAAAATTTCAAGGTGAAAAAACAACAAAGGGGTTAGCCTTTGCTATTTTTGCAGTTTTCGGTGGAAATTATTTTCCGCTCAAAATAGGCCTACTGATGTACGTTGAGCTCCAGATTCCAAAAATGCATTCAGAAATGAGCTAGAACGTCCGGAAATTTATTTGTCGCAAATCGATCCTTCTACTCTAGGTCACTTTTCAGTCGAACCGTTGCAGCTAGAGAAAATCTGACACCACTCCGAAATCCAGCAGGTCAACATTAGTAAATGAACATAAAATTAGCGTAATCGGAGACCACAAAATTTCAAGGTGAAAAAACAACAAAGGGGTTAGCCTTCGCTATTTTTGCAGTTTTCGGTGGAAATTATTTTCCGCTCAAAATAGGCCTACTGATGTACGTTGAGCTCCATATTCCAAAAATACATTCAGAAATGAGCTAGAACGTCCGGAAATTTATTTGTCGCAAATCGATCCTTCTACTCTAGGTCACTTTTCAGTCGAACCGTTGCAGCTAGAGAAAATCTGACACCACTCCGATATCCAGCAGGTCAACATTAGTAAATGAACATAAAATTAGCGTAATCGGAGACCACAAAATTTCAAGGTGAAAAAACAACAAAGGGGTTAGCCTTCGCTATTTTTGCAGTTTTCGGTGGAAATTATTTTCCGCTCAAAATAGGCCTACTGATGTACGTTGAGCTCCAGATTCCAAAAATACATTCAGAAATGAGCTAGAACGTCCGGAAATTTATTTGTCGCAAATCGATCCTTCTACTCTAGGTCACTTTTCAGACGAACCGTTGCAGCTAGAGAAAATCTGACACCACTCCGATATCCAGCAGGTCAACATTAGTAAATGAACATAAAATTAGCGTAATCGGAGACCACAAAATTTCAAGGTGAAAAAACAACAAAGGGGTTAGCCTTCGCTATTTTTGCAGTTTTCGGTGGAAATTATTTTCCGCTCAAAATAGGCCTACTGATGTACGTTGAGCTCCAGATTCCAAAAATACATTCAGAAATGAGCTAGAACGTCCGGAAATTTATTTGTCGCAAATCGATCCTTCTACTCTAGGTCACTTTTCAGACGAACCGTTGCAGCTAGAGAAAATCTGACACCACTCCGATATCCAGCAGGTCAACATTAGTAAATGAACATAAAATTAGCGTAATCGGAGACCACAAAATTTCAAGGTGAAAAAACAACAAAGGGGTTAGCCTTCGCTATTTTTGCAGTTTTCGGTGGAAATTATTTTTCGCTCAAAATAGGCCTACTGATGTATGTTGAGCTCCAGATTCCAAAAATGCAGTCAGAAATGAGCTAGGACGTCCCGGAMATTTATTTGTCGCAMATCGATCCTTTTACTCTAGGTCACTTTTCAGACGAACCGTTGCAGCTAGAGAAAAACTGACACCACCCCGAAATCCAGCAGGTCAACATTAGCAAATGAACATAAAATTAGCGTAATCGGAGACCACGAAATTTCAAGGTGAAAAAACAACAAAGGGGTTAGCCTTTGCTATTTTTGCAGTTTTCGGTGGAAATTATTTTCCGCTCAAAATAGGCCTACTGATGTACGTTGAGCTCCAGATTCCAAAATTGCATTCAGATATGAGCTAGAACGTCCGGAAATTTATTTGTCGCAAATCGATCCTTCTACTCTAGGTCACTTTTCAGTCGAACCGTTGCAGCTAGAGAAAATCTGACCTGGTATCCGTCTGTCGCTAGCTACAACGGTTCGATCTAAAAGCGGAGTAAATTAGGCCGCCCGACGTCCTAGCTCATTTCTGATCAAATTTTTGGAATCTGCAGCTCAAAATACATCTGTGTGTCGATTTTGAGCTAAAATTAGTTTCCACCGAAAAATCACAAAACATCAAAGGCTAACCCCTTTGTTCTTTTTGGACCTTGAAATTTTTGCAACTCCGATTCGTATAATTTCAAGAGTACCTTTACACTAACTTTTACCAATTTTGTCACACACTTGGTGCCATTACATTTTAGTAGAGTTTTCTACCTACATATGTGACATAATGATTGTTTAAAAATAATAAACACAACGGAGCCTTTTTTTAAATAAAGTAAGTATGAGCGTTACAGTATATTTTGCACAACACAAGGATGAAAACTTTTTATCAGTCGAAGAAATAATGTAGCCAATATACATCCTCAAAGTTTGCATTATTTTTGCATAAGAAAAAATAATAGCAACTCACTATAACTTTGTACCTTGGCTTTACTTTTTACTAACAATGTACCATTTGGTTATCATTCTGTTGCCAATGTTTCCTAAACTATACGACAACAAAGGTGATTACTCTGCTTATACCCATAATATTTCATAACATATTAAGGGTTCATAGAAATTAAATAAAAACAGTGTTTGGAGTTGCATCTTTAAGGGACTGTAGCTCCCTTGGGAAGCAAATTTGGATATAGATGTTTGGGTTCAATTGATCTAGAATTATCTCTAGAATCTACGATTTCAGTTTGGCCATCGAGTCATTGGGACCCCCGTATATGTTGTACTTAGTACCTACTTTAACAGAGACTACGCTGTTTGGTTTTTTAATAATGTTTATTTCTGGATTCGAAAAAGCATGAACATTTTAATATCAGTATTTATACACTTGCCACTAATCTAAAAATAAAAATCAACAATATCTTTATGTAAAACACTTCATGAAGGCAATCTAGGTAAACAAACCTACAAACAGTAGCTAACGTAAGGATATGATTTGGCGAATATATTTATATAGTTATTAAATATTTGGCATTAATATACTTTCAAAACATGACTTAGTCATTTTAATGCATTCACCAATAATTATCACAATTTATGAAAAAACGGAAATGTGCTCCTAACATACACATCACTACATTTGCAGTGTCCTCTAAAAGCGCTTCTGATATGAAAAGTTTACATTTCAAATATTGAGGGAAAAATAATGATTCAGAATTAAAAGGCTGGGTGTATTTTTCCATTGGACACTCATTTTTTTCATTGAAACCACACTACATTATGTACAATTATAGTTTGTGGCCCCATGTAACTAAAAATGTTTAACTTATAGAAAACTTGAGCAAACAATATGGAAACAGTTTTATCACATTGCTATAAAATATAATTTCTTGAAGCTTAAATCATACATAAAAAATTATGCAGTTTTTAACAATAGGCCGTCTTACCTAAATAATTACACTTCTGTCATATTGTCAGTACATAGCTGCAGCAAATTTCAAATATACCAGAATGAAACTTTTTTTATGATGTAAGTAGATTAAAATTCGTATTTTCAGCTACTTTTCAGGTATCGATCTGATTTTTCTACTGATTGTACAACCTTTACTACAATATTATTAATGATTTGTCATCATTTGTTTAACACTTTAATTGACATTATTATAACAACTTTATACAAATTTTCTACAAGCTAGAAATCAATTTTAAGACACTATATTCATTTATTATATTTCTTACGTACAACTAAGCAAAATGCAAATCTACAACTGCAAACGAAGTTAACTACCTTATCAATTAGTTATGTACAGGAATTCGATTAGAATTAATTCACTTTACCATTCTGTTTTTATAATACTTACATAATGTAAAAACTTTTAAAACTATGTACAATGACAGTAGCATACTGCAAAATTGTACTTGTTAATAATTACTATGTATATTTGGTGCAGATACTTGAAATAAGTTGTTTTCACTTAGTAACAAGTTATTGTCCTTGAAACTGTTTAAACAAGATATAACAGTACAATTGTTAAATTAAAGGGAGTAATTATCTATCAATCTATTACATTGCCACTGCATTGCTATTAGAAATTTCAGACTAAGCGCTATGCTACCTAGTCAACATATAAGTAAAATGTGAGGGCTGTDGACACTATGATTGTTCAAATTCAAATATGGAATATGGGGAGTTCCATTTAGATTATTAATCCTCTAAACAAAATTAAAGTATGTCAAAAAAGCAATATGTAAAACACAGAAAAAGCAGAATTTGGGCGTTATTCAAAAAGAGCAGTATAATGACGAAATTTGTTTAGTAGATTTATTTGCATAAAATTGAAACCTAGAAAAAGTTTTCACTTAGGTGAGAATTATGGTTTTCAACATTGACTGTCTACTGCCCACGTTTTAGTAGAAGCACATTTTGTACTTTCCAAAAGTCTAATGGGATTCTGCATTTTAGATATTTCTGCAGCATTTTATATATTACAAATGCAGTGCTCTTCTGCATAATTTTCTTTTCGATGTATTCCAGAAGTCTTTCAAACATCTATTTTGTTTTAATGTATGCTTGCAACTAAATGGGTACAAACTCACAAGATTCTTTTACCTTTATGTACAAGTGATTATGAACCAATAATCAAATATTACTTTATAGCAATTGCTGCAGTATGCTACTGAAAATTCTTCAACTAAGTCTATACTATCTAAATAAACATGTATTTACAGTTCAGATCAGCTATCGTGGTGTTGCCTTTGAGAAATATTGTCTTCAGGAACAACCACCACTTCACATAACATGTCATTATCCTCACTGTCCCCAATCACCCTTATTGTCGGAGATGTTGATCCGGCATCCCTTCTTTCATCTTCCTGGTTGTACTCTTCACTCTCCCTATTCATCAGAATGGAATAATTTAAATAGTAGCACACAAGTAAAATGCAAAGGAGTGAATCAAATGATTTTGATGGCGCTGAAAATCCACCACATCAATCACAAGTGATAGAATGCATCTGCATCTACAATCCCATTGAATAAATTCACAGCTTAAATGGAAAGAAAAGAAAAAAAAGCAAGAAATTAGTATTTGATTCAGTTTTACTGCTGCCATCAAAAATGAGCATATAAAGCACAATACCAGATTATAAAACGAGTAAACAATGATTGCTTATTTACCTGTGCACTAGAGCATGAACGACAGTTGCTTCACTCCTCTGCCTCAACAGTTGCGGAGTAGGAGCCTCTGGTGATGGTTCCGTCACTAAAATGCTAACATCAGCACCTGCGAGCGGTTCAGACTCCGTCCTTTGATGACTAGAAAGACCCTTTGATGGCTTGACTTTCATTGAACTCGCTCGCTTACGCCGAATGATGCTTCCTCGTTTTGGCTTGATATCCTCAGCCATTGCTGGATGCAACGACTGAGACGTACCACTAGGTTTGATGGTTTTCTTTGGAGCAGGTGGTGAGGCGGTGTCATCTGGTAATTACAAGTGGATTATAGTTACTTACTACTGCCATAATCACACATGTTTTTTGCAAATACTCAATTTATGCAAATAAAATGACTTGCAATTGTAAAAAACTAAGCACAATAGGGATTCTAACTAATAAACTAGTAATGTATGTCATGTATATACCAAATATAAATCTAGTGTATGGATTTGTATAAGTTGCATCCTACTTTTGTTATATCTGTATATTCGATTAAAGTTGGATAAAAGAAATAGGCGATCCGTGTAAAATTTTGTACTCAGAAATTTAAGATATAAAACGTACAGCTATGAAATTGGAAATTAAATTATCCCAGTAAAGCAGCACAATCAATCTTATTATTAATTAATAAAAATATGATGAAACCAACAATATGTTCACGGCTTTGATTAAAAGATAGTACTTTAAAAATGGATAATTACTGGTAATTATGTAGTAAAAATATTTTACTTTTTTTGCGCACTTTCTAGCATCTGTTTATGATAGCCCTAATGGGAATTCCATATAAGTGCGATCCACTCCAACCCAGATCGTAAAAAAATACAGAGGATAAGTTTGTTTAATGCTTCAAAAACTTCACAAGGACAAGGTAAGATGGTACCATTTTTATTCATTTTGACAGGAATACAACTTTTTACCCGATTCTCACTGATGAAACCAATATCTTCTCTACTATATTCAATAATCTCGACGTACCTTTTTAAGATTAATTGTTCCGAATCTACGCATGGAAGCCATTAACATAGTTGAAACTTTCATTATTTGTGTTTTGGCAAACTTTACGACATCGCTGAAAGCACAACTAAACATATATATTTAAGGCGGGATCCTTGGGAATAGATGGATCGCGCGCAGGACAGTTGTAGAATGCCCACTCCGATCGCTAGATTTAACTCATTTAGATTTTTCTCTCGGGTCGTTTAAAAAGGAGAGTATACGTAGACCGTCCACATACACTGGAAGAATTATAGCTCATATTCGAGCTGAAATGTCACTACTACCTCCAGACGTTGTTGAAGGCAGTGTACACCATYTGTGTGCGACTTGGGCAAGTTGTAAATGGACTGCAATTTAAACATATGGATTTGTGAAGTGTTTTTCTCTAATTCTAAATTTTGGTAATTTATTAAACGTGGATACCACAGACGCTTGCAAATAACTTTATGCGTTTCTTTACCGACACTCTGTAGATCTAGTTTATGAATCCATACCAGTTGCATTCTACTTTTGTTATATGATATCGGCACACAAGGTATATGCATTAATGTTAGATGACAACGGTACACATATAAATTTCAATATATATTCAAACATTGGCAAATCCTCTGCTCTTCCAAATGTTGATGGCGCGTTTGTGAACCCGAAAAGTATTCGGTGCTTTAAAAGCTGTCTTGCTGTATGTTATTTGGATCCATCTCGATTTCATGATACATAAAATAGAACATCAGATAGTGACAGATTTTGGTGCCCCATTTTTGCGTATAAGCCTCGAAGAGTAGAAAATATAAGACGAGTATATTATGGCTAAAATGTATTAAGTACATGTTAAAACAAAAAGGAAATTAGTTTGTTTCTAATTTCCCTGCTTGAGGACTTCTCCATGTGTCAAATTTCTGAAAATTTTAAAAATTTAATATTTTTTATATTTATATTACAAACTTGCATATATATTTCAATAAGTAGTCAGGGTATCCAGAAAATTTTCTTACTTCTTTGATACCCAAAAGACAAAGCATGTGTTTACTACGTCTTTCCTTCCACAACTATATTATGTTGTATTCTTAACAGGTTATCAAATTCGGAACCGCACTTATAAGTTGATTTTTTTCCAAAGAAATGTATTTACTATATTGATCATCTTTACTTGCTTCTTTAGATCAATATATCTAGTGCAGCAATACAAACTGCTTGTATACCCTGTTGATCTGCTTTTAAAGAGGTTGCAATAAAAGAACATGAGTAGCCTATGTAATATCTGTTTACAGAGAAGAAAGAAAATAAAATCACATTTTACAGTCATTAAAGAGTCCATTTGATCGACTGAGGACTTCAAAGTGCTTTTAACGGCACGCTTGTCCTGTTTAGTAAGGTCTTCTGGCCCCATGGTATAACCAAACCCGTTAGTGCTGTTTAGACGTTTGCCTAGTTAACTCCATTACAAGGTGGTATTTCTTTTGGTTAACAAGGAATAAAAATAATAAAATACAAAATAGCATTGGCAATTGAGACGTTTAGAGCAGTATTGGTAATGAACAGCATTAAAAAACTAAATATTTCTAGATTTATGTTTATCTACACAATGCTGTTTTCTACAGTAGAATTTCAAAGTAAGGTATTACATAGTTTACTCGTAGATAATAGCATAATCTACGTGGCGTATTCTACGCGCCCAACGCTGGGTTTAAGAGTACATCGGTGTATAGTAAAATGAAGGTTTACTTATGAGTGGTCCCAGGGGATAATCTATGGAAATTTGATTTTTCCTTAACACAATTAGGAATTCGTGCCCGTCAAGCCAAACAGTTACTTAGACTAGTGACAACGTACGTTTTCATACTTTCGATGGTCTTGTGTGAAGAAATTGGTCAAAATCGCCCTTACTTTAATCCTTTAGGCACCTGCAACACTCAAGCCTATAGTTTTTCACAGCCATGCACAATTAATTATTTATTTAATGAATGGCTTGGGTGAATATTATGGGATACCTTTTACTTGTGTTAAGGAAAATCGAATTTTTCTATTAGTTATCGCCAGGAGCCATTAATAGATTTGCCACCATTTTACTCTACATCAATGCACTCTTCAATCCCCTTAGAGGCATGCATGCGAAAATGAGGCACCAAAATCTGTCTCTATCTCACGGTCTAAAAGCTGCGTTGAGCATACCGTGACTTAAGTAATTTAAGAGTACTGACAACTTCCAGATTCACAGCTTTCATAAAGCTGAATTAGTGTCGAAATCCAGTAGCGTTGGGAAAACTTATCAAATGAAAATGAATGTAAAAAAATCAGGATTATTGGTTGACGAATTAAGCTAACAACCTGGATGTCATCATATCCTAAAGACTTTGGGCAATATCACAAAAGGATCGAAAAAAGCAACCGTTTCAAAGGAACTGAGAAAAATCAATAGGCAAAATGCTTCCACCGCACTTACCAGGCGTCTCCACCGCGTCCTGGTGCTTGAGGAAGAACGGGAAGTTGCAGAAGCTCCTCCTCCTCACCTGCTCGCCGACGACCAGCGGCGTGGCGGGGGTGTTCGCCTCCGGCGTCGGCTGGCTGACCTTGATGCTGACATCGTGGTCGCCGCGCACCCCTCCCAGCTCCTCCGGGTCGGCGCCCACGGCGTTGCTGAGCAGCAGCAGCGGCAGATTGAGCCACGGCCCGCCCAGTTCGCTGAGGTCGCTGGCATCCGAGGCCCGGGAGGACTTGCGAGAAGACGCGCGGCTTCYGCGATGCACGTGCAGGAAGGCGGAGAGGCGGCCCTGCCACCCGCCGCCTGGGGACGACGTCTGGGTCGTTTCGTCCTCCAGCTCTCGCTCGCGGTCGCGTTTTCGTCTGGAATTGGAAAACATACGAGATGTACATGCAGTCGGCTTCACAAAGAATGAGACACGGCTCGTTAAGGTGCGAATCCTCCATGACATTATTGTCTTATGAGAAATTTAACTAAAAATTAAGTGTTATCACTTTTTGAAAATTACGTTAAATGAATCTTGAAGGGCATATTACAGGGTGACAAAAAAGTTCTGATAATTTTTTCAGATACTTCAACAGTATAGAAATAGCTTATACAAAAATTAATTCAATCAACTTCATGAGCAATAACGTTTGATATATCAATAACTTTAACACCAAAGATAGGAATTTACAATATATGTTCGAAATTGCCATCTTTGGCTTCAGTACATTTACGCAGTCCCTTGCGAATGTTTCCGACGATGCTCGCACATTGGTCCACCGTAATTTCATCCCAAGCACGCATCAGAGGCGTTCTGAGCGCTTCGACGGTAGCCTAGCGGGTAGCCGAGATTTTTTTATCCACCACAACGAGTAGTCCATGAGGTTGAAGTTCAGCGAGTTCGGCGGCAAACGTCCTTGCCCCAAAAGCTCGGAAACAGCTTCTCGCAGGCAGCGATTGTCGATTTGGCGGAGTGCGCCAGTGCACAGTCTTGTTGGAGAGTAAATTCAGCTGGGCCGAAGAGCTGCGTTGCCCACGGATCCAGTACGGATGGTTCTCCCCATTACGGTCTTCTGCTGGCCTTTTTTCAGGAGCTGCCGGCGATTCTGGCGGTTATGGAGCGGCTGGACCGTGAAAATCTTCTCGTCGGTGAAGAGCACTTTCGACAAGCGAGCACCGGCGAGCAATTGTAGCATCAGGCAAGATTTCTCGAACCGTTTCGCCTTCATCGTCTCATTCAGGAAATGAACGCGAGCGATCTTGTAGCTGCGCAGTCTCAGCTCCTTTATGGCGATGTTTCTGACACTCTTTCGGTTAATACCAAGGTTCTTCGCCATTTTGTGCAGCTACACCTACGGATTTCGTTGAATTCGGCACGGAACCTTCTGCATGTTCTCCGGAATGACCACGGTAGTTGGACGGCCGTTTTGAGGACGGTCTGTGGTCCCGCCGGTCTCTKCGAAACGTTCCACAGCTCTATAGATGAACCKAATTGTTCGAACAATGWCTGCCCTCKTCATTCTTGCCCTGTGCAACTCGACGACGGTGACACGGTCACTTTCAGGAGACAKGACCAAAACAGAATTCAAAKTGACCACATTATTACAACAGTTTCTAAATCAAAATTGCACGAAGAATTCAATTAAATCAATAGAAATAACAAAAAAACGTTATATGAACACTAAAAACAGCAAAGTACAAAATTATCAGAACTTTTTTTATCACCCGATATATCGTACGCCATGTTAAAAAAACAAAAAAAATATTTGTCGGTAGAGAATTTCAGGTCTGAAATTCGAATCTTAGGAGTCACCGTCAAAACGCTTCTATCCAAGGTTATTCAGCTCGTGACGTCAAGTGTCATGTAAACATTACCGAGGAGCGTGCTGTTTAATGGTGTAGTATCATTTTTGTATTGGAAAAGCTTTTGTGTGGTGCTTATTGAAAGGACGGTGTAAGAGGTCGCACCAAAAAGTGATTTGTGTAGTTTTACAAGCATCTATTATGTATGGAAAACAAAACAAGTGTTCTTTTGAACATTGTTATAAAAGTACTTCAGTCAGTACAGCTAACACAATTTTTATAATCGTTCCTCGAGATTATCAACGAATGAAAAAGTTGTTTAAGGCCCCTAGACGTGATATGCCGAAAGCGCAAAGCTTGTTTTTCTGTTGTGAAGATCATCTTAATTCTTACTGTAAGTTTTATTATTCTTTTAGGAGTTATAAGTGTTTACCATTCAGTTTCCATTTTGTTATAGCTTGAAGAGGATATGAAAAATTATATGCGTTTTAAGTTGATAGAGGGAAATGTTATAATAAAGAAAGACGTTGTTTCCCATATACTCGACTGTTAGCCAGACCGGAAACGAGCCGCAAGAACCCCGAAAATAAATGGCAATTTATGTTTATTCTGACCTCTAAAATAAATGTCAAGTTTAGGGTACATTTTTGATTCTTGCATTTTTATGTTTACAAATAGTATGTTTCCATCAACCCACTGTGATCAAATTATCAATGCAATGTTAATTTGATAAAAAGTTCACTTATGATGTTGCTTTTACGTTCCTCATCTCCGCCGCGTTGAACCGCTCGTCGCTGTACACAAATTCCAACAATGAACATACCTTCAGAAGTCATAACTCATAAGTATTTCTCCTTTTCTTGGCGTATTTTAATTCGCTTGTCACAAAATTAACGCAAACAATAAACGGATAGATTTACGGGCCGAGGCTGGCGCATGACGCGCTGACACCCGATGTAAACAAGCGGCCATTTACAAGACACCTGACGTCACGACCAATATGTTTGCATTTTGGCGGTCCCTTTAAATATTCACATTTTTAATATTAAAAATACACCTTACGATCCATTTTTTCGAATTTATAAGCTGCCATAACTGTTTTGTGGATTAGATTGCAAATTAATTGAATGAAAATTATCAACAGTCACGAGGAAAACGAAGACAGCTGGAGTTTTTGTTCTTGCTTAGCGATAACGGTTATGGTTGTTATCCCGAAGTTTCTTATCACACTTTTTCAACTCAGAAGCATAAAATTATTCAAGTGTGATACATTCTTGAAATCAGCAAAAGATATCCTTTTCATTGATGTGCCTTTTGACCCCCCTTCCCATTAAAAAAATGCAGCTTGCGCCCATATCTCTGATACGAGAGCTGAGACGGAGTTGAAAATATTCCAGAAAATGCATTTTAATTACTCATAAACCCATGCACAATTTCAGAAAAATAGGTTGAAGATAACCTGAAATATCCTGCTGGTTTCATATTTTATAGCGACCCTGTATATTAATGTAGGGAGTTTTGGTCAAATTTCTGATGGAGGTGATTTTAATGCACATTCCTTAACAAGAGAACTAGCTAGTAATAGCTTAAATATTTCAAAACCCAGACCTCTTCCGGGGCGAACTAAACCAAAACCTTTTGTTGTTTCTACAAATACTTCTAATTAAAGATTTTCATTAGAGATCACACGTAGTGTATCAGCGTGTACAATTTTAACCTAAATATGAAATTTTGCAATTCTTTTAGACCTATGTGAGAGTCAAAGCCATTTACTAACTTCATATAATCCCTAAAAGTCCTCTGGATTAGCCTGGCTGCCTTATCCTCTCTTTTCCATATCCTTGTGGAAGAAACAATTTCGAGCTCCTTCCTGGTAGGAAATTGTTTCTTAAATTTGATATTCATTTGCTCTTGCAGCTGCAACAAACAGTAAAACAACACCTTGAAACAATGCTCGCTGTGACAGTACCTGTCTGAAGTTATCCGTTTCTTCAACGTGGCCAAGCACGTGCTTAACCAGAGCATGCAGAATATCTAGGCAGTGGATTTTGTTTCCCTTTGCTATTGGAAGATTGAAACTGACGAGTGCAACCGTGTTTGGCTTTGGAATACCCAAAGGAGGATCTAGAGAAGCTATGAAGTCTGATAGTTGTGAGAATCTGATGAACTGGGTCGCATGGGGATCGTATCTGAAAAAAAAAACGCTGTACAAGTCTGTATGGTGTCGTTGTCAATAACTTGTTGTCTAATACAGTTGCTACACTGAGATGAGGCACTGTCTTCATCAGAAGTTGTCTTATTTTGGATCCGTTATTACTCCTCTAGTTTAAAAACGATTTTTGTTTATTCTTGTTCGGTCTTGGTTGAAGTTTGAATGGTTACTCTTTATTTAGATCTCGTAGCTTTCAAAAACGGAATTAATATGATGTCTAACCATCCAATGTGTTTCGTTAACATCAACAGGAATACAGATATTGAAACTTCTAATGAAGACGACATGAGTTTTAGAACATGAAATACAAATAAACGCGACGAGGTTGCAACCAGCTCAAGATTATATTTGTAAAGAGAACTTGCTTACTTGGACCATCTGATATAAAACATCTCCAGGTCATCTTCAACAATTCCAATCTCCTCCTCTTGGTGGGCTTGATTAAAGTTTTCCAGAATAATGGCAATATACATGTTTATAACGATCATGTAGTTGATTATAATGAAACTGGTGAAGTACAGTATGGCTAGTAGCGGATAGCCACAGTCACCATTTGACTGATGATTGTAGTGGGGATCACACTCCGGAGGCTCAACCATGAGAGATTCCAGCACGTCATTCCATCCTGCTGAGGTAATCAGTCGAAATAACAAGTGCATTGATCGTCCGAAGGTTTGGAAATTGACCATATCGTCCAGTGCTCCTTGGAGCCTGACGTGACCAAAGAGAAACATCCCGATGATGGCGTAGATGAAAGTTATCAGCGCCAGCAGAGCGCCGATATTGAATAGCGCAGGAAGGGAGACCACCAAGGCAAAGAGTAGTTTCCTAATGCCTTTCGCAGCCTGGAACTATTAATCTCAAAACATGTTCTGTGTATTTCAGCTGAATTGGATGCTTACCTTTATGAGACGTAGTATCCGGCCGATTCTGAAAACTCTAACCACTCTCAAGAGCGTCGGTGAAACGGGAAAATCTATCATGATGTCCTCCATTAGTATCCCTAGGATGGAGGCGAGTACTAACAAGAAATCGAAAACGTTCCACGGAACTGTGAAGTAGTGGTACCTGAGCCCGACTATCTTGACTATGGCCTCTAAAATTGTAATATATAATAATGTACACGTGATATCTCATCAGGATAAATAAATAGAGTTTTGTTGCAACTGTGAAGAGCATAAAAACAGGACTCTAATGGTGGCATTCGACCCGAGAGGACATGTTTTTGAGCGCTATAAAGTGACTACCTAAGATCTGAGTGTTTGTTTTAATTTGTGATTAAAAAAGACTACAGTCGGCACACATTAATTAAAGTGAATAACGATTGGGTGTACGTATGTGCCGTGTGTCGATTGTTGGGCTGGCCAGCAAGAAAGCAGCTAAGTTTTAGTATAATTGCATATAACAGGAACATAATTTGTCTCATAAACAATAACAATTTCCAAATTCAATATCAGATAGGTTTTTTTTCCTTTAGAATAAATGTAGCAGCATCATACAAAATATTGCCTCTTACGGTGTCGAAGAGCAAATAGCAGACCCTTAACAGGTATAAAGACGGCAAAAAGGCTCCGATTCTGGGAAATGGCCTAGACCGGAGATAGCAAGTTGTTTATGTTTAAGAGGGTAACACGCAGAGAAATGGGCATGTTCAAAAATAGGTCAAAATGTAATTGTATCGACTTGTTTCAAGCACGATAACGATATCTAGAAAACTCACATACCATTAAGGAAGCTTAAAAAACAAATACATACCGTAGTAGGAACAAGTAGAACGAACAATTAACCAGCAAAATAATAAAAACTACTTTCGTCTTTTCAGGCGTTCTTTCAGAAAAAAAACAAACAAAAAACCTCTTACAGTAACAGCGAATCAACGAAAGAAAACAAGAAGATAAATGTATAAGGAAAAGGGAATATGCTGGCAACGTATATAAGCCCAAATATTAATACAGCTTGTGGTTAGCTCACGATCGGCGACACACCAAATAATTGCTATCAACTCTTAGATCTCTTCATATTGTGTTCTAGTGTTAGGTTCCTGTAATGTAGATATTGTTGGTGTTGTAACCGTGATGTAGTTCCGTGCGTCTAAAAAAAGTGTATACAAGGAATCACACAATTGTGGTACAGAAAATCTCGGGAGACGGCAACCGCCWTCGAAGCACAWTGAGTCACCAAAGGTACGGGGAGAACACTACCCAACAAGAACACAAAAGCCTCCCAAGAAAAATAAGAAGAAAAGCTGGAAGAAGAAATCATTGTGACAAGAACAGAAAGAAGCAGTAAGTAAGAAAGCACTGTACAGAAACCAGGAAAACATGGAAAGAAGTCCAGCCACAAAAAATTGGGATAGTCCTAAAGAAGCTCCAATGTATAGAAAAGAAACTAATACACAAGACGAGAAAATTTCCGGTGGAGTAATATCATCCCATCTAGAGACCCAACAAGCCAATGGATAAGCACATACTAAATCACTCAAAGTATCGATTTACTATCAAGAAGCAGCAACATAAACAGGAAACGATTATTTTAAATTCTAAGATTTTAAGTTCATAGTGTTCTAGTGCTACGTTCTTGCGTTTACATTGTTATTGTGATTATCGTTACAGTGAAGTAGTTTCGTGTATCTAGCCAAGTGTATATACAAGGAATCACGTAATCGTGGAAGAAATCCAGCAAGACCGAAACTACCAAATATACGTTGAGAACATTACCAACCGCAACACAAACAACTTGTAAGACAAATAAGAAGAAAAACTACAAATCACAGATGAACCATATGCTCAGAAGGACCTTGGAAGAAACTATTCAAGAACCACAACCAAAAGTCAGAGAAGGAGAAGAAATCATATCGATAACAACAGAAAAGAGTAAAAAAACAACAACGGTGGAGAGAATCATAGCAAAATCAAACTTAACTGAAGAAAAAACAATGGTCAGAAATCGCAAAAGACAAGAAAACAATAAATAAGCAAGTCCTAAAGTTGTAAACAATCTCAGGCAGCAGCTCGTCCGAGGAAGAACAAGAACAATGCAGCCGAACTAGCTAACATCCAACAAGGATGCTAATAAAAAAGTATCCGCTGGTTGGATGCCCTAAAAACCTCCACATTCCAGTCCACAAACTCCTGTAACATGCGCTGCGTGGGAGCCCACTAGAAATAAGCGTGTAACCCCTCCAACCCAGCGTAGACGTAGCCGACCCGGCGGTATATCCGGGAGCGGCAGAAATGCCTACCGTACGCTGGTTCAATCAATCAATCAACTGTGAAGAGCATAAAAACAGTTTGTTCTAGAAACGTAAAACCAAGATGCAAAAGGGATAAGCAAAACTAATCTAAAAAGGAGCAAAAGAAGAAAAAAGCAAAGGTGGTGCCGTTAAGCAAAAGTATCCAACATAACAAGAACAGAAACACGCTGAGAATGATACTTACCTAAGCCAAATACTGTGGTAAAAAACGCGTTGCTAACTTCCAGCACAAAGAAGATTGCATGCGGTTGGTTATAGTGCTCMATCCCCATCGTCAGCATATTGAGGAAGATCAGCACAAAGATGGCTATTTCGAAACGACGCGAATTCGATAAGTCGTAAAACATCGCCAGMAMTTGATTCATAGGTCGTTTAATGACCTTCTGCGGTTTCTTCCTTCCCAGTTTCTTCATCGCCGTATAGTAGTGCTTTTGGCTTTCAGTGAGGAACATCTCTAGCACCCCGCCTTCATACTAAAAACAGAGTAACGTTGGTTTTATGAGCTTCGGACTTCGTTTATTCTCATACTTTCTTCTTGAGCATGTTGAAATTGTCTATGATGACTCCGATGAACAAATTCAGCGTAAAAAACGAACCGCACACTATGAAAATAACGAAGTAAATGTAAGCATAGAGGTTTGCTTCTCGTTGTGGTTGTTTATGAACACCTCTGGCATCTACTGCGTCTGCCATCACTTCCATCCATCCCTCAAAGGTGGCCTGAAACGGTTAAAGATAGAATCTAGAAAGTTAATGGATGAAATTATAATACCACTTGAAAAAGAGCCAGGTACGCTACTCCCACATGGTCAAATGATATTTTTGAGTTCTTCCATGTGTAGTTCTTACTCATGCATTCCCAGTAGTCATCGACGACCTAAGCAGTAAAATAGTTATTTTCATACACGATAATAAGGTTAAAATTATATATTTTTATATTTAATGGGTATTAAGAGGCTTTTTATAGTGCAGAATTGTATGAAGACTAGTCGAATGTTAAAAAGTGTCATCAGAAATTTACGATTGAAATCTGCAAGCAATTAAGAAACCTTCAAGTATGATATGGTTTGTTAATTTTGTTGGAGGGCCTATCACATGGTCCTTACTCCTTATACACTTTACCATGGTAATTTTTATACCATAAAAATCTAATTTTTATGCCAGGTCATTCATTGTGTCTCTCATATACAGGGTGATCTATAAGCTCTATGCTAAACTTGAACAGATGCATAACGATGACATTCTAAGTAAAAATGTTATATGAACATATGTCATTTTTCTTTTAGTTTAGATTATTTATGTTAAAAATTTCATGCAATTGGAAATTCCCCAGTTACCTTTAAATCATTATTTGGGAATTTACCTATGTTGGCTTTGAATGATTATTTAATTGTCAAATCCATATTTATTTGCAAAATCACAAAGGTTTTTTCTGAGTTAGCGATTATGTATGAATTTTCGTCTGCAGAATATGCAGACATTATTTACACTGTTAAAGTCAGTTTTCGCCGACTTAGGGAAACGAGTCATCCGGCACAGGGGACATGAAATAAATGTACAAAGTGAAGAAAATAGCGAACCTTAAATAAAGAGGTCTTACATCAATATCATCGTCAAAGTGTTGTACGAGCACCACATCCTGAAGATAACCAGCAGCTATTAGAATTTKGCCAATGGGTTCTTCAGCAAAATGCACGTAATCCTAATTTTATTTCACTTGTTTTTTGGTCAGATGAATCATACTTTACTAGGGATGGCATAACAAACTTCCATAATGAACATGTATAGTCTTTGCAAAATCCCCATGTCATTAGACTTAGGCGATTTCAGCGACTTTTTAGTGTAAATGATTGAGGTGGCATTTTCAATAATACCTTGCTGCCTATGCAGATCATAAATGATCGCTTAAATAGAGAGTTGTCAAACAGCTTTTGGATCATACTCTTTATGATCTAATAGATGAAGTACCACATAATGTGATCGCTAGTATGTGTTACCAGCATGACGGCGCACCACCACATAGAGGCAGAGAAGTGACCACCTGGTTAAATAATAATTATCCAAATCATTGGATTGGTTCCATTACCAATAGCTGGCCCGCCACGCTCGCTGGATTTGAATCCCTTAGATTTTTACCTGTGGGGTCATATGAAGCAGCTGGTTTATCAGGTGGGGATTACCAATCGTGAGCAATTAATACAATGAATAATAAATGCAAGCCATGTAATAAGAAACGATCTAAGTTGTGTACAACGCATTAGTTCGAAAATGTGAAGCTTGTATTCTAGCGAAAGGTGGTTATTTTGAGCAGTTTTTATAATTTATATTTAGATTTTTATTGAAAATGTTTTAGAGTAATGAAATACATGTAAATAATAAAAATGCTTATAGCTTCTAAACTAAAAGAGAAAGAACATATGTTCCTGTAACATTTTTTACTTAGAATATCATCATTATTCATCTGTTCAAGTTTGGCATAGAGCTTATAGATCACTTTGTATAGAATATATACCAATTCCAGAAAATAGGAATTTCAATTAAGTATATATTGACATATTGAATACTCACTGTTGTTGGTAAAATTTCATCGTTTTCATCCACACACTTGTAGAATTTGCCGCTAAAAAACTGGACCCCCATGATTGAAAATATCAGCCAGAATACAAGGCACACCAACAACACGTTGAAGATGCTGGGAATGGCATACATCAGTGCGTTTACCACTATCCTCATGCCCTGCCATCGACTGATGGCCCTTAGAGGCCTCAAGGCCCTCAAGGTTCGTAAAGAGCGTAGCACCCTCAAGTTCTCGTTTTCTTCTATCAGCAAACTAAATATTGACACCTGGCAAAAAGAAATCTTTCATAAATGTCGTTGTTTTTACTTTTTTGCAGGTTTGTGGGTGTAGGATGTGTTCACAAATGCTCTTTAATGTGGTGTGATGTGTTGTCAGGAAAATAAGCTCTGTTAACTTCTTCATTGATGTGTTAACAAATGTGCTACAAGTTATTAAGTGTATTGGATAATTTGTTGAATAGAGTACTGTGGATGACATGCAATAAAACAGTCTAATATGGCTGCTGGCTTGGTAGATTCGAAAATGTATCTTTATGCATATGTAAGACTTACAGGAATGTTGCAATCAGTATGATTTATTGTGAAAAGGTCTTTTGAAAAATTTCTTTTGAACAATTTGCGTGGGGTCAAAAAATGTAATAGGTGATGTTAAATTTCTTAGGTCTGTACTTTACCGAATCAACAAAAATCAGACCCACTTATACAATATATAAAGCATTTTTTTCTAGGTGTTGCATTATCTTTAAGTTTCAGTATATTAGTACAGTCTTCAACAAAAAGACGTACGTAGTGGTCTTTTATAACAAAGATCTTATACGTAGTTCATGTATGTATGTAAGAGTAAAATAAAAGTCCACTGAACACTAAGATTGAGCTTCGAAAAATAAATTCTAGTTGACTATATGACTACCCATGCATGATTTGCTAATTAAATCACTCCTGTACGTCCGTGCAAATTAAATACATACTACGGCATATTTTTATTATTATCTATGAACCATGAAACCACTTAAAAAATGCTGTTACCTTAATGTTGAACATTGCGGTGCTATCAAATTCGTTACAAAATGAGGTAATTTAGCTTAATTCTTTCCATCAAGATTGAAACAAAGACATTGTTACAAGCCGAAAATCTGTTAATTAGGGCATTTTTGGGTGTTTCATTATTAGAAAACAATGTAAAATGAATTTGTCAATTTTTAAAGACTTATTTATGTAGAAAAAGTATGTTTTCATGGCAAGTAAGTAACAAAAATATGCCCTCGTTTTTTATTACTTCAAATCAAGCTACATTCTAATACAGTTTGAATTATATCTTTCAATTGCTTTAAATAATAAAACTGCATTTGTAGGCAAAGAAGCAGAAGCTATTGCTTTAAATAAGTTACCTATTAAAACATAGTAAATTTTACTGCAGATGACAGCAAAATGATGGTTAAATTGTTAAACATTAATTAAAATTTTACAAAGTTCTAAAACCTGGCAATTGAATTCATAATGTTTTGGTACATACAATACGTGTTGATTTAAACAAGGCATCAAGTTGCTTATGACTTCGACATTTTGCTCTTGTCAAAAATATATAACTTGATATATTTATTTTAATACATAAAAAATAAGATAATATTTTGTCGGATAGATCGCTGTCACTTGAAAACACTGACAAAAAGTTAATAGTCTGACGTTTCTATTACACCTGTAATCTTTGTCAAAGACGAAGAACCTCAAAATTTGACTTGTGTCAGGCAAATTTTGAGGTTCTTCGTCTTTGACAAAGATTACAGGTGTAATCGAAACGTCAGACTATTAAATTTTTGGCAGTGTTTTCAAGTGACAGCGATCTATCCGACAAAATATTATCTTATATTTATGGACGCTGAAAGCATTCACCCTCGAATACATAAAGAAATTATTGCCATGGAAGGCAAGGGTGCAAACAAATTATCAATAAGTCCTTTAAACCTAAATACGATACAATTCTTCAAACTCTGTCACAAACATTCTGAATTGATTTCAACCCCCACTTTCCTCAACCGTTCTCGTGACAATAAAGCCAAGTTTCGTTTCTAAGAATTAAGGACCAGTTTTCCACATAGGCATCTAACAAATACCTAATATAGTTTATCTCTTGCGCGGAAACGCATTTCCACGACCCTGCAAGAACTCGACTGTACACTAACAGTAGGTAAATTTGCCTTCATGTTTCCTCTGACAGTCACAAAACACATTGATGGCCAAAAGCCTCGCTATCCTCCCCAGCAAAACAGACAGATTATGTTAGTAAGCAATAAATCACATCCCTATTTGTTACTGTCTCGTCCATCAACAAAGTATAAGCGACTTGACGACTTCTTGAAAGACTGTTTTTAGTTTTAGCTTTATTTCAGAAGCTTAATTGCCAGATTTTTGAAATGTACAGGTTCAAGGGTAAACAAGGAAAAGTAAAAACTCATACTTACGAACACTATTAAAAAATCCAGCAGCGTCCAAAAGCTTGTAAAATACTTGTGAAACCCCAACGCAACCCACTTCAGTACCATTTCAATTATAAAAATCAACGAAAACGCTAGGTTAGTCCAGTAAAGTGCTGTTTTCAGTCTCGGGTTGTCGTCCAAATGTATGTCTTCAAAACACAGAGTAACACTGGAAGCAAATATCAAAACCAAAATAAACCACTCGAAAGCGGGAGTGTCAACAACGGACATGACGGCTTCGCGTACTTTCATCCACTTTCGGCCCAAAGATGAGTTCACACATCTGTTCCAACACGGACACCTAAAAAAACCCGTTAAATTAGTAACATGATACAGTAGTTGAATAAGGGAATTGAAATCGATTGTTTCAAAAGGAATTCATTAAACTTCTTCTCAATTTTTTAGTTTGTTGCAGTCTTTTACTCATTGTAAAATCTGGTCTCCACACAAATGCGTATAATAACTCTTTTATCATCGACTCTTAAAAGGAAATCAAGCTTGTTATTCAAACAAGCCCACTAAGATATTAAAATGCATGTCTATGCTGTGGTTGTGGTGTCTGCACCTCAACCAACTGCAGATAGATCTATTTCGCTATCATTACAGCTCATCAGTGCAGTTTAGGTCTAGTGTACATACACAGCACGGCAGAGAACTGGTTTTGCTTATATACCAAAGCAATGGTATGATGTAAGTAAGAATTTAGGATGGCAATGCCATCTGTCAAGATTACATTGACATGATGACAAAGCCACCTAGCTGCCAATTTGTCAGGCTACAGGTCACGTCCTTTAGGAAGTAGTACCCGTTAAGACAGCTAGATGGCTTTGTCATCATGTCAATGTAATCTTGACAGATGGCATCGCCATCCTAAATACTTACTTACACTAAGATATTATCCCCTTTTGAAATAATCGTACGCAAATACAACGTATGTCTACTAAGAGTCAGTATTTGATTAATAAATGATTGGACATCCATATTTACGTAATATAAGCGAAAATGGAAGAAAGAGTGAGCATACCTTTCATAGCATTTTGGTGGGAAGCACTCAGGAGGTAACTTTGGTGGTTTGCTGCTCCCAAAACCCGGGAAGCTGCCCATTCCATCGACGTACTGACCCTTCGAGTTGCGTCTTCCTCCAACGGTCAGTTCATCGACATAGGAGGCCAGAGTGAGCCAAGGCTGTTTACACACGTCTTTCTCCTGGCTGTTTTGCTTATCCTTCTTCTCCTTCTTTTCGGGATAGAGGGCGGATTCTTCGTCGTGGTCTGTATCCAGCGAGGTGTTGCCTGTCGTCATGCTTTTCAGTTCGAGTTTCTCTGATTTCTCGTCATCTATAACGTGGTAAATATTATTTGTTATATATAAAAAAATATTATACCGTATAACTCGAGAGTTTTAGGAACAAATTCAGACGATGGAAATTCTTATAAAAATAGCTTTAAATTTGTATCAAATTTTTTAACAAACTCTTTAACTGTCCTTATTATACAGGGTGATTCGCATAAGCCCTGACACAGAGCAGGTGCATGTAGGGGAGTCCAAAATATTGTGATTTAACGCAACTTACCTATGTACTAAACTGCACTCCTGAGAAGTTATAAGCCTTCAAAATGCAGTTTCAAATTTCGAAAAAAATCAATATCTCACTTATACTTGAACTTAGAAAAACCAAATTTGGTACATGTTGTGAGCAGTATTCGAAAGTAATTAGAGTTCAATTTGAGCATTTTAAAGGGTTGAGAAGGGATGATGCACCCTTAACATGTGACAAAATTTTTTAACACATTGGCAGACCTAGCAAATTATTATTTTCCTTTATGGAGAATATAATTCTAAAACTCTTTTTACACTTACTATTTTTCAGAAAATCTTATCGTTTCCAAGAAAAATCTTAATAACTAAAAATATGTATTGTGAGCCGTTACTTAAAATTATCGAAAATTCACACGAGGGCTATGAAATTGATTGTCAGACTTCACACTCAGGTAAAAAGTTTAAATAAGAGTATTTTAATAGAAAAATTAACAACAATAGAAATAACATCACAATTTTCACTGATAGGTTACACAAATTGTTCAAAATGACCACCATTTTCTCTCAGGCATAAATTTATTCTTCGTCGAAAGTTAAAGTCTACTCTATCCAATAACTGCTGATCGTTTCTAATGAGTGTGCATTTATTTGTAGTGCGATTCCACAACTCAGCTCGAGACACAACTGGCGAGAAATACACAAATCCTTTTAGCGTTCCCCAAAGAAAGAAATCACATTTGTTGAGGTCTGGTGACCGTGGAGGGCACACTTGTGGGCAATTATGTCCTCTTCCAATCCACTTATTTATAAATTTGTAATACCTCTGCGGGTGAAGCAAGCTTCAGTAAAGGGAATTTTCTTTTAAAAATTAATGTCTTGGCGTAAAATAACCCGACAAAAATTTTTTTTAGCCAAATCTTCTGGTAAAAATCTTGCACTTTTATGACATGATATGGGTGTAGTAGATTACGTCTCACAACTCGATTCACTGAAGTTTGGAAAATACCAGTGTGTCGGGATAGAAATCTAGTACTAAGTAATAGGGGGGGTCATCTTTAATTGTATTCAAAATAAGTCTTTCGTCTTGTATCCTGATTGTAACAGCACGTTCTTGCACTTCCCTGTTTCTCGAGAGCGTCTTTCAACATCGGAAAATGTTTCTCGATGAGGGATTACGCGTTTAGGAAATCTTCTGCGATATTTCTTCTACAGTTTCCTTCGCAGAAACCTAATACTAATAGCATGTCAACTTGTTCGCTAAATGAAAATTACCCGGCCTTTTTCACAACACTAAATTAATTTAGTGTTTAATTTTCCTGATTGTTAAGTCTGAGGTTTAATTTCATAGCCATCGTTTGAAATTTTAAATAACACAGCTTACAATACATGTTCTTAGTTATTAAGGTTTTTCTTGAAAACGATATTATCTTTTAAAAAATAAATAGAGTAAAAAAAGTTTTAGAATTAAATTCCCCATAAAATAAAGTAATATTTTGTCAGGTCCGTCAATGTGTTAAGAAATTTTGTCACATGTTAAGGGTGCATCATCCCTTATCAACCTTTTAAAATGCTCAAATTGAACTCTAATTACTTTCGAATACTGCTCACAACATCTACCAAATTTGGTTTTTCCAAGTTCAAGTATAAGTGAGATATTGATTTTTTTCGAAATTTGAAACACCACTTTAAAGGCTTGTACCTTCTCAGGAGTGCAACTTAGTAGTAGGTAAGTTGCGTTAAAAACTCCCCTACAAGCCCCTGCTATGTGTCGGTACTKGTGCGAATCACCCTGTATAACAAAATTCAAATAATCGACAAGCGGCGGTTATTTTCGATTTGTTCATGGGCCATTTTGAAAATGATATGAAGATGTCCGCACAATACTTTTCTAGGGTATGGTAAAGATATGTTTGATATTTTCGCTATTKTTGACATCAACAAATGTAATTTTAAGAATTTCCTAACAACTGTAAGCTCAAATTTTAGTAGTATTGAGTTCACCTTTGAAAAAGAAGAGAATCGTAGTTTACCATCCTTGACCACTTTGGTTCTAAAGAACAACGAGAATTAATTGGAGTCTGATGTATATAGAAAGACGAATAACACAAATAGTTTTATAATTAGTGAATCACAACACTGTTTAAACATAAATTGTCAGCCTTAAGTTTCTTGTTAAACAGACTTGTAAAATTTCCTTTGACTCCTGTTAGACATAAAAAAGAGCTTAGACTTATCAAGAATATTGCAGTTTATAATGGTTATCACAAATTAGGATGTGATGTGATCCCCAGCTAGTTAGAGCCTTGGTCTTATTTTAAAAGCAGTAGACCTTCACGTGGCTTACTCAGCCAACAATACTATTAGTAAATTACTTGGCTATACAAAAGATAAAATGTATCACTTGAAGAAAAGTGGTGTTTATAAGATAAATTGTAGTATTTTGGATAGGGTATATCACATATAACTATCAGAAGATTTTGCTATACATATACCCTACGTTGATCAAACTAGACGCAAAATTCAGATTAGATTCAAAGAACACAAAGTTCACTTTAGAATAAACCGTTGCAAAAAATCTGGTGTGGATCAGCATATATCTTCAACAAGTCACAATTAGGGTAGGCAAATTAGAATTAATCAAAAATATAACAAATAATGGGGAACTTAACGCTTATGAAAGCATCTTGATTCGCCAGAATAAAGACAATATAATGAACGCGGACTCTGGTCCTATCCCGGGTATCGTATTAATAGCTTAGCTGTTTAAATATCTGGCCTTTAGTATCTTAAGTTGTGATAAGGTGTATATTAAACGTCTTTAGTACTTTAATTTAGTCATACTTGTTAAGCCACAAAAGGTGGCCGCTTGGCGGTTGAAATGCTTGCATTGGCTTTGCCAAAAATAAAAGTTTGGAAGTTAATCTCACATCGTAAAACCGTAACCATCATCGTCTTCACCTTTAAAGCTGGCCAATACCGGATTCTAATGTTTGAAATTAATAAGCAATAGTGTCTTATAGATAATTACATACCTCTGCTACCATCAGTAGTTCCCAGACCAGATGACATGTTCTGTAGAAGCTTTCCTTCATTCTTAACCTTCCTTTCTTCTAGCAGAGGCTTTTCTCTAACATCTGATTCTTCGGAATGGCCGTTTATTAAAGTTGAATAGCGTTTCTCACGTTTTGTGTCGCCACTTCCAGCGTTAAAGGCGTCCTGGAAAATAGAGAAGTGCAAGTTTATGCACATGTTTCAATATTTAAATGAGAATATTTTATTTATGTTGGAAGAAAAGGAAATAGGAATGTTTTTACTAATTTATCTCAAATATTATGTCTGAAGATATGATTGTTGAGACAAATTCTAAGCATCCTCTTTAATTTTTCCGAAAGGCCTTGTACATAAGGCAACTTCAATTTACTTTGTCCTGACTGAGAATTTACTTGATTTGGATGAGCACTTTTATTAAAAACTGACCAAATATTCTTATTGCTGAAACCATTTCTCACTAGCGCTGATTTCAGATGATATATTTCTTTTTGCAAAGAACTTTCGTCTGATATCCTTCGTGCTCTAACAAATAGCGTCCTTATAAGACTATTCTTTTGAGAGGGAGGGTGGTGAGATGTGGCATGTAAAGATCTGTCTGTGTGTGTGTTGGTTTTCTGTAAACCTTGTATAGAAGAGTTGGTACGTTTCTAAATCATTTGAACAGTCAAAATTAGAAAGCAATGGTAGTTTACCTTTCTTGGATGCCGAAATTWACAGAACAAACACTGGGCAGTTAGGACACAAGGTWTACAAAAWACCAACACAYACAGACAGATATTTACATGCCACATCTCACCACCCTCCCTCTCAAAAGAATAGTCTTATAAGAACGATATTTGCTAGAGCACAAAGAATATCACACAAAAGTTCTTTACAAAAAGAAATATATCATCTTAAATCAGCGCTAGCGAGAAATGGTTATAGCAATAAAAATATCTGGTCAGTTTTTAATAAGTGCTCATACAAGTCAAGTAAATTCTCAGCCAGGACAAAGTTGAAAGTTAAGTTTGCGTTATGTACAAGTCATTTCGGAAAAATTAAACAGAATGCTTAGAAAACACGATAGTTTAGTTGTTGATAGTACATATAATAATTTAGATAAAATTTTAATTTCTACTAGAGACAAAGTACATTTAGATAGTGAAGGTGCTGACAAAATTTACTTGTTCTTGCGCCAAGTGTTACATAGGTCAAACTAAAAGAAAAGTAGGTACGCGTTTGAAAGAACACATACGTGCTACTAGACTGCAACAGATAGATAAATCTTCTGTAGCTGAACACTCATATTTGACACATGTCAGTGTTTTCAAGAGACATCGATCTTTCCGAAAATATATTATCTTATAGCTTTAGAAATTTGTGATTGTTTGTTATTCAAGAACTGTCACTACAAATCAACGTGTACATAATAGTTCTATTAATTCTGTTCATGTTTTGTTTGTGGATTTTCGTACAGTTAATAGTAATGAATTTTTCAAAAGACGAAGTGGTTGAGATGGGTTTTACCTTCCGTGCAGCCGATCGTAACAGACATGTAAAAGATTTCATCTAATTCTTAAACTAAGAAAGTTTGTATTGGTCACTGTTACATGACACTTTGTATAAGAAGGTTTCGTTAGTAGCTAAAAATACCAATTGACATGTCTAGCATTGTTCTGAACATGGTCCCTCTTATTTATTAATACTATTCCATTTGGTCAATACGCGCTGTATAGCAGTTCACAAGCAAACCTTGGAAAAGCCAGAACAAAAATCAGTAAAATACAACAAATGACGTCTCTCGTTCATAAAAAAGTTAAAACAAAAGGCATGCCAATGATATATCTTACCCGAAAATCGCTCGTATCGTAACTTATGATAGAAATCGGTCTATCCATGGCCTCCTGGTAGCTACGATTGTATATCTTATCCCTGGGAAATCCAATCACAGTCTGTTGAATTGCTGAAGTTGTGTACCCTACACAAGAGGAACACATTCTCAAAAAAATGTAACGCTTATCTATATTACAAGTAAATCATGTGCTTTCTGTATTTTGGYACCTGWTTTAAAMGCTTCCTCTTCGGCATGCCTCTGCATCACTTCCCTAACTATCTGTTCCAACCTGGAGTTATTCTCGTTCTGCATTTGCTCCTGCCGCKTCATCCGCACCAGGTCGCGTATCCTTTGAAAGCTCTGGGCCAGCTTGGATTCATCCCCTACTTCCTAATAAAACGATGAAATCGGCATGCACTTTCAGTAATTCAAGACGGGTCAGTGTACGATAATTGCGTTCGTCTTACCTCCTTTCTAGTTTTTAGTTCCTCTGAATTGAAGCTGTTGAGCAGCAAGGCCAAGAACAAGTTGAGCACCATGAAATTACCCATCACTAACGTTGGTAGGAAAACGGCCAAGCATATTCCTGGACCCTTGAAAATATTTGTTTATTATTACTTTTGGTTTTGTGAAAATTCCATCTTATCGGTGAGTGTTTATGGATAAATCTCAAGCCAAGTTAGATGTCTAATAAATCATGTCCTTTCTTAGTTTATTCATATAACTTTTTCTAGTTTGAAGAGAGCAAAATTAAAATTTTCCGCTTTCTTTGCCAGATACTTTCACATTTCAGGTTGCACTTGAAACACATTTCTGTTAAAAGTTCATATATTTAATTGGTCTTTATCCTGAACGATGGCTCTTATTTTTATTGATAGAAATTTCTATAAAGTTAGCGATAAGTTTAAATATGATAATCTGTTGTTTGAATAGGAATATACTTTATAAATCACAAAACCACGCCAAACTCCGTCTTTGAAAAACATACGTTAATAATATCTGACTCGTAATTTATACCTGTATAACGCTTCAATATTCTGGATAAAACGTTAACTTGTAATAGAGAATATAGAAGATGGGTATAGGTTTTGGCAAACAATAGTTTCATGGATTTCAGATATGCTGTATGGTAGTTGTTTGACCTTTCATCAGTGTTTAGAAGAAAATAAACTTCATCATTTAACCTACTCACTAGATTTGTATGATGCAAATTCCTTATAGTCAAATTATCCCAAGAGAAACAAAATCTTCTGATAGTTATATGTGATATTCAATAAGGCGTGGCTAGTATTTTAAGCAACATTAAAGATAGTAGTTGAAGGGATACTGGAGCGTCTAATACTTAAAAAAATATTTTCTCTTAGACGGATCAATAACCATATCAATAACTCTAGCTACAATATGTGTAATATTCACTTGATACCTCCGTAGCTGATATTTCTAGACATTCATTTCAGCGGTATTTCTAACAGAAACTACAGCATTAACACTAACGTCGCTAGACATTTCATCTACTTTATTTTCAGATGTTTTAGTTTCACTTGAACTATCAACAGGAGCAGTAGTAGTTTCATTTGTCTTAATAATATTATCATTCGCTATGTCTGTATTGGCGGAATCTGGAGTATCAACAACTGCATTTAGTTTATCTAAAACATACTCTGTAACTGAATGAACAGAATCTTGATTATCAAAAGGAACAGTAGCTGCTTCATTTGATAGATCTAGGTATCCTAATGAATAAGAACTTTATCAACAACAAATTCTGTGGCTATTTCTACATTATTTGCAGTATGAAAACAGACACATATTTGAGTAGTATTTGAGTAGTAGTATCTCAGCCTCAGCAATAATAAATCTCTCAACAAATTCAGTTTTGAGACTAGACCAGGTAAATACGTCATTATATTTTAAATTGCGCGTTCCTTTTATTAGACAAAAAATTTATGCACCTTCGTAAACATAGCAATTCAATCAACAAATTATTCTTCTCTCTTGAATATCTATTTTTACTGAGCTGTTCTGCTTTAAGCAATAATTGTTTATTTTCACAACCCATTAGATATTKATAGATCAATACCGGTATCACAAAAGAATAATATTGTCTGAAATAATAAATAGCTACATTTCAAAAWAAATCTATGACTTCATATTATATTAATTTATAAGAGATTGTTCTATTTCTGTTTGGAATCAACTTACTTCCGTACTTTCAGCACGCATACAGTCCCACAAAGGTTCGATCCACTCCCCGCAAAGGATGCGAAATATCATCATAAAAGAGTGAAAGAAATCCGTAAAGTTCCACCTGAAACATTGGAGAAGTGAGATTTTTAAACAGTTGCAAACAAATGAAATGCTATTAGTCAAATAAGTCACCAATAAGCCGAAAATTTTATTACAATCTTTTAACTCCTGCTAAGTCTTCAAATGAAGAAATTATTATTAAATGATTGAATTAGTTAGCCAGTGGCGTAGCCAAGGGGGGGGCAGAGGTGCAATTGCCCCCCCCCCAGGAACTAAATTAAATTGATAATGGAATAGAAGCTTTTTTGTTGTAAACTATTGGTTTGTTGTATAATAAACATCTTTGCAAATTAAATATTAAAATTTAAGTCACACCTAATATGTTTTTTCTTGTTTGTACTTAACATTTTTATGTGTATGGAGCTTTGCCCCCCCCCCAAGACACTTTTCTGGCTACACCACTGTAGTGAGCTTAAATATAAACTGGCAAGCTTTAGTTATGCTTTTGAGCATGGTGACATGTGAACGTGAATAACTTATCTTATAAATGACACATTGATAACATGTCAATTATTCAGTTGGATTCATTTATCAAAGTTTGGAATAATCTGTAGTACTTTGCGTTTGGATAAAGTAAGCACAAATAATTCATTTAAAAATGTGACACTTCTCAACCCGCACGTTTTTTAGTTTCATAAAAAAACTAACAATTTGTACGAGTAAATACTAGATCAAGTCTGTAACCTCACCTGGGTACCTCTTCAGGGTAAAACTTCTCGGCGGTGTAGTCTTTGGAAAAAAGTTGCATGCCTATCACAGCGAAGATGTAGATAACAATTACAAGCACAAAAGTTAGGTTTCCTAATGCTCCAATCGTACTTATGATGATGCTGAGCAAAACCTTCATCGTTATCCACGATTGCGCCAGTTTCAAAACACGCAGCTGAAACAGGAAGCAGGTGCACAAATTTATATTTTTACTTAGCGCCCCATATTTTGCAATTTTGTTAATTATGGAATAACTATACTACATGAGTGCGAAAGTGATGTCTCTGCTGAAACCCATAATACCTAATAACATTTCAAGAAAATGACAGAGTTCTTTTTTTTATTTTCACGATGGTTTGTAGAATTTGTACACGGGAATGTACACTTTTAAGTTTTTTAGCCAAACAAAATTGACCAATCGGTTTGCCATTTTCAAATCTCTAAAATATAAATGTACACAGCATTATTTTCTGTTCAAATTATAGGATGAAAAGCGGACATTTTCAATGTAGTGTATTATGGGCGTTATAAAGAAAGAGAATAGACCCTTAATTAAAAAGGGGGTCATCTAGATCCACTGCTACTTCATTCAAATACACTGCTCAAAATGGTCTAAGGAACTTTTTTCATTATTCTAATGTTAACAATACTTGCAAAAACAGCCAAAAGATTGTATAAAAAATAGACAAGTATTAGAAATTTTATAATTAATTAAATACAAATTAACTAAAATTTTACGAAAGATACATTTTATAATAATGAATAACAACACACGAACAAAACAAAATTCAAAAATACAGACTTTTCTTCAATTCTTAGTGAGCCTAGTACGATGTGTTACCAACTCAAGAATTAATAATGGCCTGACATCTCCTAGGCATGCTCAAAATGCATCGATTCCATTGCTCCCCCAAGAGATTTTCAAAATCAGGACGGTTATGGATATTCGGCATAAATGGTGTTGACCTTTTTTGAAGCATGTCCCACACATGCTCAATAGGATTCATGTCTGACGATTGAGGAGGGCATGGAAGAACAAGAATCTGTTCATCAGCCAACCAGTTGGTTACTGTCTGACCAATATGTGGTCATGCATTGTCATGCATATACAGTAAATCTGGCCCAGCAGCATATGCGAATGGTTGAGCAACAGGTTTAAGAACTTGCTCAATGTATCGATCCTGAGTCATTGTTCTGTCGACGCAAACGAGGTCTGTTTTATGGTGGAAAATGATACTGCCCCAAACCATGACAGATCCTCCCCTGTACATATAGGCCTCCTGAAAGTGCCTGATCCTCTCTAATTTACCCTTTCCACGCCAAACCCTTACTCTTCTGCTATCTGGCCGAAACCCAAACCTAGACACATCCGTGAAGAGAACATTAGCCCATTGTGGTTCAATCCAATTCACTTGTTCTTGGGCCCATTGTAAACGATGGTCGCGATTGCCCCTGCGTAATGCAGGAACTATAATTGAACGACGACTATGTAGAGCTGCTTCACGTAGACGGTTTCTGACAGTTTGGTCTGAAACTGTGACCCCATCTAAGTTCTGGAGATGATAAACAATCTCCCTTGCCGTAGTTGCTTGGATGACGCCTGGTCTCAATAATAATGTTCCGGTCCTGGGCTTGTTGGGCTGTAACGCGTCTAGGACCTGTGTGCCTTTCGGCCACATCGCCTGTTTCTTGGTACCTTCGCCAAAGTCTACAGATTACGCTCTTTGAAGTGGCAAATGCAGTTGCAACTTGAGTTTGAGCACAACCACCCTCTAACATTCCAACAGCACGTAACATTTCATCGCTAATGAAATGTCGACGATCCATATTTCAGTTTTATCTATGAACACGTTATTATTGCACTGAATACACCTTATCACATGTATCAAACTTCAGTTTAAAACAAATGAAAGCTAAACAAGCCTGGCGCAGGAACCTACGATTTGACGACGAGGCATAAATACAGAAGTTAAAGTCTTTTTGAGATAAAATTAGTTTCCACCGAAAACTCACAAAACATCAAAGGCTAACCCCTCTGTTCTTTTTGGACCTTAAAATTTTTACACCTCCGATTTGTATAATTTTAACCATATTTACTAATCTGGACCTCCTGAATTTCGGAATGGTATCCGTTTGTCGCTAGCTACAACGGTTCGATCTAAAAGCGGAGTAAATTAGGCCGTCTGACGTCCTAGCTCATTTCTGATCAAATTTTTGGAATCTGCAGCTCAAAATACATCTGTGTCGATTTTGAGCTAAAATTAGTTTCCACCGAAAAATCACAAAACATCAGAGGCTAACCCCTCGTTCTTTTTGGATCTCTCAAAAATTTTGCACCTCCGATTTGTATAATTTCAAGCATATTTACTAATCTGGACGTCCTAAATTTCGGAATTGTATCCGTTTGTCGCTAGCTACAACGCAACGGTTCGATCTAAAAGCGGAGTAAATTAGGCCGCCCGACGTCCTAGCTCATTTCTGATCAAATTTTTGGAATCTGCAGTCGATTTTGAGCTAATATTAGCTTCCACCGAAAAATCACAAAACTGGTTCTGGTCCGAAATCGGTGGATTTTGATTTGTAGTGATCCAGTTGATCAAAAACTTATTTAGAAATCGTTTGGCCGCGCCAGGCATGAAATTTCCAGAGGAAAAGATAATAAAGTGTATGTTCCTTAGACCGTTTTGAGCAGTGCATTATGACTAAAACAATGTTATTCTAGTATCGGCTATCGAATATAGCTTGATGATTATTCTTAACCATTAGGTTTCTTTTATGTTTCATCTTGCTTACCAATCTCAGACCACGCAGTACTGACAGGCCATCAACCAATTCGAATATTAAATCTAGAAGGCTGGCCGACACGATGATGAGATCGAATATGTTCCATCCGCAGCCAAAAAATTCCTTGCTTAACGCCATCAACTTCAAACAGCATTCGAACGTGAAAATGGAAGTAAAAACCTGAAAATGCGTAACAGTTTTTCTTTGTTATTGAATACATGGAATTATCATATAGAGATATTTTATATATAGGTATTATGAACAAATCAAATTAATAACAAAAAATATATGAAATTTTACTGTCTTTAGATGGAAAACAAAATTATTATCTTGACAGCTATCGTTACACGTGTCAGACAAAAAGATCGTAATTTAGATAATTGATCTCAAAACACGAAAATGTAAATTGTAGCAATTTGAACATGGATCCTCAAACAAGAATTGGTTGTTAAGAATGCGGTAAAAATTACATTGTTAGATTGCGAAGAAACAGGCACATATGCAAATTGTTCGACAATTTACCGATACTTGATAATTCCCTTTGAGTATATTTCAGTACTGCTGGAAATTTAAAACAAAAATTCTTGAAAAAAGCAATAATGTACCATAAAGTTCTAAAAGAACACCGCTCTAATCTCAGAGGTCTTTCAGGAATTTCATGGATTTCAAATACCACATCTTATTCTTATCATAATGTAGTTCTTGAATGGTTTTGTATTTGATATGACAATAGACAGCTTTTAATAACAGTTTTCGCTTCAAATAGTGTTCAATTATTACAATGATTTAGACTTGACCATACATTAATAAAAAAATTAAATCCAGATATCTCAAAAAGAGCTGCTCAATCAACTCTTGCCTGGTATACTTTTTTAGATAAATGATGTTGGAGAATAAGAATTTTTTTTAAATGTGTGCAAAGTACTGCATGAGGCTCCTTCACATTTTACAATGAAAATGGAAGCAGATTTTAATTTTTAACCCACAAAAATCCCCCCTAGCTGAATTTTTACACAATACCAGTACCAATTATTAAAAGAAGTATATATGAAAAACTAAAAGCAAATTAAACTTTCGACACTATAGTACACTGGTAGAACTTTTTAATATCTGTTATAGACACCTTGTATAATATGTTGAAATATATCCATTACTTAATGATAACCCCTTGTATAGCATATTTTATTGCGCATTCTTGCGTTTCCCTTTATTATACTACAAACTACAACCCTTATAAATGACGTCGTTAGCATTCCTGAAGTAATGATCTTACGTTTTTACGTTCTTACTAATTAAACTAAATACGTAGTAAATACTGACAAAGCAACAAGTTACAGACACGCTGAAGTTATATTCAAGACGCCGAACTTTAATAAACCACAGACGTGTTGCTGAAGTTTCCAGAACTTTCAGGAGTCAAAGCATCGGGAGCTCCTAAATGCGCATCAAAATCGTTGTGAGAAGGTTTGTAGCTGTCTATTACTTACTGCACAAGTTAATAATATTAATAATGTCGATAATTAATAGGCTATTTCATAAATTTAAACTTACTGATTTAGCAAACCACCCACTAATATCGATAGAATCCGAAGTAACTAATGTGTTTAATTTCGTGCGGTAGATGATGAAAAGTTTTCTTTTAGGAAGCATTTTCTTACCTTATTGCCTATGTCTAACGCCTTTAGGTACGATTCGCTCATACCATGATGTTCCATTGCCAGGAACATGGTGTTCAGCACGATGCATATCGTGATCGTCAGTTCGAAGAGTGGATCTTTTACTATACGATACAGGGCCTGCTGAAACTGAAGCCAGCCTTCGTAGTCCATGCAGCACCTCTCACAACCTGAACAGTTCCGATCTGGAAGATCGTCTGGAACAAACGATTTGAATTTCTAACGGAAACTGTTACGCTGTTGGGATGATACATATGCGCAAAACTTAAAATTTGTAACTCTGCATAGGTATGCGTGCACGTTAGGAATAAGAGAAACGATAACAGTTTTGCTGTTTTATTTCAATCTATAGTGATTCTCTTTGAACTCTTATGTGTACAGACACACTCAAAATTTTTTACTTTCATTGATTTTGCATGCTCATCATCGCCTAGAATGTTATCAAGGCAAATTGAACTGAAAGTAGGTTCACATTTCACTTATTTCACACGCTTAAAAACGTACAAGTATCAAATGATTTCATAATGAAAGGTAAAGGTTGGTTTTATTCAGATGCTTATCTGAAATCAAATCGACTGCCTGCGGTCCTGACAACATAAATCCAGAGATGTTTTTTATGTGCTGTCCAACTATTTTACCAGTACTGACACACTTAATAAACATTGGTTTATTGGAGAACATCGTTCCCAGCGCATGGAAAATTGCAAAAGTTTTGCCGTTACCAAAAAGACCGATGGTGGCATCTTTTGAAAAACTGCGTCCAATTTCGCTTTTGCCGGTAATGTCGAAAGTCTTGGTAAAGATTTTGGTGCGACAAATAAAAGGTCACCTAGACAAAATACGATATCTTACCTCTTAGACAATCAGGCTTTCGACAAAGATATAGTTGTCTTACTGCACTTCTTGATTTGATTGATGATATCATTCGTGAAGCTGATGTTGGAAATATTAGTGTACTTGTTCTGTTGGACTTTTCCAAGGCTTTCGACAAAATTAATCATAAATTATTGTTTTCAATTCTAGGGTATGTCGCATTTTCGCAGAATTTAGTGAGTCTTATTGAATGTTATTTTACTAACCGTAAACAATATACCTCAGGGATCTGTGCTTGGACCTATTTTATTCTGTATATATACATGTAACTTGTTGTCTTGTGCTCAGTACGATACTTCGTATGTATATGCTGATGACACCCAGATCCGTTTTTCGTTTCTCTTTAGTAATATACATTTCGCAAATAGAACGATTAAAGAAGATTTAAAGCAATTGCAACAAATTTCTTTGCAACATTAACTTAGTTTAAACGATTTAAAGAGCTCTGTACTGGTATTCTGTAGAAACAAAGAACTAGCAGAAGTGTTATTTAAGATTAAAGTTGGTAATAGTATTTTGCAGCGCTCTAAAGTACCGAAAAGTTTAAGTGTTGATATAGACGCGGAACTACGTTTTAGTAATTTCATTACTAAAAAATTGAATGTTGCATACATTAGCTTGAAAAAGCTATATCCTTATCGCCATATCTTACCCATTAACATAAAAATAAACCTAACGGATGCAACGGTCTTATGTCATATGAACTATTGCGATGTCTTGTATGGCCCACGCTTAACCAGGGCAATGTAAATCGCATTGAGCGTTTGCAAAAGTCTTGTTTGAGATTTATTTACGGAATTCGAAAATTTTCACATAAGTTGATATCGCAGGATGGCTGAACATGGCCTACAGACGTGAGTTACACGCGGCGTGCTTATACTTTTCAATTATGTTTTTCAAATGTCCACCCTACCTATGCAACCAAATCACTTTTCGTACTGATGTGCACTTTTTGAACACTAGGTTTCGTGGACTCTTGTCACCCCCTAGACCCTACACTGCTTTATTCACTCGGTCTTTTACTTAAAACACCTACAAAATATTTAATAGTATTCCAATTCATATAAAAGAATGCAAAATTTTTAAATTTAGATCATAGTATCGTCGTCTTTTGATGTCTCGCCAGTTCTCGTGAATCCAGCATCCTCATATTTGTCAGCTTTGCATTGAGCCCATTGCTTTCTTGCATTGCGTTTTCCTTGTAATTATGTCCCGTCTATAAATAGTTTATTCCTTTTCTAATAGCGCGGTCGGAGAGACCAACACTTTGAATACTTTGTAACTAGATTGTTTTTTTTTAGAAATCAGGTTCCCTGCCTTCTTAGTCCTTTTTGTAGTAGCGCCAACTATTTGCCTTAGTGTAATATGTAATTTATCTGAATGTAAAGTATTATGTTGACCGCTACCACAAATGGATTTATATTATTATTATTATTATTCTTTTTCTGCCTTGGAATTTGGTTCAGCTTTGACGCGATGTAACCCAAAAAGACTAAGATTCCAAGTAAGTCTTGTTAGGTGCCCAAGTACTTGCGGTCTTGATTTTAACGAAAATTTGCAAATAATTTTGTAACCATGAAGAACCATCACTACAGTTGCCTTAACAAAACGAGCTGCCCGTTGTTTATTTCTAATAATTTTCTTTGTTAATGTTTGCGGCATGTAAAGAAGTAATCAACGAAGTATTTTTTATTATCATATGTTAATTTTTCAGGAAAATTTATGTAGTAGAAAACAACCACGATAACCTTCAATAACTAAATGCTTATTAAATAAGGTAGAAGGGTAGACAATGCAGGCTTACGACAATATAACACCTAAACTGAAACACGGTTTTTATTCTTTGTGTACTGTTTAGATAGTCATAATATCAAACTAGATGAATCATAATTTTAGAATCATCTGTGGGGAATATATACTTCCAGTTTTCGTTATTCTATTGTTTTTGCTTATMTTTTTCATCATTTTTAATGACAACTATTCATTTTTGGTTAACATGTACAGATTTTGTTAAAAATAATTTCAGTGAGGTATTACTGTAGACGATATAGAAATGTACCCAAAAATTAAATTTACTTACTAATATCTTCGATTATATACTGCAATATTCGAAGTATTCAGTTTCAGTATCAATATATTATTTACTTCATGGTAAAAAGTCTTTTGATGTGTCTTAGCCTTATTTAACAGCGGCACTAAAAATGAGAGTAAATAAACCATTAATATTCAGGGTGTAGCAAAAAAGTTATGGTATAAACTGGAGCAGGAAGGTGCATACACAGCCAACACACACATGTATGATACATGGATATCAAAGAACAACAGTGTTACAAAACATACATAACAGCATTATGTACCAGAGATATGAAATTTGCTTTAAAAAATATGTAACATATATGTTTATTTTGTTATGTCCAGGATATATGATGTTACATAAATGTTACATAAGTCCTACATGTTTATAATACACTATTTGCCAGAGTAATTTTTGTATAGCACACAGGTCGCGTCTATGTATCGTAAAGGTAAAAAAGAAAACGCAGATAATACAGAAGATATACGAATCGGGTAACAAAAACTAAATGAGAAAATGATCACAAAGTAGTAATGTGAATTACTCACGATAATAAAATAAATGCGGTTAGAGCTGAAATTACTTCCATGTATTATTTTGTATTAGAATAAAACCTACCAGTTGCAGAAACATTGGATTCAAGTATAACTGTAAGCACAGAGAAGAAAAAAGAAATAGATGTATTATTTTAGGTACGAAAATTAGCAATCTAGAGTACTCTACCAGGCGGAGCCATACGAGTGTTATCTACAAATCTATTTTAGATACAAACTGCACAAGCTTTTGAATTAACAAAGTATCGATAAATTTTATAATAAACACATCTGTCCATTCTAAAAAGTGTGACCAATATTTCTCTCATTTTGATAATTAATTATTATTTTGGGTTCATTTTGGGTACAGTCTCTTATATTCCGAATGTATTGGATTACTCTGGTGGTGGCAGAGAGATAACTATACGATTTAAAAAAAGTTACATTGGACCATTGAAGGGCAACCATTTTGCTAATTCAGAATAGGGATCAATGAAATAATATTATCAGTGGCGTGCCCAGATAATCTAATGTCATAAAAAGAGCACTATAAAAGCAACGTATCGGTGTACAAGCTACACATTAAATCTACATCATCGACGAAGTACTTCCAAAATTCGATAAGGAATTCGTTAGTCGTGACCCGAGCAATCGGCTAACCTTATCGCGGAGTTTCCCTTAATTCCACGGCCGCAACTCTCCCCGGAACAGACTGGCGGTGTCGTCGAGAGAACTTTTGTACGAGTAAATAGGCGAGCAGATCATTTGGGGGCGAGGTGTGGAGGGACGAATTTATCTTGGGAGTTTTACAAAGGGATTTGCGTATAATACAGAATTCCGCTGAATGCGCGGTCTTAAGTGGATAATATATTTCGGCAACAATTGGTTTGGCGCGGTGAAGAAGTTTGGATAACGTTGGGGAGTAAAACTTTGAGTTTCTTTGTTGACTCGGTAGGTCCATCGTGCCATTATATCGTTTTGATGACGATTTTGAAGGTAGGGGACGAATTTAACGCAAAAGTTGGTTTTACAGACAATTGGGGTTGTTACACCTGCAGTAAATATCACAATTGCTTTAAATCTACAATCAGCTCACGGTGTGACAATTTTTAAATTGTTAGATTCACATACGAGGGGTGACCCAAAAGAAACCGGATTTTGGTCATAAAGAATTTATTTATAAACCTTTATACAAAATTACTTTAGTCACCTTCAAAATACTCTCCATTACATGCGATGCACTTGTCAAGTCTCTTGTTGTCTCTGTTGGAAGCATGTTTGGAACTCTTCAAGTTTAATATTGTCCAATGCCCTTTGCGAAGCTGTTTTTACCGCCTCCACATCAAAACGCTTCCCTTTTAACGTTTTTTTTCATTCGTGGAAATAGGAAAAAGTCGCACGAGGCTAGGTCCGGCGAATACGTAGCGTGGGAAACGACAGACCATCTCTGAGATGACAAATAGTGGGTCACTCGTAAGGCCGTGTGTGCTGGAGCGTTGTTGTGATGAAAAAACCAATCACTTGATCGCCAAAGTTCTGGGCGTTTCCTCCGCACATTCTCTCGCAGACGCCTTAAAACATCAAAGTAAAACTGCTGGTTAACAGTCTGGCCAGGGGGTACGAATTCTTGATGCACAATTCCACATCAAAAAAGACAATGATCATCGTCTTCACATTTGACCTCACTTGCCTTGCTTTTTTTGGTCTGGGAGAGTTGGGAGTCCTCCATTGGCTTGACGTGCTTGGTTTCCCGTAACACCAACTCTCATCCCCTGTAATGACTTTGTTCAAGAAGTTTGGATCAAGTGCAATCTCTGTTTTCAAGTCCTGACAAACATTCTTGCGGATGGCTTTTGCTCCTGTGTGAGAAGGCGCGGAACAAATTTAGCAGAAACACGTCTCATGTGCAAATCCTCACTCAAAATCCGCTGGCACGAGCTCCAACTTATTCCTGTCTCTGCTGAAATTTGGTCGATCGTTTGGCGACGATCCTCGTTGATCTTTTGGCGGACTTTCTCAATGTTCTCCTCGTTTCGCGATGTTGAAGGGCGTCTAGAACGAGCTTGGTCTTCAACATTCATCTCACCACATTTAAAGCCCCCAAACCACTCGAAAACCTGTGTGCGGCTCATAGCGTCCTCCTGAAGCATTTGGTGTGTCTCCGTTGCAGATTTTTTAAGCAGGAAACAAAATTTCACACACACTCTTTGTTCTTTTAAAGTTGCCATAACGACTTCGCAGGGTTAGCCCGCCAAGTCAGACAAACACGAAACCACGCTTGCGCGTTCAGCTCTACATTGGCGCCGTCTGTACGGCTGTTTCATTATGGTCTCTACTAACTGCATCTAGCGGGAGAACCCTGTACTACGTCTACCAATGGAAGCGCCTTCGGAGTCCGGTTTCTATTGGGTCCCCCCTCGTATAGACATCACAGCTTATGGCTCTGAGCTTTGAGAAATAGTACACACTTCGTACAAAACTTTGTTTCAATAAAATTTTATAACAGTTCTTCAAAATCTACGAGGGCCGTTTTTTTCAGTCTCTGGTGGGTTATGAATGATAGTTTTATCCATAATCAATGGCATTTAGAAACAAAATCGCCTGAAATTTATCTGATTTTATCAACAAATAATTTGACATTTCGCTGTGACAGCGGCTGCCACCCCAAAAATCATAGAAATTAACTAAAAAAATATCGGGGGTGTTGAATTGTTGCTATTTATTTTCGATTGTTTATCGACTCTATTTGCAAAAATTTGTGAAGTTGGTGAGAAATGGAAGAGAGATTTCTTGGGATAATCCTGAAGGAAGCTGCAAAAACAACTCTCCAATTATTGACTGCGATATCCAAGGAACATTGTGAAAAAGTATTTTCATAATTTAAGAGATGGAATTAAAAACGGGGTGTATCTACCATAAATGAGGAAGTACTGTTATCATATTTCTTAAATTTGAAGAATATGCAGTTTCATCCATGTGGTCGAAGTACTCGCTGCTGAAGGCTGCAATAAAGGTTTATAGGAACACAGACATTGGAAAATATAGTAAGCATACTGCCTACCTGAAAAGTGTGTCTAGAGGATACAAAGAGAAGGAAGCTGTAGTATTGGAAAAAGAGCGTCTGGGAGAATTTTTGCGAAGGGCTTGCGATTAAGAATATTTGATGATCAAGGTCACATCTCATAACTTTCTAGACGTTATAGATAATAAATTTTGACATATTTTAGGTTCCACTAGTAGTTGGAGTGTCTGGTGCCTGTCGTTGCTGCGAATTAACGAATTTGAAAATCAGTAATATAGAAGACAGGGGCGTATATTTGCTTGTTTCTATACCAGATACTAAGATGAACCTTTCACGAAATTTTACAATAATGGAAGAAGGATTTTCTATCAATGCTGTGGAGACATGTAAAAAATACATGTCCTTACGTCCAAAGAATTTATCCAACCACAGATTCCTTTCACGATACACTAATCTAAAGTGTACTTTACAACCTGTTGGAATCAACACTCTATCGAAAGTTCCTTCAAAAGTTGCTTCATTTTTTAATCTGGCAAATGCAGAAGCTTATTAATTAAACGACACGGTGGACAAAGAAGCTCCGCTATAGCAGAAAGTTATATCGAGGAATCCATTTCTAACAAGCTTGAAATCGGAAGGAAAATCCAAGGTTCTGCTGGTACTAGTCACTCCTTGCAAGAAGAGACATCTGCAGATTTAACAAGAACTTCGACAGGCATGCGTTCTGAAACGGATGGCGGCTACAAACTTAATGTTAATGGTAAAAAAGTAAAATTTGATGACAGAAATAACGAAATGTCTGTAAATATAAATGTTACGCAGCCAACACACACACATGTATGATACATAAATATCAAGGAACAAAAATGTTACAAAAGCTACATAACAGCATTATGTACCAGAGATATGGGATTTGCTTTAAAAATATGTAACATATATGTTTACTTTGTTATGTCTAGGATATATGATGTTACATAAATGTTACACAGGTCCTACATGTTTATAATACATTATTTGCAAGAGTAATTTTTGTATAGCACACTGGTCGCGTCTAAAGGTTACAAAAAGGGGCAAGGATATTTCTGAAGATATATTTTTGTAATATGTAGTCATCTCGAATAAATTTTATTTCAATGAAAGGACTTTTTCATTTATGGAACTTCCGGACGTTATCAAAAAGATGCATGTACAACACATCTGGAGTACATATAAATAACATAAAGTAAATGAAACTGTTTGTACTCTGCAACATATAAAAGGTACATGTCTGTTTTGTAGCTTTTTTATGTAACAGATATATTACAGATCACACCTATTTGAGCCGGTATTTTCAAGTACATGAACTTTAAATGTTCCTTACATATAAAATATCAAACGTATAGTGACATTACGTATTAATGATATAAAATATATGTAGCCTATTGGTATCACATCTGTACCATAAACAGAGCAGCTACATCGCTACAACATATAAAAATTACATGGCTGCTGTGTATCTTTTTTATGTAACATAGATATTGTGGATGACACACGTTTGAGCCGGCGTTTTTCAGTACATGTGCTGTACATGTACCACACATGCTACATATCAAACATGGTTTAAGTAAGGGTGTTATGTAATAGTTAAATAAACTATATGTAACTGTGTTGGCTAGGTAATGTTAATAATAATAAAATGTGATTGATTTGAGATTGTATTTTTCTTTATCTCGCTAGTGGAATAAAGTAATTTCATTATTCCACTAGTGGGTAAAGTGGTACTTTATACGATTCTCAAGTGTGGATAAAACTTCAATTATAAAGTGATTACGGATAAAATAGTTTTTTACGATGTAAGTGTAAAAGACTACCCATTGGTAACCATTTAAAAGCGCCCCTAATTTGGCAAAATTGGACGAGATCGTACATTTAACCCTGATATTTGCCGACGAAACATTTTTTCTTTTGTTCGATATAAATAAACCTAAACCGCACCGTAAAAAAGTATTACTACATTACCCCACATCGCTTGTGTCCCATTTTGTATCTCGCAAGAGCGATAAAGTGATCACGTGCTCCCGTAAATTTCGGTCTTCCGCAGAGGTTGTTTGATGCCGGTCGGATTTAAAAGGTTTAAATCAATGCGGATAAAGCCCGTGGCAGCTTACATATTGGCAGCATAAACAGGCAACCTGTCATCCCTAATACTCCCTTTCGGTGTGATATTATCGGATTCTGAATGAGCGTTCTTTATTTAGGAGCGTTCCTACCAGGGAGGGATCCGGGACAAGGGAAGTTCTTTCTTGTTGTGTGGAAGGAAAGGGGTGGAATAATACGGAATAATCTCTTCGAAACGTGTTTTTAGGCCACCTGGTTTCTTGACTGTAGAGCAAATTCAGGAATTCCGGAAATTTGCATGTTTTCAGCTTGAAAACGTTCCTTGTTCGGTTTCGTCGATTTTTAAAACAAATTTTCTTAAAATTTTGATACAATCTTACCAAAATATCACCCCTACCACTTTCTAATGATTTTAGAAAAATAGCTTAACAAGAACATCACATATAAATCGCTACCATTCGCTCTTTTGTATAATACTTTTTTACGCTTAATACTGAATCATTTTATGCAGGATGTTTCACGAATGATAATGACCCTGACGAAATTAAAAATGCAACCCAAAATACATTCTCATAGCCAATGTGGTTATTTTACATAATGCTATTATTTTAAAAATAAATTGGGATCCATGACGGCTATGCGCTATGGTTTTCCGGTCACTGTATTTATTAAAGGTCAAAATGTATTCAAATGATGAAAGAACAGATATGATTTTGATTTATGGTGAATGCAAGAAAAATGCTTCCGCTGCTGCCCGTTTATACAGACAACGTTTTCCAAATAGAAGAACTCCTGCCGATACAATTTTCAAGAGGCTTGAATTAACTTTAAGGACAAACTGGCCACCACTGAAAAAGTCAAGAGAAATAACAGCAACAGGCCCTGACAATGAAATTAGAGTATTGGAAATGATTGACGAAAATACTCATATTAGCCAAAGGCTAGTCTCAAGAGCAACCGGTAATAGTCTGTCTTCAGTACACCGAATAATTAAAGGCAATCAATGTCATCCGTATCACTTGCAATTGGTTCAGGCTTTAAAGGAGGCAGATTATCCTAAAAGGTCGGTTTTTTGTAACTTTTTTTCGGAAACACCAAAATTTGAATGTGAGATTGTATGACAACATTTGCTTCTCAGATGAAGCAAGATTTTCTAATAATGGTGGAGTTAACAAACATAACATGCATTATTATGCGCAAGAAAATCCACGTTGGATTCGAGAAGGACATTTTCAAACTATCTACTCGACTCCGATGGTGCGGAATATTGGCGATTCAAATTGTTGGGCCTTATTTATCGCGATAGTTTAAACCGCAATACTTGTCTAAATTTTTTAAGAAGCATTTTACCGGTACTTCTCCAAAATGTAAATTTACAAGTAAGACCAGATCTATGGTTCCAACAAGATGGGGCACTTGCGCATTATCATAGAATAGTGCGAAATCATCTTGATTTGGTTTTGCCTAACCGATGGATAGGAAGAGGTTCAATTAATCCTTGGCCACCGAGAATACCGGACCTTACCCCTTTGGTTTTTTTTCTGTAGGGAATGGTAAAAGAGCAAGTATACCAAACACCAATTGAAAGTGTAGAACGTTTAGAAAATAAAATACGTGATTCATGTAGATCCATCACTCCAGAAATGTTAATGTATGTTAAAAGATTGTTTTGGGCACGAATTCAAGCTTGTGAAAACAGCGGAGGGCGACATTTTGAGCATTTATTACATAAATGAACCGAACCGAAAAATAATTTCCACAGAAAATTGAAAAGAGTTGTTTTTTCACCTTGAAACTTGATGGTCTCCGATTACGCTAATTTTATGTTCATTTACTAATGGGGACCTGCTGCATTTGGGACTGGTGTCAGTTGGTCTCTAGCTGCAACGGTTCCTCTGAAAAGTGGCCTAGAGTAGAAGGGCCCATTTGCGAAAAATTAATTTCTAGACGTCCTAGCTCATTTCTGACTGCATTTTTAGAATTTGGAGCTCAAAATGCATCACTGTGCCGATTTTGAGCGAGAAATAATTTTCACAGAAAATKGAAAAAGAGCAAAGGCTAACAACCCCTTTGTTGTTTTTTCACCTTGAAACTTGATGGTCTCCGATTACGCTAATTTTATGTTCATTTACTAATGAGGACCTGTTGCATCTGGGACTGGTGTCAGTTGGTCTCTAGCTGCAACGGTTCCTCTGAAAAGTGGCCTAGAGTAGAAGGGTCCATTTGCGAAAAATTAATTTCTGGACGTCCTAGCTCATTTCTGACTGCATTTTTTTAATATGGAGCTCAAAATGCATCACTGTGCCGATTTTGAGCGAAAAATAATTTCCACAGAAAATTGAAAAAGAGCAAAGGCTAAACAACCCCTTTGTTGTTTTTTTTCACCTTGAAACTTGATGGTCTCCGATTACGCTAATTTTATGTTAATTTATTAATGAGGACCTGCTGCATTTGGGACTGGTGTCAATTGGTCTCTAGCTGCAACGAACATTTAAAAAAAATGTTTTACAATACTGAATTTACTTAAAGCAAACGATTGAAGTTTATGTCAAAATTTACGAATTTATACAGCTCTCTACATTTTATATTTTTTTAAGACGTTGAATAATTATAAATGTTACCTCTGCAAATGTATTTTGGGTTGCATTTTTAATTTCGTCAGGGTCATTATCATTCTTGAAACATCCTGTATGATATAAGGTCAAAGAAAATGTGAGCTTTCCTCGTACCATGTAATATGAACTGCATTATTGTAACTTAAAATCGGGTGCAGCTATAATAGAATGTGCTGCATATATTTTGGACATGCAATTACTTTCCCAAACATCAGCAGTGTCCCATTTCCTTGATGGCAGTATTATAAAAAAAGCAAAGGGGTTAAATTTATAAGGGAATCAATAATACACCGCTAAAGTGCATCGATCGTGTAAATTTATATAGCGGCGGTACCGAATAGCAACAAGTATAAGCGTACGTGTGCATTAAAGGGTATTAAAGTGTAATGCTTCCAGGGCACTATGTGGGAAAGCGCTTGCCTGCAACGCTATTATAGATGTTGTACAGCGGATTAAATTCAAATATATGTAGTCCAACGTCCTGCAACAAGTCTAATTAAAATCAAATTGATCACTAGTAGATTTACTGCAATATTATACTCGTATATCATTGATAATATAAAATGCGAGGGTATATTGATATGTATCTGGCTTAACATATGAAACGCCACAATATTCTAAATGCGTTTTTAAATGTCTGTTCTTGCCCGCCAGCAAAAATTGCCGTGGGTGTTTGCTATCAAATAACGATGCAGGTGCATGCCGACCATAAGAGTAACTAACAAAATTAATTTAAGGGGGGAGGCTTAAATCCCTCAGGTAGAAATAATAATTATTATTATTTACGATATGTAATAAGACATTAAATATTGAAGTTGACGATGGCAGTTTTACCGTATTTCATAAAAATTATAGTCAATACATATAAATTATATTTAAACCTTGAGAAATATTTCTAGGGGGCTATCGAGCTACGCCTATGATGCCAATCTGGCAGAATACAGGTCACTTCCTTCTGTAAGTAGTAGCAGCTAAATGGCTATGTCTTGTCAACGTATCAGCGTAATGCTGAGAGATGGCAATGCAATCTAATTTTCTACTAACATCATACGAAGCCTTTGGTATATAGGCAAAAACAGTTATATGCCATGCTGTCTGCACTAGACCCTAACTACACTGATAAGTTTTTTTCGATAGCAATGTGTATATGTAATTTTCTATGCTTTTCCTTAAAGTAATAAAGTATATTATTATCATCATAGTTTTAACTAAGTATACACTTAGTGGTTTTTACATGTTACGTTTACAAATTTTCCATAAGATTGAGCCAGGAACTTCGTAATCCCACTGAATTTTTCATGGCTCTCTATGCAAAACAACTGGAGATTATCTAAAAGCGTTGCATGCTTGTGCAATGTAATTTCCTAATKGCATTAAGTAGGWCGTATTTTACTGGCAGCTCAGATGCAGCGGCAAATAAAAGGTATACAATAGGACTACGTTTAGCTCTTTGTTTTGCCTTGGCGAGGAGAGTGTAGTATCGTGTTCAGTTCCGTAACAATGATGTCATGGTTGCTGAGTGTGAATAGGTGGTGTTGTGTACACTGCATAGAAATAATTTGATACTTTGATACATGTTGGTGGCTATTATGGTACCTAATACGGAATAAATAAATTTAAAGCTTCACGAACTAATCTAAATATGTATAGGGACTAATAAATATATAATTATTATTATTATATTATAATTATTAGAGGAATCTCATGCGTCACGTGTGAAAGAAGAGTACCGGAAGGAACTAAATTTCCAAAAGTAGTGCAAAAGCAAGAATGGAAAGTGGTTATGAAAAGAATACTTTCTCCTACATCGCGGTGGACCAAGATATCAACATTGAAAGTCACGTTGAAAGTTTATGATAGCATTGACATTGCACGATTGTTAATATCGGTTGTGTACTGTACCTTACTTTTGTTTTCCAGACGTAAGTCTGAAGCCTACCACCGAACAAAGCGAAAATTTTAACTTAAGAAGAAGTAACTAATTTCCTTCTGGAAGCTGATAAGTAACCATACTTGGTTGCTTGAAGAGGTTGAAATACTAATTATCGTTGACTATTTTTCAAATATTGTTCTTCTTTAGAGTGTATTATTAATATTGGGAAACTATAGTACTTGTAAGCGTGGAAAACTTATTCAGTTAACCCAAAAGGGTAAATTCTTATGGGGTAATTGTGCTCAGTGGGGAATTGGGTATTTGCCATGTATTTATATTTTATTAAATTGCATATTAATAGGTAACATCTAATCCACAAAACAGCTGTGACAGCTTATAAATTCGAAAAAATGGACCGTAGAGTGTATTTTTAATATTAAAAATGTGATTATTTAAAGGGACCGCCAAAACGCGAACATATTGGCCGTGACGTCAGGTATCTTGTAAATGGCCGCTTGTTTACATCTGGGGTCAGCGCGTCACGCGTGAGCCTCAGCCCGTCAATTTATCAGTTTGTTGTTTGCGTTCATTTTATGACAAGCGAATTAAAATACGCCAAGAAATAGTGAAATACTTATGAGTTATGACTTCTGAAGGCATGTGTTGTTATGGAATTTGTGTACAGCGACGAGCGGTTCAACGCGGCGGAGATGAGGAACGTAAAAGCAACAGCATAAATGAACTTTTTATCAAATTAACGTAGCATTGATAATTTGATCACAGTGGGTTGTTGGAAATATACCATTTGTAAACATAAAAATGTAAGAATCAAAAATGTACCCTAAATTTAACATTTATTTTAGATGTCAGAATAAATATAAATTGTTATTTATTTTCGGGGCTCTTGCGGCTCGTTCCCCGTCTGGCTAACAGTCGAATATATGGAAAACAACGTCGTTCTTTATTATAACATATAAACGCATATAATTTTTCATATCTTCTTCAAGCTACAACAAAATGGAACCTGAATGGTAAACACTTATAACCCCAAAAAGAATAATAAAACATACAGTAAGAATTAAGATGATCTTCACAACAGAAAAACAAACTTTGCGATATCGGCATATCACGTCTAGGGGCCTTAAACAACTTTTTCATACGTTAATAATCTCGAGKAACGGTTACAAAAATTTTGTTAGCTGTACTGACTGAAGTACTTTTATAAGCATGTACGAAACAACACTTGTGTTGTTTTCCATGCACAATAGATGCTTGTAAAACTACACAAAACCCACAAAAGCTCTTCCATTACAAGAATGATACTACACCATTGAACAGCACGCTCCTCGGTAATGTTTACATGACGCTTGACGTCATGAGTTGACTCCTAATATTCGAATTTCAGACCTGAAATTCTCTACCTACAAATATTTTTTTTGTTTTTTTTTTAACATGTCGTATGATATATAGGTACCTCAAGATTCATTTTACGTTATTGTCAAAAAAAGTGATAATACCCAATTGTGCGCATATGCATAAATTTCCGACCATACGTCAGCGCGAATTCAACTAATAACACATTTTATTCGTCCAGTTCATCGTCATCACGGGAATCTTGCTGTTCTAATTTTGATTCATTCCTTGACTCTGGAATCGCTTCTTTTCCTTGCATCTCTTTTTCCTCCTGCTTCCTTGTTTTTGTTCTTCATCTTTTCTTTTTCGCTGTCATTTTGTTTGTCGGAAGTGGTTAATTTAAACCGTTTCCTAACAGCCGTAGCTACTTTTCTCTCTTTTTACCCTTAGCAGCTATTTTTACGGTTAGCTGCTTCCAATTTCGGAGCTGCCATAATTAATTCTTAATTTTACCTTGCCCGAGATTTCGTCTTAGATGCGTTTAACACCACTGTTTGCATCGTAATTACTTTACCGTTCTGTATTTGTATAATGGCAAGTTGTAAAGCATGCGAGTCATCTACGAATAGAAAGCATGTAATTTAGCTACATGGAGGTAATTGTGTACACCTCACAGCGGAGCGCATCCTTACCCCAAAGTGATGCGCTTAATTACGCTAAAGTATTAAAAAACAAAGGCAACTCGAACACACTTTTGATGCGATTGCGGATTTTTACATAATATATTGCAGAACGCGATACGGATATGCATGAAAGATCATTATTAAAATAACAGTACCTTCTTAATTACTGGGGATAACAAATTACAAGTAACCACCCGCTTTGATGTTTGGCGGACATTTTCACGTGCAAAGAGCACTGCAAAGAAAGTTGCTATCTGAGATTACTTAATGCATTATTTTTTATCTATTAATTGACAGCAATACGTATATTTTTGTTCAGAGCGTCGTGAGTATTCGCGATTCTCAGAGAATATCGGCTGTTATTAAAAACACATTAATCTGCAACCTTCTAATCTGGAAATTTGGAGAATTTTCTGAAATCTTTATAGATATGGTAAATTTTCCTTAAAATTGCATTTAGTAAAGCAATATTTCCCATTAAAAAAATAGTTATAGCTAAGTAAAGTGAAAGAATACGAAATGCTCAGACTCACCTATCACCACTATATGAGAAAGATAATCCGGATGCAACGTGTACATATCTTGTTTCTTCTTTCTGCAGCTTCCGATTCCGTTACATTTAACAACCTTGATCTCCTTGGGACTGAGGGTGACAGTGACGGGGGTCACCTCTACTCTCTGAAAGCAACAATTCCCAATGTACATTCAAGTTAGTTTTTCAAATCCAAAGAAGGCCTTTTTACCCTAATCACAGAAGGCACGTGAGAAGCAACGTCTTCCGAAGTGGCATCAGCTTCTTCGTGATCGTCCACCACTCCAGAATCATCCAAAGACGATTCCCTGTTGTTACCCTCACTGGTATTACTACTAGCTTGCCTACTTTGGGGACCTAACCTATGTGGTGCTGAAAGTAAAGAGATAAGCGGTGATTTAAAGTATAGCTTGACTAAATCGGAAATAATGAGGATCATGTTCCTTTGAATAGAGGTCTCGTTTGCCCCCACTGTCTTATAACTCTGTTATGGATCGTACTGATTTAATTTCACTTAGAAAACTTCAGCAGCTGAGGAGACTGAAACTCTGGGAACAGAATATACCGCTGAAAATGGGATTAAATACTCGAAACCAACGCTAGCAGATACCAGAATAACTTTCAAGCTTTATCTGGAGAAAGTTACCAATAAAGCAACAACAGCTTGATGGACATGCAGCCAAGCAGACCTGCTAGCAAAAAGAAGGACAAAAAATCATTAATAGGGCCAGAACCTACCTGTGGAGTGGCATATGAGTCTACACGGTGGAAAATCAGAGAACCACTGCGTAAAGATAATCAACTTTGCTGGTAAAACTTAATGTAAATGGACTGTTTACGGAACATTGCTGTTGAAAGAAACATTAATCGTGTTATCTATTGACAGCGGGAAAGTTGGGTACTTCCTTCGAGTAAAGAAGGTGGTAGACTTCAAAAGCATAGTGTTTCGTTGGTGATCCCCGATCATCACCTAGTGACAATTGAAAGATTCCACGCTGGTTGGAAAAAGGACAAACTGGAAGTGCTTGCCCCTATTGCCGAATTACCGGTGACCTGCCCAGTTCGTGCAGTAGAAAAAATTTAGTAGTTTCGTCACTGACATTATCCTGATAATAAAGCTTAAGGTATTTCGTCAGACCAGTGGCGGCTCCTCGGGGTAGGCAAGGTAGGCACCGCCTACCTTGCAATTTTAATTAACAATGCCATAAAAAAAGAAATAATAATTAGCTAGATTTTTCTAATTTTTTAATGCAATTTGTTTTTATACCAGTGTTTATTTAATATTTCATCTCAAGTTTACACATACCGCTCAAAAATTACGAACCGCGTTATTACGGCGAACGTTTAAATTGGGAATAGGCGACACAACTTGACCAACTGAAATTCATTTGTATTTGTGTTCACGTCCTTCAGAATCTGCACCGTTAACGACCGCAGTTGACGGTTAACGTAGTAAAATCTTCGCGCATATAAATGCGTCTCAGGCGGAATGATCGGTCGCCTACGACAAACTTTGTATGGACTGGGGCTATTCGCATTGCACTCCAACAAAAATGGCCCTTTTTTAGAAAGAGGGCGATAGAGGTTTTAAATGACACCGGTAGATGGCAGCAACTTGCAAGTGTAAGATTTTTACATTTGTTTATCGTCTGCAATAGGAAGATGTCACATAGGAATATGTTATATAAACTTTCAATATACTCTGAACAGTTACAACACGTATAAGGTTAGGTGCTCTATTTTTAAAATTCAGTACTGTTTCACAAGTTTCATTCACTTTTTTAAGGTTTTTGAGCTTATCATAGTTTGAGTTTTGATAAATTCTTTGTTTAACATTCGATTTGGAGTAATTTAAGGTCGCTTAGAGCAGAAAAACGAATAAATGTGCGGTGTTATACGAATAAAAATGAATGATTGGCATGACCATTAAAATACACATATTCGAAGATGGAAGACAATAATTATAATTGCCTATACTATATACGAGTATAAGGTGTCGCCTACCCTACATGAAAGGTCACGAGCCGCCACTGCGTCAGACCATCCCCGAAGCTGGACCTGCCAGCTAGTGTTACCTGGAGCGGTGCGGTTTTAAGAAGCTGTCGACGATATCGAAAAACAGATATCAGACAAGTTGTGTGCGCTTCTTTTGCGTAGTTTCGTGTTGACAGATGAGTTTACGTGCGTTTCGTTATTTTGGATATATTTACGTAAAGAGCTTATTTTGATGTAATATTTTCCTGAATCCGGAAACGGATGGGGGAGAAATAATAGTTGAAACTAATGAAATATTATTGGAGAATGATCAAAGCATCAAGTTTATCAAACGCCGTGCTGACAGACATGGAACAACTAATTAATAGTGATGATTTCTTGATGGATACGGACCATCAAGATTCAGATCATTTGTCGACTGAGGAAGACGAAGAAGATGTAGAAGAAGAGATTCCTGAAGATACCAATCAAGACAACACACAATAATGCAGTCGAAAAACAAGAACACACAACTATTGTTAGAGGACAAAAACGAAAGAAAAACTTGAACAGATGGAAATGTAATGAAAGAAAAGAAAATGAAAGAAGAAAAGTTTACATGAGTTTTGTTGTTCTCTTGCATATATTTACGTATTTTGATTATTTTGTTGTAATGCATTCTTAATTGAATAAGTATTATTCAATGAACTGTGTTAATTTATTTTGAGAACCCACAATGAGATGAGCTAGCCTGAGTACAACTGTATACTCAATAAAGTGATATTTCCTTAAATAATGTACCTAAACATTTAACAAATACAATCAACATTCAAAGTGTCTTGATTAAAATTGAAACATTATGGACCAAATACTGCGAAACTGCCAAACTCACCTAATGTATTGGAAGAATGCATCGTATCCTGGTGCTTCGGATCCGAAAGCTGTACATGCTTCGGAGGAGGCAGTGGAAGAGGCAACGCTTGGGGTCTGGGGGAACCCCTACTATGCCTAGGACTCGGACTCGGACTGGGAGTAACCGATCTGAAGCAGAATCACGTGGTACAAAACTATAAAGAGTCTCCCAAGTGATCCGGTCAAATTAGACATAAAAAGGAATAAACGAAGGATCAAATTAGATATTTTTGCTTTTTTGATATGTTGTTTATGATGCAAAGAGAATGAATCCAGGTTTTTCGATCTCTTTTCTTATTTGGTCAATTTTGACCCAAAAGGACTGTTTTTTCGTCTACAACCGTTTTAACAGATAAAATTTCCAACAATTTGGAACCAAAACCAACAATATTTAGTTTACAATATTTTTAGCAAAATTTCATCATTCTCAGTACTATTTATGTATCTGCAGACATAGTATGTTATTTGAAGCCTCCTCCTATCCTCCCAATTTACTCTTCTGGGGTCTCAGGGGACCCCAGAGTGATTCTCTATTTTTCCCAACTATTGAACAATTTGTGTCGCCTGTCAAGGTCGAAGATTTGGATTTAAAATCACTTTTGCTTTATCAAGAAAACAAAAATACCTGATTTGATCAAACGTCCGATGTCTAATTTGATAGACAAAAATTGATGAACCGACCTGTTCTGTTTAGGAGAATTCTTCGTCGACTTGGATTCTTCCTTGCCCCCTCCAATAGTATTCCTTCCTCTTTTTCTTCTTCTCGTTTTCTTCCTGGTGTACGACGACAGGAGGACGCCTTTTCTGGCGTCGATTTTTTTCAGCTTGTGCTTCGTCAGTTTTTTTACGTTTATGTTGGAGGGATCAAAGCTAAATGTGGAATCTTCGCGGTGATCCACAAGTTCCTTTTTTCGCTCCTGTAGGTTTGGAATAATCGCAGTAATGTAAAATAATCTTTATTTAGATGCTGGCTTATTATAAAGCCTTTATTATAGTACAAAACGTTCTTTTTCCACCATCATTTATGCACTCAAAGAAAGGAAAGGGTGGATTATGTAACTGTGGATGAAGTAGTTCCTTTGACAGTCAGTATACTATAAACTATTGTATTCTAGTACGTGGTGGTTGCTTCTCGGATTTGCACAAATAGTAAAAAGCTCTATTTCTTTGAGTGACTGGTATTGGTTTTATAGTTCATAGAATTTTAGAGAAATTGTGGAACAAGAAGATCTGACATATTTATTTTGATCAAAAATATTGCTTTTGAGTAGAAAGACTAGAAAATTATGGAGTTCCTTCTAGAAAATATGTTTGTTTATATTTTAACAAGACCGATATTACTTGCAAAATGGACACAAAAATGAGTGACATTGCTGAGAATTTCTTCAATCCGACTGAAATCCAGTAAGAAGCTCCTGAAACTACATTAATACGTCTGTTACCAGCGAAATGTAAGCGTGTACACGAAAAGCAATAATTGATTTAATTCGACAACTGGTAAAAAAAGAACATAGAAGGAGTAATTACAGAAGAGGTTTGTACTGTAAATTCAAGTACGTAAGAATGAAGAATGAAAATTTTTGAGTGCCTCTGGGAATAACATAAAATTCGATTTTCCTTAACAGAAACATAAGGTATGTCTTGATTAATCAATTATTAATCTTGACTTCGAAAAACCAGAGACTTAAGTGTTGTAGGTGGCAAAACTCTAGATTTTCACCAAACTTTTCACACAAGCTATCGAAGGTAAGAAAACCTACATTTTCACTAGCATAGCTAGCATGAAGCATACTGTTTATGCAAGAACTGACAAAAAACCTAGTGATGTTTGAAATACCATAAACATCAACGTGTCAGAGTCAAACAAAGATGAAACAGGCGACGACGAAAATGAAATAAATGCGATCGGTGATGATAATTCATATTAAGTTTGTAAAATTATTAACGAACTTGTTTTACTTTCTATCTTTTAAAAATATTTTTTTTTTATTTTCGTATGAAGGCCATATTCGATTTTTAAATAAATAATAATATGTTGTACTCGAGCATTTCGTTATAGTAGTCTTACAATAATTTTTTTCTATGCATATACCGAAAGGTTTGCGAAAATGGTAGAAATTTTGCACATTTTTTCAGTTCATTGTCAATAAATTATCTTTAATTAAGATGACGACCAGGCCCAACAAGCCTTTTGTTTTATAGCCTTTTTAACTCATATGTTAAATGGCTTGCGTAAGCAAATGATGACACCCTGCATACAATTTTTTTGCAACTTTCTTGTTTTGAAAATTTGAAGTCATTATTTTTTAAGCTTTCATTGCTATTAATATCGTTAATGGAACAATTACTGCAAAATCGAAAAAAGAAAACGCCATAAAATATATCAACTCGTGACACCTCATGCAAATTGATTTTTCAAACTGGTGAAAATGTACGTTTTATACTTTCGATGGGCTTGTGTGAAAAAATTGGGTCAAAATCTATATTTTTTCCCTGCAGGATTACGCCCTTATTCCAACCCTCTAGTCACCTGCAAAACTACAGCCTCTGTTTTTTTTTCGAAGACAGTAAACCCGGATTGCGTGAAAATATAGACAAGAAATACCTTTTATTTCTGTTAAGGAAAATCGAATTTTCATGTTATATCCAGGAGCCACTCATAAATTTTCTTTCATTTTACTTGACATCGATGTATTCTTTAGCCCCATCTAAATCTGTCACTATCTGACGCTCTATAACTTGCTTCATAATTGAAGACAGAATCAAGAAACTATAAACCTAAGAAGGCAAAGATACTAGAGAGAAACAAAATCTGAGAATTGAAAAAAACGTCGAATGAGGAATATTTACACATTAAGGTAGGAAATACACGATGTCATTAATTCAATTTATACTGGATATCAGCCATGTCCAAGGCAAAGACAGTTAGAAGAAGTTTCATGATCTCGGAAGAAACTTTCTCAGACAGTGGTGTAAAAATGCGTTGAAAATACATTAATCTGAAGCTCAAAACTGCCGGTGGGGGATTTTTCTTGCGATAGGTGGCTGGAAAAGGAACTACACTATTTATAAACCTCCGTGATTCAGAAAGTTATACCAAACATAGAGTGGGGCGTTCTTGAGTAACATTCATGGTCAATGCTGGGGCCAATATCACTACTGTCAAACGTCACTATGGTTGAATATTAACTACGATAGCAGAAAACTATATTGAAGAATCAAGTCCTACCTAATGCCGCGAAAGTTGTAGGCCTCCTGTATCGAGTAAATTTGAATATTCCCTGCCAAAATAACAAGATCGTTCTAAATAAAATATTATAAAATCGTAACGAATTAGAAGGCCTCTAATACACGAAAAACAGGCGTATGAAATACCTTCCTAACGGTGGTCGTGAATAGAGATTATAATAATGCAGGCAAAATAAAAACACGTTTTCAATCTGCCCATATCAACTCAACATCAAATTAATGAGCTACGAACGAACTAATTGATTACTACCGTTTAAATACCTAAATAACGAATCACTTTTTGTTTTTCATTCGCTTTGTGATCGGCTTGTAAAGGAACCGCATAATTATCCGCCCGAAGGCAATTAAATCATGTTGACGTAAAGCCGACCTTTATTTTTCTGGTCCGCGGATATTAAAACCTGTTTTGGAAGGAATTGTTTTGTAGGGGAATTTAATTACCTCTTGCGTTATTTCCGCTTCCTCCTCGTAACTAAGAGCTACCACAGCCAGCATTAGGTTTATTAAGTAAAACGAACCGAAGAATACGACTACAGTAAAAAAAGAGACGCTTATTGGTCCACATGACGCTAAGACCTGAAAAAAAGAGGAGATAAATGGTAATTATTTCGCTTGTTTAGGGGGAATGTTGAGATTAATGGTGTAAGGTTATTTAAACATTCCATTTTAAATAAGGCGGCTGCCTTTAATAAAAACTTTAAGTCTGCCGTTTTGCACGAAAATGAAAAAAAAACGTGTTTTGAGTAGTTTTAAAGACGCATTTTTTTAACATTCTAAATTAAGTATCTTTTTCAACGAGCAACAAAACTATTTTGAACTCGTGTGTAGAATTTTGTTCACGTCCCGCACTTTTTTTAAATTTTAGTTGTAAAAATATATGTAATATCACATGAATTTGACGTGGGAATTTCTTTTTGCGTAGTTGTAAAATGTCTTCATCTGGTGTTGAGCGTTCATTAATTTACAGGTGTTCCTAAAAGGTTAAATTCTTTTATTGACTTTTTGTTCTACGAAGGTACTGATGCCGTTTCTCTCCTGTACCGATTCCCCCGACCGTTTCGCCCACCATAAATGAAACAAACATCTAGAAAACCTTTAAAAAGATATTTATTTAGAATTCAAAATTTTGTGCAATTCCTAACAAATAATGCATATTGTCTATTCTACCATAGTTTTCTACGATATTTTTGTCCGTGTTGAGATCGCACGATTATTATTAGTTTTAGGTTTAACACCTGATAATAATTGTGAAACCTCATATCTACGTAGAGACTGTTTTTTTAAATTATTTATAAACTGACAAATATTTGGAAACGAATTACTGTAAATGCTTTGAGAACCGCAATGCCATTCTTGTTGTGGTCATTTAAAGTCCTGTTGTACACATTCGACATTTCAATAGGAAACTGAGGAGCTAGTTTTTGTGTTCTTAACGTAGTTCACGCCTAGTATTTTACTCGAAATGACAGTCCGCAGCGCATTCACATAAATCTGGTTTTGTCCTCAAATTTACCAAATTTCTGCATATATTATTCTTTGTGTTAAAAAAGCATATCGTATGCAGATTAATTTAGCTCTTAATTTTGGATTCTGCATGTCTCAGAAGATCGAATTGAAGAGCACAAAGAAAATATTTAGGTATGCTGATATCCATCGTGTTTAGAAGTTTTCCTACATGTAAAAGAAATCCTAAACAAGTACATTTAATTTTCTAACATCGGCTTATTTTTATCCTTTTCCAGTTAATTTTTGTCAGTATATGTCTCGCTAATTTTAGGTACTTACCTACATAATGTTTTTGTTTTTGCTATTTTTTGAAATAGCATTTAAATTGTTTATTCTCTTACGTTATTAAAAAATATCGCAAGCTTATCAAAAAGTGAGCAAAAAACCACCATGGTCTTCTGCAGCAATAAAATTGACATTACGAGAAATGTCGAAATATTTTTCAAAATGAAATTAAATAGATTGAAATTTGAAGAAAAGAAGCATATATAAGCTAGTTATAAATACTAATAATGTAATTAGTTTCAAAAGTGCAAGGAGTAAGTACATTTTAAATTATTTCATATCGTTGTTATATAATTTTTGGTTACATGCGACAATATTAATAAAAAATATAAGGTACGCCTCTTCATTGCAGTTTCTCGTCCATATGAAGTACCATTATGCTTAGGCTTTAACATGTTTCCAGCTTCCGAGTACTTGAAAGCTTTGAGAGGATTATTAACTAAAACAAACTGGTGAAAACTCTCGTGTTGGCTGTTTGAAAGCAATAAGCTGTAAAACACACATTACGTTCGCCGATTTAATCGCTTTTTATCGATCATGGCCGCGGGAAGAATCCATGCAAACAACTGCCAACACTTACGAGCATTTGCTCCCTCCGTCAAATGCAAAACAACTACGTAATGTTCGCAGCTCGGCCTGGATTTGCAACTAACAGCTTCACTGCTGTTGAGACTCCCTTATTTCGTTCATGGGAAGCGGTAAATTGATTAAAGGAAGTGCATTGTAATTTAAATGGACTTTACATAGAAATGAGTACATTTAGAGTTAGTTGCAGATGCTCGTTTCGTGAATGATCTTAAATTCTTTCTTTCCGGCACCATCCATCAATGAATATACAATTCCTGTGAATTTCTTTAACTCCAGATGGTGTAGCTTATAGATGTAAGCAAAAAAATTTGTGCGTCTGAATACACAAAACTTTTAACTACTTTGTAAGTATATACTGACGAATTTATTACAAATCTAGAGAAGATAATCCCATTAATTTACTTTAAAGTGTGTATCTTGCCATTAGCGAGCACTTTGGTGAATATAATAATAAAATGGTGTAATTAAGGCTGTTTATACGTACTACTCTACATGGTTTATGCAAGATAAAATCCGTATTTTTCATCATATCGATTTGAGATTTTTTATCTAAACGCTTAAATTATTTCTCTCGAGAGTTGTCATCGTACTTTTTCGAAATTCACACTGATCTTTGCCGAAAAAAATAAAAAGGTGCAAGAAAAAAATTAAGATTAAAACAAACAAAAAGTAAAACAAGAGCACCGGAAAAAATTTAATTTTGATACGCAAAACATTTGTTCTTTTCTTTATCGCAGCAAAAATAATGAATTTTTGTTGCATCAAATTTGAACAATTTTAGCACCGAGGGAGTTAACCTTTAATGCTTTGCGGGGCGGAGCTTCGCGCTCGTAAACTATGCAGATGTACCCCTCGTTGCAATCCTTTTATAATTTGCAGATGGATCATTGTGGTCGTAAATTATCTGTATTTATTGTCTCTTCTTAAAACTGTCACCACTTTTGTTTTTATTACTAGGGAAATCTTAGATGCTACTCGAAGGTTTTAGTTTTGAATACACACGCGGAAAGAGTACTTTTGGGGTTTAAAACAGGAAAATTGCTACACATAGGTGTGTGAAATAAATTTTGCATCAATTGTGCAAAGGCAGAGAACAATCCCGGTGCAGCGCACAAATGCACAAAAAAATTGGAAAGGAATATCTACTTGAATGGAATCCGATATAAAAGTTTCAAAGTATTGATATGCACGGACTGAAGTATGTAAAACTGGTAGGTGACAGCGACAGACTTCTGACCGCAAAACATTACGGACCACAACTCTTTCCCCAAATGCAAAAACCATCTGCTGAGAAACTGTCTCAGAATTGCATCAAATGGCAAAAAGTCGTTTAAGTTCGACAAAAAATAAGGTTTACCTGTGAAGCTGCGGAAAAGTTTGAAATCTAACATAGAGCGAATGAGAGCAGCAACAAAGAAAGCCCTAAATGTCAGGAAAACAGAGGATGTTTCGTTTAATAAACAATTGGCAGGATTATCTAGAGACACTGAAAATTGCCCAAGGCATATTTGGTGATCATAAAAATTGTAAAAATTACTTTTGCACAGAACCAAAACCAAACGAAGAGGATTCATTTCTGAGATGGACGAATGTGGTTTGCTTGGCGATTAACTGACATGTTCTAAAAGATCAGTGCAAAATGTTCATAACCTTTTATTAAACATTACTAGCAACGCAACAGGGACAAATAATTTATCGAAAAATTGCCAAACGAACCCCCGGAAAATTTACAAAAAAGATATGAGCCGTATTCCTAAGCGGAAACGAGATAAAGCTTGCAGAAGACTTTTCGCAGAAGATCAACCACAAAAAAAGAAAAACAAGTCGGTTGGTCCCGATTTAGATCATGGCCAAGTCAACAGTGAATCTGATGAAGAAGATGTCATCGATGATGACTATAAAGAGCAGCAAGTGGGAGAACTGCTTCCAAAAACTTCAACAGGACTTGATGAAATAGAAAAAGGTGGTTCCAAGAACGATCATATTAACCGGTTCCAATGTTGGTCCTGTTGTATTTCGCCGGAATCCCAATACCTATGACATTCTTACTAAAAGTTTTTTTCATTCTCTTTTCAAAGGCAATAAATATATGCGTTGGAGCGGTGATAATGAAGACTTGGCAAAAAAAAACCGAAACTTTAACTAGATTTAAGATTAGAAACTCTGGTTTATTTGTGCACTGCAATCACCAATTTCATGCTGCCAGTCCAATCAATGACACTGTCATTATAGAAATTAAATATCCTAGCTCCATAATAGTTATCAAGCATTACTGTGTAAATATATTAACGGTAATTGTCATTTTTATACATTACTTTACAGAAACAATTATGATTTTGAGTTTACATTTTAACCGGCTTCTCTCTTTATGTTCATAAAAATCGGCGATTAGTAGTATTAACAGTAACAATTCAGGTTTCTGAGTTTTTAAAATATATTCACAAAGAAAATCTATCTTGATTGTATTTTATAATAAAACATACCATTACTTGCTTTACTTTTTTAAATTTTAATAAAAGAATTTATTAGTMAAAAAAGTTTCACTTGGGGGTAAAGGGTACACGTCAGAGTTGTAAGAATGTAATAAATTTACTTGGTGTAAAATTAATTACACGTAATTCAGTTGAATTAAAAAAAAGAGTTTCATCGGAAAAAGTAACTTTTGCCCAAATGACAAATTACCGTGCTCATAAACGGTTGGTCTGTGTGCAATATACTGTCAATACTAGAGTGACAGGTTAGGGGTCATAACTTATTTTGCAGACCAATAGTGCAGGTCTGCAGGTGCAATATAGTGACAGGCTTTGTCACGTTCACGTGGACTAATTATGTTTTCGCCCTAAAAATTTTACTTGGCCCAATACGTATGAACAGCCTTAATACAAAATTGCCAAGCTGGCCTGTAACGCTCTCATTGAAAATACATATCAAATTCATACTAATTTTTTTAACAGAATTAAATCGCTGTTGCTCTTTTCATTGCCTTTATCAAGTATCTATATCTATACTTACGTTGATATTCCAAACGTGATTAAATCGATTTCTGATTTCTGCAGCTGTGAAATAAAGATCTAGCAGACTTTGAATACCGAGAGCTACTTGCAAACATTCGAAAAAACGTCGAAACATGTATTTAAAAATAATACTGAAGACGAGCAGTTTGCTACTATAGGGAACATGTTATGTCATCAGATTTGTCAATGCAATACCTTACTTCTTTTAAAGATAACCTTACGTAAGGTTTATTTGCTGATATAATATATGATGTAGCTTCCCCTCGTAAAAAAGCGATTGTATAAAATAAGAGGTACGCTAGAACTCCTCAATATTAAATTCACAATCAAGCAACGTGAAAAGCTTCTTTTTTCTCCATGAACAGTTTACGTGTAGTTTTGAGAACTCCGGTTATGAGTTTCAAATATAATATCAACTTCTTATCGGGTTCACATATTCGAAGTCGAAACAAGTTAGCAACTGCGTCGTGTTCAACAAAAGGCAACCTTTTTTTAAAGTGAAGCAGTAAAAAACAAGCGAACTTAGACTGGAAACCTCACAGCCCTGTTAAGGGGAAATCAAATGTAGTTAAACACAATAATCTAATGCTACACATCATATAAATCAACTAAATGAAAAGAGCTGAGTGTGGTTCGAATCTAATCGAAACATTAAAAAAATAAGCCTAACCACAATATTAGAAATTACAATATTCTATATACGTATTTCAGCAGCTAAGCTTCCATCTTCAGTAGAATAATAAGGTGACTGCTTAAAACCTGGCCGGATTAATCAGATAAATCAGAATTCATTCAAATATTTATTCAAAACAATAAAGATGCCTTAATGAATTCTGATTTAGGTCCAATTCCGAGATTCGCATTGTTTGAACTGATTAGGTAAGCGATTCATTCAAGCGTGAAGCTTTGTTAGTATACATAGTTATGTTTTGTTGATCTGACTCCACTTCCACTGAAATTTCGGTGAGGAGAATATCCTTTGGTTAATTCGGCCAGATTTCAAGAAGTCACCTTATTATTCTACTAAAGATGGCAGTATAGCTGCTGAAATACGTATATAGAATATTGTAATTTCTAACATTGTGGCTAGGGTTATTTTTTACTGTTTCGATATAAATCAAGTAATTACGCTTATGAATTATTAGAAATCTGTATATCATTTCGGTAGTTATAAGATATTACATTACATCTTACCATATTGTACACGTTCTCCCAGTAATCTAAGGTGATCAACTGAAACGTTGTAAGCATTGACCAAAGGAAATTGTCGAAACTAGTGTACCCGTAATTGGGGTTTTCTCCTACACAGAGACAAGTGTGAGTCTTCGGACAGTGACGTGATCCCGTCACGTTACCACAAAGCAAGGGATCTTCTGTTTCATTGCTGTACAACCAGTTTTGTGGATCAGTCGTCCAGCTAGAAAGATGGATAAAAGGATACGTTACTATAATGTTTTCCAACAATCAATTTAATGTCAAATCGATAAAGTCTTCCCTAATTCCGCAAATATGATAAAGAGAATCTGTCAGTTCCAAAATGCTTAAGCCTCAGTATCAGCACAAAAAAATAGACAAGAACCTGGAGATGGAAGTCCTTTTAATATTGTAAGAACATCCAGAATTGAGTTGTAAACTTGAGCTACATGGAGAACTTCTTGGAGAGGATTTTAAAAATTGAGTAAATATAATTCCATGCATATTACTATGTGTCTTAAATTGGATGCATACATCCACTTGCATTCGTGAAGGATCATGTGGCTGCAGCAGAATACAGCCCCTGTACGTTATAAACGAGTAGTTACACAAATTTAAATAAAAATTTTCCAAATCAGTGTATAGGCAGTTGACGGAAAGTTTATCAAAAACGACAACTGTGCAAGTGATGCAAAAATCTTCCGGTGTTACTCAATTAATATTTCGGTTTTTTTAACTATGACTAAAAATACTCACTTGTACCAAACGTCATACGAAGCGTTACGGTCGTCCATGTTTAGAACGCACTTGTTCCGAAGCTCACCCTTGTACACCTGAAGGGCAAAAAGAGCGAACACCATCAGACAAAAGATTGTCAATGTCATGACCTCCGCTAACTGTTTGAAGGAATGCAACAACGCGTTGATGATCGTCTTCAGTCCTGGAATTAAAAAAAACATACGTTTTGTGCATGAAACTCTTTATGCAGCCTAAAGCTCTGTTAGCTGAAATATATGCTGTCAAACAGTATACACGATTCTTTTACTGTAGCAAAACTTACAGGCTTGTTATTAACACCATATAAAAGAAGTCCAAGTTCAGATTTGCTATTGAAGCCTGGCATTTATCAGAATTTAGCATCATTAAATTATCACGGCACTACTCAGAATTTAGGCACTGATATTAAGTCAAATTGCAAATGACACACTAATTACCTGGCATGATGGAAACCGTCTTCAGTGCACGTAACACCCTGAACGTCCTCAGTCCTGCCAGATTGCCGACCTCCATTCCTATAGTTGCATAACCACTGGTGATAACCACAAAATCCAGCCAATTCCATGGATTCCTCAGGTACGTGTATTTGTTGAGTATGAAACCTTTCGCGATGCTTTTGATTATCATCTCGGCCGTGTAGATCGCCAGGAATATGTATCTGTTGAAGAAGTAATTATTTAAATAAAAGAAAACGTACTCATCCAACGTATTAATGTTCGTCGACCAGTTGCTGATGCTAGTGAACCAGATGCAAAATAGAATAATTAATAATTCTGTTATATTAGCACTTAAATTGTTAGTACACGCTTTCCCTGTTGGCATAGAATTTTATGTTGCTTGGAAGGGTAAACACTTTTATTACAGCATGCAATAACATGGCGTAAATTTCATTTTATGGAACTAGTTTCATATATTTGAACAACAGCTATCGGAAGAATTTGCCCTTATGGGTAATAGAAATAACATAAAACGTTATTGAATCGAAATACACTGTTCAACTTTGGGATCTTTCCAGCAAGATTAGTTTACTGTAGTAGCCCATAATGAGAAGTTTACGTCGCAATACTAAGCAGATGTAACCATTCTGCAGCTCACACATTTTTAATATTTTTAGACAATGAACACATAAAATATTTTATGTACGCATATTTCTTAAAATTTTGTATAAATGCATGTTAGTTAACAATTGAACAAGACATAATATAGTTTTGCGTTAAATCAACGTACTGCAGTGAATTTGGTTTGGACATTGTGTAATAATTATTTCTGTCTGTTGAATAATTAATTTTAACGGTAATTAATCTCTCGTCAACTGATAAAGCATTTGCAACTCTATATTAAATCTGAGCGACAGCGTGATATTGTCAATAACACATCTCATCTAAAAATGAACTGTCTCTAGCTTTTATCTCTTAATATACATTTTAGGGAAAAAGGTACCCAATTTTTGCTGAGACGTACAAACACTTCCTATACTATTGTTTTTTTTTTATTTTTGATTATAGAAAATTAAAAACCTTTAAATATACAGGTACAACCTGATGCATAGGTTTGAAACTTCCTTGCAATGTAATAAAAGCAACAATAATTATTTTTCTCTTTCTATGACAAAACACTGATTTTATAATTTCATTTTGACGGTTTTGCTGATAAAACATTTTTGTAATAAATCATTAAAATTAAACTATTCAGAAATTTAGAGATACATAAAATTTTAAATGACCAAAATTGGACAATACTAAATGATTTTTACAATATCAGTTGTCCCATTCCAAATTTTTTGTTGAAAGCTAATTTTTACGTTGCTAGTTAGAAAGTGTTTATTTCTATTTTTAGTCCAGATTGCTTGTTTAGATTTTTAGTTTCATTTTATATTTTTGACAGTGTCATAATTTTTTCCCATAAATTATAATAATGGTACTGACGATGGCATATTAGCCGAAAGCGCTTTACCTTAATAAATGTATTGTGGTTTAACTTGGTGAAGTGATTTTACAAAAATTAAGTCTTTTTCTTTGCTGTGTAAATGGTGATGTGAAAAACTGCTACCTTGTATAGCATTAAAAAATAATATAAATCGCGTACGTCTTATACAACATTTAACATGACCGCAGATGATTTCAAAAATTGGTTTTGGTTATTAAATACTAAATCAAAGGAGTAGAGTATTCGTCATCAAAATTTATATGTTTTATAGGAAAAGATTTAGAAATCGAAGCTATTTTAACAGTTTCGTTCCGATATAATTATTATAACAAAAAAAAAACCCGCGCGCCTCCACCAAAATTCAACGAAAACAAATGTTAGATTCTTTACTAATTTTGACCTTCTGAACAAAAATTTGGCCTCTGTTGGTTGGTGTATTTTACCCTTCGTTTTTAAAGAGTCATGAGAAAATGACGGTTATTTCTAGCGATGTACGGTCAAAATGATTTACAGAAACATTTAATTTCTTCGTTCTTGAAACAATTTTTTAACCAAGCTTTTAAAAGATAAATAAACTTTAACGACCCGCAGTCGTCGTTATTTTGTTATGGGCAGGATCTGTCAAATTGTAATACTAGATTATAGTTACGAAAAGGAAATAAAATGCTAAGAAGAAAGAAGATTATAGTAATGTTGCTAACAATCTCTTGTCTAAGCCCAAATGAATGTAGATCATTTTACTATTTTGTGTAAGGATGGACAAAAGCATTATAAAAGCTTGGAAGATGTAGTCTACTCAGTACACGAGCTTTTTCTACCAGTATAAACAAAACCTTCAAGAAATGGCTTATATTACCTTTTCATAAATACATTCCTGTCTCATTCAAGACAATTACACACTAAATAGATCATCGCGAGCTTCGTCAAACAAGATAAATCATCCAAACAGCACGGCCTTAATTGCATTCAACTAGCCAAGCACTTGTTATTTGCCATCGGTCTGCATTTGATTTGATTACTGGAATTAATTAGCAGCTACATCGCGGGAATTGTGTGATTAATGTCGGCCCCGATTAGATTTCGAGTGAAACAATCTACATGAAACTGATACGGTATGACCAGGGCGCAAACAACGAAGGTGGCTTAGGCAACTCGATCATATTCATGAAAGCAGCCGTGTAGGCGAAACCCTGTGCAACAAGTTAAGCCAATGAGTACGGAATATCCCGTTATGTCGGGAGCCGGTACAGCGAGTTTAAAGTGCTTACTGCTGCATCATAATAAAGGAAGGTCGACGACGTTATTCAAAATTTAAAACGTTAACCTAGAAAGATAATTGCTTAGTGCATATTTAACACGAGTATTTTGTAGGAATTTGCAATTTTCCTCTTTCTTAATGAGTTGAAGGGATTCAGCTACAGCGTAAACAATTAACGAGAGTGCTTCTCGGTTATTAATTAACATTCAGATACTCGGCTGCACAAACACCAGGTTAAATAAATAGTTTTAAGAGAAAGACAAACATTTGTTGATTATATTGTTGTGAATTTACACCGTCCGTGCGAATCTGTGTAATTGAATACGTATGTTAGTGAAAATGCGAATGTAATGTAATGTTTTTTCAAGACGACGACTTTCTGCATATTGTTCGTTGGTGGCGTATCGTTCAAACAGTAAACATCAGTTTGCACAGGGATTCTATAAATGATTCATGCATCGATTGAATCATGCCGCCTCTCAGAAAAGTGGCGTATACTTGTCATCTGTCGATTTTTCAATTATTTGATATATTTTAATACGAGAAAAGGCATGGGAGTGTATATTTCCAACATATTCTGTAGTTGAATGGATTCAAAATAGAGATCTGCCACCTGTCAAATACAGAAAAAACTGAACTATTGAATATTGTGGAAATTTGCATAGATCAAAGTTATTTTACGTGTACAATGACACATTCTACAAGCAAGACGATGGACTACCAATAGGTTCACCTTTGTCTCCAGTCTTGGACAAAATCTTCATGTCAAATTTTGAAGAGAAACTTTTTGCAAAAAAATGAAGTTATTAAAAATGTATTATTCTGGACTAGATATGTTGATGATATTTTTTGTATTTGGACGGGAACTGACAGGCAGTTGGATGTATTCTTAAAATTCTTAAATACAATAAATAAAAAGATTTAATTTACCCCAGAAAAAGAAAAGGATGCAGTTCTTCAAATAGTAAAATAGACTTTGAAATTTATAAAAAACCAACACAGTCAGATGTTATAGTCCCGGCTTCCTAAAATCAATCATTACAGATTAAACATTCCGTGTTTTATAGTTTAATAAACAGACTAATAAATATACCACTTAAAAAGGAAAGTTTCTAAAAAGAATTTACGATAATTAAACAAATAAGTAACTTTTAACAATAGATACGACACAAAAATTGTGGACCAAATACTTAAAAAGCAATATAAAATTAGAATACAATGAATGCTGTACAATGCTAACATCAATGAAAAAGAACATTTTTTTACCGCAGTAAACTATGTCAAAGTGTTAGTATTTGTGTTCAAAATAGGCTGAATAGACTCGGAATAAGAGGGTAATAGAGGTTAATAAGTGCAATTTGGTAAGCCTTCTAGTTAACAATAACCCAAAATCCAATAAATTCAACAAAAACAGCATTTACCAAATAAAATGCATGCAATGTGGCATGATATACATAGGACATGTTGCGAATATAAATTCAAACAAAAACACAACAGGTTTTGCTGACCATTGCATAAGAAATAACCATCACTTAGATGAAAACGACGTCAAAATTTTGCATTGCGAAAAGAAAGGTAAAAAACTGAACCTTTTAGAACTTTTGGAAATTAAAAAAGCATTTGACAAATCCACAAATAGAAATTCCCACGTCAAAGCCAGGCGAGAGATTTTACAACCCCTGTAAAAAAGGGGATGTAAACACACATCTGAGTTTAGTATACCGCTGTTATCTCTTTGACAATGACCGTTTTAGGTCGAAACGATCGTCAGAGTTATCTGATAAATCAAGTGACACAAAGCACATACATTCAATCAGCTTGTTTCCAAGCTACCTAATTATATTCTGTCGTTAAAATGCATGTCTATGCCCTGCTCTCTGCACTAGACCTAAACTGCACTGATGAGCTGTAATGACAGCGAATTAGATCTATCTGCAGTTGGTTGAGGTGCAGACAGAACAGCATAGACATGCATTTTAATGTATGTCGGTTCTTGCCCGCTAGCAAAAAGTGCCGTGAGGGCCTGCTGTCAAATTGAAGTATGCAGTTGCATGCCAATTTGTCAGGCTACAGGACTACAGAAGTAGTACCCGTTAAGGCAGCTAGGTGGCTTTGTCATCAKGTCAGTGTAATGCTGACAGATGGCATTTGCATCTAAATTCTTACTTATATTCTGTAGTGTTTTGTGGGATAATTAAATTTAGGGTTACAGAAAGCTCACATTTCGGAGCCGTGGTGTGACAGTGATCTACAACCTTCACTACTATCGCCGAGCATATTATAGTTTGACAGCAGTTACAAAAAGGCGGCACAAATAATTCAGAAATCAACGTCGCCCGCATTGCATGAATCATTTATAGAAACTCTGTATAGGATTACTTAAATTACTGTCGTTCTATAACTAAGTTAAAAATAAAAACTCGCTATTTTAACACGTTTTTATTAACTCGGTTCGTGTCTGTTTGTCCACTCGATTCGGTACAAATTTTGCAATCGATTTTAAACTAACTTACTGATTAACTTAGGGACTTAAAACTTTAAACGCAAATTGGAACTGGAATATTAACTCCCTTTTTTGTCTGTATGGTACCTGTTTTTTACAGTCTAAATAATTAAAACAGCTTACCAACAAGTAGAACAATCTCCAACTCCAAAACAAAAATGCTTCCACCGATAGCGTTGCACGGAAAATATAAAAGATCACAAAGCATTTATACAACTAACAATTGTATATGCTGGAAAACAATTTTATTTAAAATAMTCTACCAAAAGGGTAGACGTKGATTTTAACTACAATCACTAGCMTCGCGTAAAGTAAAATCTATAATCAACACTACGTTTACTGTAAATATTTCACTCTAGAAGATTTAGTCATATCTAATACATTTTCAGTGCTCTATAGAATGAAACATTTTAGTTTTTATCGTGGTGAACTTACTCGGCTTCTTCGACAGTTTCTGCCATGGCCAGGAAGACGCAGTTGAGCAAAATGGTTGCCATGACGAAATAGTCGAAATACTGATTCGTTGAAATGTATATACACGCTTTCCTTGTGCGACTCCACGGGCTGAAGAAAAAAAATGAGCTGGTGGCCGTAAATCGATGGATGTAGTTCTTCCGGAAGCGTTTCGAAACCACACAGAAGGTCTGTAAACGATTAAGAAACGTTGCAATTAGTGTTTGTCTAGAGAAATCATAGTTTTGTCTAAAATTAAGATATTTGGCGTCCCTTCATGAACTTTCTCTAAATCTATCTAAGAATGAATGTACGATCTATGTAGCTTACGATTTGATAAACTTTTTGATTACATAATACGCCTAATTTTATACATACCTTTAAATGTTACTGCAGCTTAAAAACCTCTATTACATTTTATTCAAGATTAATGACAATAATTAGAATACATCGATCCACGTGTATGGTTTGCAAACAGAAGCGTCGAAAAAATAATTTATTCGTAAACTTGGAGAATTTGTATTTTGAAGCATGATTAGTCTTCAAGGTTATGAAGGGATTCCGTAAAGTCTTAGTTTCACTAACTATACGTTCTTCAGTAGAAGTTAAGGTAAGCCTGAATTTAACTGCATGGTATTATTATCTTCACCAAATTTTCAGTGAAAGTGGAGTTATACAATTCTTCCGTGATTGATTAATTTCCTTTCCTAATTAGTTCAATTAATACATTAAAGTGTTTTTGTTCCTTTGAATGAGGATGCTAATTGTACTTCATAAATGCCTGAATTGCCTTCTTCATCAGTCAAGTTTCCTAAAAGGTTTTCTTACAGTATTATTTGCGACAAAAGCCAATTTTAAACAGAAAGGTTTTAAGAGGCTCTGATAAGCCTAAAACCAAAAATGAATTTATATTGTAGTTGGTCAAGACAATATACTGGCGTTAAATGACAATTTGCGAAAATCAATCAAATCTTAGATGCTACCCACCCCTTGTATAATGCTCTTCTAATAGCTCATATACTGGGGAGCATAACTATAGCATCACCTTGGATTATCAGTTTTACTCGGCAAATGCAAACCTAATTTATTAATAATCTCCATAATTCCATAATTTAGTGAGATTATGTGAGATAACTGTGTTGTAACAATTGTGCTAAAAATACCCCGTGGAAGGTACCTGAGTGACATGGAAAAAAAATCTTGGCTTTTTAGGATGAAGGCCTTAGTCGCCGAAAAATTACTGAAGGAATTAACCGGTCTCGTAATAGTTGTTGCCAATTATTTGCGAAACTCTGAACAGTACGGCGCAAACAAGAAAGGTGGCCCTAAGAAAAAAATTTCGTCCAGAGCTGCAAGAAGAATTATTGTTACAAGGAGTAACACTTTAAAAAGTCGAAAAAGAATTTCTCAAGAGTGTTGGCTCTTGCTCTTGCTCGTGAGACTATTAATCGAAATTGGGAAAACGTAAACTTTACAATTAAACCTCGAATTAAACCATGTTATTTTTTTTAATTTCAGATTATTTTTTTCTGATGAAAAAAATTCAATCTTGATGGTTTAAATGGTTTTAATTGTTATTGACGAGATTTGAGGAGAGAACTTCAGTATTTTGTAAAACGAAACTTTGGAGGTGGTACGTTAATGGTGTGGGGTGCTGTTAACATGAATGAACAGTCGAGAGTACATTCAAGTTCGAGACAAATTTAATGCCCTTTTTAAATAACAATTACGAACGAGATTTCATTTTCCAACAATATAATGCGAGAATTCATGTCAGTAGAGAGTCGATACCTTGGTTTGCTAACCAAAATGTGGAATTGTTAGAGTCCCCCCCTTGTTCACCTGACATGAACCCAATTGAAAACCTTTGGGGTATCTTAGTTCGGCGAGTACCATATATGCGGATAACCGACAGTATGTCACCATAAATGAAGAAGTTTGGCCTAATTTGGAACCAAGGATATTAAATAATTTGGTTGGAAGCATGAAGTCTAGAATATTTGAGCTAACTAGGAAGAATGGATTTTATTTTTTTAAAAACTGTTAATAAATAACTCTATATAGTCTACTCCTTATTATGTTCATTTTTTTCTATCCCTCATGTTAGTTACATTAATTTAGGTTTGTATTTGACGAAGACAAACTTAAAAATCAGGATGTGGCTATAGTTATATTTAGTTRGTTTATTTTAGAGAAAGTTTGCCGGTATATTTCTAGCAATTAAAGCCTTTCATACATGTTTTCTTAGAACATAATTAAAMGTAGGTTTTAGGTAAATCTGTTCAAATAGATAATTTGTATTCATGTTAAAATTGAGTAGGTACGACACATCCTCACAGATATAGTTCAAAACACTCAGATGGGGGGTTTACAGCCGGGCCGTAATAAAKTACYTAAGCAWTAAAAACCAGAGAAAAAAAACAAAAATGTTTCTGGTCGGTCTTTACCATCSAAAACTTTGGAGTTTGGGTTGAGTTGGTTACTTAATATTCATAGAGAGGCTGATGTTTCAAGTTTTCAAACAAAATGAAAATTCGCAGAGATCAAAAAAACTAGAGTCTTGGCCAATTTCTCAATCAATTTAAAACGTAACGGCTAGCGCGATTTATTTTCTCTTCAAAAAATAATATTCAAGATGGACAAACTTTGATGAGGACCGCTACTAAAGTTAGGGGTATAACATGTTACACAAAAAGGAAGTACACCTCGAATATTTTCCTAATCTGCAGTAAAATATATGATCCAAGAGGTCTTAGATGCGCACCCTGTAGAACGCTTTTCTAATAACTCACATAGCAAACAGGCTTCACCCTTAACGCAATCTGACATAATTAAACCCAGGATGAGCTCGTAAACTGTGACTTTTGTATCTAGCCCGAAGAAGGAGGGCCGAGATTGGTTAAAATTTATAGGCGTGCACCATGTGCACAGGTTTTGGCCCTGGGGGCCCGAATGCCGCCACTAAATAATAGAATCTCCTCCGTTGTGCCGGAACCAGACTCCATATAAATAATATATTTTTATAACATTGCGGATACTTTCCGGTCCCGGAATGGTGCCGGAATGAAAAGTGGAGAGGGGCATTWAAGGAAATGATGACCGTGTGGCGTCAGTTTATAATGTTTATATAAGGAAATACACAGTGAAGCCTGTTTTGGGCAAATATTAGATTTGGGATATTGTATGCAGACTAGAAGGAGTAACAACTTTACAAGAAGCAATAACTTTATATGTTGTAAATTTGAGAACTGGTCAATAACTTAGAAGTACATGGATTAACTTTGAAATGAATTGAAATAAATGAAGAACAAAAAGATACTTTTGTAATAGGATATTTAAGACACCACAAACAAATTTCAACCAATATATGAATTCCATGCTAAGCATATGCTGGGAATACGAAAGCTCTTGACATTTTAATATTTTTCTTTTCTTACTATATGTGGAATTTATTTACATTTTTTCAAACTGACAGATTTTACCAAGTTCTTCAAACTCGATGCACTACTGTAGTAAAAAAATCTTGCTTCCGCAAATAAAAACTTTAAGAGTACCTCATTATTGGCAAATTGGCTTTGTGCTGCTAATTGATGTGCTATCTAATTTCAATCTTGTTGGAAACTGGCAAATCAACTCTTGTTACTTATCTTCTTAAAAGATGGTGTGTGTTTCTCTTATTTGGAAATCTTTTCGGAAACGTAGAGTGCATTAGCACTATGTTTCACATGAGAATTTACATAAATTATGGGCTCCAAATTTTTATTTTGTCTCTCAGAAATGCAGAAGCTTACCTGGCCAACACAGCCATTTAACAAGTCTTAATACAAGAAATCACTGTCACATACTGCTAAACACAAACGCGTTATCTTCGCTCAAAGGTCAACACAAGACTGAAGTCCTTCATATAGTAATACCTTAGTGGTTTACAGTTACATAATAAATGTGTGATTCATTCAAATACCATTTTCTAATTTTTACAATGATGAATCAAACGTTTGTGTAGGTATCTATTTATGTACGCTACACTTTCCAATGCAGATTTAAGCAATTAATAAAATATCTCAGCAAACGCAAAACTTACCGGAATTTTAACTACAGATAACAAAAATTATCTGTGAAGCTAGTAGAAGCTATATAACGTTATTATTATTTGTATTTAACGATATTTATGACAAATGTATATAAGATACATGCATCTCATAGCGTATATAAATAGTATATTAATATGGGTTTTATTTTAGTTTCATACACGTAATTTCGTGTTTCTGGGGTCTGATTTATCACTATGTACGTATGCATAAAAATATTAGTACTATAATATACACTTGATGTACGTACGTTTTTTCTTTTGCCATGTCTATATAAAAAGCTAATACTACACAGAAGATATTTCACTCATGTATGAGCTTAAAAATGAAATATATAAAAAGGTACGGGTTTCGCCTAGATATAGAATGAAAATACCTTTACTTACGGTAGCAAACATTTCAGATTCAGTAAAAGGTTTCTTAAAAACACTTATGTTTAGCAGTTTAGGACCATACATAACTTGATTTTTTAACTGAACAGTACGATTATTTCTACAACATTAAATGCCTATTGAAATTACATTTTTGTTGATATAAGGTTGTAGATATGTGCAGTGTAGTATTGAAACAGATTAAAAAATAAATAATTTACATCCTTTTTTGTGAGTATCAGGTACACATAACGATTAACAATTGCTTATACCTAAACTGACTTTGTTTAGATAAATTAGCCAGCGTTTTCTGTTATTAATTCGTCATGTTTTTTAAATATTTCTCACAAGCAGTTACCTGATTTAAAATCCTTAATATATGTTGTACAGAAGTAAGACATTTATAACAGATTTCTAAATAAATAAACGTTGGTATACCTCTAAATTTTTTTCTTTATTCTTAAATCTACATTTTATGTTCTGTACAAAATTTTGTCTGTTAGTATCTCAAGTATCAAATTTTCATTAGTTCGTTTTTATTAATTCAACAGACCGAAGAACATTTAATAATAAAAAACTTTTATCTGTTTATTACAAAGGAACACGCAATGCTGACGTGATATGAAGAAATATGAAAATTTCAGTATTCTCCAAATTTAGAAAACCTTTGTGGTATACGCCTGTACGCTTATATCAACAAACAAGTAATTTCAATGAGCTTTTATTCACGTATCAATCAAGATGAAAAAATGTGAAATTTATAGGGTATCCTAATTAGTTTGCAGCAAATAGATTTTTGGCACCGTTTCATTTCAGTGCAGTTAAAATATCGTATACGTTACAAATTCTGGTATTTGTACGCATTACATGGACATCGAAATTATTTTTCCGCGAATTTCTTCACATTCAATATCACCATGTAAAAGTCTATACAAAAATAAGAGTGACGCCTCTGTGTTCAAAGCTAGTCAAATTGGCTCTTTCAGTTCTTTCAGTGGTTTCTTAATGATTTTCATATACTGAATTCCAAATTATGCTTCAGTATTCAAGCTTCTACAGTTCCTTACGATAAAACTGTATGATTTCAGCGTTTCCTGAAATATAATTCTTATGTGCTGCACAATGTCAATTTGGCGTCAAAGTGTGCTCCCACATCAGCTATGCTACAGCTTCCAAGTTTTTTTTTTCAATCTAGTACATATRCGAGTATCTTATTATGGTTTGCTTTCTAGTGTAGCTCACAACATTGCATTTATCAGCATTTATTTGGGATCTGTTGCTCACGCACCATAACTTTATTTCGTTAATTTGATTTTGTAGTGTAATACAGTCTTACAACATACTTACTTTACCACGGATCTTAAGGTCATCAGCAAAACACAATCTCTTGGTAGTGATCGTTTCAGATAGATCATTGATGAACAAGAAAAGCAAGTTGGAGCCTTGGGAAACCCCTGAATCGGCCTAATACAAGCGCGAACAGTGTCCATTATTTGCTACACAGCACTGCCTGTTAGTCAAATAGGATTGAATCAAATCATGTGCGCTTTGTTCGAAACCAAAGCTCTTCAGTTTTACTAGCAATACGTGATGTACCCTAAATGTCCGTTACAATTCAGGGCTTTTTTTACACATCCATGTTCTGCAGATGATATTTGACTACCCACAGCCAGGAGTATTTGATTCAGAAGTTACACAACAAGACAGTTTCTCTGTAGTTGTTAATTCTGTCACGCTGACCACTCTTAAAAATTGGACATACCTAGTCCGTCTTCCATCTTTCAGGATATATTTGTTCTAATTGACAGGTTCAGTGTAATGTTAGGGGGCTTAGCAATTATCAAAAATGATGGAACCCATCAGGTCCTGTTGTCATTTTGTTTTTTATACGCCTTGTCACTTGTATGAGTTCATCCTCTGTCACTGGTTCAAAAACAACGTTGTTTAAATTATCCATGTATACAAGGTGTTCACGCTAACAGTCTACAATAGCTAACTTTTTTATTTGAAATTTTAGGGTAGTGGTTTACATGGGGAATTTTCTTATTTTTTGAGAAGAATTTTACGCTCTCTAAAAAAACAATTGAACGTCAACTGTCAGAGATATTGACTACAAGTTTGTTATTTTAAATACAACGACCCTATTTTTTAACGCATTCGAATTACGAAAACGAAAAAGTATTAAGATATCAATCCCCTATCTTCATTTGTTTTTGAGATATTCCGGATATAATGATTTGTGTTCACGCTGACAGTCTACAATAACTAACTTTTTTATTTCAAATTTTAGAGTAGTGGTTGAAATTGGAGAGTTTCTTAATTTTCTGAGAAGAATTTTGTGGTGTTTACAAAAAAACAATTGAATGTCAACTGTCGGAGATATTGACTACAAGTTTGATGTTTTAAACAGAACGACCCTATTTTTTCTAACGCATTCTATTGGCCACATTGAATTAAACAAAAAAGTATTAAGATACCAAAACCCTATCTTCATTTATTTTGAGATATTCCGGGTATAATGATTTGTGTTCACGAAACAGTCTACAATAACTAACTTTTTTATTTGAAATCGTAAAGTGATGTTCAATTGTTTCATCAAATTCTTCTCGAAATATCAAGAAACTTTCCCATTTAAACCAGTATTCTACGATTTCAAATAGGGTCGTTTTATTTAAAATAACAAACTTGTAGTCAATATCTCTGACACTACTCTAAACTCTACTCTAAAATTTCAAATAAAAAAGTTAGCTATTGTAGACTGTTAACGTGAACACTCTGTATATTTGGCTCATACTCAACTCCACCTATTCCAGAGTCCAGGTAAACACAAAACTATATTTTTAGATGTCTTTAGCGTATCATTATTAAACAACATCTTTCCAGGGATTCTAGAGATATTAATTTTTGTACTGGCATAATTATAAAGTTTTTTGGGGTCTCTCAATACGGATATTTGTGCCTGCTGTAAGTAATTAGAGTATGCGGCTTTAATTTGTTTTTTAATTGTCGTTCTTAGTCTCTTGAAATTTTCTAGATCTTTATGCTGCTTGCTTTTAGTTTAATACTATTAATTATTTCTCCATTAAATCATGGTGGATAATGGTTCGTGGGACAAATATCTGGTAGTTTTTATCCAGCGCGTCATTTACATTGTTTGATATAATAGTTAAAGATCTTTTCTTTCCCCATCTAGAGGTTAAAATCGCATCTTTTTATCAATTCTTATTTTTCAAGAAATTTATCTTTTTCATCCCTCTGAAAACATTAAAATTACAAAAAAAACTTCATTTATTGCCGAAATTTCTATATTCAACTGAGCTGCAAATACGTGTTCAAGACCACTAATGGTCAGTATTTGAGTTTCATTCCAAAAATGAGCTTGTAGATGAAAAACGTAATTTGGCACTGTATCGTGGTCCCTGTACTCAAGTATATCAATTTAATGTCAACAGTTTTTTCTAAATAGGCCAGTTGACCACGTAAACAATCAAAGTTAACTTAATTGTTTTTGTATTTTTTCATAAATTACTACAAATTTCGTTTCGTTTTGTTACTTAACCATAACCTTAGTTTAAAGAAGTGAATCAACATGCGGAAGATATAACTGCATGCTAAAAGTACAGTTTGTGAATTAGTGAGAAGTTTAAACTATCAGTTAAGTACAGTGTGCACTATTTCGTTCAAGTTTATTAAAGCGTTAGGAAACTATAGTGTTTAAAGGAAGTAGTAGATTCTAAATAGACTGAAATGAGGGATTATTTCTCATTGTTGTCAAAAAGTGAAACCTTAAAACACTTAACCAGAAAACAATTTTTCTGGTAATACAACTATCTGGGTTTCACTTTTTATTATTCAAAATATAATCTCCGCTACAAACCTCACTAAAGTTATTGTGTTCATGCACATAGAGTGAAATAAGAAGATAAATAGTTGAGGGAATAAGTAAGCACATAATTTTCTAAATTATTCATCTATAAGGTAGTAATTCGAAACGTGCGTTGATTTCTAATGCAAAATTGCTATGACTAGAGACTGTATAATCCAGTGGCGCAACTACGGAAACTATTCTGCTATTTTTACCTAGTTCCGCCACTGACAAACCTACAGGGGATAATATACTGCGTTGCCAGATAATTTTTAAATATCAGTGTGAATGATTTCAATCTAGCAACTCAGAAACCGTTCTGGCACCGAACCACTGCCTAATAAGACGATCAATCTTCATTCTGTGCGTTTTAATAAACACACTCCAGCAAGTAATAAATGATATTTTAATCCACTGGATGCTGAATAGCTGAAAGGGTCGTGAATGTGGCAACGTCAGAGGCGGTGTAGGGAGCGTGAAGTTGATCGGTCTCATAACAAATCTACGCATTCAGATTGTCTAAAATTACTCACCACCGCATTAGCTTACTTACTGGGACCTAGGAAAACAGACAAAATTATGTAATATATCCCATGGGTTAGTAAGAAAGATGTGCTAGGGTCTAGTATAGAGCGTTGTGACAAAGTATGGTGTAAGAGCTTATTTGTATGAAATATGACGTGTTATTGCATTTAGTATACAAACACCTAAAACAAATTGTTGGCCGAAAACCACCCTGAAATCTAAAGCAACGCTTCGTCTTTGGGCTAAAGGATCGCCTCATTATGGTACCGAAGAATACAAGAAGAAAGGAACACATCTACTTACAATGGGAATTACAGTTAATAAAACTTAAAATAAAAAAGATTATTTCATCAGGATGTCCGTTAGATCTGATTGTATCAAAAAGTTTCTAATGAACTTAGTAAATGGTCCGTTGTTTAGTTGTTAAATATCAATAATGTCATTAATTTTAAATACTGGTATGCAAATGTTCTTTTATTCTTGTTTTAAATTTCTAAATTCGTAATCGTACATTTTACATTTATTTAGATTTATACTACCGTGGAAGATGCACAAATAATTAGATTATTACATACTTTGGAAACTTTATTTTTAACTTTGAAATTATGAACAGCGAGCTAGCTGACATACACCTCATTTATAGATCGCAGATATCCAATCAGAAGGCAGCCAGGAAGAGAAATATTTTCTAAAGTACACAGGAACTTAATGGAGACATGATCTTTTAAAACACTGCGTGGTCAAGACCACAGACAACCTTTAATTTGGACAATGCTGTAAATCATTTTGAAAACGATCCTAGAGCGAGCCTGAGAAGAACAGTAAAAAGAGTAACAAACATTTATTCTCGAAAACTAACTAATGTTAATGTTGCTAAGAAATAATTTAATTATACTAATTACTCATATTAGGGCAACTTTTGAAAAGAAAACTGTAATTTTTTAAACAACAAACTGAAAAGAAAACATTTAAACAAGCTTTTATAGTAAGTTTTCGATGTGACCGCTATTTTATTCAATACTACTGCTCTATTAAGTTCATTTGGATTTCTTCTTGTCAAATTCACCGTTAAAGCTATTTGCTGAGGTGTGTCTACTTCAGTACGATAAAAACGATAGCTTACAAATAGTAATCTAAGGCGTTTAGGTCAGGTGAACGACGTGGACACTAACTAAAGTTCTAGTTGCCAAACTATCAGGGTCCAACATATCTATATTAAAATCACCGACACAAACAATTTCAGTGTGTATCTTGGCAGCATATTTGAAACTACTGTTTCCAATTCGTTTATAAAGTCAGAGTATAACTGACGATTTGGGTTATACACAACATCAAAAGCATAGTTATTTGTTTCCACTTTTAGATCCAGCCACATCTGCTCAATGTTTTCGTTACAATCAACTATATTAAACGATAAATAATTTTTGATGTAAAACAAAACACCACCTCTCCTAGCTACTCTGTCACTAGTTACTGTTTTGTTATTAAATGTTATATTATGTAAAATGAATATTAATAAAATCATAAATAAGTTTCGAAAGAATGATAAATTATTTTAAGATTTTCTGGCTACGCCACTGGTTAAGTTTGTTGTATCTTTTTAAAAACTATTGAGCAAAGGAAAAAGGTAAAGCCACTTATAATTTCACCCGTTAATCTTCCTAAAAGCTAATCCCAAACACAAATTGTCTCACAGGACTTTAAACAAAGTTTTGTATTGTATTTGCCAAATATTACGGATTCACCCAACTGATAAGCTTTGTTATATTTGTTTGTTGTGTCCTCGTAGGAAGGTATCCTCGTTTTGTTCCTCTTTCTACAACTCTTAATAAAATATAGCTGTGACATCATGTTAAATGTCAGTAGCTACGAGGCATGTTTTTTAAGTAAGTACCGTTTTACGATTCCGCCGCCGCAGCGCTACGGTCGGCGTTCCGCGCATGCGCGCTGGTTACCTACATCTCTTGTCTACGCACTGACGCCATTACAGTTTGATTCTTCATTGTATAACGTTGTTTACTGAGTGTTTAAGATGCCTCCGACAATCGTGAGTCCCGCCGATTGTGAAGTACGGGTTGTTATACGATTTCTTAGTGCTAAAGGCGTAAAACCGATCGTGAGATCTGTGAAGTTTACGGACAAAACATTATGAGTGATGGAATGGTAAGGACATGGGTGAGAGCATTTAAAGATGGCCGCACAAATGTGCATGATGAAGAACGGAGTGGGCGTCCTTCGGTCATTAATGAAGATTTGGTGCAGAAAGTGAACGAAAAGGTGAGAGAAAACAGACGCTTTACAATTTCATCATTGTGCGACTGCTTTCCTCAATATTCTCGTAGTGTTTTGTATCGCATTGTGACCGAGAACTTAAATTACCGGAAATTRTGTTCACGTTGGGTTCCGAAAATGTTGACGGATTTGCACAAAACCCAACGTTTAGGCAGTGCATTGACTTCCCTTGAGMGGTACCACAATGAAGGTGAAGATTTTTTTAGACCAAATTGTTACTGGTGACGAAACATGGGTGGCCTACGTCACACCAGAATCGAAACAACAATCCATGGAATGGCGACATTCATCATCACCCAAAAAAGTGAAGTTTAAGCAAACAATTTCTGCCCGGAAAATCATGTGCACAGTTTTTTGGGACAGAAAAGGAGTATTGCTAGTGGAGTTTCTGCCTCGTAATGAGACAATCAATGCAGCGTCTTATTGTAAGACATTGAACAATCTGCGTCGTGCAATCCAGAACAAAATACGTGGCAAGTTGAGTTAGGATATCGTTTTCCTGCATGACAATGCCCTTCCACATGTGGCTAATCGGACCAAAGATCTCATCAAATCTTTTAAATGGGAAACTCTAGATCATCCTCCATACAGCTCTGATCTGGCGCCCAGCGACTACCATTTGTTCCTGCACTTGAAGAAACACCTGGGTGGTCAGCGTCTTCAAGACGATAACGAAGTCGAAACATTTGTGATACAGTGGTTAACAAGTCAGGCGGCAGAATTTTATGAGGAGGGTATTCAAAAACTGGTGCCACGTTATGACAAGTGCCTCAATATTCACGGAAATTATTTAGAAAAGTAGATTAAGGTACAGGCTTTCATGTAAGATAAAATTATTGCGATATCTTTGGACGTCTTTTTTTAATTCCAAAACGGTACTTACTTAAAAAACATGCCTCGTATATAAGCAGCATACCATTAATACCAATGATTTAGATTTAGAATTAGCCATGCTGGCTGCAAAAGATCTGTTAAAATTTCCATTTAAGTTGTATTCTGGAACATGAAAATAAATAAAACAAATTTGTGACACAGTGTGTCCGTGTAATTTACTTGTTCATTTTACAGTTGACACTTACCGATTTAGTTAAAGAAGTTAAAATGTGTATTTGATTCACTCTCAGAAACCGATCTAAATCCCGAATGCGTCGCAAATCGGAGGTTTCTATTTAAAAATATGAAATTAGGGTCACTCGAGCTTAGAAAATGGATGCGGCAGCTTGAAAGAGTAGGTTCGACATGCGAATTCCCCTCCGACCACGGATGAAATCAACAACGTGATTCGCCTAATAAAGACGTTTCGTATTTACGAAGCAACAGTTATCCCGGGTGTTGCTCGTGGCGTCCGACATCTACATTTCACGATCGATAATGTATTCAGTAAAACTGGTTGAGCTCCGCGAGAAACTCTAATAAAACTCCGGCGGTGGTGGGAACCTCCGCACTTCTGACCACGTCGGTGCCACCCCATCTGACATCAATCACGCAGATCTGCCCTATCACGACCCAGGCCAGCGGATGATCGGATGTCCCTTGTTTAAGCACAAAACTGGTCCGCCTCATGCCGCTAGTGGCGTAATATAGCAGAGTGACGCAAAAAATTATTATTTACTAAATAAGCACAACGAGAAGACTCCGCTGGACACGGGCTGGGACAATTCCAAAAAAAAAACAAAAAAGTGCCTGAGCGCCAGTTTCAACTATAATAAGTATTAGTAGTCACTGGTAGTAATCATGTTAAGAACGCGTGCTACATGCAGTGTTGAAAAGGTGATCGTACAAATACATACATCTAGGTTTAATAGGATTAAATGTCAGATGCCGACGGGAATTTAAACGAGGTACCCCAAAATTAGCTCTATACAATAAGAAACTTCAGTCAATGCTACTGTTTAGTGGACTGAATAGGAACTTGACAATTAATACTCTACAACGCGATTCTAACGAGATCTGGAGAGTATATATAAGCATATTCTTATGAAAATCATTAATACATTACACAGTACTTTTTTTTTTACTCATTTGCGCTCCATCCAAAATAGATACACACATGTATGTATCTATTCTAGATAGACTACTGAAGAAAAACCGTAGAAAAACTACAATCAGATCTCGATTATCTTAATCCAATCGTCAACACCTTCATCAACACGATGGATAGACGCAAAACCACCAGACCGTGCTGTACGGGGGCATCTGTTGACCACATGTCCAATTGTTTGGAGGGGATCTCCACATTCACAAGAAGGGTTGATAGATGAATCCCATTTATTAAGAAAAAACTTGCATTTCCCATGACCAGTACGAAGACGATTCAGAGTAACCCAAGCCCTTCTTGGGAGGTCAGTTCCTGCTACCTCCTCCGTAGGATCGTCTATAAGCTGTTGATTAAATATATCATGTTTCTTAAGTTGCCAAACAGAACACCACCCATCTTCAATGGTGTAAGGAGTACAAAGGAAATCTTCTGTCAACAGAGATTTTCTGCAAGTCAACCGAATTGTAGGTAACTCTTGCAGATCTCGGGAAATCAGAAACTCATTAAGAGCTGATTGATATTTTTGCCAAGCTTTATATGTAGCAAATTGTCTACGAATCTCCGAAGGAACAATATTTGGAAGAACCGAAAGCCAAGATAATGGAATTGACTTAATCGTTCCAGTGCTTAATCGCATTTCGGTATTTAGTTGAGTGTCAATTTTTCCTGTGTGATGACTTTTTCTCCAGACAGGACAGCAGTGCTATAAAGCAAGGCAGTTGCAGAAGTACGGAGTACACTTGCGTTTGCACCCTAACTTGTACCAGTAAGCTTAAGCAGGATGTTATTTCTTGTCTTATTTTGGCGAGCACTTATGTTTGAGAATTATGTTATTTGACATAACTGGAAGGTCACTTATGTAAAGGTTGAAAAGAATAGGCGACAGAACCGATCCTTGTCGAAGACCACTATTCAAAATCCTGAATTTGCTACTTTTCTCTCCCAGAAACACTCTGCATTGGCGTTGGGACAGCATTCGTTCGATAATCTACACAATCTTTCCACATTTCAGAGTATAAAATACTATTTCCACACAGTATCTTAAGCTGTCGATAAGTGTATGAACACAACTCCAGTTTTCAATCGTTTCTGGAAACCAGTTTCAGCATATATTGTTAGAACCAAGACTTGGTCACAGCACCTTCTGCTCTTCCTAAAACTTGCTTGTTCCTTTGGAAGTGAGTCTTTAATAATAAGTCCTATTCTCTGGTAGAGTAATTGCTTTAGTAACTTGTAGCAGACACTTAGGAGGGAAATGGGTCGGTAACTTCCTGCTTCATTTGGAGGTTTCCCAGACTTTAAGACAGTAATCACCTTCGTTTTCTGACACAAACTTTGAAGAGTACATGTATCTAAAATATTATTATAGAACAATGACACCATTCTAAAGCATACGATCCCAAGTTTGCCAAGAAATCTGGGTAAATACCATCAAAACCAGCAGCTTTGCGGGTTTTCAGAGCACAAATAGCTTCCCGACGTTCTTGCAATGAGAATAATTGTGACAACTCTATTGAAGGTTCGCATCCTTTTCTTAACTGACGAAGTTCTCCCTTCATCTTTTTCAATTCCTTCGTAGATATTTGAGAAGAATTTGAGATATTAATCAGTCGAGAAGCTAAAACATTAGGCTTGTTTATGTGTTTAATTAACGGTTGGTTCTAATTTTTTCAGCTGGTTCCAACTGCTACGACTGGTGTGGATGGAGTTCATGCTCTGCATTAGAGAGATTGATTCAGAAATTCTAGAACCTGCCAGCTAATTCATAACTGGGATGAGCTTGATGCTGTCTATACAAGGCATCAGTTTTTTGTTCCAACAAAGGACATTTGCAGGTAATTAAAAGAGAGAGAAACAAAGAAAAACAAACTAAATCTGGAATTAAAACTAAACTATAGATGTCCTTCGACACGAGATTAAAAAAATGGGTTAAATTTGTGTATTCGCCACGTCAACTAAAACAATACGTTGCTATTATATTACGTTTCGTCTTTACAGACCAGTAACCGTACTCGACCTTCTTTTAGCCCCAKAGGTGTGCTGTGTATACAAAACGGAACACATGCCTTTCCTGGCTTACAAAGGTTGTAAATTCTGGATTCACGGAGATATCGATCCGGATTTCAGTCATGTACTGAGACCTGCCGTACGTAGGGGTAAATAATTCAAATTCTTGGCGAGCTTGAGAGAGCCCGCGTAAGTAGCAACCTTAAGGAGGGCTCTTCGGGTGATTGCGGCCGTGAATGATGTGTAACGTGTACACACAAGAGAAAACGGATTGTTTGGGTACCAACACGTGTGATCGAATTAGATTACGGTTTGTGATTGCATTTGGTTGGCAATACGTGTAATTGATCCGAATGATTGAAATGTATTAGAGCGTTAATTAATTTCCTTTACTTCTAGCCTAGATTAGGTCTCGTTCTGTAGAGTGTCACATTTTCAACGTTTTTATAGAGTATCTCGGTTATTATTAAGGATAGAAGGATGGGGTTTTCGCGAGCCTGTGCTACTCTTTTGAGATAAATTAGCAGTGCAAAACAGATTTTACATAGACGCTAAAAGCCTTCACCCTCGTTTACGAAGACTCTACGGAGAGTACACCCTGGGAATATATAGAAGACTAGAAAGGACTTCATTGAAGAAAGCGAGCTTCATCAACCGATTAGTATTTTTAAAACGATGCAGAGATAAAAAGGTCGTACCGAATTTTCTTAATATTAAAACACACAAACATACACAAGTCAAACAAAATTATGCTTCAAACTAAATTTGCTTTAATTAGGAAACGCATACACGACACACGTAGACAACTTGGTTTCTTAGATGAAGACATAAACACAACATTGCAAATTCTATCCCACAACCTTTTTTATCGAGATTTTGAAGACATAATAAAGTTTACACAAAAAGTATACACTTTAACAAGGTCAAGGAACTTTGCTGTAACGCCTAGGACAATTCCAAAAGTGGAGATAATGTCATCTATGGAATCTTGTATAAGACTGCATCCGAAAGATCAAGCGGATAAGGCTCTTAAGGATTTGAATTCAGATAAGTCCATTATAGCAGATAAAGGTTCAGTCATAGTAATTTTAGTTAGAACAGATTATGAGAATAAAGTTTGAGAATTGTTAGATGAGGAAACATATCAAAAATTATCCCGAGATCCTACCTCGAAAATTTCCAAAATTACTAATGATCTTATCAAAAGTTCAAATCTTTCAAATGAAGAGAAATCTCTTTTAACTGTTTCCGATTGCAAGGTACCTAAATTGTATGGTTTGCCCAAAATCCATAAAACCAATGTCCCGTTAAGGCCCATAGTCAATAAGATTGGCAGTCCTTGTTACAGATTGACCAAATTTTATGCTAACTATTTAAAGCCTTATGTAGGAAAAACCAGTAGTTTCATCAAAAATTCTTCGGACTTTATTGATATTATAAAAGGTTTAAGTATTTCAGAAGGTGATATTTTAGTTTGTTTTGACGTGGTTTCTTTATTTACGAAAGCAGCCATCCCTGAAACGATAGATATCACCAAATCCAAGCTTTATTATCTGAACATTGTTTAAAATCTACTTATTTCTTATGGAACGATAATTTTTATGAACAAAAATCAGGTTGTGTAATGGATTCACCTCTAAGTTCTGTAGTAGCCAATTTATTTGTGGAAAATTTTGAACAGGTAACGATAAACGGTTTTCAGTTTTTGCCAAAATGTTTTTTTTATTATTTGGCCCCACGGTATAGAAGAGTTGGGTAGGTTTCTAAATCATTTGAACAGACAAAATCCTGACATAAAATTTACTATGAAATTAGAGAGCAATGGTAGTTTACCCTGGATGTCAAAATTTACAGAATAGACTTTAAAACGTATAAAACATGTTTTCAACTAAGTAAAAAAAAAACATGTATTTTTTACGTAGAATCAAATGACATAATTGGTTTTTTGATATGTATTCTCCCTGCAGATGAGGGCTCCTGCTGAAATTTGTGACCCCCATTAACTGCCCATTATAGAAGCATTTAAGTTCTTAAACAACAACAACAGAGAAATATAACCTTATTTCGTTTGGAAAACTATCGAATATTCATTTACTGTTCTGTTTTAAATTTGTATGTAGTCTTTCTATTTAATACGTAAATTGTAGTTTGATGTCGTTTTTGTAAACTATATTTGTAGTACGGTATGTTGCCAACATTGCAAAAAGTAGTGTAACATAACGAATTATCCAGTAAATCCAATGTATATAAGCAAATATATTATATATTCATAATTATCTTCAGTTTTCAAAGATTCCGTTTTGGAACTCAAAATCCACATACCGATGTATTTTGAACTCCAGAATACAACGCCTTCGAAAATGAGCTAGAAAGTTCGCACAATTTTTTTTTGTAAAACACAGTGGGTCGGAACATACCTGCAGTATTGAGATATCAATGAAAAGCAACCGGCAAAAATAACAATACTCCTCTGGCCTCAAATTATTTAGGTTATAAAAAGTTCGCTAGTAGAGAAATATTTTTAAATAACACATCATGTATATTGTCCAATAATCAAATTGAGCTTTCAAACTTATTAAACTTTATTAATCAATTTTTCCTAATTTATGACGCATTTTCGAACTGTTTTATGCGAAAGGATTTAGAACTTGATGCTCTTTCAGCCATGAACTTAAAAAAAGTCGATCGGCAATAATAATTTTATTCCCATATACGCAACCCGTGAAACCGGCGCCTCCACCAAAATTTGCGAAAAAATTTTTTTGGCCGATTAAGGCAAGTGCCGGTTTCTTCACTATTTTTGACCCCTTGAATAACAATATAGCCTAAGTTGGTCGCTAGACTTAACCGTTTGCATTACAAGCCACTATTAAACATTATTTTAGAAGATAACTTGCAAAGAACTTTTAAAGCAACCGTAAAATTTGTTTGATGAATCTTATTTTAGCTACCACTATTTGGCAAAAAACAATCACGAAAACGCACGAGATTACTTCATTCACATCTAAAGCTATTGATCTTTACACCCGACGATTCGTTCCAACTAACCCTTAAACAAACATGTGTGTTTGTTTTACTAACGTACCGTGGATTACCTATCCCCGACAATGGATTGCGAACGCCCCACAAAGGAACGGCTGTTACACCGCTTAGACAACAGACGCCTTTGGTGGTTGGCTTTTATCTTTAATACCTTCAGCGCTTGGCTCTGTTGTTGATGGAAATGTGGCATGAATAGGGATGAATCGGCAACGAAGGCTGAAAAATTTCATAATGAATTCTGTGCAGCTGGAATGTCTTCTTACGGTTCGCAGCGCTTGCAGTGCAGTTTCTAGATGTGCAGCAGCTCGTAAAAAGAAACAGATCTTTCAAGGGAGCCGAGAACAGTAGGAATGTAAGTTCCCAAAAGCACTGCAATTTAATAAATAAAGTTGAATTTAACTGCAAACTAATTCTTGTCCAACTAGGTGCATTTATGTAGATATAAATAAATATAAATCGTCAAATGTAGTCCAAAACTTTCAATAGCTGGGTAAAATATTGATATAGGGACCAACAATGACATCATTCAAAAATCGTAATTTTCGACGCAAAGGCTGAACAAAATATTAATTAAGTACCTGATGTAATTTTTTGCACCTTTCGACGTATTTTCAAGGGATTTTCTCCTTATTTTATTATTTGCCAAGTCTTCAATTATTGTTCTGCTACTGGACTTAATTTTCAGGATCCATGTTCTTTTACAGGTGTTTCTATAAGATTAGCTCCACTAACCCCAAGAAGAGTGGTAGAAGTCCACTGTATACAGATAATGCGTTAAAAAGGATCCGGTAAATGAAGAAATGCTACAATTTGCTAACATTATCAAATTTATTATTTCTTATTATATATCTAGTGCACCTTTTACTTTAGTAATTCAGAAAGAATTTAATTCTGACCTGACGGTGTTGGTGCGCCCAACTTTGTTCTTGTTATTAATATTTAAAATATCATATACATTTAAAACGTTTATAATTCAATTCAAAACGAACTATCACATTGTAAACTAGTGTTATTAAAGTCATTTTCACAACAACACTGCATCTATCGATGTTAAAACTTAAAATATTTTTACTTTCTGGAGTGAATGAGTCCCACTTTCACAATATATAACAAGGCGTAAAAAATGTTGTTACCATTTACAGGAAAACAGAATTTACTTAAAAGGGCACTATATTTGAAATACTATTACAGTTTGTGATGTCGAAAGTAATGAAAGATACTGCTATCTTTGGATCCACGTAAAATTGCTAATTGTATTTATGGAGGACTTATTCTCTATGTATACGTTTGCTGTGAACAATTTCAGAATTAATAAGACTCATAGATAATAATAATAATAATAATAATAATAATAATAATAATAATAAATAATAATAATTTTATTCCAATTCATACTTCCATACATTACAAAAAGAGATTAACATAAAACAGGTTTTCTTGTACGAAATAAATAATAAAATGTGTTGAGTATACGAGAAAGAAAAAGAAGGGAGCAAAGAAAGAAAATTAAAAGAGAAGAAAAGAAAAGAGATAGAGAAAAGAAAAGAAGAAGAAAAGGAAGAGATGTAGAACGGTAAGGCTGTAAGCTAAATAGCCCTAAATACTCAATAGTACCCTGATAACATTTTATTGAAGTAGGTGCTGTTTTAGTTTTATTTTGAAAGTGCTCGCGGACAGAGTTTTTATATGAGCTGGAATTGCGTTGAAAACTTTAGCAACATTATATGAAAAGCCCCGTTCAAAGAATGTACTCTTATGTGCCGGAATAGTAAGCAAATCTTTTCTTCTGACGTTTACATGATGTACATCAGTTCTGAAGGATATCTTATTATATAGATATCTAGGTGTACTAGTTTCAATAATTTTTTAAAATAGATTTGCGGAGTGGAGGTTCCTACGCTTTTCCATGGTGAGCCATTTGGACTGCCTCAATTCTCCCGCAACGCCTGTACACCGACGAATACCATATAAGTGAAACGTAAACAGGAGTTCTGTACGCGCTGGATTTTCTTCTTATATATGCTGTCGGTACAATTGTTATAAACTACGTCACAAAAATTGAAATGTGCGAGCACCAAAGAGTCTGAAAGCATGAGCTTTAACTCAGTGTCCATACAGTGTCGATTGGAATATAAAATTTTTCGAGTGCTAAACGCTCGCTTTAAACATGTATTAACGTGGTCTTTAAATCTTAAATTTTCGTCCATAAGGAGGCCCAGATTTCGAACTACACTACGGTAAGGTAGATTGACACCATTTAATTGTACGTTACTTTTTTCCTTCGTTGCATTATTCTGCGTAGGTTTCCCAAAAAGAATTACTGCTGACTTTGAAGGATTAATACTTAAACAATGTTTCTTTGAGATGAGTGAGGAACACCAACCCTAACAGTTTGAAAATTGGATCTCTTTCCATTCAAAACTACGCACTGCTTACGATTGCTAAGAAAGTTTTTAACAAGTTGAATTGCACTATCATGAAAGCCAATAGAACGAATAATACCAAAAAGCAAATCGTAATTTATGGTGTCAAAGGCTTTTGAATAATCAATTAGGGTTAAAACGGTTAGTTTATTATTATCTGCGGCTCCTAAAATGTCATCAACGATTTTTAGCAGAGCAGTTGCACAACCATGTCCCCACGGAATCCAGACTGTAAATCTGCCATAAATTTATGAGAAGTGAGATAATCCCTAATTTGACGGTCCATGGCTCTCTCAAGAACCTTAGACAGCACAGGTAAAATTGTTACAGGTCTCAAATCTTGCATCCTCTGTGGATTACTGACTTTAGCTATTGGACAAACTCTTGATAACTTCCAATCAGAAGGAAAAACTCCCTCTCCCAAACACACGTTGGTGATGTGAGTTATATATGGATTCAGAGTCGGACAGCACCATCTTATCATGTCAATACTGATATTATCCAAACTAATGGACTTAGTTTTTATTCTTTCTATAAGTGAACAAACATCTGACTCACTTACTACTCGAAACTGAAATTTATTCTTAATTGTAGTTGATTCTTTGATATATCCCTGCATCACCTCCAAGTCCGGCGCATCAACCGCACCAGCCCCAACATAGAAACTATTGAGTGATTCAGGATCGGCAATGCCACATGGAACCACCTGACTATTTTTTTTATTATTAAGAAGTCCTAGTCTTCTCAAAATAGAATAAATACTTTTCAAGTATGAAAATTCTCTAATATCAGCAAAGTTTCTCATTCGCTTTATTACACTGAGCAGCATAACTATAGCCCGTTCCTGAATCTTTGTGCTTCCCGTTGACAGTGGATCTTGAAACATGTCTTCCTACAGCATCACTCCAAAGTGTGCTTAGTTGACCCTCCTGTTCTGTTTAATTATTCGTTTCAACGCCCTCCGATCAGTACCAGTAAGTGCACTTTTTTCACATACCTCTGTTTAGGCTCGACATTATTGCTTGATTTGAATAACTGCACTACCTTGCGAACACTGTATCTTGACAACCTCAACAACTGTCCAATTTCTGCATTGGATCTGCCAGATTTATATTAACGAATAATAATTGAACGAATGTTCGGATCAATAACTTTTCCTCTAGTCATTTTTTAATTCTTCAGTAAAAAATTCTATAATTGGGACTACCCAAAACGCTTTAGACGTCTGCTGTCAAGTAAACAATGTCTCTTAATTGCGCGAAATGTTACATTCACCTGTACGCAAACATCCGCAAACAATAAGATAGAAACCCTGCAGGGTTCGGCCTAAATAGTTGGTATTTTTTTACTACATTGAGAACAGTCCAATTGTGCGTAAGAATAAATATACCATAATTTAGAAAAGCTATTTATAATAAAAACAAGCTCCAAGAAGCGATTTTGCTTAAAATTCTTAAGAAATTTTAATAATTCTGTTGATGGGCCAACTGAAATGGGACAGGGCTCGTATGAGGGGGTAAACCTAGATTCTGAAAAATCCAGAGTAATACCAGCAAGATGTAGCATGACACAAACGATGTGGATGAAGATGTGCATACTGTTGAGTTAGATTTTTTAATGAATTTTGTGCGTTTAAAAATTATCGGTTTACCTCTAGAATTCATGGTCTACTGGCACTTGAAGCCGACAGTTTCACGCAACGTGTTATAAATTTATATGCCGCCATTTCACGTTTTATCGAATTGTATACATATCCGTTCGTCTAAACTTGACTGATCTATTTTTGATAGGTGCTTTTCGCTACAATATAAATGTCGAACGGTATCGGTTTGTTGGTAGGCGTTGAAAAACGACATCCGATTTAACCGTTTCCTTTCCTAAGCAAAGCAGGTACTTTTTCCACAAATCGATTTGTCCCTTATTATTAGCGGAAAACGTGTTTATCACAGTCGGATTATTAAATAAACATTTACGGTCGGCCAAAACCCGCTGGATACTGTATAATTCATTGTTATTGGTGCCGTTGTGTTGTTGTTATTATAATCTATAAAATGGGTATAATGCGGGTCTATTAGTTTTATTATCATACGTTCGGTGTTAGCCAGTTGCGAAAATAAGGCACTGAAAGCGCTGTAACAGTGTATTTAAAGTGAAAAAGGCGTACGAAAACATCAGTAAAACATAAAATTTGTTGTTGTTGTATCTAATTGCAAGAATGCTTATGCAAAACCGTATTGTTGTGTGTAAAATTGATATCTAGGTATTTTCGAAAAACCATTAACATAAAACATTCAACAAGTCCATGAACAAACCATAATTTAAGTTAAAAATCATACTGAGAATAAGCTCATTATTTATAAGTCACAAAAATAATCATAAACCTCCAAATCAGTGTGCATATCTGCTTTATACCGAGCGTACACGAATAGTTTATCCAAATATTCAAAATTTAGTTTTACTATGCAGGTTTTTTTTTAGCCCCAGAAAGAACTGCTCTTTAGTAATTTGAACACAGGTTAGTATCGTTTTGAAAAATTCTGGGTTTAGTGTGAGATAGTGATCATATTTCAGATGAGAACTCACGAAACAACTCAAATTAGTTGGAAACGGAAGAGAAGTAGAAATTGTTAATTGTATTCTGAGAAAGTTTTTGCTTGCTCGTTTGTGAATACTTTTAACAACTTGTTTGAGCTAAGTAATGTTGTTATGTTAGGTTATCCCTCTGCACAAATGTTATATTCCAGCATTATAGCAATGTTGGCATAGGAGAATTTTTATCTATTACAAATTGTGGGACGCCTCATGTAATCATTTATAATTAACTGTGTCTTTGATTTGAAGTGCTAGTGCTTTATGTGGGTACACAAAACGTTTTACTACAATAAGTCTGAAAAACGAAAAACTTATTTCGATTAAATCCAACTGAAGATTTCCGGACGTCACGTACTTTAATACTACTGAAGAATATACGTTTTTAGCTTTTCTCAATTACTGTGGTAAAGGTTAACTACAGGACTCTTACAACAAAAATACAATACCTTATTCACCCCATGAAATACTGGGATAAACCTTCTTAGGTATTTAATAATATATTGTAAAATCTTTAGTTACGCATATTTTTCATGGTTTGATACAATATTTTACCTGCATGCAGCTTATGTGTTATATTTTGGAAATCAAGTGACATTTCTTGTTTGTTTATTAGAATCTTTTCACTTCCTTCCACTAAATCTATCTAGAAGGTCATGTTATTTGAGATTTTGTCTGACATTGCAATCTAATAAGCCAGAAAAGTGGAGAAAATGTTTTCAAGGACGTTTCTCCCGGATGAATGGAAATACTTTCAAAATTATAAATAAATGTCTCTTTCTAAATATACTATGTTTTTCTTTACTCAGCTCAGCAGAAACTACACAACCCTTTTAGTTTTAAATTGCCCGTTCTGTAATTTTGGTTCTAGTTTATTAAATTTTATTTGTTAATTCCATCATTAATAACGAACTCCTTAGAAACACGTACAGCTCCTTTTTGTCAATTTCTGTTTTCATGAAATATTTTGTAAAATATTATTTACTATTATATTGTCTTGCTGTGTGTCATTATTAATATATTTTCAATGTGATTTTCTGGCTGGTGATACGTCAATATAATTGTGTAGTAACCTTGACTAGATTTGGATTTGCATATCAAGAATTTCATGATAAAAACATCCAGCATATTAAAGACTACCTGATAGAAAAAGACAAATGCCATATTAAATTGTTAAATAAGATCCTTAATATCCTGAAAAAAATTCAAAACTGTTATGATGAAAAACCAAATCTGCATGTAAGTGTCACAATGCGGTAAAACAGTTTTATTGCAAATTAAAAACGCAAGCACCAAAACTTTTAGAAAGTAAGATAGTCTATAGTATACCTTGTAAAAACTGCAATTCAGTTTATATTATATAGATCAAACAAGGAGATATTTCAAAACTCGTCTGAAAGAACATGTTAGAAGTTTAGACCTGCTTCTTTGGCTACCACGAATAACAAGACTGCATTGGCGGGACATTCTGAAAGATTCTTACATACTTTTAATTTCGATCAAGCAAAAATACTGGACAAAGAAAAAAAATACATAAGACTCTTTAAAGAAATGATGAGTATTAAAAAAAGTACAAACAGTATTAACAAGAAACAAGACACAGAAAATTTAAACACTGTTTATTACAATTTAATTTCCAGTTATAAGAAATGAATACGTCACATCTCTTTTATCTCTTTTTTGCTCAACGTTTTATCGCCTTAGATTGGTCTATCTTTCTCCAGCCTTCACAAGGTGTACATGCATCTCTGTAGTCGTTTAGTTTCATATCTAACTAAGTTACTTGCTGTTGTATTTTAATAATATACAATTTTAATATGTTTTATTTCTACATGTGTTTTGCTATTGTTTGTTTATCTACATAGTTATACTAACGTCGGCCATCAATAAATATTTTCAATTTCCGAATAGAGCATTTTGTCTTCATGTCAGGTAATACGTTTTCACCCCATGAAATTGCTACTTTGCCCTCAGTTTTTGCTTGATGAGACGGTAATCATTAGTGAACAAAAATTACTAGTTATATTTGATACATGATAAATGGTGTCAGAACTATTTCCATAATAAATTCTAAAAAAACCCACCCATTATATTCCAATCATCAATTGCCATCGCATTGCCGCAATAGGTCAAAAAAATAGGCCCTTTGACTCGCAAACCCCTATAAAACGTCACCCTTCCACCGACCTGACAGCTTGAGGCTTTTCTATCACGTAATCAGTGCGAGTTCGGAATTTATTTCCGAAAAAGAAAAGGTCCGACCTTTCAATACGGACGGCTCGAGCGCGGTACACAGGAATTATGTCGTTAAAAGAAATGCCCCCGAGGACGAAGACGACGTAAAAGAAGCCTCGGATCTACGGTTGCCTTTGGTTGGGCGTACTTTTGTATCACGCCGGGGTCTCTGCTTGACATAGTTCTTTACAAATCGCAAGTGGTTCTGGCGGCAGAAGGCTTCGCCTGCGGATTAGAAAGTCAAACGGTAAGCCTGCCTTTCACGCCGCACGTACAATGGAAATAAATAAGACGTAGTAGTGTACGCTATCCGCAAATAGTAATTTCTGGTATCGGTTGTAGCTTGGTAAAATCAGGATCTTACAGACACGTTTTGTAACACATATAGACAACATTTTTTTTACTAAGAACTGTAATTTACTGTCCTTTGTTGACTACCATACCATACTTTAAGCTTTCTTAATAAACAAAATGATCCTCCACGATTTTTAAATATAGGCTCTAGACAAGTTATGTGGTTATCTATCTGTGGATCATTCAACAATAGTTAACCATCATACTGACGTCTCAATAGCCTTGTTCTTTACTGTAATCTCCAAATTTTCACGAAAATAGTCAATGTGGGAATATTAAACATAAATTTCTATAGCAGTTTAACATTTCTTTGACTATGTTTATCTTTAACGTTACCTAGAAATTTCGAAATGACATTTTTTAAGGAAATCCGAGGTTTTTCCCTCTAAATTTGTCATAACATTTTTAAAATGTCCCCCTTTAATTAGTTTTCTGATATCAAATAAATTAGGAAAACATGAACAAAGATAGATGCAAGTCTCTCAATTTTTGGTAACGCCTTGACAAATTGTTTCATCAATCTAAGCTTGATGTACAGTGGTGGAAGCAATATCTTCTCAGAATTTATCAAATTGGCATAATTTCTTCCAACGGCATGTCTGATTTTTTCCAGTTTAAATTTTTTGCTCACTCGCTAATATAACATAGAAATTTTGTATAGCCTTCTTGTTGACCAAGAAGCATGCACAAAATTTTTAAGTCACCATCGAGGCTCAATCACAAGATTAAAGCTTACACTGATGCTGGGAAAATCACTACATTCTAAATTTTGGCGAGATAAAGTAGAATCGAAGCTTGCATATTTATTAAAAATGAGAATGGGTAATTCAGATCAACTTGGAATTGGCTTTGTTACCGATGAAAGATTAGGATAGATGATTTTGTGACAGTTTGTAGAGTTACATCCCATTACATTACTCAAACAAATATAACAATTGATAGTATGATTTAAGTAATATTTTCTCGGAAAGGTCGCTGTCTCTTGAAAACACCAACAAAAAATTATTATTCTGACGTTTCAATTACACCTGTAATCTTTGTCAAAGACGAAGAACCTCAAAATTTACCTGACACAAGTTCAAACAAAATTTTTAAAGTAAATGAACAAATCACCAAGGAAGCGAGACGTCATAAAAAAACGTGCCAACCTGATAAAAAAGAACCTAACGACGAAAAAGGAATTACCTACCAACTAGATATACACGAACTACTTGGTAAAAGATAACTACAAAATAGCCTTCCAAATGTCACCTAACTCATAATTTCTACAATCCCTATTAAAATTATTAGTATTCCTACAATTTTCTGTAGCTTCTTTTATTAAACGTTTGTGATATACTTTTCTCTATGTACAATTTTGTTTTATCAAAGTCAATCATGTGTTTAGTCAAATATTAGTGTTCACTACGGAAGATTTAGCTATTTGTTGCAGTCTAGTAGCACGTATGTGTTCTTTAAAACGCGCACCTACTTTTCTTTTTGTTTGACCTATGTAACATTTGCCGCAAGAACAAGTAATTTTGTAAACACCTTCACTCTCTAAATGTACTTTATCTTTATCAGAACTTAAAATTTTATCTAAATTATTATACGTACTACCAACAACAAGGGTGGTGAGATGTGGCATGTGAATATCTGTCTGTGTGTGTTGGTTTTCTGTAAACCTTGTGTCCTAACTGTCCAGGGTTTGGTCTGTAAATTTGGATATCCATTGCTTTCTAATCCCATAGTAAATTTTCATGTCAGAATTTTTACTGTTCAAATGATTTAGAAACCTACCTAACTCTTTTATACTGTGGGCCAAATAACAAAAATGTCACCTATGTACCTATACCAACATTTTGTCTTAAAATGAAAACTGTTTATCGCTACCTCTTCAAAATTTTCCATAAACAAATTGGCTACTACAGGACTTAGAAGTGAACGCATTACACAACCTGATTTTTTTCATAAAAATTATCGTTCCATAAGAAATAAGTAGATTAAACAATGTTAGGATAATCTAGCTATTGTGTCACCTAGGGGATCTCTATTAAGCTTGGATTTCAGGGATGGGTATTTTTGTAAATAAAGAAACCACGCCAAAACTAACTAAAATATCACCTTCTGAAATACTTAAACCTTTTATAATGTCAATAAAGTCTGAAGAATTTTTGATGAAACTACTGGTGTTTCCTACATAAGGTTTTAAATACTTAGCACAAAATTTTGCCAATCTGTAACAAGGACTGCCAATCGTATTGACTATGAGTCTTAACGGGAAATTGGTTTTATGGATTATGGGCAAACCTTACTTCTCCTCATTCGAAAGATTTGAACTTTTGATAAGATCGTTAGTAATTTTGGAAATTTTTGAGGTAGGATCTCGGGATAATTTTTGATATGTTTCCACGTCTAACAATTCTCTAACTTTATTTTCATAATCTGTTCTATTTAAAATTACTGTGACTGAACCTTTATCTGCTCTAGTAACTATAATGGACTTAGCTGTATTGAAATCCTTAAGAGCCTTCATTTCCTCAGATGTCTCATTAGGTTTGGGCGTATGTGCATTGCTAATAGCGTGGCATACATCCATCCTAATCTTATCCGCTTGATCTTTCGGAAGCCACACTATAGGAGTTCCAAATGGTAATGATTTTGGTTTACCGTAAATCCATCGTCACAGTATTTCAACACAAAATAACATGCCTTAAGTGGTACCCAGTGTTTATCTTGTTGTCGTAACCAAATTTCAAAGCAAAATAAGAATCTTTTCTTTGTTTCACTAAGGTATATATTGTCCACATATATAACAAAAAAATATCGGGACGAGAAAGAGAGAGAAAGTTGTGTATATAATGTGTAATCGTTCGAAAGAGATGAAATTATTTATTCACTGCAATTGCTGCTATTTAATAAATATTAAGCACAAGCAACCATCATTAAAAAAACGTGACGTGATACGCAAAAACTAAATTCATATTCGGAATCAGCAGCCCAAAATCTATGTTTCAGGTAAAATTATGTAAAAAAACTTTTTTTATCGCTGACCTGTATAATCATTAATGTTTATAATAATTATTGGTAGAAATTCACTATTTCTCTCAGAATCTCGAGTTTAAAGTCGGAGTTTTAAAAATAAAAATGTTCGGGGTCCTTCTGCGCCATCGTAGTATTATTATACGTCTGCACTAGGAACAATATTTCGGGAAGTTCGCGACGTTAATTTAGCGCACGTACCGAAAACAAGGCACCATCCAGCCGTAAAAATGAACAGGCGGTGACGTATTCTAGCAGCTTTTTAGGTCTCACGCGACAGCTGCTAACTGCAAATTCCCCAGACAGCTCCCGGAACATCCAAATCAGATAAGAGCGTAGGTGTCCGATGTGTAGTGTGGATAAAAAGCGTCTAAACGCGGTGTTAATTGCAAAATCGATAATATCGCCGGGTATTTATGAAACAGCCAGCGACCCTCATGCATATGAATTTAATCAGGTCCCGATTCTAATGCGTAACTGGCGGCTGCATGTCACGTGATTATGAAAATTTGGAAGTCCATGAGTAGCAAAAAAATTTCGATGTTCAAAGATCGGCGGTCAAGGTTCGGACCTGACTTCATAGCTTTGGAATTGCAAAACTAAAAGGGAACCAACGGTCCATAAAGGACGCAATCAAACTATATGAGGTATACACAGGCGGCAAATATCTAGATCAAATATAAGAAAATAGGATAACAAATTGAACATTAAGTGGGAACAGTTTTCAACATGACAATCACAATTAAAGTTTAAAGGCACATGGCCAAATTTGGCAATTATTCTTTCCATTCTACCAAAATTTATATTAATGTAATTGAAATCAAAAGTGGAGTAGCACAGGAGACTGAAATTGACGATGATTTTTGGGTATATAGTAATAAAATGTTACAAGACATCTACTATTTGGTCGAAAAACATATTTTTAAAACATGTAAAGCAAAAGTGTAATCATAAATCAAAATATAAAAATATATAATGAAATATATGATATACAGGATGTTTCACGAATGATAATGACCCTGACGAAATTAAGAATGCAACCCAAAATACATTTGCAGAGGTAACATTGATAATTGTTCATCGTCTTAAAAATATAAAACGTAGAGAGCTGTATAAATTCGTAAATTTTGACATAAACTTCAATCATTTGCTTTAAGTAAATTCGGTATTGTAAAACAAATTTAATTTTTGTAAAATGTTTATTTAGAACGTTAATGTAATAAATGCTCAAAATGTCGCCGACCTCTGTTTTCACAAGCTTGAATTCGTGCCCAAAACGAAACATGCATTAACATTTCTACACATTCAATTGGTGTTTGGTGTACTTGCACTTTTACCATTCCTCACAGAAAAAAAATCCAAAGGAGTAAGGTCCGGGCTTCTCGGTGGCCAAGGATTAATTGAACCTCTTCCTATCCATCGGTTAGGCAAAACCAAATCAAGATGATTTCGCACTATTCTATGACAATGCGCAGGTGCCCCATCTTGTTAGACCCATAGATCTTGTCTTACTTGTAGATTTACATTTTGGAGAAGTACCGGTAAAATGTTTCTTAAAAAATTTAGATAAGCATTGCCGATAAAAATAGGGCCGAACAATTTGATTCCCCAATATTCCGCACCAGACATTCGTCGAGTAGATAGTTTGAAAATGTCCTTCTCGAATCCAACGTGGATTTTCTTGCGCATAATAATGCATGTTATGTTTGTTAACTCCACCATTATTAGAAAATCTTGCTTCATTTGGGAAGCAAATGTTGTCATAAAATCTCACATTCAAATTTTGGTGTTCCCGAAAAAAGCTACAAAAAGCCAGTCTTTTAGGATAATCTGTCTCCTTTAATGCTTGAACCAATTGCAAGTGATACAGATGAAATTGATTGCCTTTAATTATTCGGTGTACTGAAGACAAACTAATACCGGTTGCTCTTGAGACTACCCTTTCACTAACATGGGGATTTTCGTCAATCAATTCCAATACTGTAATTTCATTGTCAGGGCCTGTTGCTGTTCTTTCTCTTGACTTTTTCAGTGGTGGCCAGTTTGTCCTTAAAGTTAATTCAAGTCTCTTGAAAATTGCATCGGCAGGAGCTCTTCTATTTGGAAAACGTTGTCTGTATAAACGGGCAGCAGCGGAAGCATTTTTCTTGCATTCACCATAAATCAAAATCATATCTGTTTATCCTTAAAGATAATTCAAGTCTCTCAGAGCTCTCAGAGCTTTCAGAGCTACTTCTGAGGAAGACTAAGTCTAATAACCAACGTGGGAACCAGCCCGGAAAACAACATGTCATCGACAACAACCACGGAATCCTTCAAACCAACATTTAACATTTCATTATTTTGATGTGCAAATGCAGTCCTGGAATTCGATGCGATCCTTCCGATTTACCCGGTATATAAAAAATGTTTGATAGATGAGAGAAACAAACAATACAAGGTTTTACATAACATATAAAAATATATACGTTTAGAACTTTTGGAACAATCACGCATAACTGAAGCGTAAAACTAACTACCTTAATAACAAGTCGACAACTAGCTAGAATTTCCAAATATTTCTGTGATAAATGCGAACCCTTGCACAAGAATAAATTGTCACCCTTTCACGGTTAACAGTTCGTAAACTACTATTAATCTTAAAACGTACCAAGCGTTTTCTTCTTCTAATAGCTAAAAAAGAATACTCAAAATGTGTAGTATATAGTGATTGTTACCTTATAATAAATGTATCTTTGATGGGTTTTTAATGACTAAGTAAGGCTAATTTATTAAAACGGTTTAATGAAAAAAGTCTGACACTAAATGAATTGGAATGAAAGAACGTTAGGAGTAAGCAGCGACAAGAAATTGCAGCATTGAGAATTCGAGGTGGCTTTTCTATACAAACCGGTATAATAGCAAGAACTCGCTTTAAAAGGACTTAACTGCCGGTATATTGCTAGAAATGGGCACTAAATCTAGAGTACTAGCTTTCACTTATTGCAGTAAAGCAGTTCATGTCGTATAATACATTTTATTGCATTGTTTATTATCTTAATGGGATCGGCCAGGCTGTTCGACGCATAAAAATGAATGTTTCCTTTGCTGACTGACTTAATATGTACGAATTTACGATGCTTCTTATTACAGAAACTTGTGCTATCATATACTGCAGTATTTTGTATTACATTCACTATCCCTGACAGATTATGACCCATTTTATTTTTAAAACAGTTTATAGATAATTTGGGTTTATTTCTTAATAAATGATAAAATCAAATCACATACGTGTATATGATGTATCATACGTTCCCTTGTCGATTTGTTTTTGTACCGTATGAAAATTTGTTTAAACAATTCCGGCAGTAGATGTCACGTATTATCTTTTATCACTACTCCAAAATATATAAGAACCTTGCAACTTAACGACATGTATAGTGATTATTGTACCTTTAGTATAATAAACAGCAATACATTTTATTATTCGATTCAGTTTAAGCCTGTAAACACACCACTTTACCACATATGCAAGTGGTGAATATCATATTAAGACGCGATATACTTCACTAACTGTACATGCACTACTTACACTAGTACAGCTAAAGTGATTTTTGGTTTGGATCCGTTTGTGTGCTTGTTAAAGTTACTGATGTTTCTGCCTACAGCACAGTAAAGAATACTGGAGAATAGTTTAACAAACAAAAGAAAGGGTACTAAGTAACTAACTAAGTTCTCATAAACATCAAAAACAATATTTGAGCAAAATGTATATGTGTCTGTCTGTCTGTTTTGTTTGTGGACACGGTAACTTTCGAAAGACTTAATATATGAACTTGAAATTTGGCAAACGTATAAATCTCAACTACCCAAAGCGACCTATTGTTTGTGGGGTAAGAGGGTTTATTTTTTTTCGTTTTAGTACATGATTAGTACTATAACTGGAAGTATTATTCATTCTTATAAATTTTCGGTGCAGCAATCTGTTTAGAAGATGTTAGCAAAAAAGCGTCACTTAAATATCTCTTCCTGCAATGCACGTCTGAAGGACCTTTCTGGTAATCAAATGTTGAGCAAATTTGGGAATAATTGTTCGACAGACCTTTCTCTTATATCTACAACCTTTATAATGAAACAATCTTTGAACTCAAACCTGTTGAAACAGTATTTCTGCTTACCCGTAGTGGAAAGACCGGCCTCATGTTGTGGCATACTAAAGTCCGCAGAAAAGGTCAACATAAATTATATTTCTGTCACGTAGGGGCTGTCCCAATTTCAGGAACCCCCGGTTCCCTGTGAAGTCGCAATCTTGGCTCAGTTCAGAATTTAACACGCACTTTCTCGAGGGGTTTGTTCTGAGAATGGGTCAATTTGTAGCCGTCAGTTTCGGTGCATGTATATGGTTATGCTGTATATAAAGAGGGAAATGGACGGTGTCATTTATGTTTAATGTGTTGTGAAACTTATATGGAGGCTTTTGAACAATTAACTGGACTGTCCCCACTTTGGTAAATTTAGTAAATGTTTCTTGATTATTCTATGTTGCTTTGGAAGACGTAGGTATTTGAAATTTAATTTACAATTTACTTCAAACAAAAATTATTATTATTATATTAAAACCTAACATTTAACATATTTCATAGAGAAAATATTATCAATAAATCACAAAATATTTCGAGGAATACTAATAATTTTAATAGAGATGCTCAAAATGTCGCCCTCCGCGGTTTTTACAAGCTTGAATTCGTGCCCAAAACGATCTTTTAACATGCATTAACATTTCTACACTTTCAATTGGTGTTTGGTATACTTGCTCTTTTACCATTCCCCACTGAAAAAAATCCAAATGTGTAAGGTCCGGGCTTCTCGGTGGCCAAGGATTAATTGAACCTCTTCCTATCCATCAGTTAGGGAAAACCAAATCAAGATGATTTCGCACTATTCTATGATAATGCGCATCTTGTTGGAACCATAGATCTTGTCTTACTAGTAAATTTACATTTTGGAGAAGTACCGGTAAAATGTTTCTTAAAAAATTTAGATAAGTATTGCTGTTTAAACTAACGCGAAAAAAAATAAGGCCCAACAATTTGATTCCCCAATATTCCGCACCAGACATTCGTCGAGTAGATAGTTTGAAAATGTCCTTCTCGAATCCAACGTGGATTTTCTTGCGCATAATAATGCATGTTATGTTTGTTAGCTCCACCACTATTAGAAAATCTTTCTTCATCTGAGAAGCAAATGTTGTCATATAATCTCACATTCAAATTTTGGTGTTCCCGAAAAAAGTTACAAAAAGCCAGTCTTTTAGGATAATTTGTCTCCTTTAAGGCCTGAACCAATTGCAAGTGATACGGATGAAATTGATTGTCTTTAATTATTCGGTGTACTGAAGACAGACTAATACCGGTTACTCTTGAGACTATCCTTTGACTAATATGAGGATTTTGGTCAATCATTTCCAGTACTCTAATTTCATTGTCAGGGCCTGTTACTGTTCTTTCTCTTGACTTTTTCAGTGGTGGTCAGTTTGTCCTTAAAGTTATTTCAAGTCTCTTAAAAACTGTATCGGCAGGAGCTCTTCTATTTGGAAAACGTTGTCTGTATAAACTGGCAACAACGGAAGCATTTTTCTTGCATTCACCATAAATCAAAATCATATGTGTTTTTTCATCACTTGAATACATTTTAACTTTTAATAAATACAGTGACAGGAACCATAGCGCATATTTATTTTTAAAATAATACCATTATGTAAAATAACCACATTGTCCATGAGAATGTATTTTGGGTTGCATTTTTATTTTCGTCAGGATCATTATCATTCGTGAAATATCCTGTACATCGAAGTCCTCGTCATTGACAAATATTACAAGCGTAGTCGAAACGTCAGATTCATATTTTTGTCAGTGTTTTACAATCACAGCGATCCTTCCAAAACATATTGCCTGACATTATAAACACTGAAAGCATTCACCCTCGTATTTCGACGTTTTCGACCTTAGAGAATTGTATTACCTCTGACCTTATCAATATCTTCTGAAACTTTGAAAACCAAGTTTTGCTTATTAACCATTTATTCAGCTCGAGCTGCTATGTTCCTTTTCACTCACACAAACAGCTGACAAACGGTTCAATCCTGAAACGTTGAGGATCAATGAGAGAGCAATTTTAAATAGCTGCTTTAGAAGTGCACTTACTCGAAGCTGAGATTTCCTAAAGAGAAAATAAATTACGGATATTGCCGTTCTATAAACCCATGATACACGAAACTATAATCGAAAACKTTTAATCGAAWGCACTACAATWCCCGAAGAACTAAAAAGCACAAGAAAGCGAGTCAAAGTTACCTAGAATAAGAATAATAACGAACTTTTGAACAATAGCTCAACTACAGTAACAGCGATAATCGAAAACTATACTTGCTCTTCAGATCATTTTAAACATAAGAAATAACCCACTTTTGCTCTACATATTTTCAGATTTTGAAATATGCAGTAATAAAAAGGTCTCCTTTTTTAACGTTTTACTGCTAGGAGAAGCTTACTTGCACAACATATTGTTGTGCATAAACGTGCGTGACATATACACGTGATTAATGTTATCCGCTACATTGAAATTCGCTCTATGCTTTCGTGAACCCCCGTGGAGCACATTAGGATCATGACTAGGTCGATGAGACGAGAGCTGCAGCGTGTATTCACAAATTTCTAAGGACTACTACAGTTGATTTAGCCTGCCTACCGGCAAATTTTAAATTACTCTTAAATATTACGTGTATTTCTTATTTATAAGTTGTCAGGTTACTCGGCTTCAAATCCTTCCATATTTTAATTTAAAGTTAAGGTTGTAGTAGTGATGATAATATTTGTACAGGTGTCTGTTTTATCTGCTTGAACGATTAGCGCATACGAGGGTGAACCAGAAAGTACCAATTATCGTTCTTTTCATGGTTTTACGTTCCTGTTTAAAATGTTTTAGTTATACTGGATTTTGGGATGAAAATGATTAATTTTTAACCTAGCCGCTTTTTATACAAAGGTATAGGTGAAGTCGTCATTCCAGAAATGCAACAAGCGCTCGTTTCAATTTGACGAACCTAAAGCTTCAATTTCAGGTTAACGCGTTCAGTACGTGTCTTACTATGAATAGAATTGAATGGATGTTTTATTTATTAATAAAATTTATAAATATCCTTGATGATTTGTTTTTAATAGTAACACGTTTTTCGACGTAATACTTTGGGATCAAAAGTTTCGCGCTATTTAGTACCCATATTTATTACTATGACTTCTTTGTTTATATTAAAAAAGCCGCTTCCTTGCTCCTTTTTTATGTTTGTTTTCCTTGATAAACCTACGCCGCTGGTCATCTTAAGGTACCCCAATGTAGGTCGACGCGGCTGGGATAGCACAGTGTTTGTTTTCTTTGATTGAGCTGAACGAACGCCATCTGTGAGGTTTCGATTATCTCGATGCAGCTCGGCGATATGTTCAAAATTAAATCTATTATTTCCGACAGGCGTATAAAACAGGAGCTGTTTTCCCGATTCCCTCATGTACTCTTGTTGTTCGATTTGCCTCAGGTGATTTGATGAATGTCTGAAGTGAGCCAATTAATGATTGTTCGAGATAATTGGTTCAGTTACGTACAAAGCAGGAAGAGAAGTCTTCTTCTTGCTTTAAAAGAGTTAAAAAGTAAAATTATACTTTAGTCGTATCAATACCCAATATATCTTTGAACAACTGTGATTTTTTGACTTATAGGTCGTTTGCCCACTTTTAGTTGCGGACTGGCAGCAGATCACCACCATTTTCCACAAATACAATAGATGATGACATGCGAAATCACTGCCTTGTGTGGAGCTCCACATTCTCAAATTTTAAAAGCGAAATGACAATTTTTAAGACACCTCATGTATTATGGAAGCCCATGGTTTTTAATACATTTACAATTTCTGTAACCAATGGTAGTTCGCCGAATGACTAAATCGTGTTCTTTCCTAATTTAATGAATAGTATCTATTTTTATAACAATGAATGGTAAACATTCCAATTTCAATACAGCAGCCCATACTTTCTAATTTTTGATCGAAGTGCGCAATCGTCCTCTGCCCTGTTTCTTCATAGGTTAAAATTTTCGTTTAATCCGGAGGGTCATAAACGTAGTTTCTACCTATATATTTTTTGGAAATAAGAAGAAATCGGAACTATTCCACTCCTACTATAAACGGTATTAAAAGCATATGTGTTTGCTTCAAAAACATTTTATTGCTCAAATTGCCACCAAACAGCGTCATAGTAATGGACAACGCTAGTTACCATTTAAAGCAACTGGATAAAATTCCAATAACAGCAACTAATAAGGCATCCATTCAAGAGTTTTTAAAAAACGAAGATTTATATTTCGAAGAGGACTACACAAAAAAATAATTATTGGAAGTGCTTGGCACAAAAAAAGTTTCTAAGAAATTTAAAATTGACATTCTCGCTTCTGAATGTGGACACACCATTCTACGATTACCCCCATACAGGGGCGGACCCACGGGGGGGGGGGGGGGGAATGCGGGAGAGTTCCCCCCCCCCAAAAGTTGTATGTTATACATTTTTTCCAATGAGACACCGAAAATCGTAAAAAATCAACAATTGAACATTTAACAATAAAATTATCGATAATGTTTTAATATATAAGTTACCGCATTTCCATCATAAATGACGCTCTGCGAAGAAAAGGACTTTGAGTTGCTAAACAATTTCATTTACCCTATAAGGATTCATTTGAAAATAATCGTATTTCCGCGTGGGCGCGTTCTCAACAAAAGAGATAGTGGTAGATTTGATACTATGAAATACATGTTGAAATATCTATCAAAAATAAATCTATGGTTTACATTTACACATTTCTTAAATAAAGTACAAAATTATGTAGTTCCCCCCCCCCCCAAAATCCTACTCTGGATCCGCCCCTGCCCCCATATCATTGCATTTTCAACCCCATTGAAATGATATGGAGGCAGTTAAAACAAAGAACTGAACCAGGGAACACCGGTGGAAAATTTAGCAATGAAATGTTGCTAAAAATTAGACACAAAGCTGAAATAACAAATGTAGATGCATGGAGAAATTCAGTGCGGCATGTACTGAACATTGAAAATCGGTACAGAGCGAATCATGTACAAGAATTGATAATAGAAGTTAATCGTGATTTTAGCAGTGAAAGTGATAGTGAGTAATTTTTTTAGTTTGTGACTCTTGTAATGTGCTTATTAACAAGCTGTAATGAACGTAATCGATGCCGTGTATAAATTTTATTTTGAATGTTAGAAATAATAGTTCCATAAGCTCCTTCAAAGTTAGATTAAGGGTGTACTTATTTGGGGTGGGACGGGAAGGTGTAAATAATTAATTTTAGTATAATTTGTTATTTATGTTGTGTATATTCATGACAGTTGTTTGTATTATCTTGTTGTTAACTTGTGTTAGCCGATACGCTATTTATTTCTTTCTTCCTTACTTTATTACTGCTATTGTATTAGCTAAAGGTATAAATGATAATAATAAATAAAATAATAATAAATAATAATAATAAACTGTACTTTACTTTACTAATTTCTAATGCATTTATGCATTTGTACAAGATGTAGTATGAGGCCTGTTCAAATTTTATTTATCGTTTTCATCTAATCACCCCTCCCCCCTCCCTTCAGTCGTGTTTTCCGTCAACCACAGGAGAAACGAACCGTTACATGGGGGTAAAGAATGGACGATAAATCAATTGAGTGTTTATCAGTTCGCGACAGTGGGAGCAACAGGTACCCCTCATAAATCTGGGCTGTCGGGACAATTAACTTTCAAAAAAGACGGCGACGATAATGAGCAAAAAATGTCGATGCACGGAAAGCTTTTTCACGTGGAAAAGAGCCCATTAATGAAGATGTAGTCCGCAGGGCACGTTATTCCATCGTAAGCTCCAGCAGCAAAAGTTGTTCTTGCTCTATAACTAATAAAATACAAAATTTAAACTGAAGAACACTTTGTAACCAGTCGTCAAAATTAAATTGGACATATACGTAGTTAAGTTTTATACTTAGTATATAACTTTTTAATAAAATAGGTAGGCTACACACTGAAACAATTTTCGTATTAATACAAATGTGTACAAAAAGCCACCTGTAATTTGTCGTTTATAGTTTTTACAAAAACCGTTTTACACAAAAATGAAATTTTTCCAGTGACTCAATCCTGAAACAAAAATTACCACACGCATCCTCAGCCTAAAAGCTAATGAAAACATCGTTGGGGAATTGAATTAACTAAACAGGTCAGCCTACATATTATAGGTACATTATTGGAAAATATAAATAACGGAATTAACGCAGACATGACGGAAAGCACGCTAGAATATGAATTGATGTGAACGACAAACGACATATGACATTCGAATTAACCGAATTACGAAAAATTGGAATCAATGGGTAAATATAAACATGGTAACAAGAGAGGGTGTGCTATTAAAAACCGAATTAATATTGCAAACACATTAAATCATCAAAGAAGGACACCGAAAAACTTTGTTGGTCATTTAGACGAATTGGGACGCTATTATTCATTAACTTTTTGACTCACTCTAGTTCCTTTCGAGCAAGATTTTAATATTATTAAGGTCACTTAAGTGAACAAATCGGGTGTGTTGGAACTATTAGCTTCCATAAGATATAACATAGTCAATACGATTGGCAGTCCTTGTTACAGATTGGCAAGGTTTTGTGCTAACTGTTTAAAACCTTATGTAGGAAAAACCAGCAGTTTAATCAAAAATTCTTCACACTTTATTGATATTACAAAAGGTTTAAGGAGGTGGTATTTTAGTTAATTTTGAGGTGGTTTCTTTATTTACGAAAGTACCCATCCCTGAAACGATTGACATCATCAAATCCAAACTTAATAGCGATCCCCTAGGTGACACGATAGCCAGATTATCTGAACATTGTTCAAAATCTACTTATTTCTTATGGAACGATAATTTTTATGAACAAAAATCGGGTTGTGCAATGGGTCCACCTTTAAAGCCTGTAGTAGCTAATTTGTTTGTGGAAAATTTTGAACAGGTAGCGATAAACAGTTTTCAGTTTCAGCCAAAATGTTGGTATAGGTACGTAGATGACCCTTTTGTTATTTAGCTCCACAGTATAGAAGAGTCGGGTAGGTTTCTCAATCATTTGAACAGTCAAAATCCTGACATCGAATTAGAAAGCAATGGTAGTTTACCTTTCTTGGATGTCCAAATTTACAAAATAAACACTGGACAGTTAGTACACAAGGTTTACAGAAAACCAACACACACAGACAGATATTTACATCTCACCACCCTCCCTCTCAAAATAATAGTCTTATAAGGACATTATTTGTTAGAGCACAAGGATCTCAGACGAAAGTTCTTTGCAAAGAGAAATATATCATCTTAAATCATCGCTAGTGAGAAATGGTTATATCAGTAAGAATATTTGGCCAGTTTTTAATAAAAGTGCTCATCCAAATTAAGTAAATTCTCAGCCAAGTAAATTGAAGTTGAGTTTGCCTTATGGACAAGGCCTTTCTGAAAAATCTCAGACGAACGCTCGTTACAAAAAGAAATATATCATCTTCAGTTAGCGCTAGTAAGAAATCGTTATAGCAATAAGAATATTTTTTTCAGAAAAATTAAAGAGGATGCTTAGAAAACACGATATTTCAGTTGTTGATAGTACATATAATAATTTAGATAAAAATTTTAAGTTCTACTGAAGATAAAGTACATTTAGAGAGTGAAGGTGTTTACAAAGTGTTACATAGGTGAAACTAAAAGAAAATTAGGTACGCGTTTGAAAGAACACATACGTGGTACTAGGCTGCAACAGATAGATAAATCTTCCATAGCTGAACACTCATATTTGACTAAACACATGATTGACTTTGATAAAACAAAAATTTTACATAGCGAAGATATTATCACAAACGTCTAATAAAAGAAGCTACTGAAATTTGTAGAAATACTAATAATTTTAATAGGGATTGTGGAAATTATGAGTAGGTGACATTTGGAAGGCTATTTTGTAGTTATCTTTTACCAAGTAGTTCATGTATATCTAGTAGGTAGGTAGTTCCTTTTTCGTCGTTAGGTTCTTTTTTATCAGGTTGGCACGTTGTTTCTATGACGTCTCGCTTCCTTGGTGATTTGTTTATTTAATTTCAAAATTTTGTTTGAACTTGTGTCAGGCAAATTTTGAGTTTCTACGTCTTTGACAAAAATTACAGGTGTAATCGAAACGTCAGACTAATAACATTTTGTCAGTGTTTTCAAGAGACAGCGATCTTTCCGAAAAAATATTATCTTATATTATGGACGCTAAAGGCATTCACCCTCGTAATAGTTTACTTTAGTTTAACTTCCTAACTCCTGACCAAAAGAACTACATAATTAGCAGTGCAATTAGAACACTGAATATCCTTGCATGTAGTAGAACGGTTTGGTACTAAGATATTGGATGATGTATCTGAGCATTACTAGCAGTTTTAAAGATGCTATTAGCTCTGTGGTGCGATGTGAATGTTTTATGTTACCTATGCTTGCTTAGTCCTGCTTTGCTTCTTGCTGCAGAATGTAAAATGATTATGACGCTGATGAGATGACAATACTGAGCTCTAGAGTAGAGATATGAATTAAAAGTTATTGTGATATAGGAAGAACGTTAATGAGATAACAGTATTGAGCCCGAGAGTAGAGATATGAATTAGAAGTTATTATTACCTAGCACTTCGGTGCATACTGTTTAGTCATATGCTACATTGATGTAGTTGGCTATATTTATTGCAGAAGCAGTCGACTATACGTGTTCTTGGCAACAGTCAGCTCGGCTATTAAACCATAATAGAAAAGGAAAACAGAAACGACGATATGAAGCTACAGCATTGGTAGTTAATATCAATACTGAGGAAGTAACTTTATCGAGATTCTTTCTGGTATTGCACAAATAGATGTTGACTTTTGCAATAATATGGATGTAGATGCCGTTGTTTGTTGTATTAATTTGTACGCAGCTTTTGGTAGCTACCAGAAGAACGAATTTTCAGCAGTACAAAGTAGATACTAGTTGTACGATCATGTAATATGCGATGGCCTGTTATTTATTTACGTTACATAATATTAGTATATTCTGCAAACTGCAACTGACAGAAGGCATCATTTAATCAATATTTAATCCATACTGCCAGATTGTTGTAACTTTGTTCACAAATTAGGTCGACACGCAGTGAAAATAAACGGTTTTAGTACGAGCTACAATACGTGAGTTCATGACAACATGTTTACACCCGGATCTGTAAGCCCTACTCGTCTACATATTACACTTCTGGCGCATATTAAATCATTAATATTCCTGCAATACGGGCTTCCACAATAAACCTTCCCCGCCAAATGTCCGGGCACACAGTGAATATACTCCACCGCTTGATTTTGGCGCGCAGCAGTCCGAAAAGTAGGTTATTACCGTCGAATGAAGCTAATTGTTTAAGCGGCCCACTTTGTATTGACCGGTTACTTACACGTCACCATGTATGCGTGTAACAAGGTAGTTAGGGGCTCACGCAATATCGGATTTAATTTACCACCGCGCAACCGCTTCGTCCTGCATTTACATTTTTGCACACGGGTGCAACGAAGTCAACTTTTGGTCTGATATAAGCTTCGATTCCAGCTGAATTTCGAGGGTTGGTTTGCTAGTTCATTGCAACGAATTACCTTTATTTCGTCAGCGGTCCTATAATTTATTCTACAAAATCGAGCCTCCAATGATAGTTATTTGCTCTACAAMATCTCCCAACTGTATCTCAATTAACGTGTAAATTCAGAACAACACAGCCAGGCGTTTAGCCCAATAGCGCCCTTTTAAGACTAGTTATTTTTGTATAAAAATAATAATAATAATTTATTGAGTAACAAAACAAGTTACACAATAGGAAGGAGTTAGCACAATGCTATCTACCACACCTCCCCAAATCAAAATACATATATAAGCACCAGAGTAAAGAAAACAATATAGCTACTGCGAAACATATAACAGCAGTTAATACATAATTAAAATGAATTCCATATCAAAGAAAACCAATAGGATAGTGTACAAAATATATAACAACTGTTCATTAATAATCTACAAGTAGTAGAGATCTGACTGCCGACTTAAATTGAGATAAACTTAAATTTAAATATTCTAAAAATTTGTTAAGTAATACAGGTGCACAGTAACAAAAGCAACCTCTGAACCTGTTGGTATGGTGTGGTGGTACTGTAAAGCTGTCCGTTCTGATATTCACCGAATGAACATCAGATCTCCTCCTCAATAAAACAAACAGATAAACAGGGACACCGGCATGCAAAAGTTTGTACAAAAATACAGCATACAAATAATACATTCGGTTATGCACCTTCATTTCACAAATATTTTTGATGTAAGGAGTGACATGATTTCGGTATGGTATATTGCAAACAAAATGTAAGCAAGCGTTTTGTATCCGTTGCAATCTTAATTTATTGTATTGAGGTAAAAAATCATAGTAAATAAAACCACAGTAAAAAATATGAGGGTATATAACGGATTGGACTAACTTTAATTTTACAGCTGAAGAGAGAAATTTCTTAAAACTATACAGTGACTTTAACTTCCACATAATAACTCGACAAACGTGCTGGATTTGGTCATCAAATGACAACTTATTATCAATGACAATACCAAGATTCTTTACGGATGTAACCCACTCAATACTCTCACTTTTTATGCATAAAAAAAGATTTAGTTGATTAGGCTGATTACTGTGTCTTCTGGAATGGCCTATACACAATGCTTTAGTTTTGCCATGATTAAGTCTTAAGCCATGTTTCTCACAAAATAATAATACACCTGGATGTCATCTGCATATAAGTGAACATCGGCACAATGCGGCATTTTATGAATATCAAATATGTAAACAGAGAAAAACAGAGAACCCAGAATGCTGTCTTGGGGAACACCGGCGCGTATAGCTTCCAAGTTAGAACAGTCGGTATTTGAGATTACTACTCTTTGGTATCGGTCTGTGAGATAACTTGACACCCAATCGCAAGCTGTACTCCCAAAGCCTATGTACTTAAGCTTTGCAATAAGCAGTTCGTGGTTAACAAGATCAAAAGCTTTGGATTGATCGAGCAAAACCAAAAATGTAAGTAATTACTTGTCCGTCGCTACCACAATATCATTAAGTATTTTTAAAAGTGCCGTGTGTGTACCATGGCTTTTACGAAAACCAGATTGTATTTCCGGCAACACATGATTAGATTCCAAATAACTCTTAATCTGAGCAGCCACCAATTTTTCTAAAACCTTAGAAATTGCTGGAAGTATTGAAATAGGTCGCAAATCGCCAAATGCGTTAGGTGATGCTACTTTTGAAATAGGTCGAATATTAGTATTTTTCCACAACTTTGGAAAAATACTATCCCGAATCAGTTCATTAAAAATGTTTGTAATATATTCACAACAAAATGGCACGACCAACGAGAGCATTTTTATGCTTATAGCATCTGCGCCAACTGCTTGAGATGTAATAGCCTTTATAGCACTCAACACATCTTCTTGCGTCACTTCATACAAAGAAAAACTAGGTTTCCATTAAGACGGTTGTCATTATAAAATGTTAATAAATGTTGGTCGATTTGATTTTGTCCGACAAGATTAATGAAAAATTTGTTTATTTCATCAGGTAAAACGCGAAATGATACTTTTGTGTTCAAGAATGGAAGTATCCACATCCATATCCATATCCATTTGAGAACGCAAAAGCATTTCGCGTTCGAGATACAAACAATGTTTTTTCTAAAACGGCAATGAAATGAGATAATAGTAATTATAACAATTTAATTTATATTTGAAATCGTTTAAACTACTATTTGAATCAAGACATTTTGGGTGCGGTGGCGTTGCCTGTCATAACGATAGCAATATAATAAACAATAGACATTGTTTATCAGAAAAAGAAATTTCAGAATTATAATACACTGCTCAAATTGTCTAATGAACATAGACTTTATTATCTTTTCATCTGGAAATTTCATGCCTGATACAACCAAATGATTTCTCAAATAAATTTTTGATCAACTGGATCACTATAAATCAAAATCCACCGATTTCAGACCTAGACTTTAACTTCAGTATTTATGTCTCGTCGTCAAATCGTAGGTTCCTGCGTGAGGCTTGTTTTGATTTCATTTGTTTTAAAATGAAGTTCGACACATGTGAAAAGGTGTATTCAGTGCAATAAAAACGTGTTCATTGATAAAACTGGAATATGGAGCGTCGACATTCGACTAGGGATGAAATGTTACTTGCTGTTGGAATGTTAGAGGGTGGTTGTGCTAAAACTCAAGTTGTGACTGCATTTGCCACTTCAAAGAGCGTGATCTGTAGACTTTGGCGAAGGTACCAAGAAACAGGCGAAGTGGCCGAAAGGCACACAGGTCCTAGACGCGTTACAACGCCTGCCCAGGACCGGAACAATATTATTGAGGCCAGGCGTCATCCAGAAACTACAGCACGGAAGATTGTTTCGCATCTCCAGAACTTAGATGGGGTCACAGTTTCAGACCAAACTGTCAGAAACCGTCTACGTGAAGCAGGTTTACACAGTGGTCGTCCAATTACAGTTCCTGCATTACGCAGGGGCAATCGCGACCGTCATTTACAATGGACCCAAGAACATGTGAATTGGATTGAACCAAAATGCGGTAATGTTCTCTTCACGGATGAGTCTAGGTTTGGGTTTTGGCCAGATAGCAGAAGAGTAAGGGTTTGGCGTGGAAAGGGTGAATTAGAGAGGATCAGGCACTTTCGGGAGGCCCATATGTACAGAGGAGGATACGCCATGGTATCATTCTACACCATAAAACAGACCTCGTTTGCATCGACAGAACAATGACTCAGAATCGATACATTGAGCAAGTTCTGATCTGATTTGGCATAAATTTAACTCACTGCAGTATCGGTACCTACTTTCAATTTACATGTAGTGCAAAATAAATTGTAATTGTCGTGTTACATTTTTTTACGTAATAGTTAGTGTTTTGTTATTATCTTGTTATATTACGTAAAATGAATGTTAATAAAAAAAAGATTTCAGGATATAAATGCAAATCCGATACTAGAAGTATGATTTGTTGAGTAACGTTGAATGTATCTACTAAAGATATGCCATCATACTGTCCTAGAAGTATTTAATTTCATTTTAATACACTAATTATACGGGGTGTCCGGTGACACAGAGCAGGGACAGACATTTTGGGTGAAATAAAACCGATTTAGGTGAATCTATCTTAGTATCATTTTCCTCCCTTAAGAAGTTATAAGTATATGAAAATAGATTTTTAATTTTGCTTTCTTGAAGTAAAGCGTAAACTCTTACAGACATTTCACTCAAATTTCACACAGATGGATTTTCAATACGAGCAAATCGGAATGGGTGTTTATTTTTATTATCACTTTTAGTAAGTACGGAAGTGCAATAATACGTAATAGGCAGCTGTCATATAATTATAACTTGACTTTCTCAATATTATGCAAGTTTCCAAATACCCCTGTTTAATCTAATTCGAGGCAAAAAAAATTAAACTTAAACAAACAACCAAAATTCATTTTCCGTTATGAATAAATATACTTAATAAATCGGTACGTTTGAAGTGTAGGAAGGCGAGGTCATATCTCTAGCTCACTCCACTATATAATATAAATAGCTATTTCAGTAAAAAAAATATTTCCTATAAATATACCTTAAAACAGCAATGAAAGAAAAACTGCAGTAACCCATTCATACTACCCTGAATATAACAAATAAACACGCATACTCATGAATCGATTAGTTTTCATGACTATTAATAAAAAATCTATACGTCTCTAATTATAGCATTTGTTTTCTTCGGTACGAGATGCCTCACTGTACTATCAATGGTGTTACTGCACGCAACGTAGTGGATAGCTCAACATGATGAATCGGTAGGAAGATAACAGAACAATACGATTTATCTCTTCCGGAAACAAAGTGTAGTAGAGATTACCAGATAAGCTTTCAGGAAATGCTGTTTGTAGAGCATGATCATTTTAGCCATTTGTAAAGGGATACGTGGGGAATTTTTAATTAATTATCAGGTAACACAATAATTTATAAGGGAGGAAAATATGTGGGTATGGAAGACATATTAGTATCCAATTCTTCACAAACAAAATTTGAGTTAAAATTACTAAATATTACCAAAAGTTCTTCATGTTTTGGGCAAGGACCAGGACCTAGGGTTTTCACAAACCATCATCCGATCAAAATCATTCATATAAGTCACAGACTTCAAATAAGCTCTTGGGGGATTAGTTATTAGTCTTAGAAACACGATACAACAAACAACTACACGTTAAAATAGAAAACTACGGTGGGATCAGTAAAGCATATGCGATAATCAAAAAATACTGGACAATGAGTCTTAAAATATAAATAGATAAAACATTTTCTTGTATTCATAAAATACTAATTTTGAATTAACTTGTTCGCTCTGAAGCCGTCATGCGTTTTTAATGGTCTGAATAGAGAGAAGCATTCAACAAGATATCATTAACATTTAAGATAAAGAGTAGGACCCCAAAACAGAGCGCTGGGGGATTTCAAAAGTACATACAGGGTGATTTTTTGAAAACTTCACACCTTAAATAACTTTAAATATAGCAAAAATTTAAAAATTTGCAAAAACAGGTAAACTTTTGTTTGCAGAGGGACAACTTTTGAGATAAGTTTTTAATGAATAGCGCTTACTCTCTGAGCAGGGTAGACACCCCTTTAAAAATTTTAAATGGAACTATCCATCTTGTGATACATCATTTGAAAGCTTATTTCACAAGGAGTCTGGCCATGTAATTAGTTTTACCACGTTTAACTTATTGACGGGGTAATAGATTAATAGTGCCTACGAAACAGGTTGCTTATTAAATTGAATATTTTGGACTCTTTTCAACAAAATGTATTTTATTTTAGAGCGGAAATAAAATTTGTCCTTACGAGAACCCAAAATTTAAACACACAACTTGTAAAAAATATGACACTTAAAAAAACTCCCAGAATACTGAAAATTTTCTTTTAACATTATTATTAACATTAAAGTATTTATCATGTAATTTTTTAGAAAGTCCATGTCCACGAAAAAGAAAAATTATTTATTTGTAACTCCAAAAACAGTGTGAACAAAACCATAGAAATTCAAACCTTACAATAGATTCTCAAAATGTGCACCACCTCTTTCCATACAATAATACAGACGGTTCTCGAACTCCTGCTGCACTTTTCGGAAAGTTTCAGGTGGAATCCTCCTGCACTCGTTAATCGCAGATCGTCCAGGCTAGTAGGTTGTGTTTTGTAAACCACAGATTTTAAATGACCCCATAGAAAGAAATCTAAAGCAGTCAAATCGGGTGATCGTGGCGGGCATTCAATTGTTCCACGCCTACCAATCCAGTGAAGAGGAAATCTATGATTTAACCAATTTCGCACATTAATGGCGTAATGCGGTGGGGCTCCATCATGTTGGTAAAACAATTCGTATTCATCCAACATTGGATTTCCTTCAGGGTCACGTTGGTTTTCTAATTGCTCTGTGATTAAAGGATCAATAACGTTATCAAGTAATTCTAAATACATTCCCCCATTTAGCGTCCCATCAATGAAAATTGGACCTACAATTGCGTTGCCAAGTATTCCAGCCCAGACGTTCAGCTTCTGAGGAACTTGTGTATGACCTTCTCGAAAAATATAAGGATTTTCGTCACTCCAGTACCTGACGTTATGTTTATTTACAGAGCCGTTCAAAAAAAATGTGCATTCATCACTGAAGGCTGTAGAAATGTTACGCAAAGAGCTAGTTGGATCCATTGCAAAATGACCAAGTACTTCAAGTTGGGCCATTTCATCAACGACTCTATTCCCTGCCCTTTTTTGTTTACTACAGATCCAGTGTCTTGAAATTTCTGCACGAGATCGAGAATGTACCTAGCGTCAACATTTTTATCGGGGTGCCGTTCGTTAAACACCCTTGCTGACGCACGAGCACAGCTATGCTCAGCACCGTAAATAAAAATTATTTCTACCCTTTCGGCAGCTGAATAAACCATTATCACTTGGACTATCACTTTAAAATTTCACGCGATTTATAAAAAGGAATGTGAACAAAAAGATGGTCGTGCCAAAGAAGTAGCCAAAAAGTTGAAACAAAAAATTGGAAACACAAAGTAGATAATTATTTAGCCAATTCAGTATAAACTGTCGAGTTGCAATATCAAGTAATGTTGAAAGAAAATTTTAAGTATTTTTGGCATTTTGCTTAGGTGTAACAATTATTTTTAACAAGTTTTTTTAGGCTTAAGTAAGGACAATTTTTATTGTAACTGCAAGACAATAAATTTTGTTAAAAAAAGTCCAAAATATTCCATTTTATAAGCCACTTGCTACAATGCACTTTTTGATCCACTACCCCGTCAATGGGTAAAAAATAGTAAAACTAACTTAAAACTAAATTAGTAGCAATTAGTTTGAAGATTATGTGGTCGCATGTAGTATTCCAAATCTCGAAAACCCTTGATTTTGATAGGACGATAATTTATATTCTTTTTTGAATACTGTCTTTCAGATACAGGAAATGGTGTCAGTACGCCAAGTTATGATACAAATTATTACAAAAGCTATCGMACAATTACAAACGAAAATGAAGGAATATTATACTGAATTGGAGAGTCTTCTTTGTAGCAGCAGGACAAAATAAGATACATTTTATCTATGTATATCATTCATTATAAGTTAAGTGAATATTCACTGGAATTGTGCTATTAAAGCTATTTGCATTAAACCAGAACCTTTTAGAATGTAGCGATGTGTAATTTTTAGACTTGTAGATGTTAACATTACCAAATTTCTGATACTACTTCCACCCATCCAGTTTTAGATCCCGTATGTAGAATAATTATTCTTTTAAGATCTATAGTCTTGAAATAAACTGTTTTGTTGAGAAATTATACAACTAGTAACAGGGGAAAATACAAGAACTCGATTGGTTGGCACACAAGAAGAAATTGATTGTTTTTAAATTTGACACAGCACAAGAGATTAAATAAGTTCACAGGTAAATATTTTGGAGAAAAGGTTGCCGGTACATTTACAGCAATTAAAACTCTTTAATCATATTTTCTTAGAAATTAAAGTAGGTTGCAGCTTCTTAAAACTGAAGAATTCTTACATGTTAGTTGAAAGCCATAGTTTACAAAAAATCGACTATTTACTGTACTTGGGGACGTTGAAAACGCCAACAGTGTGGGTGTCAGTACCATGCATATACCGGATAATAAGTAAATTAAATTTGTGTTAAGGCGATCATTAAGTTTCGTCATGTAATCGCAGTGCGAAAGAGAAGATTACATAATGGAATGGATATCGTAAACTGTTTGTGACTTAATATGAAGGCTAATATCAAAGTTACCGGTGAATAATGTAATCACTCCGTATCATCTAGGCGGTAATTACTACGTATATTAGTATGAAATTCCGCCTCAACAGAGGAATTTTAGTTTAAACACAACAAAATCTTACAAATCTAAAATTCGTTATTAAATTCTAAATCGTTTTGAATTCAGATGTTACCGTCATTACAATCATTTGCTTATAACATCAAGTATCCGAAGTAAAAGACCCTAAATTGCACTAGTTATGCAATGTAAACGAAAGTGGAATGAAACCATTAAACAGTTTAGTCCCTTTAAAACCGCACTTAGCCCCAAACATAAATTCTAATAGTGAGACGCCCATTAACCAACCGAAAGTGAAAACCTATTACGTGGCTTCAGCATATAAACAATTGTCTAGCCCGGACCTGCACAATGCTGTCTCGTTTAATGAAGAATAATTCCCTTTCTCCGCATGTGCGCTTCCGCTTTGCGAATGGTGGCTGGTTTTGATAAATACCTATCAGCGGCTGTCATCTTTGTACACCCGGAGTTTAGAACGTCCCATTTCATTTCCTCGCCCGTTGTTCGACCGGGTTAAACGTTTTCCGTAAATTGCACGTCATAACGTAACTGTCGTTTCTGGAGCTAAACCTTAGCAGAATTTCAGACCTGAAGAAACGTAGCATTATTTTGTAGCTCAAATTCTACTGCACAATTCTTCAATTCTGTTACACTTACACTCTCAGAAATCAAAATTCCGAAAATGACCTGTGCTATTATTTTGAATTTAATTATTTGTTGCACTGGTTTCACAATATAATATATCCTTTATTGCTTTTACTATACAAAAAAAAAGAAAACAAAGGGCGAAGTTCAGATAGACACAAAACTGTGTCCCCTGCTCTTTCACTCAACCACCTCGAAAGAATAATCAGAATAATCTAGTTGAACATAATAATCATAGAAAATTAATAACTACATTAATCAAGAGCGAATTTGTACCCCAATTCCCAGAACATTTACCCAAAACAACTATTTATCAGATGAATAGATGCCAGAGACACCCCCCACGGCACCAAAATTAATCATTAAAGAAACTCCCTCAGATGTCTTTTAAATTTCTCAGGTTCAAGAGTTTTTAAGTTATTAGGAAGAGAATTGTAAACTTCACAAATCTGCACTGAAAACGATCTCTCAAACAACGTTGAGTTATGAAATGGGGAACTCAGCTTATCTCTGAACCTGACGTTAATGTTATGAACGTCATTACGAAAAGTTATTTTATTATAAAGGTAGGGTGGAGTCCCAAGGTAAACTACCTTATGATACAAGCAAGACACTCACCACAAAAATCTCTTATCCATGTTCAACCAGCCAGCATCCACTAGCTTATGCGATATATGTTGACGTCTCCCGATCCCATAAACTAACCTGAGGCATGCATTCTGTATTCTCTGTATCTTTGCCTTAGTGGCTACTTCAAGACATTAAAAAAATACCTCACTGCAATAATTGAAGTGAGACAACACCATTGTGTCACTTAACAATTTCTTAACGCGTACATCCAAGTATGTTCTATGCGAAAACAACTGCTTTAGGTTAATAAACGCCTTTTTTATGCAGTTGTTTATATGTTTTCTGTAACGGAAAGTATTATCCAACGTCAACCCCAGCCTCTTAGCATTTTCCACTAAAGGTAAGACACAGCCGTCAATGTGCAGCGCAAGCTTCCCTGAAACCGCACCTAATACATTTCGACCACCAAGCAGAATAGCAGCAGATTTGCCCGGATTTATTTTTAATGCATGCGATCTGGACGCCTCCGCAATCCTCTCCAAGTCATCATTTATATTCTTCACCGCTAAATCGCACTCAGAAGGAGGAAAGCTGTAGTAGATTTGCGTATCATCAGCGTACATGTGATACTGAACACTACGAACAGTACTCAATAGATTACTGATGTAAGAATGGGACCAAGAATAGATCCCTGAGGTATACCACAAGTCAAAGGCGCTTTATTTGATGAAAAAGTATCTAACTTTACCACAGCAAACCTCTCGGTTACAAATGACGACAAAAGCCCAACTGCGCAGCGATCGAAACCAATATACCGAAGAATAGCCTCTAGAACAAAGTAATTGATTGTATCAAACGCTTTACTATAATCTAAAAGCACCAACACGGCGCAATGACGATTATCCCGGCACGTAAAATGTCATATGTAACCTTTAATAGTGCTGTAGTGCAGCTAAAATTTGGACGAAATCCAGACTGCGTAACAGGCAATATATTATGCCTATCCAGGTATTCACGTATTTGATCATCTAAAATTTTTTCAAAAACCTTATATAAGCAGGGCACCAAGCTAACTGGTCTATAATCCTTAATTTCTTGCGGTGCCGCGACCTTTGGGATTGGCCTAATAACAGCCTCCTTCCAAGCCTTCGGATAATAACATGACAATATGCACGAGTTAATTATGTGAACCATAAACTGAAGTAAATACGGACAACAAAGCTTAATCATATTCAAAGACAGACCGTCCACCCCAGGAGTTCCCGAGTGCAACTGATTTAACAATTTCCACACCGTTTCCGCATCAACCAAACGAAAATCAAACAACTCGGTCACACCCGCCTTTCTGTTCGAACTGTAATAATTGATTGTAACATCTAAATCCACATCACACTGTGGAACAGACAAAAAATGAGCACAAAAATCATCAGGACTGGCAATCACAGAAGGTCCGCTGACATCCTATTACTCTAATAAAGAATATCACTAGAATTAAAGTGAGATAGTACCGATAGAATGAGCTATGTGTTCTTTAATTCTAAGATTTACGAAATAAAATTCGTATATTACTAATACAAATCTAAAATATTTCTAACATTGGACCAAACATTTACATTGATTTTTCAAGATTTAGCTAAAGAGCACGCGGGGGAAGATTAACAAACCGGCGTGGTATCAACACAGAAATTAATATTACAAAGTTCAAAAATAAAAGATGATAAAGGTGTTCCCTCCTCTCTTTCGTAGCGTTGGGTAAGTTAAGTTTAGGAAAATAATATGTACGTACGCATATCTATTGATATCTTGTGTTTCACTGCAAACGGGTCAATAAACCAAAAAAAAGAGATATGAAGAACATCAAATAAACGTCAGAACGAAACATATTGCCCTACTGACGAGAATGTTTACCTCCTGAACTGATAGTCAAGCAATTGTTTAAAGTACGGTGTAAAAAACGAAGATACAAAAGCATCTAGCAGTTCATATAGCAAATATTAGAAAATTATCACCAATAAAGGTATGTTTTTATTCTACAGTCATGGCAATCCTATTTTATTATGTCTTTGTCAAAAGCGAAATTACAAAAAGTATTAGCATCTGAAGATTACGATTTTTTAAAGGAGGACATCAACTTGGTTGCATTATGAGAATGGGAAGCTATTGGAAATCGCAGAAAAGTTTAAAAAAGTACTTTAAACTGCAGCTTTGGCTTTAAATTAACAAATCGGTGAGTTATTACCTATTAAAGATTAAAATATTAGTATTAAAGCCACCTACACTGCAAACTCTTGTTTTCGTAAAATTTTAAAGAGAACTCAAAAAATTCGTCCATCAATATCAGCACTCAAACCAAACGTTTAGGTACAAGTAATACGAAATTTTAGAGATTTTTAGATTTGAGTGAGAAAGCCAAAAAATTTTATACAGCGCCACTTCATAGTACATCAATTAACATTGCTAATATTGTGAGCCAGATTTATATAGGGAAGACCAAAATTTAGTGCTTCCTCGAATGTATTACTTAAATGTTCTGAAATTCCACATTTGTTTTTTCTACGTTAATGTACTCATTGCGAATTTTGTAAAAGTTTTCTCTGAACTGTTGGAATGTTAAAGTGTTTTTCGTTCGTGTTTATTTAATTTTCACACGAAAAAATTGTGCGGCGTCAAATCAGGCGTACGTGTTGACCATTCTACCGCTTCACGCCTACCAATCCATCTGTCTGGAAATATCGCATTCAAATATCATCAAACTACAAAATGGGGCGGTACACCATCTTACTGAAACCTGTCTGTTCAGAAGGACGCGCAGCAGTTTCACGATTAGGCTACAAGCGAATAAGTTCTGGTATAATGTGTTCGCGCAGGAGCTGTAAATACTTGACCGTGTTTAAATTTCAATCGATGAAAAAAGGCCCAATAATGTGCTCGCCGATAAATACCACACCAGACATTCATTTTGTGTTGTGTGCGGACTTGTGCCATCCAATGTGGATTTGTGTCCGACCAATATCTGCAATTATGTCTATTCACATTACCATTGAGGCAAAAAGTCGCTTCATCAGAAAACATAATCCTCTTTCTCTTTTATTTTTTTATACTGCGCGACGGCAGCCAGATGCTCGGTTAGAGCGGGGTTGTGGATTTTAATATGGTTTTTAAGGGCGATACCAATTTTACATAGAGTCCAAAAATTGGAAACTAATATGTAGACAAAATAAAGCGATCGTCGGTTCGGTTGGAACTATACAGCTTGCTGATGATAACGGCTATTTATGTGAACTTGACAGAACAAATGCGGTATCCCCTTCAAAGCTTTAAGCGGGCTAACATTACCAAAATATACAACAAAGTGTAAACAAAAAGAACAGGTAAGTATTGRCTGAATGATGTTGCTATAGAAGTTGGACTTGGCTGTTTTCCTGTCCAGATGCTGCAGTTCGCAATATGTCCGGGTAACCGGGAATTGGTATTCCTAAACGGGGCTGCTGCTTAGGTCTAAAACCAAATTTTAATCTAAGCTCTAAGCTTCCACCAAAAGAGCCTTTTACATTTTAGATGTAAGTTACACTGTAAGAATTATTCCACACGAGGTTACCTCACTTGTTGAAGGTCTTTCTCAGGTAATTTTATCAATTTGCTAGAAATTGTTATTTGTTGGATTGTGACGTAACTTACAGATGCTCTCAAAAAATTGAAGATCTCAAAAATACGAGTATCTATCACAATTTGGACTATTCCAACAACTCTTTAGTAAATGTGTGCTCTGTCGTTCGATGTCAGTCACAGAATGGTGGTTTTTGTGGAAAACAGGGCCAAGCCAAAATGTGATAACAAAAAGCATGAAATACTACTGGAAACCTCACGTAGGCAACCCAGGTTGCTCATACAGGTAAGTTGTTTGTTTCAACCTAATATAAATAATAATAACATTTTATTTTTTAAGGAAAGGCTCATGGCGTTAGTATACAAAGAATATGTGCATGTATTATATTAGTATCCTTTAATTTGTAATTTAAGCAAAAATGATTAAATAAATGTTATAAAACGATTTTTTTTCTGACCGGAAAGAAAGATTTAAAAAATTTATGGAACCGTTTGTTGTTCCAAAAACTTCTTTATTAATGGTATAGTATTAGATATAAAAGCGTAAATTTTGACAATTTGATGTGGAAATATTGATTCAATTTGCAGCGGTTTTTATGTTTTACTTTACAAAACTCGGTATAAAACCCGGTTGCACTTTCAAATGCTGCGCCGCTCTGTCCATTCCGAAACGTCCAAATAGCGCACCGTTATCAATAACCGATTTTCATTGAATAGTTTATTTTCGCGTTTCAATCGCGATGTTTCGCTCGAATCCATAAAACATTCATTCCAATCGGCTCGCCGGTATGGGATTCCATAAATCGCAAAAACGGAGGCCACCACCACCTGCTCCAGAAGAGAATTAACCCCAGCAATCGATCAGTAAACGATGATCACTACGTGCGCGTCGTTAGGGAAAGCCCCGGAAGAGGAGGGACTACTACGACTACAAATTGTCTCATTAGATAACCGCCGTGATACTTCGGCAAAGTCGGTCAATGGCACTATAAAGGAAAAGTTTTTATGGGACTTTGGAATACCCTCTTTACGAAATGGACAGTGGAATTCAATGCAGAGAGCATTGAAAGCGATGAATGCAGTAAAGGATCCTTGTGGAACTCTAATGGTATTGAGTCCAAAAGGCCTTTTCGTGCAGTGTTCCTCTTATCTACTTTCGATTATTCTACTGCTGCAGAAGATACTCTCAAGCTTTATTTTATATTTGTGTTCATGTCGATATTAAATTAATAGCAAAAAAATAAAGAAACAAATACTTTGGTGAGGCAAGCTGGGAATACAGCAGCAGAGAAAACAGATAATAATAGTGGGGGAGGAAAAAAAGATGTCTTTTGAAGATTTTGCTGCAAAATTATCGAGCTAACCAGAAATCAATGGGTGAAGTACATCAAACCAATTAAGAGAAAAACTACATGCAGATAATGTTTTAAAGAAAACTCTGGAATGCAAATAGAAACGCAAAAAGTAAACTATTATTCACTCGGAAGCATAACTGTAGCCCCATACTGAATTTTAAGTTTTTCTTTGTCAAATAATAATAATAATAATAATAATTTATTCACTGCAAATAAAAAATAAAATTATTACAAAACGTAGGCACTTAATTGTACTTCAGCACAATATATGTGGATATTTCTAAATACAGAATCCACACTCAATAACTAACAGAAAGTAAGTTTTAAGGGTTAAGAAATTGAATAATGTTCAGGCGTAAGCGGGTAAATAAACATTAAGTAAACTAAAGAACTACGAAATACATTCTATAACAACACCAAAAAAGAATGAAAGAGAGAGCAGTAATTAGACAGTAAAGGTCACTTGAATCTCATCATTGAAAAGCAACAAATTCAATCGTTTTTTTTAAATTAAACAACGTGTATGCTTGTATAAGTCTATAAACTAAGTGTACAACCTTACAAGCGACATAAGAAAAGGATCTTGTAAAAAGCGACGTTCTGTGCCTAGGTATAGATGCAGTGAGTGTTTTTCTGGTACAAAAATTGTGCCTTGTGTGAATGAAATTTAATTTGCTGTGAAGATATATTGGTACTTTACCAGTTATTAAATTGTGCACTAAAGAGGCGTAATGCAGAAACCTGCGGCTATAAAGCGGCAGCCACCCAACATCCCCAATCTAGAGATTACCGATTGACGTCTGGTCAAACCGTAAATAGCTCTAACACACGCGTTCTGAACACGTTGAAGTCGTTGAGCGTTGTATCGTGTTAAGCACGGGCCATACACCACGTCACAATAATTAACATGAGAAAGAACAAGGCATCGCAAAGAATAATTTTAGTTTTCATTAATAACACTTTAAAGTGAGCATATATAAGTTTCAGTTGTACAAAAGCTTTACTTATGACGTGGTTAATATGTTTGTCAAATCTAAGCTCCGCATTCAAGTATAATCCAAGATTTTTTACAACGTCCACAACAAGTAAGCATTCTCCGTTAATGACAATTTCAAAAGATGGTAATATGCGTTTTCTAGCGTTTTTGTTTCCAAATAACATCACTTGCGATTTTTTTTTTCTTAGGAACACCTTTCTTGTTTGTGCCATACTGTTCAGGGTTTCGCAAATAATTGGCGACAACTTTACGAGACCGGTTAATTCTTTGAGCAATTTTTCGGCGACTAAAGCCTTCATCCAAAAAAAGCCAAGATTTACCTTTTTCCATGTCCCTCAGATACCTTCCAAGAGGCATTTTTAACACAATTGTTACAACACAGCGACAGTTAATAATAACAAAATGTAAACATGTTTTTACGTTTGATCATAGCCACCTAAAGGTTTTTTAAGTAGCGTTATAGTTATGCACCAGGCAAATTTTTGAAATTATTTCATTGAATACTTGCTTAATGTTGACACGAAGCTGATAAAAGCAATTAAAGATATATACTGCACAAGTTCTTAATTATCTCCTGCGTTAAATTGATTTCATTATCCAATTTCGTCGATGCCTCTATTCTAGTCTCATTTATAATGCACAGAAGTCCCATTGGGTCTCACTGATTGCATTTCCCTTTAACTGAACCACGTTTTGATTGTTTAATAGCGCATTATCTTGACGAGAACAATCGCTCCTTTGAATTAAATCAGCCATTTTCGGACATAAATATCGCGGTAATTGTTACTGTAATTGTAAGGCAAAGAACAATGAGGACTAGGGTGACGTGGATTTAATGTCCAACAGAACTTGCTCTTTCTGTAATATTCAATCCTGTACTGATCAAGTATATTCATATTTAGAGTTATAAAATTATATTACTGTATTGGCMGTACGATAAMTGAGACTTAACTTATGTCAAGCTTAAGGCGATATTTTTGTCATTCTTCAGGGCTTGAGACCCTAAGAGACAACATTGCATTTAGTTCAAGACTGTTTTGCTCTCACCAATCGTTAATCACGACTAAATTTCCTTGCAACAGAGGGTAATCTTCAGTCGTCCGCACTGTGTTGAATATCTTTAAATCATCAGCAAACAACAATTTTATTAAATTACCTGTCACACCCCTTACACCATATTTCCAAAGCTTTGTTAGCACGAGTAATATAATGTGATATACAGTATCGAAAGCTTTACTTAAATCACAAAATGCAATTTGAGGTAGGTACTTTCTGCTTTCTACTGCTTTTTCTAATACTTACTTTGCAAAATACTGGAATTATAACAATAGAACGATAATTTGCATGAATCTTTCTATCGTCTTTTTTGTGAATAGGTATTATTTTTGTGAATTTGAGGGCTTCAGGGAAAAATCCTTCTTCATGGTAAATGTTAGGGGATCCAAGAAATTATTTTCAAGAGTCATATACATATATGTTTTCGTGTTTTTCATTCTGTTAATTACGTTAAGAATTTCTTCCTTATTTGTTGGTTTTACATAAACTGAATGTTCTGTATTTGGATTTACCTTGTTCATATGTGCCATGAATTCACTGGTTATAGTTTTTTGTTGTTTGTTGTCGGATGTGAAATACAGATTTAGTTTATTAGGATTTATCTCGATCAATTCTTGCTTCTGCTTTTTACTGCTCGTAAGCTTATGAATTACCTGCCATACACCCCTTTGTTTATTGTTTGCTTCGTTAATTAGTTTGGCTGTAGCCAATTATGCAATTATGTCTGTTCACATTACCATTGCGGCAAAACGTCGCTTCATCAGAAAACATAATCCAATTTAGAATGTTCCTTTCTTCATCTATAATGTCCATAGCAATATCGCAAAATTATATCCTACAATCGAAATCATCTTCGCTTAGTTTTTATAATAAGTGAATTTTGTATGAATGAAACTTCTTTTTTTTTCAAAACAGGTCTTCTGCTAATATGGTGAGTAAGAGCACGCTGTTGTACGGAACACTTGGGATTGCACATCTAAAAGGACATTCAAGCTACTTTTGTCACTCGTAGTACCCTTTGGACGTCCTGGTTTTTGACGGTTTTCGTCAAAACGTTGCAGTTTTAATAACTATTGATCTGGCAATTTATCCCCAAGTTTTTTGCAAGACTTAAGTTTGTTATCACACTTTTTTCAACTCAGAACCAATAAATTGTGATACATTTTTGAAATCAGGAAATAATATCCTTTTCAATGACGTGTCTTTTGCCCCCCTTCCCATTTTAAAAAAATGCAACTTGCGCCCATATGTCGGAAACGAGAGCTGACACGGATTTGAAATATCCTACTTGTTCTATGCTTTGTAGTGACCCTGTATATTGTGTAAGATGCATCTAAGTTGATTTTCAGAGATCTCAAGCTGTCGTTGTACCATACCGAATTGTGGGTGTTTGTACTTGAGAAAGCAGTTATCGAATTCATTCATAACTGTCTTATGGAATTTATTGTATGTAATATCTGCATTTTCCTATATACAGGGGCGCCKACTCCATGGGTGCTCGGGTGCTCCAGCACCCACGGGAAGTAAATTGTGGGTGCGGAGCACCCACGACCAAATAGGCTTCAACAMMTGTACCATAAATTCAAACTGACTTATCACAGATATAAAAAAGAACTCTTTGTCAAATTTATCAAATTAGTGCGTCTACAGTGCTGTCAGATGATTCAAGCCCACCCAGCCTTGTTTTAGAATTTCTTGTGAAAGCAAGTACGTGGAAATGTTGCTCAGTTTTTTAAGATCTGATTTTTTTATTTATTATATTGAAATTTTGATTTATGTGAACCATTTCAAGTATTAATCTCTTGTTTGTATTACTTTCTTTATCCTAAATTTTCACATTATCCCACTTAATGTGATGTCAATGTGTTCAGTAAGTGAGCATCTATCCCTTTGTTTAGTTATATCACTTTTGTAGACGGCCAATCTATTAACCATCCATTGTGATACCTGTCCTATGTGTACTTGCCTTCACAATCCTCACATTCCAAACATATATTATAGAACATTTGCATGATATTTTGCAGGTATTTTTCATTTTAGTGTTGCGAGTAGGGTTGAGCCATGCTTCTTGTTCTCAATTGTAATTTTTATGTTTTCATTTTTTAAACGTTCTGAATAATTTTGTTGTCAATCCAGTAATGTTTGGTAGGGATACATATATATGATCTACTGTTTGTAGGTTTTTGTCAACCATATGATCATGATTTACCCTCTGCCCCACGTCACTCTGCATACTACCGTTAGCTGTGTTTGCGTTACATGAAGTGTTGATAAGTCAGTAGTAGAATAGAGGATTTTATTTATCAACGCTCTCGGGTATGAATTGTGTATTAGTAAATTTTCCAATTTTTTAAATTTTTTTCAATATATTGTGAATATTTTATTTTAATAATTCTATGTTTCATCTGTTTTACAAAGTTTATTTTAACTTGTGTCGAATAATTTGAGACGTAGTTTATATACCTCCCCGATGAGGTTGGTTTCCGTTACCAATACAGTATTATTTTATAATTTTTTCGTATATCTTTGGTTTCAAAAATGAGTACTCCACATTCTACCTCTCGTTCTGTACTGAATTGAACACAGTTTCCTTCATAAGAAAGTTTGTCGATGACTAATGCTGGTACCAACAAAGGCATTAGGACAAATCTAGCATTTTTGTACTTATTTTTTTCCTCTTACGTATCTTTCTATTTATATCATACATATTTCTGTCATATTGCATGTGTACCTATATTGAGCTCCATTGGACGGATACATAGATACTATTTTCACGATTATGTTAGCATGAGCACCCACGAGGTTTTCTAAAAGCTGGCGCTCCTGCTTGCAGTTACCTTTAAACTGTTTGCTTGAGACAGCGTGCACCTAGACTCCTCAAATATTTAAATCAACGCCTTCTACGTCAGGACAATAATATCTGCATTGACATCATACCAAAAGTGATTCCTCTCCCCCGCAATCGATACCGACCCAATGTTTGAGCTTTCACCGCAAAGTTCTTTTCCTATAACTTCCGTCTTAAACCGTTTATTCCGAAAATTTCCGGCAGTCACCTTAAGGCAACAAATTGAATGGCGAAGCGGCGGCCCACAGCGATAGAATTACCTCTATCTTCCGGCTTCCCGATGGATGCGCCATCTACTTCCTGATCGAATCTAAAAGGAATACGGCACCGTGTGACACCAACGGCACACATTAACGTATGAAATGACAAGCGGAATCGAAACCGACTTTTCAGCATTTACAAGAACCACCGGCAATTTATCTTTTCGACTGACGTTTTGCGACTTGCTAAATGCCCCGTTCATTTATCATTTTAAGTCGCCGATGGAAATTAGTTGAGTTTAACAGATTTTTCGCACAATAGGCGATACGGCTTTACGTGGGCTTCTGACGGCTTTTCCCGGATTATTCACGACTTTTCGCGGATCCACATCGCTGCAATGGAAATTACGCTCTGGGTAACAGACACGTCTGATTCAATTTTGCTTGTCAATGTTTCTATACAGGGTGATCTATAAGCTCTATGCTAAACTTGAACAGATGAATCATGATGATATTCTAAAGAAAAAACGTTTCTTTTAGTTTAGAAGTTATAAGCATTTTAATTATTTACATTTATTTAATTAGCCATTTTTAATAAAAAGCTAAATATACATTATAAAAACTGCTCCAAGTAATCACCTTCCGATAGAATACAGGCTTATGCGCTGTACAAAATTTGGATCGTTTCCTATTACATGGCTTGCATTTAATATTCTTTGTATTAATTGCTCCCGATTGGTAATCTCCACCTGATAGACCAGCTGCTTCATATGACCCCACAGATAAAAATCTAAGGGATTCAAATCCAGCGAGCTTGGCGGGCAACCTACTGGACCTCCATTACCAATCCAATGATTTAGAAAATAATTATTTAACCAGGTAGTTACTTCTCTGCCTCTATGCTGTGGTGCGCCGTCATGCTGGTACCACATATTAGCGATCACATTAAGTGATACTTCATCTCTTAGATCATAAAGAGTGTGCTCCAAAACTTGCCTGTATAACTCTCCATTTAAGTGATCATTTATGATCTGTATAAGCGACAAGGTATTATTGAAAATGCCACCCTAAACATTTACACTGAAATCGCCTGGGTCTAATGGCATGGGGATTTTGCAAAGACCATACATGTTCATTATGGAAGTTTGTTATGCCATCCCTAGTAAAGCATGATTCATCTGAACAAAGAACTAGTGAAGTAAAATTAGGGTTACGTGCATTTTGATGAAGAATCCATTGGCAAAATTCTAATCGCTGTTGGTTATCTTCAGGATGTAGTACTTGTACACTATGACGATGATATGGATGTAAGACCTTTTTATTTAAAGTTCGCCACACAAAATTTTGTGACAAGTGTAATTGATTTGCTAAACGGTGCGTACTAAGTGAAGGGTTTTTCCAAAATAGCATCTACAACATTTTCTTCATTTTGTACATTTACTTCATGGGAACGAAGACGTCTCAGTGCCGGATGACCCGTTTCCCTAAGTCGGCAAAATGATGCACTAAAAACTGACCTAGCAGGTCGGTGTCAATTTGGAGATCTACGTCCATATTCTCGTGCTGCACGTCGAGTATTACCATTACTTAATCCATAGGTGTAAATAATGTCTATATATTCCGCAGTCGAAAATTCATACACAATTGCTAACTCAGAGAAAACCGTTGTGATTCTGAAAAATAAATATGGATTTGACAATTAAGTAATCATTCAAAGCCAACTTACGTAAATTCCCAAATAATGATTCAATAGTAACTGGGGAACTTCCAATTGCATAAAATTCTTAACATAAATAATGTAAATGCTTATAACTTCTAAACTAAAAGAAATGGGACATATGTTCATGTAACATTTTTTTTATTTAGAATATCATCATTATTCATCTGTTCAAGTTTGGCATAGAACTTATGTTTATTATTTGTTAAGTATGTGTTAAATGTTCCATCATTCTTTTCTTAATATCATACAGTCTACGAAAGGAATGTTGTCGTTGTTTTTACCTTGTGAATTAGTAAAGAGGTAAGAAAGTTGGAGTTATGCAACGATCTTCTAGTTAATAAAATACGGAAATTAGCAACATGGAGCGTGATAGAGCTAAATGGGAAGGAATATGAACTAATACAGGAATTCAACAGAGCGAAGTTAGACATGAGCGATTACTGAAACAAAATAAGAAAGGATCAGGAGAACTTTAACTTGAAGGAGGACACCTGATGATATACAGTGGAGTCAAACAATAAATGACAAAAAAAGAAGGAGTAGGCTGCATAATTCGAAAAGAACACATAAAATATTTAGAGAAATAGTGGAATATAACAAAAAGATTACTAAAGTTAGAAATGATAATAGAGAAAAATGAAAGGATAACGATAGTATAATATATTTGGGTTGCAATTAGCTGCTGGTCGCCATAATCTGGCCACCGCAGCGAATTACGCTCTGAAGCTCAAAAATACTAAGCGACGAGCAATTCAGCTGCAAATGCGTCGGATGGCGTTCAGCAGTATTACATGTTAACTTTGATGTATATATGCTGCTTTGACCTCGATTCTGAATAGGGTCCTGATAGCTCAGTGGTAGAGCGTTTGACTGGTATTCAAAAGGTCCCGAGTTCAAATCTCGGTCAAGGCCAATACTTTTTCATTTCGTCTTATGCCTGCAAACCCAATAAATCGTTACGTATGCTCATTTATAAATGAATTCAGGCAATTATTATCTTTCATATGACAGTGATAATGTATGAACCGAGCGAAGATAAAACAGCAGAAAATAAAACTAGGTTTTGGGAAAATAGTAATGGCCAGGGATTTAAATAGTAGAGTTGGAAGATCAAACACAGATGAAGGGCTAGTCGGTAAACATAGAGAAGAAACAAAGAACAACAATATGATATTGAGGAATGCATTCTACCAACGTAAAGACATAGACAAATACACAAGAAAGCAGGAGAGAGACATTAATAACAGATTATAAATAAATTAATAAAAATGGTAGATCAGATATGTTAGTTGTAACACATAGAAAACAGAACGCAGAAAGAAACCAGCAAACCTATAAAGACAGAAGTAAGAACAAACGACGCAATAAGATTGTTTAAAATAGCTGAAAGTGAAACCGCAAAGTGGAAAGAAAATCGAAATAGTAAATAGCGTAGAAAATGAAGATGATATAGAACTAATCTAGATGAGCTACTTAACCCAGAAAGTGAAACAAATTGTACAGAAAATATAGAATCGAATTATAGAGGTGCTTAAGAGGAACAACAGAGCGTCATAAAAGAGGAAGAAGTAAAAAAGGCCATAATATATAATATAAAAAGAAGAAAGGCGCCGGGTCACGACCAAAGTATGGGACTAGAAGGGAGGAAAGTGCGGACAAAAATATTGAATATGGCTCGGAATAAAGGAGCTATACCAGATAAATGCAAAATGTATATAATTATACAAATACGTCAAAATGGGACGCAAGAGAATGTGGGAACTATAAAGGAATTCCTATATTGAGTGCAGTAGCAAAGGTTTATGGAAGACTGATGGAAGCAAGATTAAGAGAAGAGCTGGAACCACAATCACACGAAGGATTATATTGTCCAGAATAATGCCTAGATCTTTCTCTCGTCCAACCATTTAATAATACTGTTGTTAATAAGTACTGTAAAATATGCGCAGATGAAGTATTGCATTACCATGGAATAGTCAAGATATAACAGTACATCGTCTGCCTACAGATGAATTCAACTATGAATCATAGCTTCCATCAGAATAAAGAGATACAAGGAGAAAAATGCTACCCTGAGGAACACCAGGCAAAACCTTCCTCAATTCTGAAAACAAACATTTATTTACTACAGCTGTTTGTTTTCCACCATACAGATAATCTCTAAACCATGATACGACTGCGTCATCAAACCCAGTGTAACTCAGTGTAACCAGCAACATATACATTTACCAGAACAAACGCTTTGCTTTGGTCTAAAAGTATCAACATTACACATATGGACTGACCCAACAACCTAAAGAGAAGAAGGTAACATGTTATTGGTGAGTAAAAACTCCGAAATGTGGGTAAAAATTATGCGCTCAAAAAGTTTTGATTTAGTTGGCAATACACTAATAAGCCTCAAATCTTTATAAGATTGAGACTTTGGGATCTTCCAGACGATACGGAGCATAGCGATATTAATTCGATCAATTCCATAAGCCTCAGATTTTACAGACATTAAGGCTTTATAAACGTCATCATCAGTGACCCGTTTTAAACTGAAATGAGCATTACAGTTCATCCTATTGTTTTTATAAAAGCTTAGCATAAATGGACCTACATTTGTTTGCCCAGCTATGCTTGAGAAATAGTTGACTTCCTTCTTCCAAATAATACCTTTTCTCTTCTGCTACTCTTATCCTGATGTTATAAGAGTGTAGTTAAATAATCAACCCAAAGAAATGTGATTACGAGTTTATCCTTATATTTTACATTTTCAGTTTTTACAATTTTCAAATGGACAATTTGACAAATCTTAAGATTCAATCAGCTACACATGACAATAAATTATATTGGTAGGACCGTGTGACGTCAATTTCAAAATTTTCTGTTATTTTAATTTTGTTCTGACGATTGCTGCATGTCAAAAGTTTCCTGCTATTTTAATTTTGTCCCGGCAATTGCTGCCTTCTAGCGATCTCAGCTAAAACGTTTAATTCCGCTTAGAACAGCGTTTTTACGGGTAGGTTTTTGCGGATCAAGAAAAAGCTGGTTCAATTCTGTCGGCTACGGAAATGCATTCTTTGGCATTCTGATTTTCACAACGGTGTTGGTTGAAACAAGTGCATACAAGATTTAACAGTTTGTTTATTGTTCGGAGTGATTCCAGAGTAGTTCTTGTTGCACATTAAAATGCTATTAGGGGTGAATTTTGAGTCTTGTTTGGAGGCAACCTTATCCGAACCGCTTTGCAGGATTCAGTTTCCACCGCCGCTTGTGCACCATTAATAAATTAACGTAATTAAGATCTCCTAGCATCTAGAGGTTTGTACTAGTATTGCACAATATTACTAACTAATATCCGCCGATTTGTGTACTTTTAGACCTTTTTTTGGGAGCATTTGCTTAAAGTCGAAATATTAAACTGCTGCACGCATATTCTGGAAAATTCCACAGTTGCCAGCCTCTCCGTAAACCACAGGCGATTGAGGTCCAAATTCGCATTCCTAGTTCCTAGGTTCTAATATTTACGAGTGTTTTATTTCGAACTGGTCCATTGCAAGTGCTAAAACAGACTTTGAATAAAACTTAGATTAGTAACGTAACTAGTAATTATTATAAAGTTCACTCCATTCGTGCATATAATATTTGAATTAATTTATACATGGTATATAGCTTCATTCAACGCTTAACGTAAATTTTGCTGAACAATAATAATAATAATAATAATAATAATAATGTTTATTCATCTATGAGGCCATAAATATCAATATATCAGGTCTATTAGACTAGTCTGAGAACATATCAACATATCACAATATTACATACAACATATTAAGTTGATAGTACAGTACATACAGTCATCTTTCTAATACATATATATGATACATTTTCCATAAATAATTATAACGAATCTTCTAGAAAGTCCTTTACGCTATAGTATACTTTATCAAGGAGTATAGTACGTAACCGTCTCTTGACTATATTAATACTTTCAAAAGGTGATATTAAGTTATAAACTTTATTATAGCATTTTATACTTTGGTAATTAAAAGCCTGGGAGACACTAAGCCGTGAATACGGAAGATGCAAATTCTGATTATTTCGAGTTCCATAACTATGCACTTCCTTCACAGAAGTAAAGTCTTGTTTATTTTCTAATACATAGAGAATCAGGTAATAAATATATAAACACGGCAGAGTTAATATGTTGTATTTTTTGAATAAAGGTTTACAAGAATAAGTCTGTTTTTTATTATCCATGCACCTTAAAATTTTTTTTTGAATAATAAATACTTTATCAAAATGTGATGAGCTGCCCCAAAATATCAGACCATAAGTCAAACTACTTTGAACCAATCCAAAATACATCAAGCGTATAACAGAGTCCGACACTGTATCCCTAAGTGATCTAATTAAAAAACAAAYAGAACTTAGCCTACCAATAATATTAATTATATGGGGTTCCCAAGTCAATTTCGGGTCCAAAGTTATTCCCAAAAATTTCACACTATTGCTTGCCTGAATCGACTTACCATTTAAAGGTATAAATAACTTATAATTTAAAGAAACATTTTTTGGCAAAAAATCTCATGAAAGTTGTTTTATCTATATTTAGCTTCAGTCCATTATCTTCACACCATGAGAAAAAATTATTTGAAAATAATGACGCTTCTGAAGCAAGCGATTCTATACTGTTACAGCGTATCAACACATTAGTATCATCAGCATATAAAACTAACTTATTGCGATTATTAGAAACAATGTCATTAATAAAAACAACAAAAAATAACGGGCCCAAAACTGAACCCTGTGGAACTCCCATTGATACTTTTTTGGAACTTGACTTTGTATTTTTTATAAAAACCTCTTGCGTTCTATCCGATAGATATGAATGAGACCATTTCAGTGGCACCCCTCGCACTCCTACTGATTCTAATTTTTTTAATAACAGTGAATGATTTACCGTATCAAAAGCTCTACTTAAATCGAAAAAAATTGCGGACAATAACTGTTTATTATTAAGACCTTCATAAACGTAATTCAAGGCATCTGCCAGTGCAGTTTGGGTTGATTTATTTTGGCGAAATCCATTTTGTTCAGGAATCAATATCTTATGACTTTCGAGAAAATGTTTCAATCTATTGTAAAATAGGGTGTCGAATATTTTCGAAATTTGACTGGGCAGACAAATAGAACGGTAATTTTTTATGTCACTCCTTGAGCCCTTATTTTTGTAAACTGGTATACATTTTGATTTTTTAAGCACTGTTGGATATATACCTACACTAAATGACATATTCACTAAGTGTGTTAAAGGATATGCTATTATGTGTTTGACAGCATTTATAACTTTCCCATCGATGTCATCCATTCCCGGGACACTTTTTCTTGTCGTTTTATTAATGATACCTTCGACCTCACAAGTTGTCACAGGTTGTAAAAAGAATGTTTTTGTATTAAAATTTAAAGGCTTATAACTTAATAAAGCGGTTTTATTATTTTCTGAAAGACCTATAAAATAAGTGTTGAAAGCTTCGCATATGTCTTCAGGATTTGTGTAGGTTTTAGAGTCTTCAGTTGTAATTTCTGGTATACTTATCGAGCAACCTTGTGTTTTTGATTGTTTAATTATGTTCCAGCTTTCTTTAACAATATTTGTTGCATTTTGGATCCGTCCGTCATTTGCACATTTCTTTGCTTGTTTTACTGCAGTTTCATACATAATTTTAAAATCTTTATACCGTCTAGTATAATTCTCACTTCTAAGACACCTTGAGAGCTTGCTCATCTCACATAATTGTTGGTGCATTAGTTTTAAGTTATTTGTGTACCATGTCTTTTTCTTTTTATTGCTATTCACTTTCCGTAAAGGAAACGCAGCGTCATAATAATTTAAAAATATATTTATAAAACTATCAAATTTTTTGTTAAATTCAGCATTCTCATATACTTGTGTCCAAGATTCTTGCCCTAAAGAGTTAACAAAAGCTTGTATATTTTTATTAGACAAGTTTCTTTTATATATATCTTTATTTGGAATTTTTTTATTGCATTCAAAGTCAAATTCACAAATTTGATAAGTGTGATCTGATAAGCATGCATCATCTACTATTACATTAATTACGTCCAGATTTGAAAATATATTGTCAATGCAAGTTTTAGAATTACAACTTATACGCGTTGGAACGTTAATGTGATTTTTTAAATTGAATTCGTTCATAGTTAACAGTTAACAGGATCAGCGCCGTAAGAATTTGTGTAGGTTTTTTTGGTACGCCCTGTAGCGTGGCGTATTCTTTTGACTTGTTGATCAGAACATTGATTAATTTCTTCTAGTACACTGATAACAAGATCCAGGTTTTCGAGTTTGTATTTTTTTTTGTAAACGTGTCCGCGCGCTTACGTAAGCCTGCGTCGCGTACCTACATGCCTATATTATACAGTTCTAGCGAGTTTATAATAGTAGACCTATACCAGTCTTGACTGTTTTACTGCTGTGACGCATTGAATCTAGTGTACTGTTAACAAAATAAATATTTGTTATCGCATAAATGGTTTTCTGTATATGGAAAGTGTAACACCCCGACTTGGTGAATATAAGGGTGTAATTTATCTTCCTTCTTCGGGTATTTGGGAAATTGTGAATTCACCTGGCACCCATTTTTATATCTCAAAAAATAAAAATAACAAATCCACGCCGTCTTCACTGTTACACGCCGGCAAATATCCCGAACTGTGCGGTACTTCTACTTAAATATTTTGTGGTACGTAACAACCGAAATATGAATCTTGTTTCTGTTGAAAAACCTACGTTGTATTCTTAAAGCATCTTTAGTGTATTAATTTCGTCGGTTCCCACTAAGGAACGTCCGAAATAACAAATTACTCCTGTTTATAAATATTAACCGGCTGCTACTCCTCGGAGACAGCTAGTATCACAGCGGATGATTATGGGAACGGGCAGACGGAATAAAAAGGACGCGGGAAAGCACACTGCCGACTCCCGCGCCGCCTTAAGGGATTCCCCCAGGATAACGCACTGACGCACTCCGTTTTAACAAAGCAGATCGTTTGTCACAGACCTCGAGGACACGTTGCCAGATGACAGTTCGTAAGCTGTTTTACAACTGTGCGTCGAGGTGAACATTTTGTAGTCTGTTCAAGGAAAATTTGTGACTTGTTCCCGGCATAATGCGGCTACCTTCGAGCCTTTCTCGTCTTTACGATATTAAAGCGAAATGCGCCTTCTTACGACATAACTAGCTGCCGCTGCTTTTATATTGCATGCGTATCCCAACTACTTTTAAGTTAAGAAGTCCAATTTCTGGTGGCCGGAGGCATCGCGCTTCGCAATTGTTAGTAGAGAAGAAAATTTAGAAAGAAGTGCCTCTAACGTTGAGTAATCCTTATGCTCAATAGCATCTGAACATCTTGATATGACTTCTTACGATTGTAACGTGTTTTTTTTTTCTCTTATAAGATCTATCAATCAAAACGGTAGTACGCGGGCATTCTTATTAAAAGTTCTTAAAACTTAATCAAACGCACAACATTCAGTATAATTATCGCTAGAGAATCCTTCAACAGTTTTTTCTGTTGCCCGATAAAATTTAGCACTCTATCGCGTACGAAAGCATTCTGGAAGAACTCCTTGACGAGTGCGCTAGCTTCGTGTAAATACTTACCTTTTAATTTAAATTCAGGGGTACATTTGAGATCTGTGCACACCAGCCTTGTTTTGAAGCCGAAACAGAAGTAGCCCTCAATGAGAACGAGGTATTGTCTAAATTTTAATTCTATCTTTTATTTACTAACGCCAATTTCATAATTACGTTAGGGTTCTAAGGTGGGAACTGCAGACATACTACCGTCAAATAGGCGAATCAAATTCGTTGAGCAGCCAATGTGTACCTACCCGAAAAGGGAAAGCCGTTACAACCTTTTGAAGGGGACTGTGATAAGTTCAACTAATATGGCGCGGCACTCCGAAGTAGCCTAAAAGAACACGGACCATCCTTGGCCGCTGGCGTGGGCAGGTAAATGTACCATTTCAAGAATTTTTTTGGGATTTTTCAAAACTGCATTAAAAAACTTTTACACGTGACATTTAATTCATAAATTCTATACATTTTTCAAAACGCATGTGAACTGAAGCAAAGCTTTGCGGCAAGGTCTCACTCTTATTACTGTTAAATTGATTCCTTTAAACTTAAGTTCATTGATAATTTACAACATAAATTTAATATATATTGTACTTGATGAAATCTAAATTGCACCATTTTTTAATAGAGATAATTCCCCTCAAATAGTCGTTTTAATTAAAACTAGGCATTTCCAGTTTTTTGGCCTTTTTTCAAAATTTAATTATAATATAAAAAAAGCTGGTGGCGCCCTTTTTCTTCAAAAATAATTGTGTTAGTTGCAAATTTATATTAATCAAAATTTAAATAAAAAATAAGATCTCTGAACCCCGCCCATTTGCCGCCGAAATTCGAGCTGCCGTAGCGGCCTACCCTTAATAGGGCATCTGAAGGCCATACCATATCAGTTTGCTATCATTGATTACTTAACTTGCAAACTTCTTAAAGGGGGGAGAAATCCGTACGTATCTTTTAATGCTTTTTTAAATTATGACTTAATAGGCTGTGAAAACCTATCATTAGAGTTTGAAGGCCAGATCAGTTTGAGTTATTTCAAAACTCACATAATTTCTTGAAGTAGAAAGAAACAGTTGAAGGAAAGTGATCACGTCGTGAAATGGAGTCTTATTTTATTATGATGAGTCTTATTTCACACTAGAAAGCAGTGATGCGGAGGGAAACAACACCTACTATTTTAAGGAGTATAATGAAGTGCCCAATGAAGTGAAATTAAAACGTTTTGTCAAGTTTCAGAAGAAGGTTTTGGTATGGTTAGCATTCAGTTCAAAGGGAAAGTCCACTCCAGTTTCCTCCAGTGGAAAGGAGAATTTCGTGAAGTCGGATTTATTGACCTGGAAAGATAAAAGCCCTTGACAAAAATTGCGTATTTAACGACATTATATTACTGCTGAAACGATGACAACGTGTTTTGGATATGCAAGGGGATTATATTGAATGACCTTATTGCAATTTTTTTAAATATACGATTCATTTGCGAGCTCTGTTTCTGTGTGGCCCTCGTAGTTATTATATTTATTAATGATCTCAGCAGTATCTCCCAATGTTTAAAATTAATGTTTTTTGCTCCTATAACCAATACACATAGACAACATTGCAAGTTGCTATGAGTTCATATTCACAGTGGTTTCTTCGTAACAGGTACCTTGTCCATTATCAATATCTTATTAATGATACTCCTGCTATCAGAGTAAGCCTATAGCAAAGGATTTGGGAGTAATGTTCGATTCACAATTAACTTTTCTCAATATGTATTCGAAACATAGTCCCCATTTATAAATCAGGAGATCAGATTAAAGTAACCAACTTTCGTCCCATATCGCTCTTGTCAATTTTTGGTAAAATTTTTGAAAGCTGTGTTACTGATGAATTATTTTTCAATATTAAACAACACATAGATGAACGTCAGCATGGTTTTCTCCGTGGAAGGTCGACAGTAACTAATCTCGTTACTTTTGTTCAACATCTGTCAGAAAGCATGGATAAAAGAGCTCAAGTGGATGCCGTGTATACCGACTTTTCCAAAGCGTTCGATAAAGTTCACCATGCCTCCCTTCTTATTAAATTGGAGAATTTCGGTGTGCATGGTAATCTGCTAAGGTGGCTAAAATCGTACTTATGTAATAGGAGCCAAGTTGTAGCAATAAAATCACAGTATCGTCTTCAGTACCTGTAACATCCGGTGTACCGCAGGGCTCTCATCTAGGTCATCTGCTATTTTTTATTTTTATTAATGATATTGGTAATTTTATTCAACACTCAAATTATATACTGTACGCAGACGATGTGAAAATTTACAGAGAAATAACTAACTTACATGATGCACTGTTTTTGCAAATTGATTTAAATAACTTATACTTATACTGTACTAGAAATTATTTATATCTAAATCTAGACAAGTGTTGTCACATCACTTTCACGAGAAATAGGCTGTCGGTCCCCACTGAATATGTAATAAACAACCACACCCTTAACTCTATTAATAAAATAAAGGACCTGGGCGTCATTGTGGACAGCAAACTAAGGTTTGAATTGCACGTTGAAGAAATAATACAGCGTTCGCTCAGAAACTTAGGTTTTATTTTTAGAACCACAACTAAATTTACCAATATAAAATCATTGAAAATTCTCTATGATACCTTGGTGCGCAGCCATCTAGAGTATGCCAGTGTCGTCTGGAATCCGATGTATTACAAATAGATTAACCGAATTGAACGCGTACAAAAAAATTCATTGGTAAGCTTAATTATAAGTTTAACATAGGTCTCCACACCTTGACTTACGAATATAACTTAAAAAAGTACAATATGACAAGCTTAAGCAAGCGACGCGACTCGGTATTGTCAACATCTTTAATTAGTCGCGTAAATATTAATACTCCTCTATACCCTCTTAGGACTAAGAACACATTTCATGTTTACACTTGCAACACAAGTCACTGCCAAAATTCACCGTTATATCTTGTAATTTACACTTACAACTCGGCTTATACTCATCTCGATATTTTTTCACTGTCTTTAACATCTCTTAAAAAGACCTTAAAAGAGCCATAACTATAACTTCTAACTGTTTAAAATAACATTCAGATGTAACTTATTCAATCACAACTCCTCTCACCACTAATTACTTCATTTAAATACGCTACCTAGTGCTTTCCTGTTTTTGGATTCTCTGAATCTGTTGGAAAGCCAATGTAATAAATAAATAAATAAATGTTTAACGGTTGCAATGAAACGGTAACAAAAATCGTTAGGACATACGGTTTTCTGCACAGAAACTCTTTCGGCATGCTTCTGCTTATGCCTTTCTATGGTATAAGATTGAATATGCTTTCATAATGTCGAATTCAGTTTATAAATGTCACATTCCAGTCGTTGAGGATATCAAAATTCTTAAATTTTTTCGCATATAGGATCGAAGCCCAATATCGGGATAGGTATATAACGTACGTATGCTCGGTTAATATGAGAGGGAAACTGGCTGCTATTACTCTCTTTACAAACTGTAACATAATGAAAGTAAGAATTTAGGATGGCAATGCCATCTGTCAGCATTACACTGACATGATGACAAAGCCACCAGTTGGTTGAGGTGTAGACAGCACAGCATAGACATGCATTTTAATTGTTACATAATGAGATTGATTGTATAGAACTGTTATGTCAAAGTAAGTTTATTGAGCCCACCAACTAGGCATTCCAACGAACTGTCAAAATGTCTTTAAAAATAGCATCTGCAGGGTAAACAAATACTTGATATATTATGCTTACATGTATTTTGTTGTTATCGTTAAAAAGGTTTCAGGTGTGTAACTGAGTTTTGTGCATACGTTATCTGCGTAGCTGATTCGGCTATTATTGTTATTCCAACTTTTGCTAAACAGAGATGTCCAGTCTTGTTTACCCTACAGACGCCATTTTGAAAGACACTTTGGCAGTTCGTTGGAATGCCTAACTGCTGTTAGGTTACCCCACGCTTACTACTATGTAAAACGTAAAACAACGACCAGATTACAACCTCGAAACACAAATGGACCCTCTCTAGCCACCGAAGGTAATTTTTTATTCATCTGAAGAAGAACAAACTCTACAGACACCGATATTCGTTCATACGGAAGGCAATCCCCTACATGGATTTGCTCTTCAGTGCGAATTCAGCGGCAGGTGAACAGCAAAATCGATAGACGTCTTTTGTTTCAAACTCCGCGGCCGATTGTTTTTTACCTACCCATGTCGACTTTGATCCTACGAATTTTTAATACTGCGTTGTTCAGCTATCTACGTGTCACTGTCAAGAGGCATATAGCTGAAGCTGAAGGATGGATTCGGTTTCCAGCGACACGAGGGCTGAAATTCAGCAAGAATTGGGTTATTCAAGGCTTTAGTCCGACAGAATTTGTGTGATTTTGAGTAGTTAAGACAATGTTTGTTAACACTCGCTTTAACCTAACCTTTAGCTTTTCACTCAAATTTGTTTTATGTTGTACATTTTTTCTTGATAACCATGTACTATGAGATTTGTCTAATTCTAGAAATTTAACACAAGTACCTATTAACCTTTTTTTCTTAAAAATTTTTCAACTAAATACACATTGATTACTTCAATTATAAACTACTTACAATCAATTTTGAAAAAACTGTTATTTGCCTTTTTCCTGCAGCATATCAGGGCTCCCAAACTATCAACAAATCCGTATTGATAATCGCGGTGTGGTAATAAATATCTCCTCTGCGGAGTCGGTGAGGTATTTGGGTAAACAGATTGATAGGCATTTAAGGTGGGATCTTCACGGCCGAATCAGTAAGAAAAATTCTGTATAAGTTCAGGTGTCTAACAAATATCTCAGACTATTCTCAAATGATTATTGTTTATCATGCACTAGTAGAATCAAGACTCACTTACGCAGTGATAGGATTGGGTGCTGTGGCAAATCGTTACTTGAAAAAGTTAGAGGTCCTTCAAAAGAAATTTATAAAAATTTTAGCAAAAAAGAATGTCAATTATCTTTCCGATTTATTATATAAAGAAACTAAATTGCTCGACATTAGACAACACTATTTTCTAAGCATAGTAACATACCAATATAAGAATAAAAACACTTTAGAACATCTAACTCACGAATATAATACAAGACAAAAAAACAGGACAGCTAGCCAAGACTTCTTGTGCTCGTAAGAAGATAGGTCAGAGAAACTGTGCTTATTTATCCAGCAGATTTTACAATGTATTAGAACCTGAGATAAAATGCAAAAATTCTATTAAAAGTTTTAAAATTAAAGTGAAAAAATTTCTACATAAACATGATCGAAACTATGTTTACAATTTAATTATAGGTTAAATATAGCAGATATTTTATATTGTTCTTTCTATTGAAATTGGTATTTTATTTGAAAATGGTTGTAGTGTGATTGCTTTTGTATTACAATAATATTAGGTTAAGAGAATTATTATAAAATTGCAATCGCTGTTCATTCGACAGTCTCTGTTTCTGTGTTACTTGCTCTGCTGCGGATAACAATTGAAATCTTATAATATTAGTTACACTTTAAGAAACCACGCACAAGCTATGCTTTTGTGGTTATTTTGATGTTTATTTGAAATTAATAACTTTGTTTAAATTTAATTTGTTATGCAGATTATTATTACTATTTACGTTAATTTACGGTAAAATATGCAAATTTTGTATATCACTGGGGGAAAATAAACAAGTATTATTATTAATGTCTTCAATTAAATAGGTCTCTGGATTTGTAGCTTGAACTTTATTTATTTTAAATATTTCATTTGACCAGTTTAGCAAGTATTGCTTTCCAAATACTGTTTTATTATATTCATACAAAATTGCCTACAGATAATTTTGATGTGTTGGATTTTTCGTTATTTATATGTGTATTATATGTATAACGTAGATTTGTTTTTTCACTAATTTCGGACGGGTTTTTTATTAAAAAAGTCGAAACAATATTAATTAACCTAACAAACTACACTCTACAGAGGCGTAAAAAAAGTTTCATTAATGATGAAGGCTGTATATCACCACCAGTAATTTTTATGACATGCTATGTTTAAGCCGAATTCCAATTATTACATATTCTTTTTTTCATTTCTTGAGATACACTAAAAATGTATCCTTGTCAAACATGTAAATTTGTAAAATAATCGAATATACTTGGTTAATAAGATAATATTTTCTCGGAAAGATCGCTGTCTCTTAAAAACACTGACAAAAGATTATTAGTCTGACGTTTCGATTACACTTGTAATCTTTGTCAAAGACGAAGAACCTCAAAATTTGCCTGACACAAGTTCAAACATAATTCTGGCAAAGATTACAGGTGTAATCGGAACGTCAGACTAATAACTTTTTGTCAGTGTTTTAAAGCGACAGCGATCTTTCCGAGAAAATATCTTATATTATAGACGCTGAAAGCATTCACCCTTGTATACTTGGTTAATGTACTTTTTTTTTCAAAATATGTTTGCTGAAATGTAAACTGATTAAATTTATTTAACAAAGAATTGGACGTGTARGTACTCTTATTKCAACTAGCATAAAACGTAGTTTTTGAACTAATAAGACACACTTGTTGTTTTTTCAAGATACGATAGCTTAAATATAAGCTGCTTATATAAAATTAATAACAAGGATTTAAGATTCAATACTTGACAAACATTGACAGAAATGTTTGAGATAAGAGAAAAATTGAATTATATACGACTGTATTAGTAATGTGCATTTTAAAGAGAACCTATAATAATTTAATTATTGTAGGAGGATATCATGTGAATGTATCGAAAGCCCTAGCTAACCACTAGGAATCAATCGTTTCAGAAATACACTGCGTTAATATTACAAGGTTGGTGATATTCAAACAATTAGAAAAAATCCGTATATAACGCCTGCTCAAGGAATTTGGCAAAACTTTACAGAATAGAGAATTAGTAAGATTTTGCCATCTAAATTCTTACTTATACCATTGCAAAACCAGTTCTATGCCCTGCTGTCTGCACTGCACTGATGAGCTGTAATGACAGCGAAATAGATCTATCTGCAGTTGGTTGAGGTGCAGATAGCACAGCATAGACATGCATTTTAGAATAGAGAATTGTGTGTAGTTGCAAGTCTTTCTGTTAGAACAGGACAAACTCTAGCAAGCATCAATTGTAAGGGAAATGTTGAAGTTGTAATTGCTAGGCAAAAGCCTTAAAATAAAGTTTCATGCTTCAAAAGTGACAAACTAAACTTTCATTCCCTATTTCATCTCTTAAGGGTGAAATATACATAAACGAACACTCATTAATATTAAAATGCATGTCTATGCTGTGTAATGCTGACAGATGGCATTGTCATCTAAATTCTTACTTACTCATTAATATATTACTAATTAAAAGCCCGAAAAGAAAGTATTAGGCTCCTAGCTACAAAAATAACGGACTTCCATGCAAACTTTTATCTTCTATTTTACTTCTTAAGGGCGGAATTTACAAAAACGCTGGAACACTTTCATTTATTTCTAACCAAAAGCCTAAAAATAAAGTTTAATGCTCCTAGCTTTAAGAATGACGGACTTCCATTCAACCCTTGTTTTAACTCCTTAGGGAATGAATTTCAAGGGATCCCTTCTTAGTTCACACTTACGTCATTTAGGGAGCGTATGTGCAAAATTTCATACTTCTAGACCCAGCGATTTGAGCCAGCCAGTTTTTACTTTATAGGTATATATAGAATAGACATTTCGTTTTAATGTAGTCTAACGATATAAATGCCACACAAATACAATTGCAAAACTATAGCAAGCGAACGAGGGGGTAAATAGCCAAGTTGGAATTGTAGAAAATACATTCCCGAGTTGCTTCAATCAACATCCAATTCATTACTATAGGAACGCGTAGTTCTGTAGCGTATGCAACAAATTAAGAATCGTCCCGTATTTATTTCAGCATATTCCAGGAAATGCAGCTAATGAAAACTTAATTGCGTAGTTTGCCCCACATGGGTAAACAGAGATATTAGTTGTCTGGCTAAACAGACTCAAGTTCAGTGACGAAGAAAATATAGACAGACCCGATGAAGGTCCCTGGGACCGCCACCAGGTGTAATCCCAAAAGGGACGTATTAGATTAAACTTTGATGCAAGGTACGAATTAAACGTGTTCCCAATTAACGGGGGACCGGCTGAAAGCAGGCAGGGCAAATGAAATACACCTCGGTTCAGTCGCAACGCTCGTTACACTGCTTTAAGACCATTTGTCTTTATTCCGGCTGGGCAATGGCGCAGAATAGTCCTGTTTTGCGGGATTAAGCACGCGTGAAATTTAAAACTGCAGCTGTCCCGTGAATCGGGTTTAGTGCAATGAAATTTGTTAATTAAATTTACTACGAAAATTAAGGAATGCAACAGAAGAGGTACGAGCACCGTATTTGCTGTTATCTCTAACTAAGCTTTGCAAAACCCAATTTGAAGTAAAAATAGAATGTAATGTGCCTTAAACGAAGATGACAAGATAGTTCAACGCTTAAAATCTAATCTTCAAAATACACAGAAAATATAACAAATGATTAATATTAAACCTAAATAAAAGATCCATAGATAAAGTAATCATATCGTCGTGATATCTTAAAATTATCAGATTTAAGACGTGGCTACTAACGAGCATAATTTTCATGCGCTTTTCATCTCAATTTTTATACATTTCCAGTAAATACACTATGTACACAAATAGTGTCCTGTAATCTGACAAAAAGACTTACGCCAGTTTATAAAAATTTTCTTTGTAATTGCTCGATATTACTCTGCAGACGTATCTGAATAATATACAGCTGGGATATGCAATATCATATGTACAGTGTAAAAGTGATAGACACTGAATGCGATATAGCACATAATAGTTCTAGTATGCCCATCGAAGTACGAAGCATGTTTTTTAAGTAAGTACCGTTTTGGAATTAAAAAAAGACGTGCAAAGATATTGCAATAATTTTATGTTACATGAAAACATGTACCTTAATCTACTTTTCTACATAATTTCCGTGAATATTGAGGCACTTGTCATAACGTGGCACCAGTTTTTGAATACCCTCCTCATAAAATTCTGCCGCCTGACTTGTTAACCACTGTATCACAAATGTTTCGACTTCGTTATCGTCTTGAAGACGCTGACCACCCAGGTGTTTCATCAAGTGCAGGAACAAATGGTAGTCGCTGGGCGCTAGATCAGGGCTGTATGGAAGATGATCTAGAGTTTCCCATTTAAAAGATTTGATGAGATCTTTGGTCCGATTATCCACATGTGGACGGGCATTGTCATGCAGCAAAACGATACCCTTACTCAACTTGCCACGTCTTTTGTTCTGGATTGCACGACGCAGATTGTTCAATGTCTTACAATAAGACGCTGCATTGATTGTCTCATTACGAGGCAGAAACTCCACTAGCAATACTCCTTTTCGGTCCCAAAAAACATGATTTTCCGGGCAGAAATTGTTTGCTTAAACTTCACTTTTTTGGGTGATGATGAATGTCGCCATTTCATGGATTGTTGTTTCTATTCTGGTGTGACGTAGGCCACCCATGTTTTGTCACCAGTAACAATTTGGTCTGAAAAATCTTCACCTTCATTGTGGTACCGCTCAAGGAAAGTCAATGCACTGCCTAAACGTTGGGCTTTGTGCAAATCCGTCAACATTTTCGGAACCTAACGTGAACACAATTTCCGGTAATTCAAGTTCTCGGTCACAATGCGATACAAAACACTACGAGAATATTGAGGAGAGCAGTCGCACAATGATGAAATTGTAAAGCGTCTGTTTTCTCTCACCTTTTCGTTCACTTTCTGCACCAAATCTTCATTAACGACCGAAGGACGCCCATTCCGTTCTTCATCATGCACATTTGTGCGGCTATCTTTAAATGCTTTCACCCATTTCCTTACCATTCCATCACTCATAATGTTTTGTCCGTAAACTTCACAGATCTCACGATGAATATCGATCGGTTTTACGCCTTTAGCACTAAGAAATCGTATAACAGCCCGTACTTCACAATCGGCGGGACTCACGATTGTCGGAGGCATCTTAAACATTCAGTAAACAACGTATACAATGAAGAATCAAGCTGTAATGGCGTCAGTGCGTAGACAAGAGATGTAGGTAACCAGCGCGCATGCGCGGAACGCCGACCGTAGCGCTGCGGCGGCGGAATCGCAAAACGGTACTTACTTAAAAAACATGCCTCGTAAAACTGTCAACGTAGAAACAATGGGATAGTGATTCTACAGAAAACCTGTCGTTATAACCTATCAAGACCAAATGTAAGACAAAGTAACAGGAACCGCACAGTAACAACGGCGAAAAATTTTATGATTTAGATGTGGTGTTTCAATATTTAGTATATGTAGTACTGCAACTGCAATAACGAGTGCGCGGACCGAAAACAAGACGCTACCTACGGTAATTGCCTAAAACTTTACAAGACATGCCCGGTTAATAGAAGCACAAATATTATCAAGTCGGTCGTGCAATTTGACGTAAGAAAACAACAATCGTTTGTCAACTTGTGCGTTAATTTGTGTTATATTTGTGTACAACAGTGAATTCGATTTTAAATGTAGGTGTGCAAAATAACGCTAAAAGAGTTGTGAACTRTTATTTCGCTGGCTAGAAAATGAGTCTTGCTGTCCAGCATTTTCTACGGGAWGGAAAAGCTCGATCTATCATATACACCATAACAAGAAGGTATTAGCTTAAGGGGAGAACTGTGTACCAAAGACTCCTAAATAAGTAAAMACCAAAAAGCACGAGGAAAGACAGCATGCCGAATAATTTACAAATCTGGTTTTCGTAAAGTTCTTGTTCTTGATGCCAGCTTATCCATTGGATATTCCTGAACGAGAATTTTATGATGCATCCGATCTTAGTAAAGTAAAATATGATGATAAAGGTAAACATACTACAAAATTTTTTAAGAAATATCTCGTCCTGGTCGCCATCATTAAAAATGGTGAAATTTCGGACTCTTTCATAACGGATCGTAGTATCACGTCACAAGTATACTTAGATGAGTGGATCAAACGCAGGCTAGTTACCTTCATTCAGGGCATTGGTAGAGACAATGTGTTATTTTGGCCTGACTTGGCAAAGGTTTACTATAGAGGTATCGTGACATCATATATTATGATGAATGAAAATATGATTTTGTTCTGAAAAATGAAAACGCACCAAATGTTCCTCGAGCACGCGGAATTGAACGATTTTAAGAATTGTGTAAAATGGAATATTCTCAAAGAAATAGTCCAGCACAAAGTTTATTTGATTTCAAAAGAATTTAAAAATATATATATGAAAACTGTAGCTGCGTTTCCTAATTAAAGCAAAAGTTTGAAGCATAACTTTGTTTGACTTGCATGCGTTTATGTGTATTTTAATGTTACCAAAATTTGGTACAACCTAAAACTGCACTGATGAGCTGTAATGACAGCGAAATAGTACTATCTGCAGTTGGTTGAGGTGTAGACAGCACAGCATAGACATGCATTTTTAAGAATAAAGATGTTTACTTTTTAAATTGCTATAAAGAATAACGCCAACTAATTTCATCACGACCCTTGAGGCTACACATATCACCGAGAATACTTCCGTCAATATTTACGAGAAATACGTATGTTCACTCAGGCGGACGTACATAATGTATAGCACGAAATCCGTAACGTACATTAAAGTTATCGCTTCCTCATGCACTCGAATATTTCCTGGTGCGAGTCGGCTCTGGTAATATTGGGTCGTCACGAACGAAAGGAAATAGCTCGCACGGGTTGTTCGATAACTGCAGATTTTCTGCGAATGGCAATTGACAATCGCATTCGGCTAATATTGACACTCTACTCAACATTCAGCAAGACGAATCGGGAATACGTTTACCGAATTTCAAAAACGCCTAGGAAATTTACGGCCGCTTTATTCGAATCTTCACGCTTAGTAAACACGTTACTCATCTGATGATTATCAATACCTGTAATTAGCATTTTAGAAATAGTACTAGCTAGGAAACTAATAAATAAAGTATTGTGAAAAATTATACAAACCGAAAACTACCTACCACACAGAAAACCTGAAAAGTACTCGTTTGATTTTAACATTGCTATATTCGAAATATTAATGGTTTTTTTTAATAAATCACTTTATTTTTTAAGCATATAAGCATTATATTAGTTCTTCTTTTGTAGGTTCTTGTGCCAATTAAAACCGCTTTGATTGACATTTCGACCTTAGTTAATGGTCTTTTTAAAAAAAATTTTTATCTATAACATTTGTTTGACATTCATATTTTACAGTAGGTAACATGGCATATGGGACTATGTATTTTTTTAAGCAATTCGTGTAAGCAACAGGTATGAAAGATATGTGAAGATTCATCTATTTGTTACAAAATATTATTTTATTGTACCGGTAAGTTTTTTACTATTATCTAAAGATAGATAGAATTCATAGGTTTATTTGTTGATAACTAGGTTAGTTTTGTGTCATGCTGTGGTGGATGTGGTATGTATATGTGTGTATTTTTCTTTTTCTCATACGAGTGTTGTTGGTGTTAATAAGGCCCTGTATATCTGTTCTGTCTTTTACGCAGATCGTTAAATTTTTCTGTATGTATACCGTTTCAGTAACTGTCTTTTACGTTTATCTTGTTGTGTGGCAAGAATTTTGGTATTATCAGTATCAAAAGTGTGTTTGGTTTGCTCTTGCTGTTTATTTTAGTGCAGTGTAGTTGCTATTATGATCTTTGTATTGTTTCACTCTGTTTTTCAAGTATTGTACTGTTTGTTGCACACATGAAGTTTTTGCTTTAAAGATGTATAAAATAGTTTAATATTGTTGACAGGTTTATATATAGCTTTGATGTTATAGGGTTTTAGGGTGTTGTATATTTTTTGTGTGAGGTTAGGTATGTTATGTTTGTGGTTTGTTTTTGTCTTTCATTCTGTATCATATCGTATTGTTAAATAAGGCAATTTTTGCTTATGGAGGTCATAATTTTCGTTATCCTTTTTAATCAGTGGAAAATCAATATAGTAAATTGTGTTTTTCTTCTCTGTCTTTATGGTAAGCTGAAGTTTTGGGTGATAACAATTGAACATATCTCATCTACATATCTTGTGTACAATAATTTTCTGTAATTTATTTTCTTGTTGTATCTAAGTCTTCCCTTCTTAATTGTGTGATGTTGCTTGAAAATGGAGATCCCATCGCTACTCAATCTATCTGTTTGATTGATGTTTTTGAATTTAAAATAACTTGAATTTTAGTGCGTTTATGAATTTTGATTTAGGGATCTGTTCTAAATTTTGCGAATTTTTTTCGATAGTAGGTTCTATTAACGCTATTAGTATGTGTGTGAAAATGATACTACATCCAATGAGATCATTATACGGTTATTTGGAAAATGTATATTCATGTCTTATTTACAAAATTGTAAATACAGTAAAATTTATAGGCAAGTGTATTTCACAATTTTCATCCAGAACTCATATTTGACACTTGCAAATTACTTTCTCTAATAAGTCATTGTCAAATGGTTTCCAAGCTTAATCGATGCCATGTGCGTTTTGAAACTGAAACTGCAATATTCTTGTTGTTACGAATCGTTGTCTTAGGACGGATATAGCTTTAAAAGAATATCTTGGTCAGGATGAGTCATAACACGATTTCTGGTTAGCTCTTCTACATTTTCCTATAAAGATTCTTCAGCTAACTACTGTTATATGCACACACATCAGAATCTGTCATATATTCGGTGATAACTCTAACTTTTGTACCAAATTTCTAAACTCACATTGCATTTTAACAATTAATACAAAAAAAAACTAAAAATCCATCCGAACTCACGTTTATGAAAATCAGTTTATTTAATATAAGTTTTAGGAATCCAGTAAAAGCATTATCAGCACGATGTGTTGTTAAAAATGCAATTAAATATATTTCAGTTTATTTAAATGAAGTCGATTAATTTTTGAGAGCAATGCACTGGCGATCTAAGAAGGTTGGCTTGTCGCATAATGTTGAGGCATTTGTCATTGGGAGTTCTAATAATGTTAGCTATCCATCGAGTCTCGTTCCCTAGGAAGTAAAAATTACTACAATTGTATCTTTAGCACCTATACATATGAACTCCCGGCTTAAATCTCTAAAGCTTTTGGTATGAGAAGTTGAAACTGTACTAAAAGCGCATCGGTTAATGCACTAGTCTTTGATATGGGTTAATTCTAAATCAGAAATCGTGCTCTTATTAGTAGAACTTTTAAGGTGAAATTTATGTTTCTTTGGTACTTCGTATGATATCATTACGCATTATGTGGATCACGGATCTTTATTCTCCCAAATAAAATGTATCAACTCATCTTTTGTAAAACACGAGAGCGATGCAACTGAATGCGTCTCACCTAACTGAGAACATCAATAACTGAATTAGTTATAAAGGGGCTTTGTACGATCAGTGTACATACAAAAAAAAACATATAAATAATTGGGCTCTTTATTTCACAGAAGATTTTTTAAGTCACCTTGCAGAAAATCCACGAAGATTATTCATGCAACATATATTTCATTAATTACCTAACTACCCATATCTTATAAACATTTATTATTCCTATTTATGTTGAATTATACTCTACATGACGTTCCTGCTTTGCCCCTCCCCCTAGACCAAAAGCTCGGTACGTCCATGTGTATGTTGGATATTTTGTTTTTGAATCAAACGAACAAACATTTGCAACGCCGTAAAAATTCGCTACGAAATTCAAGGCACCTGTACGTTTGCAGAGAAACCGTACTGAATCTGTCACAAGTTGCGACAACATCCAATATTCCGCCTGTTTTCAAACAAAGGGATTTACGCGTTCTTTGTATAGAACCGCCGCCATACCGCAGAGGCGTTATTTTATCAAAATCTCTATGTACGAAGAATTTTGCAGCAGCATTGCGAGAGAGTCATTTCCTTTCGCGATGTATCTGCAACCTCAGGAACGCGACTGCATTCAGTTCACGGCGAATGCTATAGTCAAACTTTTTAGCGTCGAAAGACCATTCTACCGATTCAAGAAGCTTCTAGCGTAATTAAAACAAACGGAAAAGCGTAAGTTATCGAAATGATCAGTAATATTAAGTAGATTCGATTTCGAATTGTCTGAAAAAGGAGCTGAAAATTTCGGTAGACAGCAGTTTATTTTTTCTATATGTTGGGGGTTCATTGTTGAGTAAAAAACAGTTTACGGAATTACAGTCACGTCTGCTTGAACGTTAGCTCAAAATAGGTAAGCAAACAGTTTTTAACGATATTTCAGTAACCGTTAATTGTAGGTACCTATATTTTGAGAAAAGATTTTTGCAGCTAATGAATTTATTAAAATAAGCACCTTCAGTACAGAAGAAGTGAAAAAAATCGTATCCCAAGAAACAAATTTCCTGCAAGCGATCGAGAAACAAACGCCGCTCTTTTATACATCGCATTGTAGATTCTTATTTCCTATACAAAATTCACAACATAAATTGAAAACAAAGGTCGACTGCATTTTCTTAGTGCGCCCAAGGTAGATATTGCGTAACTCAATGTATATGAATACAGCTCATATATCAATTTACTAGTTTGTCACTTTACCATACCGCTGAAAAGAAACGTATGTGAAATCATTTGCTTTCAGCGTAGCAAGCAGATATCTGATACAGACACTCTCGTATAACTAGGGTTTCCGATATGCTTGCTGGAAATAACCAGCCTCTCTGCGCGATCAAGAAATATATTCGTAACACGTTTCATCTCCACCAAACCAATCGAAATCCGATAAAAACCACGCGTCACCCTCCGCGTTAACAACAGAATATGTAAAATATGTAATATGTAAAATATAAAGTCTCGGGATATTTACCATCGATTGGGAGCCTTATACAGGGTGTCCCAAAAGGGATGGTCCAAGCTGAGCAGTTGATTGAGTGGGTCATTTCCAATCGCAATAACCACATGTGTCATTATCGTATTGTTTACGGTTTAAAAGTTACGAGTATTTTTATAAATTTTCTGAAAATAACTACCCTGACACACTAAATCCAGTCTACCATAACAACTCAGGATAATATTTGTAATTTGTTTCGTGATTTATAACACAGGGTATAGTAAGTGTTCAACTATAACATTTTTTTGGTCCATTTCTCTTGCAACATAAAACACGCTTAGTTCTTTGCTCACTTTTGTTCAATATGAAAACACAAATTTTGTTTAAGCATATTTATCTTGTAAAAAAGTACATGAACCAAATGTGTACCACTCTACTTCTGCGTTTTATGCTAATTTAAATAAGACTACACTTATTTCTGCATCTGTTATAGTACTTGTATAAGAAAGCAAAATGTTGCATTATGTAGGGTTACACAATGTCTCGGCCAAACAGGTAGGTTTGGAAAAGCTGGCTATAGATGTTTTGGCGTCCATTTCCTTGACTTGTCAAAGTTTCTGCTGTTTTTTCGTGTGACTGTAATTATGGTGATTAAGATTATTGTTGTACTCTTCACCGTTTTGTTCTTATTTTTGTTTCTGTTCATTGTTTCTGTGTGCTTATTGTTACTGTTTGTTGCTCCTGTTTATTGTTTCTGTTTATTGTTGCTGTTTATTATTGTTCTTTATTGTCGTTGCTGATTACAAAAATGTATACACCACGTGAGTATGCAGAAATGCATTTCATTTATGGAATGTGAAACGCTCGACGTGCTGCGGATGTTTACCGTCAACGCATTCAAGACCAAGACCGATTTCCCGATCACCGAGCATTCATCCGCATCCATAACGCATACACGGAAGGCAGAAATCCTGGTGCACCAGCTCATACAGGTAGACACGCAGTAGAAGTCACGACCGAAGACGAAATACTGGATGAAGTTGAAATAGATCCGTCAACAAGTACGAGGGGAGATCATTATATAGGGTCCCTGATATAGTAGCCGTTTACTGACAGTGAAATTTTTTGACATATTAAAAGTTTATTTATTTGTTGTCACACTTGTTCAATGCCAGTCCTGTCATTCGTTTTTTCTTAAAATAATTTAGAATTTACGCGAAGGTGTTTGAATAATTTTCAACAATGCAAAAATCTGAGATACGCGCAGTTATAAAATATTTGCAAAAAAAAAGGTTGTCGCCAAAAGAAATTCATGAAGATATGATGGGTGTATTAGGTGAGCGTGCTCCTTCTTACCAAGTGGTAAAAATATGTCTCGAGAATTTAAATTGAGAAGACAAACGTGTGAATATGCAAAAGGGTGGCGGACGACCAGTAACTGTCACTATTCAGGAAAATGTTAATCGTGTACATGACATGGTAATGGCAGATAGGCGAATGACCATTCGTCGGATAGCTGAAATTACAGACTTTTCACATGGCACAATAGAAAAAATATTAAGAGAAATTTTAGGTCTTAAAAAGTTATCTGCACGCTGGAATTTTAACGCCTGATCAGAAACGTTCCGAATCCTGCATTCTGAAGTTAGTCTGGCAAAGTTTTTAGCAAACCCGGATAAGTTTCTCTCTCGATTTTTGTAACTGTTGATGAAACATGGGTCCACCACTTTGACACAGAGTCAAAACAACAGAGTATGAAGTGGCACCACAAAGTTTCTCCTGCACCACGAAAATTTCGAGTTGTGCCCTGTGCTGATAAAATTATGGCCACAATTTTTTGGGATGCGGACGGAAATTTAATGGTTCGAAGTTCAAGGAGACTATGTCGAAAAATAAACATATAATTATTTTCATGTTTTGTGTCTTTCTATGTCAGGAACCGTAATTAATGATCTTCCCTCGTTACGCCAAATATCAGCAAACACTGATGTACCAAAGTCGACTATACAATGATCCCTTAAGAGACAGCTATATTATCCATTCCATATTCAGCGCGTACTAGCCTACAGATCATCCCTGACGGGTTCAGTTCTGCAGGCGAATGTTGAGAAGGTGCCGAAGAGATGACAGCTTCTTTAACAAGAGATTATGAACCGATGAATGCTATTCCAAAGAGGTAGGGATATTTAATACCCACAATCTCCATAGCTGGTCCATCGAAAATCCCCATAAAATACGTAATAGTCGGTTTCAGCATCAGTTCGGTGTAAATTTATAGGGAGGAATGTAGGTGGAACTCTGATCGGACCACATGAGCTCCCTGAAAGACTAAATACCGCCCGATACCTACAATTGTTAGAAAAGGAACTAGGACCCTTTCTGGAGGAAGTTCCTTTAAATGTTAAAGAGCGAATGTGGCTTCAATTAGATGGAACTCCAGCGTACTATGCGCAAATAGTTAGAGAGTTGGTAGAGAATACATATAATGACAGATGGATTGGGCGACGGGGACTTATACCATGCCCTCCACGTTCCCCGGACCTCATCCCTTTAAACTTTTTCTTGTGGGGTTATTCCAAACAATTTGTGTACCAGGAAGAGTCTTCAAACGAGCAGCATTTACGAGATAGGATCCAAGCTGCTACCCTCCAAATCAGAAATCATCCTGGGACTCTTGCAGGACCTCAGAAGAAGTTTCATTAGACGATGCAGGCTGTGCAATAGAACTGGTGGACAACCATTTGAACGTTTATTGTAAGCGCGTTATTTTGAAGTGATCCGTTATGTCCTTGTTAAAATTATTCTAGTTGACCTTTTATGCCATACTATGTTTAGGGGTTTAGCTTTACCGATTTCCTGTTAAATATCTACTCAATATTAACTTTTTTATACGTATTTTTATTAGGGCTAAAATAAAACTTTTGTAAAATAATGTGATGTACTTAGTTCGTGTATTTTTTATTTTTTTCTCTATGTTTGGGTTTTTGTTTTAATTTCTTAAATCCGAATCTTGATAATCGTTTTTATAAATACTAGATCTAAGGATGTTATTTTGTCTGCAGTTTTAATTTTCGGTATAAAAATTACATGATTAAAAGCACTTAATATAAAGTTGGAAGGAAATATGATGCAGAATCACTCACGTCTGCGGATCTTAAAATAAATATAAAACTCATCAAATGTTATTTATTGTACGCACTTTCATCATTGCAACACCTCCCTAATAACCGTGCACACGAACAGGCTCGAGATGCCATGCCACTTACCCACAAATAATAAAGCCCCAAACCTTAAGACGAGAACCTCAGTTTTTTATTCAAATCGCGGCTGGCGTTTTGTTTGAGCGTAAAACCCCATTACCAAGCAACAGGATGTAATAAAACATATCACCCCATTGTGGTACCGACAATGGACCAACTCTGAATGGGGACTAACCGAGCCGTGTAAAATTCACTCTCCCCATTCCCGTGATAAAAATTTTATCCACCCTGTTTCCTGTCGACTATGATGGAAGGAGTCTGACGATGAAAAACGTGGGCGAACAGAGGAATGTGTACGTTCTTTCGTGTATATCGGATTACCGGTAATACAGTTCGCTGCGAATATCGAAGAGTGTATATCACTTGTATAGCGAATGGAGCTATGGAAATAGGCTTTTAAATGGATATCGATCGTAGAGATGTTTCTGAGTTGCTAAGGGGTGTAGACAGTATTGTCTTGACATTTAATTGTAGAAATCGTTCTAGCTTTTTCAACATCTGCATTCGTTTTGATATCCGAGAATGGTTTTTCGGTCATTGATGTAATTTTAGTTAAAATTGGTCATGTATGGCTCTGTATGTCACTGATGTTCCTATTCCTCCAATTCTTGAAGAGCTATTTACGAATTTCTGTTTTTTTTTCAAATGATTGAGTCACTTGACTTAAACGCACCTACTTATGCAAACTACTCCTCTATATTACCTCGCTTTCATAGCATTTCCGCTCTTTTGCTGTAAATAAAAATAAAAGCACTCGTATATGAATTGAAAATAATCAGCACCTTGCACTCGAAGACTTCTTTAGCTCCAACACTTTAACACAATTTCTGAATGATTTCAATAATTTACAAATTATATATAACATTGTGATTGCTGCACAATAACTGAAATCCCATTACGGTACCCAATTCTTAGACTTGATTCTCAAACTTCAGTGCATACGTTCATTTCCAGTTTTACTAATTTATAGAGTTCAATTTGACGAGCTCAGGTAAAAAAAATATCCCCCATGGCTCAGTAAAAAAGTAATCCAAGTAAAAGTAAGCGATCCTACCAATTACTTATTTGGTCTATTGAGCATGAAGTCAGGAGATATCCTAACAGAATATGGAAAATTATAAAAGACTTGACTAATGTGAATAACAGATTGTTGTACAATGTAAGATTATCCAGACGCCCAGCAATATACTAAATTACCATGCTAATTCCTTCCAGAAGTCTTATATTTTCTCTATCCAACATCATTTTGACACTTACAATGTGAGCAGTAATTATCTTCATGTAGACAGTTTTGATGAACAGTATACCCTTCAACCGTCCTTATAATTTGTCGTGTGATTAATGGAAACCCCTAAAGTGTGCCTAGTTTACAAAAAGTGTAAAGGGAATTACATTTCTGATTTTAAACTTATATCTGTTACCCCTAGTACCTGTAGTAATGGTAACCCWGTTCAATCCTATTTACTAAACAGAGAACAATTCCTCATCCGGACTTACTCAAGTCCTGTTTAACTTACATTATTTATAAATAATGCAAGTGCCATTTTTGTCGTATGCTGAGGGTGTTTTTAGAAATAGAAAATGAAGATGACTGTGATCGATTGTTTAGTAATTTGGCCGCTTTTCAGCATTGATGTAAGGACATATAATCTTGACCTACATTTTATTAATCCAACACAACGTCTTAAAAATTCCTTTCATTAATCATATTACTAGAATAAGTGAATTAATTTGACTTATATCGCAATTCCAGCAACGAAAAACTAGGGTTTTGAAGACACATGTTGGATATTTGATCAATCAACACTTAGATGAAATGTTTACAGAGCGTTATATTGGGCGTGGAGTTGCCCTCCAAGAAGTCCAGATGTAACACCACTGGGTTTTTGTTTAGGGGTTTGGCTTAAAACAGAAGTTTACAAAGTTAAAGTGAATACTCGAGAGGCACTAATTCAACGAATAATTAATTAATACTTTCGCAGTTCTCCAAGAAAAACAACAGCAAATAGGACAGGCGACAGGCGCTGTTCGCAACACAACGTCTAACTTGGTGATTGCAATGTTCAAATTAAAATTGCCTTTCATTAATCATACTGCTAGAATAGGTAAGTTAATTTGACTTATATCGCAATTCCAGCAATGMAAAACTATGGTTTCGAAGACACATGCTGGATATTTCTGATACCAAATATATATATACCTATTTAAGATAAAGTTCTTAAATGATAGCTATGTACAGGTCTCTTCCTTTAGGAAGTTATTAACAAAATGACAGCTCTTCTACTTACATTATATTAAGCCTTTGACAAAACCAGTTCTATGCCATGTTGTCTACAATAGACCTACCCTGTACTGATAAGTCATAGTGATAGCGGAATAGATCTATCTGCAGTTGGTTACGATGCAGACAGCATAGCAAGAACATGCATGTTAATGTATTTCGATTCTTGCCTGCTTGCAAAATGGTTCTAATATGAAACACTGAGGAACACAATGGGTCACAATAAGTAGTGGCCGGTTCAAATATGACTTGAAATGTTATGATCAGTACAGATCTATAGCTACAATGCTTCCGTAACATTCAGGCAAAGGAATATTTGCAAACCGAGTATAATGTCTTAGTTGAATTAGTTTTTGTTTTATACTATTTTGTAAAAACTTCAAGCGCAATATAGGAAATCCACCTTACCCAAAAAAACTATAGAGGGAGAATACCTAGAGAAATAGTGCAATAGTCATATATTTTATAATAAATAAAATTTAATAGCCAAATTACACTTTATATTTGAACCCTCTGGTAGTATAATTAATTCAAAGCAAAACGAGTTTTATACATACCCCTAGCAAAAGGGTGTGAACTGCACGTTAGTTTCACTGTATTTTATTATGTTCTTGGAATTAATAACAGAATTATTAGTTAAATTATCAGAAAAATATTGATTCAAGCTGATTTTGGGTCGTCCACAGTCCTTAGAACACGCTTCCTTTCATTTCTAAATCACAGTAGTATCATTGCTTAGCTCGTAGTACTTCCAACGAGACGTTGATTTAGTTTTGTTACCAAGGGCATCAACGTTTTAACATTACCACCAATTTATCCAGACCACTCGCTGTAAGCAGCGATTTGCGGTTGGAATTCATGCAAACAAAACAGTCGAGCGAGACATCCAAGTAAATATCCCTGTAAATCGCCACGTTCGAATTATTTCTCCCCTTTCCCACAGCAATACAGGTGGCAGTCGTCTGTCCCTTTGTCTTCTCAAATCGGTGCCTGATGTTTGGCGAACGTGCCTAATGGTTTACCGCTTTGTATAATCACACCTCGGAGTTTGAACTCCTGAGCAATATCTAAAGGGCAATCCCTTCGGCTTTATGGTTCGCCGAGACGAAATCTGAGGGTCTGTCACGATATTCGTGCTTAAATTAAAGAACGGATGTTATCGTTTATTAAAGTATAAAATGGTATGTACATGTTGTTACTCTGCTTGTCCAAATACTATGAAATAAGAACCGTATGCACTAGTGTCGCTAGATATAATTACATGCGGTTGAAGGGGCAGGCTTTCTTTTGATTGGAGAAACCACTAAAATAAAATAAAACTGCTAGGTGACTCTGAAACAAAGAACGCAACGACTAGCACCAGAAAAATAGCTACTCAATTGAACATTTCATAAAGGCGGGTAATACACATTCTTCAGGAGCAAGGATTATACCCATACCATTTACAAAAAGTACAGTTTCTACACCCGGATGGTAAACGTATGAAATTTTGTCGGTGAATAACTAACAATTGTCGAGTTGTAGCTCTTACTGACGAAGCAACATTCACCCACGTATGGTCTGACGAAAATCCCTATGCACTAGTCGAAACTAGTCAACACAGGTTTTCAGACAATGACTTTACTGATCTACGCCCAATAAGTAGATTACCTATACTATCCAAGGTTTTTGAGCGCGTTATCCATGTGCAGCTACATGAATATTKTTTATCTCATAATATTATTTCGTCGAMCCAGTTGGGTTTTAAAAAATATAATAGTACGGCTACAGCTCTCCAAAATCTTACATATACTACTATCACTAGGTGGGACAATAAACTAGTTAACGTGTTGGTGCTATTGGATTTCTCCAAAGCATTTGATAAAATAAATCAAAAATACTTTTAGCTAAATTAAGTTATTATGGATGTAATGTAGACTCAGTAAATTTAATTGCGTCTTGCTTAACCGCGAGGTACCAACAAGTTGAGATGGGTACTAGGTCTTCTGCTTTTGAACTCGTTGAGTCAGGAGTCCCACAGGGTAGCGTGCTTGGGCCCTTGCTTTACTTAATATACACTGCGGATATAATGAACTGTACCACTAGTGTACAGGCTTACTCCGACGATACCCAGCTCCTTTTTTCATTTGAAAGTTCTGAAATTACTGAATACTTATATTTGCCCGTCCTTTGATGGTATTATTCAATCTATACCTAAGGACTCGTATAATTCCCGACATTTGGAAAAAGTCTAAGGTATGTCCGCTCCACAAAAAGGGTGATTTACGGGACATTACTAATTACAGGCCAATTTCTATTATATGCAACTTTAGCAAAGTATTTGAGATACTCTTACATAACTATTTATATCACAATTTTTTCACAGTTTGTCACTGAAGCTTTGGATGGTCATTTGCAAGCCGATGTGATTTATACGGACTTCTCCAAAACTTTCGATAAGCTGGATCACAATATTTTGTTAAACAAACTTAATCGCTTCGGCATATCTGATGCTTTGATTGATTTGTTCAAATCTTACCTCCACAATAGAGTTCAATACGTGGCATATAACGGATTCAAATCCAGCGCATACAATGCTACATCTGGAGTGCCGCAATGTTCTGTTTTAGGTCCTTTGTTTCTTATACTGTTTATTAATGACATAACCGACGTTATAGACGTCAACATTTTACTTTATGCGGATGACCTTAAACTTTACACTACCATACATTCAAGCATCGATTGTATTCGTTTACGAAACAATCTTGACGTACTGAATAACCAGTGTGCATCTAACGGACTKCCTTTKAACATAGCTAAGTKCAACGTTCTATCGTTCACATTCAAATCTGTACTTATAATATATGACTACGGTCTCGAGGGTGTTTCTCTGTCTAGACCCGATCCATTTAACGATCTTGGCGTAACTTTCGATAGTTATCTTTTATTCCACACATTCATAAAATGTGTCTTAATGCCATACGGCTTTATTTCACGTAACAGTCGTGATTTCTGTTATAACACATTAAAATTACTTTTTTTATTCATTTGTTAGATCTAGATTGGAGTACGCAGCGGTTGTTTGGACCCCGTATTATATGCGACATACAAATTATATTGAAAATGTTCAACGAAAATTTCTAAAACTACTAAGTTTTAAACTCGACGGCGTCTTTCCCTCCCGAGGTGTTTGTCACATCAATCTGCTTGAGAAACATAATATTTCGAGTCTTCACACTAGAAGAGACCTTCACGCTTTGGTGTTTCTATTCAAAATTGGCAACAATTTACTTGATAGTGCCGAAATTTTGGGTTCTTTAAATTTTGTTGTACCTAGAGTGTCTGCCATTGGGGCCTGCTGTCAAATTGAAGTATGCAGTTGCATGCCAATTTGTCAGGCTACAGGTCACTTCCTTTAGGAAGTAGTACCCGTTAAGGCAGCTAGGTGGCTTTGTCATCATGTCAGTGTAACGCTGACAGATGGCTTTGCCATCCTAAATTCTTACTTAAGGAATTTAAGTTTTTTCATCATTTTGATGTTTGGAATGCAGTCCCGGAGTTCGCTACGATCTTCCCGATTCACCCAGTATAAATTGGCATAGTTGTTTATATTCTTTTCTCGTACTTCACTGGTTGATAACATTTCTCCATTCACTTCTTAACCCCTAGTTCTTGAAGAAAATATACGACACAGATCAATGAAGTGTAACTACAACAAAAACAAGGCATTACTGCCGGACCGCGTCTGCTGCAACTTTAAACGAGGCGACTTCATCCTCCTAAAGGTTACATTGCCGTAGTTCGCAGAGTGACCTACATTAAAAGATTAAAATAGGCTCACCTGCTGAAACTTTCTCGCTCTGAATTTCCATCGCGACCACGACCTGTGTACATAACTGCAGCCGGCATGACATAGTTTTTCCCGCGTGGATCGATCAAGCAGGCTAAACAAAACAGTTTTAGGTATAGCGCTGCAGGGCCGTACAACAAGTATGCATCGATTAAAGCTGTACAAGTATAGCCTCGAGCGCTCACATTCATTGAAGGGAAGCCTGCCGAGGAGTTTTGGACAAACTTCGGCGTTTCAATGTTAAGCGCTACTACTTGTTAGGATAACGATTTTACATTCATAACGCTATTTGAAATAAGCACCTTACGTAAAATTCGACAGCATCAGTTCTCTATTTATTTTTTTGTGATCTAAAACACGATTTAATGTAATTTTGGATTCCCTATATTTATAGTATGGTATATCGTGAAATTCAGGTGTTTTTGAAATGTTTTACAGTGAATGTTTACCGCACACTTTGATATTGTCATAAAACACAGAATGGCCAGCCTGTTCTCCAGACCTAAAACCACTAGATTTTTGCTTGTGGGATCACTTAAAATGTCTATTATACAATGATCCACCAAACAACCTATAACACATAAGCAAACAAACAAAATCCGACCAAGTCGGATTGAGGTATGAATAACAACCAATCCTCAACAAACTAGAATTGCTAGCCTCTACTGGAGTGTCATATCGCGCTGAACGAAAAGACGAAGAACTATGAATGTCAGTTTTTACTGGACCCCCACAAAATAGGTAAGATAATGATGACACGAAATACGGATATTCACATGATGAATGTTTTCCCTTTTAGGAACAACACCTATTGGAAGAAAATAGAAGAACACACGAATTTGCATCTAAATGAAATTATGTTAATTTAAATCTATTGAATTGGAATAAAAATATGAACAATAAATTTCTCGAGTAGTTATTACCGAAGTATTCCCTTAAATAATTGTTAACTTAATAATAATGTTACATGCTATATCACATTTTATTACAGTCACCCGAAATAGCACTATCTATCCTGTTCATCATTCCTGCAATGCTTCTGAGTAATAAAAAAATGTTTATAATTTCTGAATTAATTGTATTTAAAGGTCCTTTGATTTTGCCGGTACAGTTCTCTAAATCATTTCCGCTACTATTTAGTATTTCCCCGCAGTGGAATAGCCTATTACTGTGTGAAAGCTTTGGGGAATATTAAATCAGGCTTGCTGACCTTTGACATTTGTTTCGTGGAAAACAAGTTGTTCTGCAATGTGAAACAAATGTAGACAAATGTAGGGAAAATGCGTACAGTAATTTATTTCCTTTTGTAGATTTTTTAGGATGTAAAATTAGTTTTGATAATTTTGTTATACACATATATATTGTTTACATTCGTCCTCAAATTACACATGATGATTTTGAACTTTTTTGGATAAATATGTACCTTTGTATAAAAAATTTAAGCGGAGGTATCCAATTTGGTACACGTCACAAATTATAAAAATTGTAAATCTTAAGCCTTACCATCATAGTAAATACAAGAAATTTGGAAGCATTCATCACTTTAATGAATTTAAACGTCAGTGAACTAAAAAAACTAATGTCGCAGGCTTACAATGATTACATTAATAAAATCCAAACAAAGTTTTTTGTTCAAAACAAGAAACGACATTCGAGAATTCCTAATGAATGTTTCTTGAATGATGAAAAAATTGATGATCCACGCCAGATAGTCAATGGTTTTGCAAAATTTTGTTTCTGATGTCTTTACTGCCGGCAATACAAATGGTTCAAATTTAATTAAAGCCAAGGGTTATGCACGTTTTAACAAATTTTTTGAATCTGATATTCAAAAGTCTATATTCAAATTAAAAAACGGAATGACCTGTGGAGATGATCAGATACCTAGCTTTCTAATTAAAGATTGTTGGAGGGTTCTCATCTCACCTCTAAGCTATTTGTTTAATCTTATATTGTCTACAGCTTCATTTCCCGATATTTGGAGAATTACAAGAGTATGTCCTGTTTTAAAGAGCGGCGATCCCTCGGGCCTAAAAAATTATCGCCCCATTGCAATTTTATCAAATTTTGCGAAGGTTTACGAGATGTTATTGCAAAATATAATTTTTAATGAAATTAAGCATAGCATTTTACCTAACTAACATGGATTCTATCCAAAACGTTCTACTGTAACTAACTTAGCGCAGTTTATACAGTATACTGCAAATATTATAGATAATAACGGTAAAGTTGATGCAGTGTATACTGACTTCTCGAAGGCCTTCGACAGGGTGGACCATTGTGTTCTACTTAATAAACTAGAGCAACTTGTATTGAGTGATTATCTCGGTCAAATAGTAAAATCATATCTCACTCAACGTAAATTATGTGTTACATTTAACGGTTTTAAATCATGCAACTTTTTAGCGACCTCCGGAGTTCCTCAGGGGTCTAACTTGGGGCCGTTGCTGTTTATTTTGTTTATAAGTAATCTATCACTTTCGTTAGAATCTAATCATCTGTTTTTTGCGGATGACCTGAAACTATTTGCTGATGTATCCGGCGAGGATGACTGTTTAGTATTGCAAGGGCAGGTTAACCGTGTAGCTAGATGGTGTGCTGTGAATAGATTGCCCCTTCATATTGACAAGTGTAAGGTTTGCACTTTTACCCTTAGAAGGCAAGCTTTAATATTTAATTATACAATTAAAGCAGTCGAGTTAATACGCTGCTATAACGATAAAGATCTTGGTGTGAATTATAATTGTAAATTATCTTTTACTAGACACACAGACTCAACGGTAAAAGCTGCTTATAAAGCTCTAGGTTTTATTATTCGCAACTCAGCATCGTTTAATAATATTAGTGTACTGAAAACTTTATATTTTACTTTTGTTCGTTCCAAGTTGGAATACTGCAGTTTAATATGGTATCCTCGGTATCAAATACACATAAACCAAACTGATAATATTCAGAGACGATTTCTTAAGTTTTTGTCGTATCGGGTAGACAATTATTATCCGCATAGAGGATATAATCATACACTCTGCAAGCTAGAAGGATACGCACTAGTTTAACATTTTTTATTTAAAGTATTTCATGGCGATGTTGACTGTCCTTCTTTGCTGGCATTATTTAATATAACGGTACCTAGGCTTGGTTCCCGGGAAGGTGGCACTTTTTATTGTTCAAATGCTAGAACCAATGTGCTTGTTAACTCGCCCGTTTTTGTTATGTCGAAAAACTGTAATAGGATATCTGGACATTGTGACATTCATTGTGATAGTCTGAAAAAGCTATTGTCGTTTGTGGTAACCGAGCGGTAGTATATTATATTATAGTGTGTGCTGTGTATTTACTAAAAATGTTGATTTTCTATTTATCCTGTAAATGGAAATTTCTGTTGGGTAATCAATGCATTATAGTTTATTATTATCATTCCAGTCAAATAAAGATTATTTGGATATAATTATTACAACGAATAGCAGTAGTCTCGGTAGAAAGTTTATTTTCAGGTTGTGTTTTAGCAATTTAAGTTTAGCAAGGGGTAACCACTGAGAGAAAATCTATCCCTCCTTCCAGAGATTACACGGATTATATAGCTTATTTTGGGATTAATACGATTACATAAGTGATTACAAAAAATTTCACGGTGATCAGTAAGTATAAGGAAAAAGCTGCAAAAAATAGTATATTATGTTAAGAGGAGATAAAGTGAACTTTTATGTAGCAAGGCTGGAGTTTAACTGCCGAGCTTGCGAGGCAGATAGGTCCAGCCGCGCTACATAAAGTCACTTTAGCTCCAAATAACATATGCTACTTTTTTTTAAACGTCGACAAAGAATCTAGCACTAATTAAAAATTTGAGTAATTTTAAATTTGCGTATCGTGCTTCAGTGATTATTTTAGTTTGCTCTGGGAAAGGTTTCTCTAGTGACGAAATGCAAACAACCAGAAAAATAATTTGATGTGTCACAAAACCTGGCTGCATTTTGTAAGTTTTACCGAATATTCTAAAAATATTTCCCATTGGAACTAATCATTTTGCAGTTTTCGCCATGTCAGACATCGAATGCACGCCCCCTGAAGTGGCTGAGGCCGCTTCAGAAGTTGTAAATAATTTAATCAAGTTTCCTTAATATTTGCCGCCGTGGCTGCAAATGATTTTTGCTGCGTATATGCAGCAAAAGTGAGTGTCATTGTTGCTAAGATATAATTTGACACTTTGGCTCCTATGCTAGCTGCAGAAAATTGCCACTTTAATAACGTTTGAAAAAAAACGATTTTTTGGTATAGTAACTTTTTTGCGATATACAGTTGACCGTGGTGTTAATAAAAAAAGCAGGCGCGTTCCCCATTCAGTGAGCTCATTTGATGTCCGTTTTAACCTCCCGCATTAACACCCAACGTTGCTGTTTTTGAAACAAATTTACGATACCCCTCAAGTCGTATAACAACGTGGTTCCACTCCAGCTGCGAAACACCATTAATATCTTTTCCATGTCTATTCGTTCAATTAAGTGCCCACTTGATGTGGGCATAACTGCTGGCTCCGCATAAACAACGGATTAGTTTCCCAGGCCGACAACCGATAAATCATAACTTGGTATATTAAGCAAGTTTAGCCGGTGGATAATGCAAGTCTGCTTTGAGCGTTCAGGGGTTTCGGCTCCCTGCGGTCTTATACCTTGCCCTGTTAGTAGCGTTAGTAAATTCGGCAAATGCCCATAAACGTCGCGCTCAGGATTCAGTCGGACTTCATATTGCAGAACTTCCCGAGCTGGCATTGCTCGGATAATAGTCGAATGCTGTTAATTCGGACGATATTTGCTCAAGATCAAAAGGGGAGCTTGAGTGTGTTGATGACTCGCTGGATAGGTCTTGGTTTAACGACGTCCAACATGTACTTTTTTTTGTTAATGTCATTTGAAGCAATCGAATCTAAAAAGTCGTTTTATACAAGATGACCAAGGAATTTATTCAGAAACTATAAACTGACTACAGGCCGATTAAAACAATCATAATACGAGGCATGTTTTTTAAGCAAGTACCGTTTTGGAATTAAAAAAAGACGTGCAAAAATATCGCAATAATTTTATCTTACATGAAAGCCTGTACCTTAATCTACTTTTCTACATAATTTCCGTGAATATTGAGGCACTTGCCATAACGTGGCACCAGTTTTTGAATACCCTCCTCATAAAATTCTGCCGCCTGACTTGTTAACCACTGTATCACAAATGTTTCGACTTCGTTATCGTCTTGAAGACGCTGACCACCCAGGTGTTTCTTCAAGTGCAGGAACAAATGGTAGTCGCTGGGCGCCAGATCAGGGCTGTATGGAGGATGATCTAGAGTTTTCCATTTAAAAGATTTGATTAGATCTTTGGTCCGATTAGCCACATGTGGACGGGCATTGTCATGCAGAAAAACGATACCCTTACTCAACTTGCCGCGTCTTTTGTTCTGGATTGCACGACGCATATTGTTCAATGTCTTACAATAAGACGCTGCATTGATTGTCTCATTACGAGGCAGAAACTCCACTAGCAATACTCCTTTTCTGTCCCAAAAAACTGTGCACATGATTTTCCGGGCAGAAATTGTTTGCTTAAACTTCACTTTTTTGGGTGATGATGAATGTCGCCATTCCATGAATTGTTGTTTCGATTCTGGTGTGACGTAGGCCACCCATGTTTCGTCACCAGTAACAATTTGGTCTAAAAAATCTTCACCTTCATTGTGGTACCGCTCAAGGAAAGTCAATGCACTGCCTAAACGTTGGGTTTTGTGCAAATCCGTCAACATTTTCGGAACCCAACGTGAACACAATTTCCGGTAATTCAAGTTCTCGGTCACAATGCGATACAAAACACTACGAGAATATTGAGGAAAGCAGTCGCACAATGATGAAATTGTAAAGCGTCTGTTTTCTCTCACCTTTTCGTTCACTTTCTGCACCAAATCTTCATTAACGACCGAAGGACGCCCACTCCGTTCTTCATCATGCACATTTGTGCGGCCATCTTTAAATGCTCTCACCCATTTCCTTACCATTCCATCACTCATAATGTTTTGTCCGTAAACTTCATAGATCTCACGATGAATATCGATCGGTTTTACGTCTTTAGCACTAAGAAATCGTATAACAGCCCGTACTTCACAATCGGCGGGACTCACGATTGTCGGAGGCATCTCCTGCAGCGGCGGAATCGCAAAACGGTACTTACTTAAAAAAAACATGCCTCGTACTAACACCCACTTCCGGCATATAACTGAAATGACATCAGTACAAGAATATTTCCCCTACGATTGAAATATTCTCATATAGATATTATCAATATAATGCCAACCTAGTTTCCTGAAATATTAGTCTTATACACACCGTATTATACGACTAATTTAGGGCAGCTTCATTTAAAAAATACAGGGTGTCAAAATTAGTTATCGAGTTGAATTAAATTATTGTTAACATTACTATAAAAACAAGTGAATATCGGGGGGTTTGTATCTTTCTAACCCCAGCGCAACTTTTTTTTGACGTACGCCCATGAGACCAGMGGATTTCTMCTACAAAACTTCATTGTCTGTTTGTTTTGGTCTCTTGTAATTTTTAGACAAAARGCTTATATTTGGAGATAAACGCCGATTTGTGAAATTTTMCACCTTGTCTATTAGTAATAATGATTTTCTTYTCCTTGTAAWTGGTTAACATTATTGATATGATAWTTTCCACTGTAGCGTGTAAGGCCAAATTATTGCCTTATTGGAGCTCGAATTATGTATTTTTTTAACATTTTTGGTCTATATGTCTTTAATGCTTATACCAACAGATAACAAGATTTCTAAGTAGGCTTGAAAAAGGACCTTTATTACTAATAGGCAAGGTGGAAAGTTTCACAGAACGGCGTTTACCTCTGAATCTAAGCATTTTGTCTAAAAATGATACAAGACCAAAAGACTGACAACGAAGTTTTGCACTAGAAAAAAATATCCGCAGGTCTCATGGGCGTACGTCAAAAAAGGTTGGGGGATAGAAAGTTACAAACCCCCCCGGATATATAGGTACACTTAGATGTAAATACTACAAACTCGTGCCAAATTTCAACTCGATACCTCCAAAACTGTGGATTATATCGTGAAAAAACTATTTTCAAATTTCAACTTTGACAGCCTGAATTTTTTAAATGAAGCGTTTTCAGAAATTTACCAATAACAAAATCATCATATTTTGGTCTCAAAAATCTAGGGTTAACGGGATGACACCTTGTATAACTGGAACTGGAATGACTATACGAAAATATTTTCCCTACAACTGAAGTATTATCAGAAATATTTGTCACACCGTATTATAAAATTTTTTTATAAGATACCTAATAATTGTACAGTATCTCTAGTATTTGTACTTATACATTATAAATGAGGAACAGAATTTTTTTTTAAATTTTCATACACAGCACGATTTATTAATAACAGTAAAAAAGAAGTTATAAACACGAAACATCCACGTCTCCGACAATAAACAGATTGTAACCTGGGTAGCAATTCAACAATCAGTAAAAAACTAATTATGAAGCTTAGAAAATATTTAAAGTAATGAAAAAACAGAGAAAACATTCTGTTACAACGTAATGAAGTCATATAAGTATTAATTTGGTGAAATAATCGAAAGKGAAATTGAAGAAGTGGGAAATACAGAAAATAGAGTCAAATACGATGCGTCTTGTCTTCGGTACGTGCGCATATACACCATCGTGTACGAAGCTTTCTTTGGACGTGGAAGTTTATATGATCTCTTTTACGACGTTATTTATACTTTTTGAACTTTAAACGACTTAAAAAAGCGTAAATCTAGTAGAATTTTCTCGAGAGGCTAACCAAATACACAAGTATTGAATTGTTATTTTGTCTTAAAAAGAGCAAAACCAACGACAAGCATCTCATTACGATTTCGCTCGGTTCAATCAAACTTCCGCGAAATTCCCACTTTAAATCATGCTAGCGCTTCTATTCAACCCCCTCATCTTTTTGCTCAACCCCTCCGTCCCATGTATTGATTCGAATTTATGTTTATGTTGCAGTTTATGTTCTGTCTCACGAACGGTAGTATCAATTTTTTTAGCAGATTTAGTTTCATTTTATATTTCATTATGGCTGATGGAAACTCACTCAATAGTTCAAATAAAACATTATCACTTTATTGTATTGTAGCTTTACGAAAATTGTTGACATTGGAAAGCAGTAAATCCTTACAGAAGCGATTATGTAACGTTACAGCGTCATACGTAATGTACCCGAAAAATAATGATGTAGAAAATTTTGGGATATCGAGGGACCAAAGCTGGTGAACACTATGTAAGCGATAGTTATTAAACATTTTCAACGATATGTCCTACATTTACGTCGATTAAAAACATTATTAATATTAGATATAAGAAAGATAATTATTGCCTGGAATCATTTATAAATGAGTATATGTGATATTTGATTGGGTTTTGCAGGCATACTATTTAATGAAAAAGTGGATAGAGCGTTTGACTGGTGTTCAAAAGATCCCGAGTTCAAATCTCGGCCAATGCAATACTTTTTCATTAAATAATATGCCTGCAAAACCCAGTCAAATATCACATATACTCATTTATTATTAATATTATTTAAATATGTTAGGTTTCGGTCTTCTAAATAAAACTCCTTTTATCTTATGCCAAGCTTTCGGAGATCTTTTGTCTCCTTCTGGGCCTATAATATTTTATTAAATAACTACACATAAAGGACGACAAACCATATGAAAAATACAATAGAAGTGGAATTATTCTGTTAAATTAAACAGCAGTCTTGACTTCATATATGTAACTCTAATAATTGTAGGTAATTCTAAATATATATAAACTACATCAATATTGGTGGAAAAGTTTCAGCCATATTGGCACAATTTGTAATGGATGATGTAGTTTTAAATTGCTTAAATGCTCTAAATTTTGATGTTCCATTTCTAGTTGATGATATTGTATTAACAATTCATTTTGATAAACATGATGAATTATTAACAGTTTTCAATTCATACAATACAATTTACAATTAAAATAAAATAATAAAACTTTACGTTTTGTAGACTGTTTATTAATAAGAAATGATCAAAATTCTATAATTGTAGATTGGTACATAAAACCTATTTCTTCTTGTAGATATCTAAATTTTCATCCTTATCATAAATTTAACAATAAAATTAATTTCATTTTGGCATTAAATATTTCACGTTCTTCTCTATTAAACAAAAATTTAAATATATTAAAAAGAATTTTAATTTCTAATTCTTATCCAGTTTCTTTAAACAAAAAACTTCTTTTTAAAATTGATAGAACTGATGTAGCATCAGGTGAAGAGATTTAAAAAATGTTTCTCCTACAACTTTGACAAAATATTACGTAATTCCCTACATAGAAGGTCTTAGTGACAAAATAACAAAAATATTGTTAGAAACAGAAAATGTTCATGTTTGTTACGCACTTGTAAAAATTGAAATTATTTTTCAAAATTAAAATGTAAAACAAATGTACGAGTAGTATAGTTATTAAATTATAGTAACTGAGAATCAGTATATTTTGGTCAAACTGCGAGACACTTAATTGACAGAGTTAAAGAGCACAAAAGAGATATAAAAAATAATAAAGCAACCCCTATAATATTTAGTCATTGTTATGAACTTGACCATAAATTTAATTTTAATGATTTAACAGCTTTGGATAAAGAAATAAATTTAAAGAAACGTCTTTTTTAGAAATGGCCCATATCAATAGACAAATTCATAGTATTAATAAAAGAAGCGATATTCCTAATCTTTCCAAAATTTATACTTATCTCCTTCCATTTTAAACCATTTTCGTGATCAAAACTTCCTATTTACACTCTCCAAATTTCTCGTCATATCTAGATTTCATATTATTGGCTGTCAGTTTCTTAATTTTAAAAGATATTTTGATACTTGTCAAGATTGTTTGTAATTATTAATAGTTTGTAATATTTAGAATTATCTACAGTTATTAGAGTTACATACATGAAGTCAAGACTGCTGTTTAACTTAACTCCATTTCTATTGTATTTTTTATATGGTTTGTTGTTCTCTATTTGCAGTTATTGAATAAAATATTATAGGCCGAGAAAAAGGACAGAAAAATCTGCGAAAACTTGGCATAAGATAAAAGGAGTTTTATTTAGAAGACTGAAACCTAATATATTTAAATATCTGTAATCAACGGTCTATAACTGTACAATTCTTTATCATAAGAATGGGGGTTTTTTTGAAGACACTATTAATATTACTAATGAAAAATCGACTTTGCTATTTCTATGATAATTGAAGGTGGCAAGTTAGCGATTTTGTATTTCAAAATTAAAAAAAAAAGAAAGGAAAGATCAGATATTAAATGGGCATCCGAGTAGGTTCATAGATCAATTGTTTAAAACCATACGAGGAGATGTTTAGAAAGAGTGGACTATTGTGACCTTGATGGACATTAGTTCTACAGTTGCTGGAAAGTATACGTCGAAGGCCCAAATGGAAACAAAACGATTTCCAAATCTTCAAAAACCCCGATCCCATTAGGCCAGCACCTGTTCCGACTCGGTGCCACCCCCGGTCCCCCACCCCCACCCCGACGCGACCACATCAATCGGGGAACGGTGGCGTGCCGGTGGCATTTAAAAGTTGTAAGAGCGGCCAGAAATCCTAAGCGCGGCCGTTTCCAAGTTTAAATTGAGAAAAGCGCGAGGTATGTGTGCAGCTGGCGGTGGTAGTGTGCGGGGGCTGCATTGCGACGGGAGGGTTGCGTGTTAATGCGAATGGAGATTACGGCCTGCGTCACATTAACGTCGTTCATTTGTTTTGTTGGTGAGCGTCGTTCGTCGTGGAAAGGACGTTTTGTTTAATAACTCGCTGGTTCGACCGGTGCAAGCGTGAAATTGGGGAAATATGAGTAGTTTTTTATCGCAATGCACACTGGTCAATTTGAGAGCGTAGCCCGGACATTTGCACAAAATGTGACATGTTTTTATCATTGATGAGGCGATTATAATTATATTTATCTACCTCTTCTTCAACTTTTTTGAACATTTCAGCCATTTGCAATAAACCAGAAAATAGTTATGGTTTATGCAATATCCTGCATTTAAAAAGTGTTGACATTTACGCGCAAATATTACAAGATTTCATCTGTGCTTTCGTACTTACCTAAAGCCGTTAGGTCAAATGCTTTTACCAGGGCAAAAAAGTCCAAAATATTCTTGAAAATCAGTTAAGCCAAAAATTAATTCGATTTTATTTAATTTCACTTACATTTTTCTTAAAATTTCTTAAATAAACAAGTTTTACAATATTAAGGACACGTCAGGACACTTAAGATTAAATTTATTTGTATTGTTCAGAGTCTTTACTACGGGATAAAATCAATTAATATTTCGCAAACCCCTAGAATGTGATTAAAAACGAAATAAAATGAAGGATTATCTATTAAAAGGAGAAGTAAAAAGTGGACTTCGTGTCCAGATTAAAATTAAACTATACATAACCATTATAACCTGGGTAGCACTTCAACAATCAGTAAAAAATTAATTGCGAAGCTTAGAAAATTTATAAAATAAAGCAGAGACAGAGAAAACAGGCCGTTACAACGTAATGAAGTCATTATAAGTATAAATTGGTCAAGTGATTGAAAAGGAAATTGAAGAAGTGGGAAATACAAAATATAATGTTAGATAAGAGGTGCCTTGTTTTCGGTACGTGTATCGTGTACAAAGCGTTCTGTGTATGTTTAGTTTCCATCTCTTCTGCAACGTTATTTATACTTTTTGGGCATTAAACAAACTTAAAAAGCATGAATGTGGTAGATTTTTCTCCAGAAACTAACGAAATTAATAATAAATCTTATAAAGAACCAAACCAATAACAAACATCTCATTTAAACCATTCTATTCAAACCCCTTATACTAAGTCTTGATTCGAATTAATATAAAAATACATTTCCAGTTTATGTTGCAGATAAATAATGCTTCCGATATTCAATATTTAAATAAAAAATAATTTATATTGTTTAATTCAATAAAGAATTGTTTACATTACTTTTTAGGATTGTTATGGGCTCATAGAATAAGTATAGTGTTACACTCGTCGAAAACATTTTTAAGCAAGAAAAAAGTTTATCAAATAAAGCGAAGGAACCTGCTTGTAGCTTTGTGGCTCTTGCAATTCTACAGATATGATATACTTGGCAACCGTGCACCATGTTCTCTCTATTGCGGTCACGTTTTTAATTTAATTATAATTGCTTGTACAGTCGGCAGGCTTCGCACACCCGTGTATGATATTAGTGGCAGTGTGCACTCAGCAGTTTTATTATTAAACAGAACATTTATTGTCCAAATATATGGGGTTTAAGCTGGTGTAATTGCTGGCCAGCCAGGTAACTTTCGTTCTGAATAAATTAAAAGAACAAAATTATATGCCCTTTGTATCCTGTAGAAAACAGCGAGCTGCTGTAATGGAAAGGAATGACGTATCCAACGTCCAATTAATAAATGAGACAAACTCGTGAGATTTGGGGGAAACTGCCTGGAACAAGTTTGCATTATTAAATATCGAACGAAGTCTGTACCTAATAATAATTAGCGTTAAGTGTTTCACATCAACGCCGAACCCTTTTGAATCCAGTCTTCTCTACACTACCCCTTGCGTAACTGTAAAAATCCTACCGTCTTTATTCATTAGAGTGAGCAATATAAAACAACTTCTCCTTTAATTTATTCGAAACGAAGAACAATTGCTAATGTTTGTAAGCTCGTTCTCATAACACTTTCTTGAGAAGAATGTGTATTGAATTATACTTTGTAGCTTAAGATAAAAGTGCAGCTATAGAGGAGATAAGTAATTACAAGACATTGTGATTGTAGCATGTAATCCCTAATAAGTTTACGAGCAGATAGCATGCATTTGTTTCCAGAAAGTTCAGATAACTGTCTCGAGAGTACAGATCAAGCGGGAAAAGCGATTTAAGTTTTTTTAGTGCGTTTGTGTTTTTGGAACAGTAGTGGCAGCAGTTAATAGTGTTGCAAAATTTAGTGGACACCAAAATTTAGTGTATTGGTCAGAAAACTGCATATTTTCAAAGCGTGTACATTTTACACACACATACAAACAACTTCAAAATTAAATTAGTTTAGATTTGTTTACTCGTATGAGACGTGGATATTTCAAGATGGAACATTATCCCGCTCTTGGCAGGATACAGATATAATATCAGTTAAATCAACGAAATTACAGGTACAGTCAGCACAAATCATTTTGCAACGAGTACTTCAGTTCTTCTTATCACTAGAGGGTTCTGTAGCAGATTTCTGCTTCAAACGCTTAGAGAAGTGGACTTATAGCCACCCGTATTGCACCTCATCCGGAAGCTGTTAAAATGCGTTAAAAGGGCTATAAATTAAACCGCAATAAAATTACGGCCCCTAGCACGATACACAAATACACGGTATACCATTGCGCATATTAGCAGCCCTCCTCGCACAGCTGTGACGTCACTCTAGAACGATAAGTTAATTAATAATGGATTCTAATGGATTTTTGAGTTCATTTATGGTGGCATACTGTCGGTTATGGGTATTGGGTTCATGTCAGGTGAACAAGAGGGCACTCTAACAATTTAACATTTTGGTTGGCAAACCAAGCCATCGACTCTCAACTGACATGAATCGTCACATTATACCCAGAAACCGAAACAAATTGCACCGAAGTCAGAGAAACGAATTGTAGAAGTGTTGAAGAGGATCGACAGAACGTTATAGAGGAGGAAGAGGAAGAGGTAAAAAATATCACTGATAATATAAAAAGAGGAAAGGCGGCGGGGCATGATCAAATTGCACCAGAAATGTTGAAAAGTATGGAACCAATAGGGAGGAAAATGCTGATAAAGGTATTTAACGTGGCATGGAATAAAGAAGCAATACCAGACGACTGGAAAATGGGGATAATTGTACCAATACATAAAAAGGGAGACACAAAAGAATGTGGGAACTATAGAGGAATCACATTGTAAAGTGTAGTAGCAAAGGTTTATGAAAGACTGATTGAAGCAAGATTAAGAGAAACTTAGATAAAGCATTTGATAACATCCCTAGAAAAGTGGTCTGGGAAAGTATGAAGAAAAGAGGTATAAATAATAAGCTCAGGAAAAGCATACAGCGACACAAAAAATTGTGTCAGAACCAGCAATATGGAATCACAGGATTTTCAAGTAGTGGATGGATTAAGGCAAGGGGGGGGTGTTAAGCCCAACACTGTTTATCATGGTAATGGACGATATATTGTGGGAACTACACAACAAGGCTAACGAAGTCAACTTAGGGTATAGAAAATTAAAGGTGATAAAGCTAGCAGAATGCGCATTTGCAGATGACCTGATGATCTGTGCAGAAAATGAAGAAAGGTTACAACAAAATATAGAGTTGTGGGAGAATGAACTAACAAAACGTAAAATGTTAATAAATACGAGCAAGACTAAAACAATGGTCATAGGAAAGGAGGACAAAAAGATAGACATAACAATAAATGGGAAACAAATAGAACAGGTTAAAAGTTTTAAGTATTTAGGAGTTACAATACAAAGCAATGGAAGTAAAGATGAAGAAATAAGTGAAAGAATCACTAGTGCAATAAAGGTGTATCACTCACTAAACAGGGCGGTTATAAGTAAAAAGGAAATAAGTGAGGAGACAAAAATGGCGGTATACAAGACCATTTATAGACCAATATTGACATATAGTAGTGAAAGTTGGGTATTAAGCGATAGACTTTTAAGTAGACTGCAGGCAACAGAGATGAAATACTTGAGGCGTGATAAAGGGGTGACTAGAATGGAACTACATGGAACATGACAGTGGCCGAGGCCTTGAGGAAAAGATACCTCACCTGAGACGAAGATAGAAGAATAGCAAAGGACAGGACTAAGTAGAAGAAAATGGTACAAAAGACAGTCAACGAGTGAGAGACACTGCATACCTTTACACCCTACGGGTAAATAGGGAATAGAACGCTACTAATCGCACGATGGAAGCCGATTTTGAGAACTGCGATGGATTGCTCGAAACTCTAAGAAACAGCTATTGGTGCTCATTAAGACCAAAAGCCATTACGTCCAAACATGCAATCATAAGTTCCGACTCTGCGCTTTCATTAAGCGTGCCCACACCTCCAGTGGTAAACAGGTCCTCGCAAGGAAGGAAGAGGCAAATTAAAATTAACAAGCTCTTCGAGCGGTACCCGTTTGCACGCATGCAAAGCGACCCGCCGCATGCTCTAGTTTATTAAAACGGTGTCGGTGACGGCACAATGCGGAAGCTGCTAGTCTTGTCCTGAAAGGAAACCAGGCGTCGCATTCAACTTTCCGGGTACCAGCTCGTGACGTCTGTTGGTGTCGCGCTGGTCGTTCTAATGACTCTGTCACGGAACGAAGCGCTACATATGGAAATGCAGCTACCTGAATACGCTATCGTTGGGAATTTAAATGATTATCGGATTCAGATGTTATTTTGGGTTAATTGAGCGATAGTGTGTGAAAAGAAGAGAAGAGATGGAAGTACAATCAGAAGATAAAATTCTGGGAGTTCAATTCATAAAGGACACAAATCAGATGGTATCTATTATCAAGGTCCTCATGGTATCTCAATTGAGAAAGATCCTCGTGTACCCACCTTGGGTTTAAGGAAGTCCTCCTGCAAGGGAGCGTTTACCCGGAAAGCTGCTGCTACTTGTCGCGAATTCACAGGATTATTGAACATTATGGAAAGAGGTTTTAACGAATTTTTCAATAATGTGAGCTATTAGGCTATTTCTTACCTCCTGTAAGCTTTAAAACTCACTGCCTTTAAATGCCATCGTGTGCAGTATTCAATACTGTTACTGGCAAAAAATGAACATGTAGGTATAAAAATGAAATTATTAGAACAATCCTTGTGAAAATGAACAATATTCTATTCTAATAGTTACGAAACGATTAAAAATCATCGAAATCGGTYAAAAATGGTCACTCATAGAGTATAATTATAATTACGACTCMTTTTTAAAAGCAATTTTAGATCATAGTTAACATTAAAAAGTTAAATATCACTTGACTGGTAAATTGGTATATACAAGAAATTAATTTTTCTCTTCTTTCAGAACTGTACTTTGTAGTACTAGTGTAGTATTCACAAGTATAGTTTTCCCATTGGAATAAGGTGATATTGAGAAATCAATCGTAATATTGTACAGGAAACAATCGCTATCACAGCGAGTTTACTGCAGAGACGTGTCGCTACCATAAATTTGCATAATTAGGGTCATCTACAAACCTTCCAGTCACGCATTGGAAATTATCGTCATGTTTAGAAAAGAATATGTGCTACCATTTAGAACAGTTTTAGATATGAATTTGAATAATATTCGCTACACATTTTTTGTTTTCTTACGTGTAAAAGTACTTGTTTAATAGGGTTAAAGAATTTGTAATAAAGTGTTTAACCCTTATTCAAGAGGGCTGAATCCGGTACTGAAGCAATGTCTCTCCCGGGTAGCTGCGACTAATTTATAACTTTTTTTGTCGGTATTTTCTAAAGGGAACTGAATCCTCCATTATTGCAGTTAAAATATTTTACTGCGGCAATATAACCTTAGAAGAATGGGAAAATTATAACATTGTAGAAGAATACAGAAGGTTTATATTCGGAGAAACCCTGTCACTGATTTAAAAACTGACAAAAATTCCTATTCTGACGTTTCGATCACTACAGCAATATTTGTCAAAGAAAAAGAAATATATAGTCTTTAATATGCCAACCTGATATAATTTAACCGATTGTAGAAACAACACACAGATTTGAATGTGGGTGGTTTTGATCAGCTTAGATTTTATTGTCCCTGGTACTTGGTGTTTAATTATTAAAAAAAATTGTTGAGTCTGCATGTATCAAACATTTTTCTTGGAAAAGAAGAAAGTCATTCTTCTTGCTAAGTTCTATTGTCGGTCATTTGTAGATTTTCCTATAAATATTTTTATTTAATGGCAGATTTTTTTGGGACTAACTCTGAGTTTATTTGATTACCACATTTTAATTTAGTTATTAAATCCCTTAAGCTGAAATTGGGCCCCCGCCCCACCCCCCCCCACCCCCCTTAGTCCGCCAGTGGCCACACAACAATAATAATGACCTATGGACGCAACGAAGGCTAAACATGTGCAAAAAAGGTGTCTTTGAGAAGAGCTTATTTACGTATAGACTTCTCAACGTAGCTAGATACTTGGCCTTAGGATGCACACAGAACAGAAACGAGACTTTTCACCAACAGCCTATAAAATATATTCACGTGTAGATAATGTTCCTAATGTACCTCAATTGAGACCGATTGAAAGGTTTTGGGCCCTACTAAAACAAAAGGTATACGACGCTGGATCGAAAGCTAAGGCAAGTTAATACTGCGGCAAAGAATTAGCAAACTTCGCCATTACTTACAAAAAAGAACATTTTGAAATATTAACGGCTAAAATTTTTACAAAGAGATGAAAATAATTATTATTTTGTAAATGCTATATTTAATCAGTTTTCTAACCAGTAGTTTAAGCAACAAACTTATTGCATTTGCCGGATTTTGTTTACACGCCCTTAGGACTGATTAGTTTTAGTTATCTTTCTCGTTTTTTGTGGAAGGTTCCTTTAATACTTTTTTCTAACAGTAAGCCGATCTCCCCATCCAGTTTATCTGGCTAAAGCCTTCGTCTAGTCCTCCAGTTTTCAAACTACTCTTGTTAATCATAAAAATGTTTTCATATCGCGAAAGTTTTGACGTGCCCGCATTATTTTTAGAACACCCAACGGCCAGCGCCATAAGTTATGTCCCATCCGCGGGGATTACCCCGTCCTAGGTACAATCCTTCACAATTCGTTTAAATTAATTATTTACATGCGGGGTTGGGTTCTCCACACTTCCATTGCCCAGATTTCAGCACGGCGTAAGCTGGAAGTTTAACAAAAGCCGACAATGCGGGCGACCCGACCAACAACATTGTGCATTTAAGGTCGTAGGTGATTTTGAACCTCTTCAATAACCAATCCAAATTTTAGCTTAACAAACATGTTTGTGTGTTTGACAAAAGTTCAGTCTATATCTGAAAAAGTGTTTGCAACATCCAAAAAATTACGTAAATAATCTATAAGAAGCATACTTTAAAAACAATAAATATAAAAATCACGGTCGCTACATAGCTCTTCGAAAATTTCATTTTTTACAATTTTCGGCTATACCTCAATATCTAAAAAAGGTAACAATTTACCGCAAAATTGCAATAGAAAATTGCTCTAGCACATGTCTAAAATCGAATATCGCTATAGTTTTTTTTTTTACTTTTAGAGCAATTCCTTATTTTCGAGTCAAATAATGCTAAAATGGTGCACTTAAATAACATGTATGCTCAAAAGAACCCCTCAATTTTCGCAAAGAATTATAAAATGCAATATATCCGAGGTATACGAGGGTGAATGCTTTCAGCGTCCATAAATAGGATAATATTTTCTCGGAAAGATCACTGTCTCTTGAAAACACTGACAAAAAGTTATTAGTCTGACGTTTCGATTACAACTGTAATCTTTGTTAAAGACGAAGAACCTCAAAATTTGCCTGACACAAGTTCAAACAAAATTTTGAAAGTAAATAAACAAATCACCCAAGAAGCGAGACGTCATAGAAACAACGTGCCAACCTGATAAAAAAGAACCTAACGGCGACAAAGGAGTTGCCTACCTACTAGATATACACGAACTACTTGATAAAAGATAACTACAAAATAGCCTTCCAAATGTCACCTAACTCATAATTTCCACAATCCCTATTAAAATTATTAGTATTCCTACAAATTTCTATAGCTTCTGTTATTATACGTTTGTGATAATATTTTTCTCTATGTTTTATCAAAGTCAATCATGTGTTTAGTCAAATATGAGTGTCCAGCCACGGAAGATTTATCTATCTGTTGCAGCCTAGTAGAACGTATGTGTTCTTTCAAACGCGTACCTTCTTTTCTTTTAGTTTGACATATGTAACACTTGCCGCAAGAACAAGTAATTTTGTAAACACCTTCACGCTCTAAATGTACCTTATCTTTAGTAGAACTTAAAATTTTATCTAAATTATTATATGTACTATCAACAACTAAAATGTCGTGTTTTTATAAGCATCCTCTCTAATTTTTGCGAAAGGCCTAGTACATAAGGCAAACTCAACTTCAATTTACTTTTTCCTGGCTGAGAATATACTTGATTTGGATAAGCACTTTCATTAAAAACTGACCAAATATCCTTATTGCTATAACCATTTCTCACTATCGGTGATTTAAAACGATATATTTCTTTTTGTAAAGAGCTTTCGTTTGAGATCCTTTGTGCTCTAACAAATAATGTCCTTATAAGACTATTCTTTTGAGAGGGAGGGTGGTGAGATGTGGCATGTAAATATCTATCTGTGTATGTTGGTTTTCTGTAAACCTTGTGTCCTAACTGTCCAGTGTTTATTCTGTAAATTTAGACATCCAAGAAAGGTAAACTACCATTGCTTTCTAATTCCATAGTAAATTTTATGTCAGGATTTTGACTGTTCAAATGATTTAGAAACCTACCCAACTCTTCTATACCGTGGGGCCAAATAACAAAAGTGTCATCTACGTACCTATACCAACATTTTGGCTTAAACTGAAAACTGTTTATCACTACCTGTTCAAAATTTTTCTTAAACAAATTGGCTACTACAGGACTTAGAGGTGAACCCATTGCACAACCTGATTTTTGTTCATAAAAATTATCGTTCCATAAGAAATAAATAGATTTTAAACAATGTTCAGATAATCTGGCTATCGTGTCACCTAGCGGATCTCTACTAAGCTTGGATTTTGTGATATCTATCGTTTCTGTAATTGGTACTTTGGTAAATAAAGAAACCACGTCAAAACTAAACTAAAATATCACCTTCTGAAATACTTAAACCTTTTATAATATCAATAAAGTCCGAAGAATTTTTGATGAAACTACTGGTTTTTCCTATATAAGGTTTTAAATAATTAGGACTAACAATCGTATTGACTAAGTGTCTTTACGGGACAATGATTTTCTGGAACTATACAATTTAGGTACCTTGCAATCGGAAACAGTTAAAAGAGACTTCTCCTCATTCGAAAGATTTGAACTTTTGATAAGATTTTGGATTTTGGAAATTTTTGAGGTAGGATCTCGAGATAATTTTTGTTAATGTTGTTTGTATACTTCTTGTGTAAACTTTAATATGTCTTCAAAATCTCGATAAAAAAGATGGTGGGATAGAATATGCAATGTTGTGTTTATGTCTTCATCTAAGATTACAGTTGTAATCGAAACGTCAGACTAATAACTTTTTGTCAGTGTTTTCACGAGACAGCGATCTTTCCGAGATAATATTATCTAATATATCCGAGGTGTTCCAAAAGATTGAAGATAGGAGTCAAAGTTAAAACGTTGATTGCTATCGTTATGCCAAGCGGTAACATTTCTCGGGCCCTTTATCGTTATTTGCCTTACGAGTTAATTACAATTCGAAAGTACAGCTAATTACAAGTCGTCCAGTTTCATGGTCCGTTGGCCACGCTGTCGCAGTCGAAATAAGACAAAGGAGAATGCAAATTAAGCTAATTTCGACAATTCAACTCCATTATTTTCCACAAATAAGCAGATACCCAACCATGCGTAGAGATAGAGAGCGTTAAGATAAATTATGCCTCGCAATATTTTAGAAGGTAACAGATTATGAAGTCTGTAGACGCAACACGTAAGCACGCCAATCCATTCAGCGCCGTGAAAAATAACCCATTTCCCACACGAATCCCAGCAGGCGCCCTCCCCATGCGTTATTCACAAAAAAACAGCTCGCGATTGATTTGCCTACTATGTACATTACGGAACGAAATCTGATAGCCCTGCGGATGGGGATTTTCCAAACGATTTCATCGGCTCGACAGAGTTACATATTTGCCGTTGAGAAATTAATAAACGGTTTGTCGTTTTCCATCATCAACGGGATATTAATCCTCGCTCATGCTGTAACTTTGTTTAATTAAAATTTGAGGGGTTCACAACAGGCCGCTCGTGATTTAAACAAGCTTTTTTTGTCACGGTTCTAATAACAGGACTCTTGCTGAAAACCATCGTACGAGTAATTTTACATTAACTGTTCTAACCACCATAAAACCTTAAAATCCTCTTCAAAACCGTCTGTTGTAGAGTATAAAATGTATACCTGCAGTAAGCACAAGCATCCATTTGTGGACCCTCACTGTAATCATCGGAGGAAAATTTAAGAAGTAATCCAAGCGAATTGTGATCATATGTTAATATGAAAAAGAACGTATCCAGCATTCCAGGGAGTATGTCCTTCCACGGAGTTGAATTGAGCACTCCTTAAGACATAGTTAATAGGTTTGCATCATATTTCAGTGGTGTATATGCAGGAAAAAGTGGTACTTCCGATACGACACAGAATGGTCTTGGATAGCAGTTACATAATGAGTTGCGTCACTTGCAGTGCATAAACTGAAGAGCAATTTTACCACGGGTCCCGATTGAATACCCGCCCAGCCAACACACATGTATGATACATAAATATCAAGGAACAACATTGTTACAAAAGCTTTAAAAAGTATGTAACATATATGTTTACTTTGTTATATCTAGGATATATGATGTTACATAAGTCCTAAAAGAGATAACGGAGATAACATAGAACCTATAGGTATCAGGTAACAAAAACTAAATGCGAAAATGGTCACAAAGTAGTAGTGATAATAAAATAAATGCGGTTAGAACTGAAATTATTTTAGTTTTTATATTTATAAATTTTCTAATGCTGAATATTTTCCTGAGATTCATATAGGACTCCCGAATGCATTCGTCAATGTGTTCACAAAATCTTAATATAAAATCCATAATTAAACCCAAATTTCTAACAGACTCAACAAAATCAACACGCTGGTCATTGATAGTCAATACAATTTCATTACATATTTGCTGTCTAGTAGCCATATCAGATGTCTTTCCAAATAATACGGCTTTAGTTTTCGTTGAATCAATTAGCAATGAATGATCGGAAGCTGCAGAACAAAAAAGTTTTAGATCAGAATTTCTTCTAACCGCCACATCAAGATCACGAAGTTCGAACGCATAGTATAATCGCGTATCATCTGCATAGCAGTGATAGCTACAAAAGTGAATATACTTTAATAAAACAGATGAGTAAACAGAAAACAGCAAAGGCCCCAAAATTGAACTCTGGGGTACACCACTAACCACGGGACTCCATCCAGACACTCTTTGTCCAATCTGAGTAAATTGATACCTGTTAGTAAAATAGCTCTCAAACAATTTTAACGCATCCCTTCCAATGCCGACATAGTGTAAAATTAATAGCAATAATCTGTGGTGCAATGTGTCAAATGCCTTTAAAAAGTCGAGTAAGACCACTACACACAGCTTACCCTCATCCAAAGCTGATATAATATCATTTACAATTTTAAGAAGAGCCGTCTCACAACTGTGTCCTTTGCGAAATCCAGATTGAAGTTCTGGAATTGTTTTGAACTTAATCAAATGATTTCTAAGCTGCTCGGCTTACCTTTTCGAGTACTTTCGAAAGAACTGGCAAAATACTAATAGGCCTGACACTTTAGGTAATGGTATGACCTTAGACTGCTTCCAAGCATCCGGAAAGGTGCAACTACCTATACTGGTATTAATTATGTGAGTAATTATTGAAAGTGTAATTGGAAGCGTAGTTTATAATATATTTAGCGATATTCCATCAATTCCAGCAGCGTTACTTTTAAGACTGTTAATGAAGGTGAACACTCTATCCTCTGTAACAAATTCTCAAAGATCTCATTGACTGTATCCAATAAGTTTCATAATACGACCACCATCTTTAAAACAATTCGAAGAGTTTATACGATGAAATGGAACGAGGGTTCCATTWCAGTAAACCGCATTGACACGCTTCACTTCTAGAGGAGAAATAAAATGCCAGGTACWCGTGATTTAAGACGTGACCTTCTAWCCTGTGAAATTTATGTGCCCCCTAACAACCAAATCCAAACGCAATAAACTTTTAACTTCCTATCTACTGCGCTTAACATCGCGGGCTTCCTTTCGTTTGTTTCATTGAAGGCTGTAGTCAATTTGCTCGCCCAGGAATTCTCATTCCAGTTCCATTCGCTCGCTCTGCAACATGCAAAATGAAAAAGCTGCCTCCTGCAAATGTGTGATTAAAACGTCCCGAAGCAATCGCCACTGAGGCGTTGATTTTAATAAAAGATACACTTTTGTAGTCCGTTGCCAAATGGCGTATACAATGCGCAGTAAGGAAGAGATGGGTTCTTTTTCAGGCAGCTTGTATTGTACTACAAGAAAGAATCATAAGATGTGGTGCTAGTATTATACTATTTATTATTAAAAGCGGAAGGAAATTGTTCTGAAATCAGTGAAAACTATTGACGGTAAAGAACAAAAATATAAGTTACGGTGGCTATTGCTTCCATCTCCAAACGCTGTAATTAAGTAATATTTTGACCCCAGTTTGTAATTCTGTACTAAACTTCAGATTTTGAGGAACTGTATTATAAACTACTGACATATACCTTTTAATTTTTTTTTTCGGAAGAGCAGCCTTTCAGCAGTAGCGCATAAAATTTAAAATATGGTTACAACAATTCGAACAAACGCTGAAACAAGTAACTTAAGATTTAAAAAGAGCTGTATTTTAAAACTATTGAAACATAACAGTCTGTGACTATGACGAAAATATGACCTCATCAAATATTTTCTTAATAGAACCATATGCATTTTTATGTCATTTGAAGTCCTTAATATCTAAGGAACTCAACCATAGTGAAAGGTCACTGAACTTCCTCCCCCCCTGCTTCCAAATATGTCGCAGAAGGCTTCGTTTCCAAGCTACAGGGTGTTGAATGTAATTTTTTCTCGTTTTTCATTATAACTTATAAACGAACGTTAAGATTTTTTTCATGTTAGGGGGTAATGCCTATTAATTAAGGGGCATAAAACAAGCGACAAGAATGTTCAAAAATTTGCACGGTGGTAGAGTGTAGGGGGTGCTCAACGACTTTCTTAAACAGAACTTCTACGCCAATGACTATTTTTTAATTTTCATTATCTACATACAGTTTAACAAAAATAATGTCCCTTCTTCTGTTTCGAAAATCCGGTGCGTTTCCGGGTTATTTTGGTGTGTTATATTTAATGTGGCATTGAAATAAGTAATTTATTTATTATCAATTATTAATAAAAGTCTTATTGAGTATGGCTTGATATAACAAATATTTATTTCGACTATATTGTAAAGAGATAAAGAATAAGGGATTTTATAATCCTTAACATACCATATTTGGCTAGATTTCGTTGAAGGAATTAAATATTTAGCCGATAATTCATAATAAAAAAAATTACTTAATTTGGTACCACATCAAACACTAACACTTCAAAATGTATGCGTAAGAAATAAACCATTTTAGGCGCCACTTTTAAATGCGATATATAGCTGAGTTTGATTTGATTTTCCAGGGTGTCCCTGTATAAAAACACAAAAGAATTGACAATTCATTAAATATCTTCGCTAAATAGACCCCCAAGTTAAGGAAGTTTTTATACCCCAGAAAACCTGAAAAAATTTTGCCTGATTACTACGCTGCTCCTGGGCGTCGGCGCATTGTCTTATTTAGCCATTCTGCCCATTGTTAGCAGCATATAAAGACGCAAAGACAAAGCATAATGGGCTACGAATGAGTAGTATTTAACAAAAGCCTAGTAATTGGATTGTTGTATGGAGATGAGGTCATTGGCGTAGAGCACAAGGAGACTTGGAACTTTCAGTGCCTTAAAATTTTGAGTAGGGACCATGCATAGCTGTAGCTCACAAACGTACTTTTGAAACGTCAAATTGGTATACTTGTGATGATCTCTGATCAAACGTTCAACAATATTTGTAAATCTCCATAAGTTTTTCTTGACCAATTTACTGAACGACACCCGTATTTTATACACTTCAATATAATAATAGTTATTTTTGTACATAGAACGCAAAATGGTAATTTTGCATTCAGGAATGGAAATTATGCATTCGAGAACGCAAAAGCATTTTGCGTTCGAGATACAAACAATATCTTTTCGAAAACTGCAATATAATGAGATAATTGTTAGTATAACAATTTAATTTATATTTGAAATCCTTTAAACTACTGTTTGAATCAAGACATTTTAAGCGCGGTGGCGTTCCTGTCATAACGATAACAAACAATAATCATTGTCAGAAAAAGTAATTTCAGAATTATAATGTACTTATTAATATATTATATAATGTAATTATTAAATTATAAATTATAAAGCTTGGTGCAGTTCAAAGAAAATTTAAAAAGTGTCCAAACCGGCATTACTGGCATATTTCGAACATAAAATTAATAAAGTTCAACCTTCGATATTATAGTCAGCATACAGGATCCGCCACCTAAAACTCCCCAGGCTCGTATTTTCTCTGTTTTTTTTAGGTACAACCTTAACTTATATGTCAATTTGTAGGTCTTCTTGAACTCTTTAAAAATAGCATAGTGAGTGTCCAAATTTTTTTGCAGATTGTGATATTTCTAAAATAAAGTTAATTTTTGTAAATATTTTTAAGCTTACCCCGCACAATAAATATTGCTTCGTAGTTGGATGCCGATTTTTGTCTTCTTCAATTTGTGTATGTATGCATAATTTTTATTCCTTCTTAGTGAAAGACAAGAAGAACTAGTCGCCACCATATTCTGTTATAGGGCTGTTTACAATTTTTTAAGTGTTACTTTACTAGCTTATTTTGGTACTAATTATGTCTACATACCCATCGCTGCACACAAAACCCCAAAATTTCGAGTAACTTCTAAATAAATCAAGTACCTACAAAGTTCGTTCTAAAGGGAGAGAGGCTAGAAAATGAAACCCTGTTTTGAGGGTAGTTTGGTTTTCTATATCGCGCACTAGCCTCGTCGCAGGGTTTCGTTTTCTAACCTCTCTCTATGTAGAACGAACTTTGTACTTGATTTATTTAAAAGTTACTTAAAATTTTGGGGTTTTGTGTGCAGCGATGGGTATGTAGGCTCAATTTGCACAGTAATAAGCTACTAAACTAACATTTTAAAAATTCTAAACAACCCTATTTAAAGAACATGGTGGCGACTAGTTTTTCTTGTTTTTGACTAAGAAGGAGTAAAAATTACGCAACCACGGTAATGACACAAATTAAAGAAGACAAAAGTCGGCATTCAACTATGAAGCAATATTTATTAAACGGGGTAAGGTTAAAAAATATTTACAAAAATTAACTTTAAATACAAAATATCATAATCTGCAAAAATTTTTTCTGGACATCCACTAAGCTATCTTTAAAGAGTTTAAAAAGACCTAGAATTTGACATATACCTTAAAGTTTTACCTAAAAAAATAAAGAAAATAGGAGCCTGGGGAGTTTTACGTGGCGGACCCTGTATACAGTGCTAAAATGTACACTGAAAGCTAAAGAAAATGTAAATATCAGGAAATTTTCGAAACTAATACCATATTTGAAAAGCAAATCAGTTGGATACCGTCCAAAAAAAACAGAATTCTAACGAAAAAGGAAATTAAGAGGTTTTTACAAAAAAAATGTAATTCAAATTAATATAAATATTCCCACAATTAAACGACCTGAGGGGTGGCGTTCTATAATACGGTAGTGGAAACTTATATAGAAGATTATAAACTGTTACCATCTTCAGCAGAGCCTACAGAACTTACCAATAATACAACGTGCGCAGTATACTTAAACAATTATAGCAGCAGCCTCATTGAACACCCAGAACTAGAAGCTAAGATAACTGATAGCACTGGATCTGGCATAAATTTAACTCACTGCAATATCGGTACTTTCAATTTACATGTAGTGCAAAATAAATTGTAATCGTCTTGTTACTGTTTGTTATATTTTTTAGTTTTTGCAACTAAATAGATATTGTATATAAAGATATGCGAAGAAGAACTGCACTGTCGGTTACAGGTAATAAAGTTAGTGTTAGAAAAGTTTTGTTCAATCTTGGAGTCGCGAACGATCTAAGAAATAATAAAACTATGAAGGAATTACAGAATGTAACGGGTTTACTAACAGATCTCCAAAGGACACACACCGGGTATGACAACAAATGTGTGTCTTGAATAATGTAGCATTACATGCACCACCGACCTGGTATTTAACGGCATCAATCGATAGCAATTACAGAAATTCCGTTTAGGTATACCGCTGATTTATTGAAATGCCAGTAACCGTAAATGATAGCTTTAATTTGGCACTGCTAATATCGAATGTGAGTCCAACATCGTTATCAAAAATAATTTGTTCGTGAGATGCCGATATACTGGCTTCACATGATTTAGTCTTTCATTTGTTCTTTTGTAAAGTAAAATTCTTACGTTGAATTGACCCGAAAAATAAATTGTTGCCTGCCATTCAGTAATCAGCAAAACCGGTTTCGTTCTTGTATTTACATTTGTATTGAGACGAAGTCCCTTTTTAATAAATCTTTTTTTAATAAATTTTGCTACATGCATCGTATTCCATTGCTTGCATTTTTATTTCATGGCCGTCATTGTTTTGGGTTTTTTTACTAAAGAGATGGTTTGCTAAATTAGCTTTAATTACTGGTGTGGAGGTGGAAGTAACATTTTTGTCTTGTGTTGACTTGTTTAACGTGTTTTGTACTTTAGCTCTAGTATTTTCCTTTTTTGCAATCTGTATCTATTAAAAATTAAATTTTGCAAAACAAAACAGTTAAAAGCCTTTTGATGAATTGATTGAATTCTATTTCTGTAACAAAGTTACTACATATAGTCAATGCGTTTAGTTACTACTTCAGTAGTGTTTACGTTCAATCCCAGCAGACTGCAAGCAAAGGCGATCCTTTCTCACTGAATAATAACATCATGGTATCTATTGTTAACATTACTGAAGAAGTTTTGCAAAAATCAGTTTCCTCGTCTCAACTGCGCTCATATTTTTCTTAATCCGATTTTTTATTTATTTAACTTTATTATTACAACCTCCACTTTTCCTGCAATTTGCCCAGTATTTGTCAGATGTTCATAATTATAGACCAATCTCACTACTATGTAATTTTTCCAAAATTTTTGAGACTGTGTTATACAGAAGAATTTACCCAGTTTTATGGAGAAAAAATGCACCCTGACAAATTTATTGTGATTTACTCAATTTGTTGTTGAGGAGCTTGATGGAAATGGACAAGTGGTTGTAGTATACACGGATTTTCAAAAATCCGACCAAATGGATTATTTTATATTGCTAGACAAATTACGGCATATAGGTTTTAATAGCTTGTTACTTGATCTCTTAACTTCTTATCTTGTTAATTGGGAACACTTTGTTATATATAGTAACTGTTTATCTGTTGGTTTCGAACCAACTTCCGGTGTGCCCCGAGGCCCAAATCTAGAACCCTTACTTTTTCTTTTATTTATAAACGATATTACTTCAACATCAACTTGTAACAATCTTTTATTTGCTAATGATCTTAAACTTTATAATGTAATTCAGACTGATGAAGATTGTCAATAATCTTCTTAAGCCTATACAAACAGGAAAAAATCGATTATGTATTAAGTGGACACATTCTACAAAGAACAGACAAAAGATTTAAGGATTATCTTTGATAGCAAACTTTCATTTGTGAATCGTATACAGATATTGTTGATAGCGCCTTTAAATCTTTAGGGTTTATATACCAACATAAAAGACTTGAAAGTTTTATTTTCTGGCCTTGTGCATTCCAAGTTAAAATATTGTGCTCTCACTTGGTCACCTTTACATGCAACACATAAATCGTATTGAATCTGTACAAAGAAAATGTTTGAAGTTGTTATGGTACATTTCGTTAAAAACTTAACCCGAAAAAGGATGTGACAATCATATGCTGTTAAGGATATTTAATATTAACCCTTTGGAAACCAGGAAAATTCTCTTAAGTATTGCATTCTTACACAAATTACTGAACAATAAGATTCATTGTATTATTCTTCTTAAAAGGATAATTTTTATGGTCCCTAGAATTAACTCATGGTATTTTTTTACTGTAGCAACAGTAATACAAATGTTCTATTCAAATCACCTTTATATGTTATGTGTAGCAATTTTAACAAAATTAGCAGTAGTTGTGATATTCATTATCACTCATTTAATTTTATTAAAAATGAAATACTTAATTTTTTTGTTTTTGAGCAAAACTTAAGGTTTCTTTTGTTCCTTTTCTTATATTATTATTAGTTGTCACATACACATACAGCATACACGTTTATATTACAAATACATTAAGTTTATATTCTAATTCGTTTATTTTCTGTAATTGGGTGATTCATCTGTTGAAAATAAATGTATTAATAGTACACAAAGTTAACTTTCTGTAAGTTCAAATCCAATTCTGCTAGATCCCTAGAATTAATTTCTTTTTTTCTTTGTCGTGAATTGAATTTTTTCGTTTGCAGATTTCAGGAACATCTTGCTTACTATTATTACTGCGCACAAGTACAAGGATATTTTCTATTTTCGGCTCCGCCCTTTGCGTGTGGGGTATGCATGTGTATCTACATAAAATACTAATCCTTAAGATTTATAACTGTACGTCGCATTTTTAATCACCTAATTAATATTTCTGTAACATACACATAGATGTGATAAATAAATAATAAAATTATTTTTTACGTACCCAGAACAACATTATATGATAGGGGAATTTGTGATTCCTAAAGGTGTTTCAAAATTTGAACTTTTGTCTTTTACTTACGTTAATTAAAAGCTGTCATAAGGATAGTGGCGATAAAAGTCATCCTAAGTAAACAACTTGTCGCAAAGTGCAAAAATTGTGCCAATGCTAATGTTTACATTCCACATTCGTACCTATCTAACTTTTACCACGCATTCGTGACGTAAGCGGCCATTACGGATTCCTTTTTGTACTACAATGTTGCTTTCATGCTCTGCTTCATTACAACCTGACATAGTACCAACCGACACGCATTAATGCAGTAAAAAACAAGGCTGCGAATGAAATTAATTTGGGGAGTCCGGGCAAGATTTACGTGCGGCACCACTGACAACTATAAATATTTCATACGCAAACTACTGCAGTTGCTGGGTATTATTTAAACAGAATTTTTAAGCGCCGTGGAWTAGTTTCCCAACCGTCCGTTTATTTCATCTTTACTATCGCATAAACTCGCCGGAATGGAGGCCCTCATAAAATATTAACCACCTGTATTGGCATGCAGGATGGCTCCAAGTTGTCAGATGTGTAAACTAGGTATAAAACTTACATTTAGTACAAGAGGGCTTTGTAGATCTTGTTAGGTCATTAAGAAACATTTTAACGGTAACAGTGCAGGCAAAAAAAGAAGAAAGACGGGGTAAAACATCTAATGAAATATAATAAGCTATAACTACACTCACCGGCGCGAAAAACGGGAGCAGATTAATTTAAACTTAAACTTTTAACGTTTTGTGATGTTTTATTATTATAATATCTTAAACGCGAACATGACAACATATTTTAAGTATTTTCTGACAACAATTTAACCTTTATTTGAAGAAAAAATTGTTTTTAAATAAAAACTCACAAAAATCAAAAATTGCACAGATCTTATCACTTAAAAGTGCATGAACCCACGGTAACAACGCTTTGTTTTTATTGTTTTAAGAAATCTGACAGGTGTAAATCACATTTTAAAGTGGTGTTATTATGGCTGTTAATCCCGAAACCGCGGCTGCTATTATTGCATTGCTTCAAGACGGAAGAACTGAGCCATATGTTGCCCAACAGTATCACATATCCAATAGCACTGTGCACCGTATTTTTACTCGTTTCTTGGAAACTGGAGCTTACACCAGACGACCTGGAACTGGTCCCTTACAAAGAAATAACGCTCATGATGATCGGTTTATCGTCTTACAAAGTCTTCGAGATCGTCGTGCTACAGCTATGGAGATCAGAAATCGACTTCACCACGCCCGGAATAGCAATGTAAGCGAGCGGACAGTTAGACGAAGACTTGGAGAAGCCAATCTTACCAATCGTAGACCTGCAACAGGCCCAGAGCTTCTTAGGCGTCATCGTGTTGCGCGACTTCAGTTTGCCAGAAATCACGAGCACTGGGGTGAAAATGAATGGGGGAACGCGTTTTGTTTACCGATGAGTCCAGATTTAGCCTGCGGTCTCCAGATGGTTGTGAGAGAGTACGGCGAAGACAACAAGAGCGTTTTGCAGAATGTACCTTCAGTCCCAGGGTAGATTACCAAGGGGGCTCAGTTATGGTGTGGGCAGAAATTTCTCTGGATGCACACACAGAATTGTACATCCTTCCAAGAGGCCCCTTAACTGCTGAAATTCTCAAAGATCTTGTTGCCCCGTATGTTGATTTTATTGGACATGACTTTCTTCTGATGCATGATAATGCCAGACCGCACACCGCGAGAATCGCACAACAGTTCTTAAACGTATTAAACATTCTTGTTATGGAGCGGCCAGCGATAGGTCCAGGTGTGAACCCAATTGAGCATGTTTGGGACATGCTTGGACGAAAGATGCGAAGTCGTCTTTTAGAGGAATGGGAACGTATTCCTCAAGAGAATATTCGCCATTTGATTTTAGGCAACCAAGAAGAATACATGCATTAATTCGAGCACGTGGGGGCAACACCCGTTATTAAAAATGCGTCTTTCCAGTTTTTGATAGCGAATTGCTTCAGTTTTGATTAATTTAACGTCATTTTGAAACAACATCGATTTGTACTTATCGTCCTCATTTATTAATTTGTAACGAAACAATTTTTCTTTTCAAATAATCGTTCAATTGTTGTTAAATAATACTTAAAACATGTTATTATGTCTCTGTTTAAGATATTATAAGAATAAAAAATCACAAGGCGTCTAAATTTTTAATTTGTTTAAAAAATTCAACTGCTCCGTTTTTCGTGCCGGTGAGTGTAGTATAAGCAATATAATAATAGTATAACCAGTTCCAAAAGATATGCCCACTAGAGAACAATTAAATAAGTACTTTACCACCGTTGCATCAAAGGTTAAACAAAATGTACCAATCGGTCTGAATAACAACAACATTTGTGCGTCAGGTTAAAATAAATGGCAGTTCAATGTATTTCCACCCAATTACAATATAAGATATCTTAAAGCACGCCAGAAATATGTTATCTAAAAGTTCGCAAGATGTTTATGGGATGTCCACCCAAATACTAAAAAGTGTTATTGATATCATCGCACAACCACTTACAGAAATATTGAATATCACACAAGGGATATTTCCAGACGCAATGAAATCCGTTCGCATAATCCCCATATACAAAAAGGGGAATCCTAGCGACCCGAAGATAATATTACGTTTATGTTGCTTCTTGATTTGAGGTCAAGATTGCTTGTTTCTATAATTTTCACAAAATCAAAAGTACCTTTTTATATTAATTGATTAAGGTGCTGATGAGTACTTTTATTAAAAACTGACCAAATATTCTTATTGCTATAACCATTTCCCACTAACGCTGATTGAAGATGATATATTTCTTTTTGTAAAAAACTTTCGTCTGAGATTCTTTGTGCTCTAACAAATAACGTCCTTATAAGACTATTCTTTTGCAAGGGAGGGTGGTGAGATGTGGCATGTAAGTATCTGTCTGTGTGTGTTTTCTGTAAACCTTGTGTCCTAACTGTCCAGTGTTTATTCTGTAAATTTGGACATCCAAGGAAGGTAAACTACCATTGCTTTCTAATTCCGTAGTAAATTTTATGTCAGGTTTTTTTCATGTTGTGCAATATAGAAAATATATAGTACCTGCCGGAACTATCATCCTATTTCATTTAGGTGCAGTTTGCAAGTAAAACGCAAAAACACCTCTATTTCCCTTCGGGCGGAATCAAATAGCTCACAGCGGCTTTAATCTCTGAACGCTCGCGAACGGATTGGCGCTAGTTCCTTGTTATATTCGTTTGTTTGATCCTTGCTCGGTTGGTTCACCGGCTCGTCTCTTAATCCCAATTTTAAATCTTCCGTTTGCCCCTTCGCCGGCGCCCGCAAATATTTCCGTCGTTTTACACAAACTCCACTATGCCGAACGCGCGTAACTCTGTTTGCTTTCAACTAACTCACATAAGCCTCCTAGGGGACCATTTCGGGGCTTTAAACCACTTACTGTTTGAGCTAACGTTTCTTGCTGCAGGTGAGGTCCGCGCAATTGATAGTGTTGTAAGTTTAAGACGTATTAAGTGTGTTTCAACAGTCAGTGATTCGGATTGATGAAATAAACAAAATATAAAGCGAAAATCCTTTGTTGAAATAAAATGAAACTGAGCCATTACTCAGTGRATTTGTTATAATAGTTAGAAGTATWCWTTGAAGTATATCCACTTTATTAACATTAMCAATAAAGCACTTTTGGCTGTCTAAAAGCCTTCGTCAGTACGGGAGTAAATTAAKATCAAAAAGGGCTTTTAAAGCAATTTTTACTTTGTCAAAAAGACAGAAACAAGCAAACTTGACCTCAAACCAAAAACATACGTTGAGTATTGGACCAGTTTTTATTTTTCTAGTGAAGCTATTATGATCAGGGAATATCTAAAATACCTATGGTAGTGAAAGAAACTTCTTAAGATATACAGGGTGTCCAGAGCTAGCGTAATTCCTTTATAGCTCTGTTGGATTTGAAGATACTCAAAAACTTTTTAAACAAACCCGTAATCAAATTATCTCCTTTACATTTTAAAATTATTTTCACATATACAGGGTGTCCCAATTATCCTGGAAAGCCACCAATTTTATTTTTTTAAACGGAACACCCTGTATATTTTTGCATTTTTGAATTCTTTGTCAAAAATGAAGGTAAGTTTATTAACCATACATGTGGTCTGTCTTGTGCCGTTTTGGAGATATCTTAATTTTATTGTTAAATTTGACATTTGCAGTGCGCCTGAAAAAACTCGAAATCTCTGAAACTAAACACATTAGAAGACTGCGGTTTTTTTTCGTTAGATAGGTCATAAAATGGACTTTATTTTCGATATTAATTAATTTAGTTTTACTGAAATGGTTAGCTAAAAAGAAAATTAGAATTTTGAAATATTTGATCATGGATAACTTGATTTTTTTAAATAGAACTGTATATTTTTATTTTCATTATCAGAACCATAATTTAAATCTCTTTCGATTTTATTAAGGTATATTAGGGTCTATCTCTTACGGTTTTGTAAATATTTGCTATTTTCTAACTTTTTGGTGGAATTACACAATGTTAAAGTATAAAAAGGCTTTGGAAATTTGCTCGTGCATCTTTAAAACAAAAACGTTAATRCTTTTTTGTTTTAGTTTTGCTTTTTGTCATCAGAAGCAAAATTTGATTCTTTTACAATTTGGTGTAACATATTTTCTTTGTATTTCTAACGGTGTAAGACATATTTAGGTTTGTTTGCTTTGACACCTTTTTTGAGGCATCAGGCAAATAGACTGTCAATTGTTTTATTTTTATTTTTTGTTTTTTTCAACATAAAATCTTAACAGCAGTACACTTGAAATTTTAGTGTTACAAATCGATTTTTAAAATTATTTTTTGCATAAAGATGTTTACACAAATTGTCAATTTTTGTTTTATAGTAAATGTCATTTCTGTTTGGTGGTTAATTACTAACAAACAATAATGTCGTTAAGTAGAGAAGAGCTGATAGATATGGTTTTTATTCTTGGAGAATGCCAGAGAAATCCTCTGTAAGCATCGAGGGTTTACGCTGAGCATTATCCAGATAGGAACCATCCCCAAGCTGCGTCTTTCGCTAGAGTTCTGGAAAGATTTATTACCACCGGAAAAGGAGATTATAATTTAAAGAGTTACTTAAAACCCGTAATTAACGAAGAAAATTTCTGGTTTTGGCTTCTGTGCAAGAAAATCCACTTACAAGCACAAGAGAATTAAGTCGCTTAACTGAAATTAGTAAAGCGGCAGTGCATGTGATATTAAAGAAATACAATTACCCTCCTTATCCAGCTACATCAAGAACTTCGTCAAAGGGATCATGCTGTGAGAATGGAACTTTGTCAATGGGCTCTAAACCAATTAAACGAAGATGAAGACCTTTAAATATGTGATGTTCTGTGATGAGTCGACTGTCCACAAAAAGGGATTCGTTAACATTTACGATTTTCATTATTATGACACAGTAAATCCTCGTCGTACTCAAAATATTTACTCCCAGTACCGTTGGTCCCTAAACGTTTGGGGAGGAGTCCTCGGAAATCATGTGATCGGACCATTTTTCTTTGATAGGCCTCTAACTGAAAGAATATACGTTGAGTTTTTACAGAACGAGCGTATTGGGTTGCTGGACGATGTTCCTTTGGCGGTTATACGGCGTATGTGGTTACTGCAAGACGGTGCACCCACGCATGGAACAATAGATGTTCGTAATCATTTGGATGCAGTGTTTCCACACCAGTGGATTGGAAGAGGAGGGGAAGTTAATTGCCCGCTAGATCCTCTGATCTCACACCGTGCGATTTCTTTTTGTGGGGATATGTTAAAAACAAAGTTTATGCAGATCCACCAACTACAGTGCAGAATATTCAAGAAAGGGTCATTGCGGCATTCAGAACAGTCACACCGGAAATACTAGCCAAAATTGAAGATTCAACAAAATGGCGGACATTTCGAACACCTTTCGTAATGTCTATTTTTTATGTAACGGTATGTTAATTTAATTGTAAAAAACATATTTATTATTAATAATATTAGTCAATATAATTTTAAGTGTTCATTGCTGTAAATATTTTATGTTGAAAAAATATAACAATTGACAATAGCCCAATACCTAAAACAGGTGTTCAAGCAAACAAACCTAAATATATCTTAAACCGTTAGAAATACAAAGAAAATATGTTACACCAAATTGTAAAATAATCAAATTTTGCTTCTGATGACAAAAAGCAAAACTAAAACACAAAAATTATTAACATTTTTGTTTTAAAGATGCACGAACAAATTTCCAAAGCCTTCTTAGACTTTAACATTGTGTAATTCCACCAAAARTTAGAAAATAGCAAATATTTACAAAACCGTAAGAGATAGACCCTAATATACCTCAATAAAATCGAATGGGATTTAAATTGTGGTTCTGATAATGAAAATAAAAATATACCGTTCTATTTAATAAAATCAAGTTAGCCATGATCAAATATTCCAAAATTTAAATATTCTTATTAGGTAACCATTTTAGTTCAACTAAATTCTTGAATATCAAAAATAAAGCCCATTTTATGCCCTATTTAACGAAAAAAACTGCAGTCTTCTAATGTTTTTAGTTTCAGAGATTTCGAGCGCACTGCAAATGTCAAATTTAACAAAAAAATTAAAATATCTCCAAAACGGCACAAGACAGACCACATGTGTTGTTAAGTAACTGACCTTTATTTTCGATAAGGAATTAAAAAATGCAAAAATATACAGGGTGTTCCGTTTAAAAAAATAAAGTTGGTGGCTGTCCAGGAAAATTGGGACACCCTGTATATGTGAAAATAATTTTAAAATGTAAAGGAGATAATTTGATAACGGTTTTGTTTGGAAAGTTTTTGAGTATCTTCAAATCCAACAGAGCTATACAGGAATTACGCTAGCTCTGGACACCCTGTATATAAAACAAAGCCTAGTGCCCCTTTTTGCTGCTGTCAAAATCTCTTCCAACGGCGTAGCAGTCCAAAGAACTTGGTTAAAAACATTACAAGAAGCTTAATTTTGGAAAGTCTCTTTAAAATTTATATTATTTAGACTATCTTTTATACTGAATTACATTGAGTTTTCCTGTAGAAACGATAAGTTGAAAGACACTGTATCAAAAAAAAGTAAGCAGTCTTCATTTAAAGCTAAAGAGTAAATTATGTAGCCTACTTTTTTACCAAAACCACAATCAATTTAAAACGAATAACTTTATACCAAATTCGTATAACGCTAAAGTTGGTCTTGATAGTACCTTTGTGTAACGATAGGGTTCATAAATAAGATTACGTTCAAAAACCAACACTAAAACCGAGAATTACGCAAAAACTAAATGCCAAAAAAATATATTCTGAACGCTGTCGACCAAACGCGGACCGTAGCGTTACGTCCAGCTCGATGCGACGCGATTTACGAAAACCTAAATGCCGAACTAAATACTTTTGAACACCCCGCCGCAAAAAATCCAATGTTGATTCGTCCTAAATGAACGTGTGCAAGGAAACGAAATAATGTAAGCATATCGAATTAACTGCTACTACACTAGTTGCGAAAATTCAAAGGCTAACACGACACAACAACAATTTAAATTTAAATTAACGTTCGCCAGTTCTAATTCTTAAGTTTCAAAATTTATGACGTCAACAACATTCAGAAGGTAAGTATAGGATTATTGTAAAAAAATATATTCAAAGAAACTCTAGAAAGATTGTACTCATCACTAGTCTTGCAGGTACGCTGACTCTCCGTGGATGACGATGAAGACAACTGCGAATGTTCACGAAACAGATCCCCAAATTGGTGCTCGAAGAGAAATCCGACACAAGCGACAAGCCGATTTGGTATTAATTACATCACCACGAACTAATACACTAAAAACTCGCGGCAACCAATTTGCTGAATAGCAATAACAATTTTTGTTTGCACACAACGAACTACAGCGGTTCACGTTCGATCGATCAGTGTACGAACATTGTGAGTGGTAAACCCGTACAGCGAGATAGCGACAAAAAAGGGAACAAAAAAAACGACTAAAAACTTGGAAGACAAAGGTTGTAAACAGCGGCTCCACTCGGCAACAATAATACGGAAATACGATGAGTTCGAATGAATGTTATATTTATTATTATTTATAATAAATTTTGCAGACGAAAGAAAGTATGCGTTACAATAGTACTGTAGTAAAATGGTTGCTTTAAGAACATACGTGATTCAAGTTGAACTTGTGTCAGGCAAATTTTGAGGTTCTTCGTCTTTGACAAAGATTACAGGTGTAATCGAAACGTCAGACTATTAACTTTTTGTCAGTGTTTTCAAGAGACAGCGATCTATCCGACAAAATATTATCTTATAAAACACAATATAGTTTTACAGAAAATTCTTTCTACAAAATATCCAGTAATTATTCCCGTACAAAAACCTCGTTAGATGGTCCGTATAGCCCTGAAGAAGACGTAACAACGATTAATAACATAATTGCATCAATCGATATCATCCTTATTTGTTTCTATTTCATGAAACATAAGGGTGAAGATACCTTCGGCGCGTTTTTAAAACGACCCACAAGCATATTCGTTTTACCTCAATTCAATTAAAGGTCCAATATTAGCGTTCAGGGTTGTAAATGCCTTCCACATTTGGGAATGCCATCGAGAGTGACTTACAGCTTCGGAAATTGAAATAAGTTTGGGCGCATTAATTTGAGTAAGTTTGCAGGATTATCGTGTGAAATTGAATTAAATTGCTCGTGAGATGTTTCGGAAGCCTGAGAGATGGTAATGCGGAAATGCGCGAGTAAAATGTTATATCATTCTAAGTTTGTTTAATCTAACACTTCACGGTTCATCTCCGCTAGCGTTGTTGGTTCGATTAACATAACGTGAAGTTTGAGAAACTTTACCGTCACTTTACCTATAGATTGGTTAAGTTTTAAAATTTCTCTAATTTTGGAGAATGGAAAACGAATAAATGACGTTATGAAAGAAGGGGTTCTTTAGTAGAAACATGTATCAGTTGGGTAGTTTAGAATTAGCGTATCTGCATTATGATTACTTTTTTATAATATACACATTTGATAAATAATACTAATAATAAAAGCAACGAGTTTAGTGTAAAAACGACCTCCAATATCAGGCTTTTGAGGGATTCGGTTAATAAAAATGACATTCTTAATTTTTTTAAATAATATAAGCAATGGGCTTCAAGACACAAAAACTTCTAATTTATACATTTACGACAAAACAATATAACGGACGTGCCTGGGTCAAAAATTGTGGTCTTACAAACAAACATCGGGAGAAGGGGTCTACTTACCCTAATGGTCGTCTACAAAGCACTGAATTTGTATGATAAGTAGACTGCATAGTGCAATAACGATCAGAAGGACCCTTAAGATGGGTTGGGGCGGAGAATTTATTGACGACAGTGACGATAAAGATTTCATACCAAAGTGGACTTTGCCAAACAAGTGGTCTTTTATATTTAAAGTCTAACTACCAACACATGTGTTTTTTTTTAAATTATTTTTCTTCGTTTTTACCCAAAAGCTAGCCTGGGTTAACTACATAGGGAACAAAACCGAACAAAAATATCAAGTGTACAAGGAACAAAGGATAAATACTAGTTAGAGCAGCAAAGCAAAAGTATTGAGAGGTTTTTGGTTATAAATTGGAAAGCAATGCTCAGACAAACCAAAAACTATTCTACCGCATCTTAAGATAACTGAGAAAAGGAAAGGAAAAAAGTGTAATTTGCATCAAAAATAAACAGGGATTAGAGAAAAAATGACATGGTGGAAGGAGTATTTTTAACACATTCTTTGTGAAACTGAAACTTTGTGAAATAATTAGACACAAGAGGACTATTACAACAATCTGAAGAAGTAATAACAGGGAGATATAAAGAGGACCATTAGGAAATTAAAAAAAGATTCTCAACAAATACCAGAAAACTGGAAAGCATAAATAATCGTTTCTCTATTCAAGAAGGGATCTACTGCTACATGTGAAAATTATAGGGGCATTACTTTACTGTGTGTGTCACCAAAAATCCGTGAAGCCATATTGGGAGCAAAATTAAGGGAATTAACAAGAAAAGTTACATCAGACACAAAGTGGGTTCAAAAAGAGACATAGTGTGCAGGACCATATATTTACAACGATGCAAGCCATATACATACTACAGCAACATGGTCAAGTATATTGTGTTTTTATTAACATCGAAAAACTTTTAATATAATTCCAAGAAACATGGTGTAGGAATGTTTAAGGAAATAGACGATAAGCTCATGAAGCTTATAAAGAGTATGTACAGAAAATAAGAAATTATGTCAGGTACAGCAATAGCCACTCAGATGAGTTCATAACCAAGGGAAATTGAGACAGGGGTGGGTCCTGAGTAGTGACTTTATTGTCGTAATGGACGAAGTGCATAAGAAATGTAATCCTAGAATGAATAAACTCTTTATCAGGCATCGTAATTTCGAGAGAACTGTATTTATATGGCTAAAGCTGAGGGAGAACTACAACACAATATTAACGTATAGTTCTACTACGTTGCGGCATTAAAATAAACACTGACAAGTCGAAGGTGATGCGTATTGCACCAGAATACCAAAACATTCAGATTAGAGTAAGGTGAAGTCTTCGACAACCAGAACAAACAAGAACCTGAAATCAATGTGAGAATAGGCAAGGCTGCAGCGTGTTTTATGCGGAGGGTTTTTGAATAATAGAGAGGTTTGGACAAAACAAAATTAAGCGTCTTCAAGACAGTGCTCATTTATGGGTGCAAATCATGGGTGTTATCTGAGGTACTCCGCAGTAGAATATAAGCTTTGGAAATTAAATTTTTAAGAAGAATACTAGGAATCACAAGACTAGATCGAGTCAGAAATATTCTAACGAGAAAGGAATTAAAAGTAGAATGTTGTCTAGCAGCAATTGAGGAAAACCAATTAAGATGGTTTGGACACTTAATACGAATGCAGAATGGTAGATAAATACTAAGAGTGTGGGAAGCCATAAGTACACACAAGAGGAAAGGAAGACCTAAAAAGAACATGGGACAGCTGTATTATGACAATACTGAACGAGAAGCATATAAGCTGGTTGATGCAAGAATTATAACTAGAAACAGAATTGAATAGCGAAAATTTATAACTAGTGATCTGAAATACGAATGATATACTTATACTCCACACTCTTGAGAGCATATGGAGCTATGATTATATGATTATGATTATCCAAGTTTATAAAATGTTTTGTTAACTATATTGCCTGCTTAAAAAGTTTGTATTTTAAAAGACAGCAAATAAAAAGCGACCTGTTGAGCTTTTTCGCGAAAACATTATATAACTAAACAAACGCTTTATTTACGGATTTTTCGACGTGCTCTTTTACAAAATATTTGCTTAAAATTTTACTAAACCTTGACAAAAAAACCTACTTAAATAATTACTGATACTTTCAGTTGGCATGAAAAAAACAGAGACGTTTATGGTTTTCACTTAAATAACTATGTCGAGATCTAATGCCTTGCTTATTCCCATGCTGCACATCTAAATAACTGTCTCTATTAGTTCCACGATGTACATTATCGCCATAATGGCATGTCAGACCTGCATTCGCTGTTATGAACGCCGCCTAATCTGAGCAAGACATGTACGCAAGTTGAGTTAACAAGCTCTTAACCAACTTGTAACAGAACTCTAGTGCTGAAGCACACGTATGAAGTTGGTGCCTAATTGCGTGGTCGGGCGTGACAGACTTTAATTCGGGGTTGCTACCAATTATATTATATTATAATAATTTCATTTTTTACTTTTTCTGTACTGTTATTTCTACCTTTGTTATGAGAACGTATATTATGAAGCCTATTAAGCTGTAGGGCGTTAATAATATATCCACTTATAATGCTCTATCATCCATGTATGTTGTAACTTTGACATAGTTTGGAAAGAAAGAAAGAAAACGCAATTTAACCAAAACACTTTATTAACTAAGCACAACAAACTCATAATGGACCGACATTATTTTCAAAATCGACGTAAAGAATGAGTGACAATGCTAAGAGGTAGGAAATGGAAATACACGATATTATTATTAAAAAATAAACACCATTTTAGATGTAAATACAACTTGTTTTGTACTTGACAAAAAAATTTATGAACTATTTTAACTGTATGTATTTAAGTACAAATGTACTGGCAAATTAAATTGCTATCCACTGTGGTATAACAAAAATGTCATCGAATGTCCAAAACAATAGTTATTTTTGTATCTACTCTCGGCAAAATAGCTTCCATTCTTGAACCCCAAAGCATTTCGCATTCGAGATACATACAAATTTTTTTCGAAAACTGCAATGATATGAGTTAATTGTATGTATAACATTTAATTTATATTTGAAATCCTTTAAACTACTGTTTGAATTAAGACATTGGAGGTGTGGTGGCGTTGCCTGTCTTAACGATAGCAACCTAATAAACAATAAACATTGTCAGAAAAAGTAATTTCAGAATTATAATATATTGAATTATTAATATTCTAAAGGGTGTGAAAAAGTGTTTAATTGAAAATGAGCTCGGAAAGTGAAGAGGAGCATTTACCAGGAGAAGTAGTGGAAACGGCGCAAAGTGCTGCTTCACAATTAATCCCCAAAAAATTATCGAAACAATACGAGATAGCCTACAACGAATTTAAAGCGTGGTGCAGTTCAAAAAAAGTTCAAAAAGGGTCCGAAGAGGTATTATTGGCATATTTCGAACAMAAAATTAATACAGTTAAGCCTTCGACGTGATAGTCAGTATATTCAATACTAAAATGTACACTGAATGCTAAAGAAAATGTAAATATCATAAAATTTTCGAAACTACCATGTTTGAAAAGCAAATCAGTTAGATACCGTCCAAAAAAAGTCCAAAGATCTAACGAAAGAGGAAATTGAGAGATTTTTACAACATGCAAGTGATAGTAGATTTCTGCTAGAAAAGCTAATTTAAATTAATATAAATCTATTAACTTATCTAATTCTGAGCAACTTTTCAGGTTATTTTAATTATTGGTGTTTGTGGAGTTTTGAGAAGAGATGAGCAACTGAAAATTATAAGAAATCCTGATTCCAAAACTCATTCTCCGAGATGTTTTGTGATTTCAAGTCCAGATCAAATAAAGATCTAAAGATACTACAAGTCGAAGGTATTTTGTTAAGTATGTCAAAAAAAAATTATGCAATTTGCATTGTATGATATTTAAGATAAATTTATGATTCACCTAGTTAACAATATCCAATACGCCCCATAGTGGATATGTACTGATGTATACATTTTTTTCAAATTAACAAATAAAACTGTTGTAGTTTAATGTGAGTCCTTTAGGGAATCCCCGGTTTCTTTAGCTTTAGCAAGTATCTATAAATAGTTTTGTGTGCTAAAGGAGTAAGAACGAACATGATTAGGGCAATTACAACATCTTGAAAACAGTAAGATATTTTCTCTATACTTTATTTATAAGTGCATTGAAAAAATGTTGAAGAAACAAGAGATCCTCAAACTTCAAGTAATGCCATATAAAATAACTGAAGTATGAGGATTCCCGCCTAACGAAATTGCGTTCATTCAGACCCAAGTCGCGATCAAGGGATCGTTATTATCCTTTATCCTGATGGAGGTAATGCGGAATCGTCTTCCCGGAACAACCGCAGACAGAGAGGCGAAAGCAAAAGACGGCAGCAGGCGAATGCGTTAAACCATTAAATAACACGCTGTCGCAGCATACTGCAACTCGAATCGATAAAATTATAACGCGTTCTAGCGGAAATGTATATTAATGAACGCAGCAGGTTAGTTAAACAAGCGAGTGTCTGTAAAATGGTGAGAATTTCCCGGCCAAACGGCTGATGAATACAGATTAGCTGGGAAAACAAGAAAAGTCGATTAGTGGACGCTCCACCTCTCAACCAATTAGCGTAGATGTTCGAATGAATATCGTTCAATGTTGGAATCGTTCTTCTACAAGAATATCGCGATGAGGCGGTTTTTTCGTACTGATCGTTGCAATGAAGCCCAAAAACATCTGGGAGCTAGTTCTATGAAAGAAGTTGTTTTAAGTGTTGGTGGAAACTATGATGAGAAGCTTCGAAGCTAAAGGACGCAGTTCTACGTCTTCTTCTTCTGTCTTCAAACGTTTCACCTGGCAAACTTACCCCTGAAGATGCCCGCCACAATGTAGGCGAAACGTCTGGAGACGAAGAAGAACGGCCCTGCAGGTTGGAAGCTTCAAATGATTATGTCAAATTGTTTTAAATTAATATCACACATTTTTGTGTTATTAATGCGTTAAAATTTTCTCCTAGAGCCTATTTCAAGCATCTGCATCTCCAAAAGCCAATGCTGCTTTTTTGTGACATCTGATCCGCTATTAGACGTTTTAGTTATATATCCGGATCCCTTCTACCATTGTGGTGTAGCGTCTTCTTCTATTCTTCCACAAATTTTTTCCATTTCTTTTTATCTACACATAACTTTTGCGCTTCGTGCCATGTTATATTTTTCTTCTGCAATGTTCTTGCAATTACGTTGTACCAGGTGTCTTTCGGTCTTCCTCTACTTCTTCTCTGTACGTCCCTTGCTTCCCACACACTTTTAACTTTTCTATCATATTCATTCTATATTCAAGTGTCCCCACCATCCAAACTACTTCTTTTCTATTTTATCCGCTAAAGGTTGCAATTTCAATTCCTTTCATACGTCTTCATTGTGGACTCTGTCCCATCTTGTGATTCCTTTTATTTTTCTCAGAAATTTCATTTCCATTGCTTGAATTCGGCTACGTAGTTTATTGTTTAGGGTCCAAGTTTCACATCAGAATGTAAGCACCGATATATACATTGACTCGTAAACTGTGATTTTTGTTTTCCTTGATACTTCCTTTTTACCAAGAAGTTTTTTGTAAATAGCATAATACATGTTTGCTGCTTTCTGTATTCTGTCTATTATTTCGAGTTTTTCGTCTCCTTTACAGCTGATATTTACTCCTAAGTATTTGAAGCTTTGTACCTGTTGATTGTGTGCGTTGTTCACAGTTAGCATTAGCCTTTCTTCGTTTATTCCTACAGACATTACTTTAGTTTTTTCACAGTTTATTCTCATATTGTATTTGCTTAATGTAATATTCCATATTTGGAGATTATATTGCATGTCCGTTGCATTTTTGGCAAATATAACTATGTCGTCTGCAAAATCACATTCACTGATCTCAATTATTTTAAGATGTCTGTATCCTATTTGTAGTTTTTTTACTCTTCCCCTTATTTCCCTCATAATATCATCCATCAATACATTAAACAGTAATGGACTTAATGCACCTCCTTCCCAGTGTGCACACATATGTATGTTATATAACTCAGAAAGCACAATCAAATTTCAAAGTTACGTTACTCTTTTACGTTTATTATATATCTCTATGCTAAATATGAAGCACTTCTCTCAAGTGTAACTATGAGATATTTATGAAATGTTTCGGAATCATATTGTAATGTGTCTAATATGTGCCGAGTTTTATATATCTGTAACGGAACCTTGTTAAGTTTATATTTATGTTGCTCGCAAATGCTCTCAGAGATGTAACGATGTGACATATTATTTATATAATGATATACATGAGTCAAGCTAGTTAAAATTATTTGTTATATTGTTACTTGTTTTATATTTCCAATATCAGTAAGATATCAACATGTAAAAATTGTTTAATTTGAAAAAAATAATTTTAATTAAACTCATTATTGCCAGAATATAAGTAATGGTCTATACTATACATATTACAGCCGCATAAGTGTAAAGTATAAGTTAGCTATTTTATATTTATTATGCTTTGGGAGTATAGTTAAAATGCTATTTAACATTTCACAAATATTATGACAAGGTACATATAAATAAAGAACATTACTGATATGATATGAGGCGTGTAAACTATTTATTATATAAATTATATGGACTCTGCTACGTTACGGTGATGTACCATAAATATAATAACGTTCGTGGTCTATGCCCACGCAAGCGCAGATTTGCAGCTTGTGAGTTTTGTAGGTTAGGGAAAAAGAAGTAGGAAGTGCGAGGTGGCGAGGTGTACTTGTGTGGTTGTGATAGTTTATTCAATTGTTTTATTAGGTTTATTCCCAAGCTTCTTCAAAAAGGTAAGTTACTCTTAAAAAACATTGAGTTATCATTAACATGAGTATGCATTTTTTAGTATTCAACCTACGTATAACCTCACTTTTTATTTGCCGCGTTTTGTGTAGTAGATCAGTTGTTTGGCTTCAGTGAGAATTGTTTACTTTATGCTTAGTTTGACTGCACTAACGTTTTGTTTTTCGTTATTTCAGAAGTTGTACAAACAGTAACTGTTCGACTTCAGTTCTGTTTAAATAAACTGTTTATTTAAACAGAACTGGAGTTGAATTTAAGCAGCGGTTGCCTTTACCAAAACTCCATTTGCAGAGGGAAAAATAGTTGATTACGTATATACCTAAGAATTATTACATTATTATTATTATGTCAGTATTTTATGTAAAAGATTTTCTATTTATTTTATATCCTTATAGATTTTTGTTAGCGAATGTAATGTTGTGAATAAAGTTTTTTTTTGAACTAGTTCTTGTTTATATGTATACCTATAATGTGTTCATATATGAAGTTATGAAATAGTAAAGAACATCAAAGGTACAAGTGCATTTTTAAATTAGTAATACCTAGAATTTATTTTATTAGTTTGTAACTTAACCTAAATGAAAAGTATATGTTACACATATATTACCTTTATATATCTGATATATTACAGTTTTACTTTTCTGATACATTAAGCAGACCTCAACATGATGCTGACATTGGAAGGATCATAAATGTTACATTCTGTGTTAAAAAACACATTACATTATTAGACGATGTTTCCTTTGCTATATATCATACATGTGTATGTTACAAAATTGTGTTCACTGGGTTGTTTTGGTCCTTCTCTGATTTCAAATTCTGCTGATTTAGCGTTATTTATTCTGACGTAGCTGGTGTCTTTTTTATATGTGCTTCTTATTGCCACTATTAATTTTGGGTCTATTCCTCTGTCCAATAAGCTTTTCCATATTTTGGTCGTGATGCTCTATCAAATGCTTTTTCTAGGTCTGTGAAGGCCATGCATACTGATTTTCCCTGGGCATGTAGTTTGTTTATTATATGCTGAAGGGTAAAGACGTGGTTCTGCAAGCTTCTACCTTTTCTAAAGCCGCTTTGAGGTTCCAAAAGTTGTTGTTCTAGGCTATCCTGCAATCTTGTGGCCAACACTCTTTCATATACTTTTTCCGCTACGCAGAGCAATGTTATTCCCCTGTAATTTTGGCAATTCTTCTTGTCTCCTTTCTTGTATAATGGCAAAATTACACCTTTTTGCCAATCTGTTGGTAGTGAAATATAATAATAATAATAATAATAATAAAGTTATTTATTGTGCAAAATAATGTACACAAAAGGTAGGAGATTTAACGTCAGTCTTTCTACCACTCCCGCGTTAACAACAAATATACATGAAAAGCGTTATATAAAAAACTAACATACAAATCATTTCAATTGTTACTGAGTTACTGAGAAAACTATGCCTAAGACGACGACTGAACTCCGCCAGTGGCAGCTGTACGATATCAAAAATTTTATTCAATAATGTAGGAGCTATGTAACCATAACTACCCTCAAATTTTGATGTGCGATGTTGAGGCACGGTAAAAGAATTATATCATTGACATCATGAATTTGAGAGCGTCTCACAAGAATATCTGTTAGATAAGAAGGTACCCTATTAGTATAAATCTTATACAATAGTATGCTATACAAGTATTCCATTCTGAGATTCATTTTTGGTTCATTTAAACGATTTAAATATGTAGTGATGTGCTCTTTGAATGGAACCTTACACACGTATCTTATACAAGCATTCTGGACACGTTGAATTTTTAATTGATTGTTACTTGGGCATAAAATGATAGTAAACATGAGAACAATAATCTACATGAGGATAAATTAATGCCTTTACTAATTTCAACTTTACATTATCTTCCAAGATGTTCCTTAAGCCGTACATGGTTTTTAATTTAAAAAGAGATATTTTGTACACTTCTTGGCAATGTTTGTTAAAACACAAACTTCTATCAAAGACGACAGCCAAATTTTTAGTAGAGTCTACCCAATCAAGCACAGTTCCATCAATAGTAACACTATAATTTGAACACACAAGGTCACTGCAAATGCTTTGGACCATGGTTTCTGCACCACTTGGAAGACAAATTTAAATCATGATTAATAGCAGCTATTGTATTATCAACATCTCCTGTGATACAAGCTGAGCGTCATCAGCATAAAACTGAATCTGTGAACTAAACAAAGCTGCAGGCAAATCAAAAGTATACAGTAAGAAAAATATAAGCCCCAAATACTACCCTGAGGAAAGCCACTTCTAGTTTCTTTTAGATCTGAGTGTAAAAAGATCCCTTAATATTATTCTCTGCATCCTGCCGTAGAAATAGCTTGAAAACCATCTCTGTGCGACCTGGTCAAAACCTACTTAACTCAATTTTGCAATCAACAATTCAAAATTTATGAGGTCAAAGGCTTTACTTTGATCCAACAGTATAAGGATAGTACTGTTGGATCGGTCCATAGTTGTAGCAATTTCATTGGTCACTCTGAGCAGAGCAGTTGTGGTGCTATACCCCGAACGAAACCCTGACTGCACAGGCGGTAAAATAGAATTTATATTCAAAAATTCATTAACCTGATCACACACCATACGTTCCAACAATTTAGAAAATCCAGGCAAAATACTAATAGGCCGCAAGTCATTATAAGACGAAGGAGACGAGACCTTTGGCAGGGGTATAAGGTTAGCAGATTTCCACGTTTGAGGAAACACGCCAATCTCAAGGGAAACGTTAAATATGTGTTTTACAACATTTAAACAATATGGCATTACTAGATCTATCATTCTAATATTAATTCCGTCAACACCATATGCATTAGACTTGATCAATCTTAAACTACTATAAATATCTGCGTCCTCGATTTTCCTAAGTATGAAAGGACCATTATTTAATTTATTATGCCTGTAAAAATGTAGGGTATCAAGGTCAACCTCGGTTTGTCCAGCAACTTCAAGAAAAAATCATTTATTGCCTCAGGGTTTAGCAGATCCTCGAGCAAATTTCCATTTGACTTTACTTTTGTGGGGACACCAAGTTGGCTAAAATGTTGCCACAACTTTTTATTGTTATTTTTACTCATTGTGACTATACGCTTTATGTAAGCTTGTTTCTCCCGTTTAATTGCTATGCTGGTATATTTTTAAATAACAAAGTACACTGCACCGTTTATTCTCTTCAATATCTCATGGGCCTTGTCAGTAAGTTGTTGTTCCAATATGGACGTTTTCATCCATAAGAGCATTAATGTTCGTGGTTCTGTTAAGTTTATTGAAGCAAGATTTTATTAAATCGCAGTTTCTAGTGGTGTATGCATGGTAGTAAGAATAGTTGTTAATTTTGGCCTAAACGTATCCACAGCACTTGAAAATATGTGGGTAAAAATAGTCACCAATAAATATAAGTTTATATCTGAACTTTCTGAAGCAAATCTCGAAAATATTTATTATCTTTGATAAGCATGCCTAAGCTCCTTGGCTCACATTTCCAATTAAGCAGCTAATTAGAGCAAAGAGGGATACTCAAATATAAATGGTAGACTTGTCAGTCTGGCTTCCGTACTTCTCTCATTACTACAATAACACTTTTTATGACTGATGATATGATAAGAGCAGTAAATTATAAACTCTCAATAGTTTTAGTATCAATTAATTATTTACAAGCTTTCGAAAAGTTCAACCACTCGTTGCTCTGTGTAAAGCAAAATGGTTGGTTTTAGTGCATAAGTACTAATGTCTAACTTCTGTAAATAAAACCGTATGTATTATTTGGTCCCACATAAGTGTGGCACGCGAGAAAATGCTTTGAACTGTGGAATAATAGGCCGTTACTAAAATTTTAGTCGATACTACTTCTTTTAGTTTGCGTAAGGTGAAGAGTTTTTAGCTAGTAGCCTAGCCCTAGCAATTTAATGAACTCAGCTACTGTTGGAACTCCCATTAGCGAAAAATGATATTTTGTGCCTGTGCCGTTTTTTATGAACCGTTGAGGGATCTTGATAAAATACTCTGCATGATTTGTAGATCCATCAAGTACAAAATTTTTAAACGTTGTCTGAGATATACCTTCAAACTGTAGTGGAAAGCAGGGTGTTCATTGAAATTGTTATAAGATAGCAAAAAATAAGTTATCAGTAAGCTTCCTAGATAAAAATTACAAGTCATTGTTAATTAGATTATTTATTGAATAAAGGAATAAAACATGATAACAATGAAAGGCAATTCAAACCATTTGTTAAATACGGATATCACGCCTTTGAATAACCCACTTATCGGAATAATAAAGTCAAAAATATAATAAAAACAATTTCTTTTCCCACACCGCACAAATCTGTACCTATCTATGTTTACGATATGTTCAAATGTCTTTGCTGTTTTAATTTAGTCATGATAGTTAAACCACCAAAGTTTGGAAGTAGGATCATAAAAAAGTGTTTTACTTTTGTTATTTAATGACTTCCAAAAAACTCTACTAGTCATTATTAAGAAGATATTTTTGTTGAAAATTGATTAAATGTAATGAGCAGTCATGACCACCTGTAGATATTCATCGAATTACAAGGATACTCTTAATTGTACATTAAAAACCCTTTCTGAAAGCCAAATATTATTTTTGGTACCACTATGCTATTTCCGATGGTTTACCATACTTAGTTTTAGAACAGTATGTTATATTCACTAATTGTCAAGCAATAACGCGTTGGTAAGTAACTGCATATTGTTCCAGTTTTGACAACAAATAATAGCAACGATGCTATCTATTTATTTATATTAAAATGAAAGGTACAATTATTAATTAATTAGTAAAAGCAAACTTATCGTCTACCGTTTGTATTACGCGTACTAACAGAAAGCTCAGAATACGAAACAGCAGAACTCGAAACAATGTTGGCGGACGGCTTATCATTACGTAAATTTTTTTCAGAAAATTCTAATTATTTTTAATAGAATTCTCGACATAACTTTCAGCAACATGCTAAAAATTCCAACCACCGTGTTTTTTAATTAATAATAATTTGAACATTTTCGAGATACGTTCTTAGTTGACACCTTTGTATCCTCCAGCATTGACATCGATCGGTAAATTCTCTATACTGTTCTTGATACTTAATATACTATTTCAGTGTTGCAGATTTTGAAGTTACTGTACTTTAAAGTGATCGATATATCAAATTCACGCTTAAATTAATCGAAGAATCAAAAAAAATACAGGGGGTTCCGTTTAAGGAAGTCTGAAAATATTTTTATTCGATTGGTACTATGTACCTATTTAAATCAGTGTGCCAAGATTTTCAAAGTTTATTGTACCCCAATAACTAAAGATTTTCATTCGAATAGTTACGCTATGCACAGAAAATATGATTTATTTTATTTTCTATGGATGCCTATTAATTTAATATTGTTATTATTATTAATTCTACAAGTGTACTTATTTACGCGTCATTTATAAAATTGTCATTTTACGTGGACCAATAAATAGGTAAGCTTGTGATTTTTCGTTTGCGTGTATAGTGAGATGTCCTAGAACCCAAAAACCCCAACATACCTCGTCGTAGATGAAATTGTCAATCTCCTCCAGCGGCCTCCCGTACAACTTGGAAGGAAACGGTTCATACTTCGCCGGCAGCCTCGACCCATCCTCCACACTCAACTTCCTCCGCGGCTGGAAACCGTACTCGCGCACCAGCTGCACAGTCTTCCTCTCGAGCCTCTCCAGCGACTCCTTCGTGAACGGCCTCACCTGGCTCTTGTTGCCCTTCGCCGTCGGCGGCCTCGGCGGGTCCGAGTACCTCTTCGCCGGCGGCGGCGGCTGGGGCGGCACCTCCAGGTTGGTCTCGGGCCCGCATGGGTACGACAGAGGTCTCTTCTTGGGCGTCCTCTCCGTGGGTGCGGGGGGACCTGGGGGAGCGTCTTCGTAGGGCGGCGGGGGCTCGAGGTGGTGGTGCGGCGACGCGTCCTGGGGACGGTCGGGCGAAACGTCGGCGGGGGGCGACCCCGGCGGGGGGGCGCTCATGTCGTCGCGTGCGGTCGTTAGGGGGCGCGGTGGGCCCCGTGGCCTCCTGCGGGGTGCGACATGGCGGGCGTCTCGCGGGGAACTGCGGCCCGGCGCGAGCGGCCGTCACGACGCGCGGCGGCGGCGGCCGTCAGGGGCGGCGTAATAAATGGGGCGCCCGGCCGAGGGGTGGTCGATTGCTTGATTGACGCATTCTTGGAAATACTGCTAAGTCTTGTAGATCGGCCGAAGCTTAAGGGTCGTTAACCTACATTAAATAGATCACTAGCAGTTTTTTGGTTGCATATTTTGAACATGTAGACACTGGTAGTATAAATCCGGATCGCCAGATTTGCAACACTGGCAACCTCGTGCTAACTCGTAGTGGTTGAAAAACAAAAACTTTTTTACATATGTTTTGGAGTTTCAACAAATATCTCATAAACTCGTCGCCCTGGAACAAAAAGGTTCTTACCATGGGCGTACCGAAGAGTACTAACTACTTTAATTACTTTAATTCCATCATTAAAACGAAGGTAGCAAAACATTTTTGTAAATATATTTGACTTATCTATGTAAATTTTTCTTCATTGGCTCAGTAACAAATATTCATTTGCTATCTTAACAGATGACGCCGGTGATCCAAATATTTACAAGTTTCAATTTTAAGACAACGTTGGATCACACAAGTGTAGGCTGAAGAAGGAAAAGCTTCTGCAATTACATTTTCTTGGCAGAATCTTCACCCTGTCATCCGTGCTCGTTGTCCATAACAACATTGTAGTGATATTTAGTTAGAAAATTTCATAATGCGTTTTATGTCTGTAAAGCCATGATTGATCTACGAAACATGGAACCAAGATACAATTGACTAATTTGTAACAACTGCAATATTTTTCGTAGACATTAAAGATGTTATAAAAGCACAATGAACCAAGGATGCAGTGTACAGTAGCACTTTCACATCAAGCTCACGGACACCAAAAAGTTCATTTAAATTGGAAAATGATGAATTATACCAACTGAAATACAGGGGTAAAAGCTTGCTTGCTTGAAATTCTAGACCAAAATGATCAGTTGTGAAGATTCAAGGGGGTTAAGATTTTATATAACTATAAATTCCAGTATTTTCCTTTGGGTAGATGTACAGAGGTCGGCACATATTTATTTGGCTCTACAATGAGCGGTTGTCCATGGCAACAAATTCCGAAAAAACTGTTACTCTTCAATCTTGATAACAATATTCACATCCCGAGCCTGCTGTGTTTGCATAATTCCACTTTATTGCATTACAATCAAATTCACAGGTATGCAGAAGTAAGCCTTATTTATTGACGGACCAGAAAAATCATAGACCGAAGCCTGCGCAAGAAGGCCAACTCTGGGCCCTTCCAATTTCCCATACATTTAGCTGGTTAATTATGTGTGTACACCTAAAAATTGTCTTATTTGCGAAATTGTAAATACAGTAAAATTTATAGGCAAGTGTATTTCACAATTTTCATCCAGAACTCATATTTGACCCTTGCAAATGACCTTCTCTAATAAGTCGTTGTGAAATGGTTTCCAAGCTTAATCGATGCCATGTGCGTTTTGAAGCTGGAACTCCAACATATGTACTTGTTGTTACGAATTGTTGCCTTAGGGCGGATATAGCTTTAAAAGACTATCTTGGTCAGGATGAGTCATAACACGATTTCTGCATAGTTCAGCTCTTCTACCTTTCCCTATAAAGATTGTTCAACTAACTACTGTTATATGAAATCATATCAGAATCTGTCATATATTGAGTGATAACTCTAACTTTTGTACCAAATTACTAAATTTGCATTACATTTTAACAATTAATACAAAAAACAAAAAAAAATCTAAAAATCCATCCGAACTAGCGTTTATCAAAGTCAATTTATGTAATATAAGCTTTAGGAATCCAGTAAGAGCATTATCAGCACGAATTAAAACCCGGTGTGTTGTTAAAAATGCAACTAAATATATTTCAGTTTATTTAAGTGGCCGAAAAATATTTGATAAAAGTATAGAAGAGTAGTGATTGGTCACATTAGCAAATTTAGTGTAATCGAATCACATTACTGTAGAGCCGACCTACAGAGACCATATTTGGTATCTACTTTAACCATTTAAGAACTGAAATCTTGGTCATTTTGGTTTAGACCGCGTCTGATTTTATAATAAGGTCGACGTTTTGCCCGCACTTCTAAGGAGCTTCATCAGGACGAGGATAAAGTGCATGATAGAAACTTAACGCGAGAAACACGTTCGAACTGAACCAACTGAACTCCTAGAATTGAAGAAGAACTTAATTCGATGCTTTAGAATCCAACAGTACCTCAAGATATCAGGAAAAAGCTAGCTCCAAAGTAAGCGAAAAGCCCTCGTCTATACGGTCTTCCAAAAATGCATAAAAAGGAAATTCCACTCGGGCCCATTGTTAGCACTAAGGACTCACCTACTTATAACATCACCAAGGTTTTAGAGAATTTTCTGAAGGACTACACGGGGAAAACATCTTCACATGTTCTCACTTCCAAACACGTTGTAAATATTCCATTGGAACTTATCTCGTCCTTGTCCACAAAAGTTGCAATCCGTCAATTGGGTATTGTAACTTTTTTTGAAAATTACGTAAAATGAATCTTGAAGTGCATATATATAGTACGCCATGTTAAAAAAAAAAAATTGTAGGTAGAGAATTTCAGGTCTGAAATTCGAATCTTAGGAGTCACCGCCAAAACGCTTCTATCCAAGGTTATTCAACTCGTGACGTCAAGTGTCATGTAAACATTACCGATGGGCGTGCTGTTTAATGGTGTAGTATCAGTCTTGTATGTGAAAAGCTTTTGTGTGGTGTTTACTGAAAGGACGGTGTAAGAGGTCGCACCAAAAAGTGATTTGTGTAGTTTTACAAGCATATATTATGTATGGAAAACAAAACAAGTGTGTTTTGTACATGGTTATAAAAGTACTTCAGTCAGTACAACTAGCAAAATTTTTGTAACCGTTCGTAGAGATTATTAACATATGAAAAAATTGTTTAAGGCCCCTAAACGTGATATGCCGAAATCGCAAAGTTTGTTATCTGTTGTGATGATCATCTTAATTCTTACTGTAAGTTTTATTATTATTTTTGGGATTATAAGCGTTTACCTTTTAGTTTCCATTTTGTTATAGCTTAAAGGGGATATGAAAAATTATATGCGTTTTACGTTGATAGAGGGAAATGTTATAATAAAGAACGACGTTGTTCCCCATATATTCGACTATTAGCCAGACCGGAAACGAGCCGCCAACTCTGGGCCCCTCCCTCCTATCATACACTTAGCTGGTTAATTAAGTATGTATTTACGAAATTGTAAATACAGTAAATTTTATAGACAAGCGCATTTCTCAATTTTCATCCAGAACTCATATTTGATCTATGCAAATGACATTCGATAAGTCATTGTCAAACGGTTTCCAAGCTTATCTTGGTCAGGAATCATAACACGATTTATACTTTGTTCAGTTCTTCTAATATGTTTTCTTATAGGGATTGTTCTACTATGCATGATTCTGTTATATGGAATACACAGAATCGGTCACATATTTGTATTTCTTCGTTCAAAATTTCTAAATTCGCGTTACATTTTAACAATTAATACAGAAAAACAAAAAAGTTTCAAAAATATCAGTTATTGACATGTTGTTTTCCGGGCTGGTTCACATCACTGGGTACCCAACGGACATCCACTAAAATTCATACCAAGATGGGTTTTGGCATAATATATGTAACCCTCAATGATACTTTATTGACGTAGCCACCATCAGCAACAATGTGTGAGCGTTTCGCAAGTTATAGTTGAAATGGTTTTTCAGCTCTTTGTGAGAGCTGAAGTATTGTCACAGGATCAATTTCAGTTTTCGTTTCCCTCAACTTATAGCAAATAGCACTAACGTATGTCTCAAAAGTTTTGGCACAACATTCACTGGCGTTAAAACTGGCGATAATGATAACACATCGAAATGGCTTTGGAAACAAAAATTCTTCAATCGATTCTCTTTATTGTGACAGCTCAGTTTTAAGTAATATTTGCATAGAAATGTCTTATAAATTAGATCTTCGGAAAAGTATATACTCTTTGGTTGGGCGGTTGCCAAAACCAGAGATAGTACGCTTGTTCGAAGATCAAAATATCGCTCGCCGTACTATTTATCGTACAATAGCTGAGTGTGAGCAAGGTATACCATGCCTAAATTTACCAAAAAGTGGAAGACCAAGAATTTTTACTCAAGAGAGAGCAGAAAGATTGGTGAGAAGGGCTAAAAATAGAGTTGGAGTGTCTCTCAGGAAATTGGCACGTGAATATCGCACTTCTAAGGACATAGTTTCGAGGGAATTGGTCAGAAATGCTGTAGAATATCGAAAACGAAGAAAATGTCCAAAATATACGGAAAATCAGTTGGCACGGATACCACGATGTTGTCGGGCATTAAGGCGGATCCATTTTGCAAACGACAGAATCATCGTTATGGACGACGAAAAATATTTTACACTGGGCAATTCGGAGATGAAGGGAAATGATGGGTTTTATACCGACAACATAGAAAACTGTCCAGACAATGTAAAATATAAAGAAAAGGCGAAATTCGCCGACAAAATTTTAGTTTGGTGTGCCATTTCCACTGCGGGAATATCCAGGCCTTATGTCGGACGTGTAAAGGGCGAAGCAATAAACAGTCAGCGCTATATTCAAAACTGTCTGACCAAATTGGCTGACTTTATTCACGAGTATCATGCTGAAGACAACATAATGTTTTGGCCAGATTTAGCTTCTTGCCATTACGCACGCGAATCTCAAAATTGGCTTAACGCTCATAACATCCCATTTGTACCCAGAAACGATAATCCCCCTAACCTACCCCAGGCTCGTCCAATTGAAGATTTTTGGGCACTTTTATCTAGAAAGGTCTACGATGGAGGATGGCAAGCTGCAAATGAAGAGCAGTTAAGGCGTAGAATCTATAGAAAAATAAGAGAGGTAGATGGCGAGGTAGTCCAAAACCTAATGCGCGATGTCCGCAGAAAGTTGCGCCTTGTTGAGGAGCACGGGCCGCTTCATTTGATTTGAATTGTTAATTTTGTTGTTTGTAATATTGTTAATCCTTGCATATAATTAAAATTTAAGTAAAATTATCTTTGCGTGTTAAAATTGAATAAAGTAATTTGTGCCAAAACTTTTGAGACATACGTTATTAAGACTTGCCAAAATGACGAATTTGTTTTTACCCACGTCTGGTTTTATATCATTTCCAATTCCGTAGCGTTGTGTCCGTAACAAGAAAAAGGGATAATTTTTCTGTTAACATTGAACATTATTATAGTATAACCATCTTATAATCATTTCATCCTCCGACTTGAAATAATTGATGGTTGCAATATCTCTAAAGCCTGTAGACAATAGGTAATCCGAAGACGCAATTTGAATCGCGTAATTAAATGGATTAGACTGTTCCTAGCAACCACTTTGACCGGTGAAGCTCAACATTACAAAGCTCGAACAGTTTACGTCTGAACGTGGTTTAGTCGTGACACGGAGCAGACATCCTAAGAGCAGACAACTTGTGTGCAGTGTAAATTCCTATTATAATTGGATATTAAAATGCATGTCTATGCTGTGCTCTCTACACCTCAACCAACTGCAGATAGTACTATTTCGCTGTCATTACAGCTCATCAGTGCAGTTTAAGTCTAGTGTAGACAACACGGCATAGAACTGGTTTTGCTTATATACCAAAGCAATGGTATGATGAAAGTAAGAATTTAAGATGGCAATGCCATCTGTCAGCATTACACTGACATGATGATAAAGCCACCTAGCTGCCTTAACGGGTACTTCCTTTAGGAAGTAGTACCCACTTAGAAGTCCAGATTTCACGCCACTAGACTTCTCAATGTGGTCACAAATGAAGGACATGGTATACAAAGAAACAATTAATTCCATTGAATAATTACGACAGAAAATTCAAGAAGGCAGTCCTTTTAAGCAATTACTTTGAAGTTTTCATTTATTACCGTCACTGATTGTTATTTTTTACCTTTACTGTGATGCTAATTTAATGCCTCTTCATGTGATACAGCAAATGCTAAATGACCAACATCGCCCACAATTAGTAGCAGTTGGGATACAGATTAAAAATGTACCATCACTTGAGGAAAATCACTTTCAAAAAGCGGACTGGTTGGACTTTATTACTAAATTTGACATGAATCTTCGAAAGGTCCCAGCATCTACTGAAAACTACAAAAGACTTTTTGGTCAACATCGACAGTATCCGAAACATTAAGTGGAGGAATGAACTCCAATTTTTCAGTTTCTGAGTCACATTGCACATCTTCTAGTATAGTGTTTATCAATTTAAGCAATTGTAAACTTAACATTTATCCTAATAAATGAATGAAAAAAAGTGTTGCTAATAATAAGAAATGTCCCACTTTTCTTAACTATTTTGTGTTAAACAGTAATGTAGTCGCTGTCTCTTGAAAACACTGACAAAAAATTAATAGTCTGACGTTTCGATTACACCTGTAATCTTTGTCAAAGACGAAGAACCTCAAAATTTGCCTGACACAAGTTCAAACAAAATTTTGAAAGTAAATAAACAAATCACCGAGGATGCGAGACGTCATAGAAACAACGTGCCAACCTGATAAAAAAGGAACCTAACGATGAAAAAGGAACTACCTACCTACTAGATATACACGAAATACTTGATAAAAGATAACTACAAAATAGCCTTCCAAATGTCACCTAACTCATAATTTCCACAATCCCTATTAAAATTATTAGTATTCCTACAAATTTCTATAGCTTCTTTTATTAGACGTTTGTGATAATATTTTTCTCTATGTAAAATTTTTGTTTTATCAAAATCAATCATGTGTCTAGTCAAATATGAGTGTTCAGCTACGGAAGATTTATCTATCTGTTGCAACCTAGTAGCACGTATGTGTTCTTTCAAACGCGTACCTACTTTTCTTTTTGTTTGACCTATGTAACACTTTCCACAAGAACAAGTAATTTTGTAAACACCTTCACTCTCTAAATGTACTTTATCTTTAGTAGAACTTAAAATTTTATCTAAATTATTATATGTACTATCAATAACTAAAATATCATCTTTTCTAAGCATCCTCTTTAATTTTTCCGAAAGGCCTTGTACATAAGGCAAACTCAACTTCAATTTACTTTGTCGTGGCTGAGAACTTATTTGATTTGGATGAGCACTTTTATTAAAAACTGACCAAATATTCTTACTACTATAACCAAATAACGTCCTAATAAGACTATTCTTTTGAGAAGGAGGGTGGTGAGATGTGGCATGTAAATATCTGTCTGTGTGTGTTGGTTTTCTGTAAACCTTGTGTCCTAACTGTCCAGTGTTTATTCTGTAAATTTTGACATCCAAGAAAGGTAAACTACCATTGCTTTCTAATTCCATAGTAAATTTTATGTCGGGATTTTGACTGTTCAAATGATTTAGAAACCTACCTAGTTCTACTATACCATGGGGCCAAATAACAAAAGTGTCATCTACGTACCTATACCAACATTTTGGTTTAAGATGAAAACTGTTTATCGCTACATGTTCAAAATTTTGCCAATCTGTAACAAGGCCTGCCAATCGTATTGACTATGGGTCTTAACGGGACATTGGTTTTGTGGATTTTGGGCAAACCATACAATTTAGGTACCTTGCAATCGGAAACAGTTAAAAGAGACTTCTCCTCATTCGAAAGATTTGAACTTTTGATAAGATCATTGGTAATTTTGGAAATTTTTGAGGTAGGATCTCGGGATAATTTTTGATATGTTTCCTCATCTAACAACTCTCTAACTTTATTCTCGTAATCTGTTCTATCTAAAATTACTGTGGCTGAACCTTTATCTGCTCTAGTAACTATAATGGACTTATCTGTATTCAAATCCTTAAGAGCCTTCATTTCCTCAGATGTCACATTAGGTTTGGGCATACGTACATTTCTAATAGCGTGGCATACATCCATCCTAATCTTATCCGCTTGATCTTTCGGAAGCAGTCTTATACAAGATTCAACAGATGACATTATCTCCACTTTTGGAATGGTCCGTGGCGTTACAGCAAAGTTCATCCCCTTCGCTAAAATATTTACAGTAGCATCTGAGACACTCTTTTTTGACAGGTTTATCACAGTGTTGTTGATGTTGGTTTTAACTATGTTAGATGATTTGAACTTATTGTGTTTAATGGTATTGAATTTCTCAAATTTAAGTATGTTTTGTTCCTTGACCTTGTTAAAGTGTTATTTGTATACTTTTTGTATAAACTTTATTATGTCTTCAAAATCTTGATAAAAAAGGTTGTGGGATAGAATTTGCAATATTGTGTTTATGTCTTCATCTAAGAAACCAAGTTGTCTACGTGTGTCGTGTATGCGTTCCCTAATTAAAGCAAATTTTGTTTGTAGCATAATTTTATTTGACTTGTATGTGTTTATGTGTGTTTTAATATTAAGAAAATTTGGTACGACCTTTTTATCTCTGCAGCGTTTTAAAAATACTAATCAGTTGACGATGCTCGCTTTCTTCAATAAAGTCCTTTCTAGTCTTCTACATACTCCTAGGATGTACTCTCCGTAGAGTCTTCGTATACGAGGGTGAATGCTTTCAKCGTCCATAATATAATAAGTAATGTAGTATTGTCCATTTCTATAAAATACAGGAACAAGTTTATTATATTTGCTTTGAAATTGTAAACATGAAAATGGGAACTTGTATTTAGTGCAACTCTGTTATGTGGTAACGTGTTGTTCCTGTTGAGTTGCCATATGTCTAAATAAATAAATAAATTTAGAAGGAATATTAAAACTTTTGTGTAAGTATTTGTTTATGTATTCCACATTTTCGCAGAAATATTTAAGCAAAATTTTCGGCAAATGCAAACCTTTTACATAAATTACCTGGAAGTTTCGAAGTTATTATAGTACCGCATTTTAATATGAGATTTACTTTCGTTTGAGAATCCTTGATTTCTGTCCGTAGATTTCATCCTTCGGTCCATCTAATTTACCAAAACATTAACTGCTACGTATCATACTCTTTCTTTTGTTTGCTAAATGAGTAAGAAAGAATACGATAGGGACTTATTTAGTGCGGTTTACAACATTTTGGACAAGGTAAAATATTTTCTCATAGGGCCTACTTTTTAATTCCCTTACATAATTAATAATTAATCAAAAAATCTTGAAACCCCATCTAAATCTATCATCCTAACAGTTCGTACAAAAGCACACAGGTGAACCGTCACCGCATAGGTAGGTGGTCTGTATCGATTTGTTGGTACTACGTCTGCGGGGCCAGTTGCGTCACGATACGTCACCATTCAAACCTGGGGCCCTTCGTGCACGACCGCGGTCGCCTGTCAAGGGAACATCTGATAGCGGCACTTTGCGTTCTTATATGCTTTGGAGTTAATTCTTTCCGCTGCTAGATGATGTTTGTATCAAAAATGTCGAGGTCGAATTTTAAAAGGGCGCAAAATAGAACTTCTGGGATGGTACGTTTTTAGAATGACTTTCCCTAGCGAATTGTTTACTGCTTAGATTGGTTATGTAATTTAATTTAATAAGGGCTTTATTGAAAATAACAAGATACATAGTAGAAATCTAGCTTAGCTATTCTACTTAACCAAATGCACCTGTATATTTCACTTTAGCTAACCCAACTAACAGGTTAGTTATAAAGCCTTTTTTCGATATCTTTCTTGGAACTAACATTTCGTGAAAACATCTTTAAAACTTGAATAGAACTGTATTAAGCGAAAAGTGTTCTGAAGTTCAAAATGTAAAGATACCTTATAACTTAGTGGTTGTTTAATTACAGTTTTAAAAAATTCCTTAAGTAAACTATATAAACTATATAACCGACAGATAATTGCCGGATGTATATTAAATAATTTCTTGGGAAAACGGCATGGGTGTTTGGGCTAAGTTAAGAAATGGATTTTTTAACTTTGTCTGTCTATATTTCGAGCCAAAATCGGCTCTTCGTCAGGACACTAAAATTAAATACATAACAGGCATTTTTTATAATTAAACTTCTTAACACTTACTGTTAACTCCAAATATAAAAGAAACAAAACGACGAAAACATAGAACTTTGGGAAAGAATAAAGTATTACAGACTGCCGTATGACAAAACTGAATAAATAATTAAAAGGTGTCCAACCGTGAAATTGACAAAACTGACAAAATTTTTTGACATAATCAAGGGTAGAGTTGTTGAACAAGCTTAAAATTCATGTGCGATTTATCAAATATAAATATTATTTAAAAAATTCTATATATAAATTTTAAGTTGTATTATTTCTTCATAGTTTAACACTGTCAATTTGAAAAAGTTGGCAATAAATAGAACTAAGATTTTGTATATCTGAACTTTTGTTAATAGAATTGGAATTTTGTTCTCGGACCTGTACTCCACACTCCAATTGATATAACCCGTAGTTATGTTCGTTAGAATTGTTATTTCATGTTTAGGATAATTTAGTTTTGTTTTGTGTTTGCTCCAATGCTCTATAATATGTTAGCTAGTCTGCACTTTGGTTTTATTAATAATAATAATTTGTCCAGTAAGTTTAGTATAGTTTATTTTTTTATTATGTTTGTTGTGGTACTTTGCATTTTTAGCTACTCTTCACTTCATTATTAACAATTAAAAGTAGAATTAGTTGAGTTTATCGTTACCGAATTTTAGTGCAAATGGCTTTTGTCTTGCGTAACTGTTCCCCTATTTTTTTATATATTTATAGCAACTCTGATGTTTTTAGTTTTAGTGTAATAATAATATGTTGATCTGTTGGTTAAAGTTATTGTTCCAAGCCAACTTTAATTTTAGAAAGTTATACTGTATAAAATCACTGAGTTCCGCTATTCAACCTTTAATATCTTTAGATTAAAATAACATATGAAGGTGCGGTTTACACCATTTTAGTCTATATTCAATTGTTCTTTTAATGAAGTAAACAGCCTTATATCGTTGCATTTAAAAATTTCGAGAATAATCAATATTTAGGCAGTAACTTCAGAAAGCGCCCTCTTGCGGTCAACACACAAACTATGTTCTGACACTTAAAACTGCTTTTTATAAAGGCACATAAGCTCTTGAAAATGACACCTCGCTGATTGAAATCGGTCAAGCCCAACCTGAAATATTAGCAATTTTCTATATTAATATTCACCCGCCCCCCACTCCTTTATTTGACATTTAACAAAAAAATGTTCTAAATAAAAATGGTGGATTTTAGTCCAAACAATCTTAATATGTTGAATACAGCAAACATTTATTAGGCTAAAAATGACACAAACATTAATTTTGTAACTTGGATGTGCCACAGCGCCCTCTAGCGGTCACTTTACAAACTCGAAAATATTTTCCAGCAATTTCTCTTGGTCACTTTGATTAAGAGATTTTTTACCCCAATGCTCTAGGGCTACTGGTTTACGAGATATGGCGGACCACCTCTTTTATTTACTCACCCTGTACAGTTATCTGTAAGATGAATCTATTTAGCTGTCATTAAGCTCATCAGTGTAGTTTAGGTTTAATGCAGACAGCATGACATAGAACTGGTTTTGCCTATACAGCAAAGGCTTGCTAAACTGCACTGATGAGCTGCAATGAAGTGAAATAGATCTATCTGTAGTTAGTTGCAGTGCAGAATCGCTTATTCTCAAAGCTCGAAAAACATTTGACAAATAATAAATTTTTATGTGCCATTAAGGAGTGATTTGTAGACCAAGTTAAAGATTTTTTTAAGGGCTTAGAATTACTTTACGGGCATTCTGCTAAATGTCTGTCTTAAAGGAGATTATGTTGAATAAATTAAATTTTGTTTTAAAATATTGTGGCATTTTATATGGTAAGCCAGATAGATATCAATAAACCCTAATATACATATAATACAGGAAAATTGGTGAGACCTTTGTCACAGGTATTATTTAAGTAATTAACTGCCTTCAAAATGGTTAAGCAATGAATTTAATATCTTACCTACACCTCAAATAGACTGTCATGTCATCGCCGTTGTGTTGTTAGGTATCATGTAAATACAGAATTTGTACTAGGTAAGTATATAGGTAGAGTGCCAGTCTGGTGCCCACCATGATCACCAGACGTCACAAAATTGATTTTCTTCACAGGATTAAGTAAAAGAATTTATATTCATATATACCATGAACCTATGATGTTTCATATACAAAATATATTTCAAACTGCTAACCAGAACATTAATTTGTGAAATGTATGTGACACATTTTTAGCAACAATTCAAAAAAATGGTGGCTACATTGAACAGTGTTAATCTGCATAATTTTTTCATGGCCTACTGTATTTGATTAGACATTAAAACAATAATTGGAATGTTGTTGTTTAAATAAACCATATATTTAAAAACTAAAAATCACAGGTATACAATGGGCATATACAAAATAAGGAAAATTAAAAATAGGTTACAACTAAATTTCAAAATATAGGATATATCCTTTAGAAAAAATGAAGTTACAGTGGAGTAAAGTTTGTATAATTATACTAAATTATGGAGAAGACTCCTGTTTTAGCATACAAAGTTTACTTTTTTATTTCAAATATTAAAGCTTCTAAAAGAATTTAATTTGAACATGTTTAAAAAAATCAGAAATGAAATAAGTTAACAAAACTTGTATATGGTTTTATAGAATAATATACCAACACTCACAAAAATAAGAAAAAGTATGAGAAATGCAATTTAAAAAAAAAAACAAAAGTTGAATACCTCTCCCAAATAACAGAAATGCAACTTATGCAATTATCTAACCATACATAAAAATCATTTATGTATTTGTAATAATAAAGTCAGTAATTTCAGAAAATAAATAACCAGTAGGTTTAATATTAATAGTTAGTAGATAATACATAATACAGAATTGTCAAAATCGAAAAACAGGAATTTTTGGTCAATGCTTATTAGGTACTATCCACTCCTATCTACAGTTTAAAAAAACAATAAATACATAGCAGATGTAATAACAACAGCAGATAATATACATATAATACAAAATTGAAAAAACATTAACAATGAAAAATCTTAATTACTAATTATTAGGGTTGCACAATCTGGTTGTCTGCCATGTCTCTGGTGGACTCAAAAAAGGTCCATTGTGCACTATGTGAATCTTCATATTCCGCACAAACTTCAAATTAGGTACCAACTGTAAACAAATGAAAACAATAAATTTTACCTAAAATTCGAAATAATGAATGAAGATGATAAGGGACCAATCTTGATTAAATTGAAAGGAAAAATCAAACTCATTGGTGAAATGAATGCAAAAAGGATAATGGAGAACTAGGCAGTGTGCAAATAGGTAGGAGCAAAAGTTAAAAATAAAAGACAAGACCGAATCAAAAGCTGATTGATTTAGAAGAAACTAAACTGAAGTACTTAGGATACCTGGTAAAAATGAATAAGGAAAAATCAGCAAAACAAGTGTGGAAAGAAGAAATATAAGAGGAAGATCACAAAAGACATGGAACAAGAGAGGAGAGAGAGAGAGAACAGAGGTATTGAAAAAGGGCAACTTCAACTGGGATAAAGAAAGAGGAACAGCAAGTGGAAGAAAATTGTGCATGTTCAAGCCAATAAAAATTACTTACCTTTGGAGTGATTAAAAAATACTGTGCAGTATCTGGTCTGCTTGTAGACTCCACGAGCAACTCAAAAACCCTTCGTTCATTATTGACGTCCATTCCTTGATTGATTTCATCCACACAGCGAAAAGGAACAGGGGTCAATTCTTGCAATGACAGCATAAATGCCGCAGTAGCCACTGCCCTCTCCCCACCACTTTGAACTGTTGTATTCAACTCCTGCACGGGTTCTCCATCACGATAGGACACCTTTATACTTAGACCGTACTGTGAATAATCCTTTTCATCGTCACCTGGTAAGAGAATAAGAATGTTCTAGTTAAAGAAGCCTCGTCAAGTTAAATCCACAATATTTGTTAACAGGTAAAGCGCTTTCGGCTAATAAGCCATCGTCAGTACCAAATTACAAGAAAAAATGTTATGACATCAAATTAATAAAACGAATTTAAAAATCTAAACAAGCAATCTTGACTAAAAATCGAAAGCAACTTTCAAACCAGCAACATAAAAATTAGCGTTTAAATAAAAAACGAAGTATTTGAAGCAACAATGTTTGTATTTTTATACTTATTAAATTGTTTTAGATGTCATTTCCTCTAATAAGAAAGGATCTTCCTGTTTGGCCAATATAATCTTGGTTAAACCAACTTGTACAGGCAACATTATCCCTTATTCTTCTGTGCACCCGCATACCCATAAAATAGCCTCTCTTTTTCAGACTTTTTAAAATTTTCCTTTCCTTAAATGATTTCGAAAAAAAACTTGGTGTAACAGGGTCGTCCTGCACATTAAAATTTGATAGTTTTAACCTATGCCTTTTATTGCTTACATCATGAATACTAGTGCCACGCATCTATTTTGCTTTCAGATTAATTCAACTCGTAACAAACGGCGGTAGAAAAATTACCCTGTTTCAAACATTTTCTTAAATCCGCCAACAACTACGCAAAAGGTTCCTAATTTCCCTCATGTGCACTGTTACAGCTCCCTAGGTAACAAGGTGCTCACTGTTGTCAGTTTTATAAACAGCCAGAGAAATACAAATAATGCAATGGGAGTGAGAGAGAGGGGTAAAGGTATAAGTATAACCGTCAACGTCAATATTATAATGTAAACATAGGAATAACCTGCAACTGTTCATCAGCAGTAGTATTCTTACAACACGGAACAAAACACTTCTTAACGTAAGCCATTCTGACATTAAAAACACAACAGATTACCCAAATACTTCGACAACATCTTGCTCCACCACTTAATCTGACGAAAAAAACTCGAAAGTTTGACCAAACTATGTAAACAAAAACGCATGGCTAGAGTTGTTAGGGTTATTCGTTACACATGTGACACATGCAGCAAGTGCGAACGTGCGATGTTGTCAGCAGTACTTTACCGTTTTTTCCCTAACGACGGCCAGAGATCGTCCTGACAGTTTCAAAATTTATCATATCATTGTCATACGAAAGTATACAAACTAAACATTATCAAGCTTCAAGCGTCGTTTAATTCCTCATAATAAAAACATTAGTTCTAAAGCAATTTCGATGGTTAAAGTGCTTTCATATTTCAGCAAAAGGCCAAATAAGAACCTGAAAAAATTGTGCTTCAATTTTTATGTACATTTTAAATATAAGATAAAAAAAATTGTGGGACGACCCCATTCTCCGAATTGCTTATAATAATGGTTTTCAAAATTACTTAATAGAAAATTGTACTATAAACACCTGACAAAATTTAAGTTTTCTTTTAACACCATAACATGCAGTAAAAAAAGTTAAAATTTGGTACCCCCTTTGGTACTGGTCAAGTCAGCATTTTTCTTTTTAAATTATTTTCATCTAATAACATCACAAATATTGCCTTTTCTACTGTAGGCAGTGTCTGTTCCTGTTTTGTCCATAATAAAGATAATGAATGTAATTCTGTTTATATTGGACAAACGGGAAGATCCTTTCTTATTAGAGAAAATGAACATCTAAAACAATTTAATAAGTATAAAAATACAGACATTGTTACTTCAAATTCTTCGTTAGGAAATCATTTACTATCATTGAAACTTACTTCCACTTTGGACAATTTGAAAAACAAGTTTGTATTTTTGTAAGAAATCATCAAAATTAAACTATTTAGAAAGTTTAGAGATAGGTATACCAAATTTTAAATGGCCAAAATTGGACAATTCTAAATGATTCTTGCAATTTCTGTTGTCCCATTCTAAATTTGAACGCTAATTTTTATGTTGCTGGTTTGACAGTTCCAATTTTAGTCAAGATTGCTTGTTTTGATTTTTAGATTAATTTTATTAATTTGACGTCATAATTTCTCTTTTGTAATTTGGTACTGACGATAGCTTATTAGCTGAAAGCGTTTTACCTGTTATTAAATACTGTGGATTAAACTTGGCAAGGCTCATTTAAGAAGAATTGGTCTGATAACTTTTTGACGTGAAACCACACACTAATTCTGGAAACGGCATTGAAATCTACATAAAAGGCTTTAAAACACTCGTACCTTTGCAAATAGAAACTTCTCCGACGCAACCCATCCTCTCGAAAGCAGCTCCGAAACGAACGTTTATTTCCTCTACCAGTTCACTCAGAGGAGTCAACCATTGCTCTTGAGCGTGGTCGAGCAAATCGTTCAACTGCTCCAGCTCGTTTTCGGTTTTTGTCACGTTTGCCCTGAGTTCAGCGATCAATCTCTCTCTAGTCTCGAATTCGATTAATTCGTTGTCATCAGCGGTAGTCATACACTCCACCCTTGAAATAACATCGTCCTTCTCCGATTCCAGTTGGTGAATATCGTTTGGCAGTTCTTCAAAGACCTGCCTGAATTTGGCGAAACCCTGGTCATCCGGAGTGTAACTGTCGGATAAGTCTTTTGCGGCTTCCAGAGCCAACCTCTCGCGGCGACGTACGTCTTCCAAACTTCTTTTTGCTTCCTGCAGGCTTTCTTCAAACTGACGACAGGACTCCTGCATTTCTTGATAGCGAGCATTTAAAAATTCGATGTCTTTATGAGCGACTGCCATGTTCAAGTTTTCTAATTTGTGTTTTTCTAGAAGACGTATGTATATTTTATAATGATTGCGTATCGATTCTTGGCAGCGTACCATTTTTGTTACAATTTCCTGAAAGTACAGTAAACATATTTAGAACACTAATACACATATGAAGTATATTTTGTAAAAATCAGTTATTCTATGTTTGATAACTCTTATACACCCTGTACATTGTACAGTATTGTGCTAGTTCTCAGTTGTTTACACCTGCTAACTGATATTGAAAATTTTATTATAATAATTTAAGGGCACTATAAGGTCTACAAGATTGGCATGCAATATTTTACAATATCCTCAAAAATATGGCAAAATATGTTCAATCTAAAGAAAATTAGCAATTTACAAAACTGCCACTTTGAAGGTTTTATTAATGAAATAACTGACTTCAGATGATATATTTCTTTTCTTGCAAACTTCTTAAAATAATGCTAAACATGAGTAATTTTAATGTTTTGTTTGTATTTTCTTGTTATGTGAACTGTTAAATAAATTATTTGAATTTATTTTTGAAATGTGCGTTTTTATGAAACAACACAATGTATTTCATGTCTAACTATTAGGTGTATACCTATGACTCCGCGTTTTTTTACGAATTTTTAACAGCTTGAAACTATATAAATTTATTAACAACGTTTATTAAAAATAATTTCCATCGTTATTGACAACATTTTCCCATAGATTAGGAAGTTTTTGGATTCCATGGCGAAAAAAATTTTCCGGTTTTGAAGCGATCCATTCATTGAGCCATTCTTGGACTTCTTGGCGATTCGTGAAACGCTGCTCTGCCAAACCGTGAGCCATTGAACGGAAAAGATGATAATCCGATGGGGCGATGTCTGGAGAGTACGGCGGGTGCGGTAAGACTTCCCATTTGAGTTCTTCTAAGGTATCTTTGACCGGTTTTGCGACATGCGGCCTTGCGTTATCATGAAGCAGTATGACTTTGTCGTGTCGATCCGCCCATTCTGGCCTCTTTGTTCGCAGTTGATTACGCAGCTGCACTAATTGTTGACCGTAACGATTGGCGGTAACTGTTTCGCCAGGTTGGAGAAGCTCGTAGTACAGTACGCCACGCTGGTCCCACCAAATGCAGAGCAGTACCTTTTTTCCATGAATATTCGGCTTCGCGGTCGATGTTGTCGGCTCACCCGGGCTCACCCAGGATCTTTTCCTCTTTGGATTGTCGAAGTAAACCCATTTTTCATCTCCGGTGACAATGCGATGCAAAAAAGACTTTCTTTGGAAACGTCCAAGCAAGATCTCACACGTTGTTTTTCGTCGTTCTTTGTTCCTTTCCGTCAATTCATAAGGCATCCATTTTCCTTCTTTCAGAATTTTTCCCATAGCGCGAAGACGAAGGGAAAGCGTTTTCTGCGTGACGTTAAGGGCAGAAGCGAGCTGTTCTTGCGTTTGCGCGGAATCCTCGTCCAACAAAGTCTGCAGTTCTTCATCTTCAAATTTTTTCGGCGGCTTGCCATGCTCCTTATCGTTAAGGTCGAAATCACCCGATTTGAAGCGCTGGAACCATTCTTGACAAGTTCTTATAGACGCGGCATCATTGCCATAAGCTTCAACGAGCATTTGATGAGCGGCGGTGGCGTTCTTCTTGAGGTGAAAAAGGAATAATAAAGCTTCCCGCAAATGACGTTTTTCAGGCACAAAATTGGACATGTTTAAAGCTAAAATTAAAGCGTTATATGAGATTATAAAACAACTATAATATATGTATAGAAAGCTGATAATACAGCGAAAATAATAGAATAAAATTCATTAAATAAAAAATATTTATTGAAAAGAAAATAGAGCCACAAATAAATACGCGGAGTCATAGGTATACACCTAATATTTAAAAATCAAACAACAAAAAATACAGAAAATTAGCCGCAACTCTGGTATTTTTCAAAATAACTATACCGAGTGTTATATTGTTGAACGGGTAAAAAAATCGCCAACTATGAATCCATAGCCAGCTATAATTTTTATCTAAAAATAAGTTTATGTCATATCTCAACGCATAAGTAACTAGAGTATACTATTTTATTAAGGGTAAACTTATCTACAACTCTTGTATTTACATTTTTTATTTTGTAACATCAAAAATAAATGAGATGAAAGGATTTATACTCAATATTTAGTTTTTTCAAAATATCTAGTAAGCCATGAACTATTTTTAAAAACCAAAACCTGCATTGAAGTAGGTCAACAAAACGGCGAATTGTTTTCCATTTAACCTTGCTTTAGCTCTGCTAGTTTTCAAGATCCCCATACTAGTCATCAAAAAAAACTCACCCTGTATACATGAAGATTTTTTAAATTTATTGATTATTCATGCTGAAAACAACAGAATTACAGCAAGAAAATGTCGAGTGCTTGGAGAAAGGTTTACTAACCAACCAAGACCAGAACAGAAGAACTGTTTGGATTTTAGATCATTTGAACCAAAAGTAAATAGAGTCAGGCAGCAATAAAACAACAAAGTGATAAAAATAAACATTCTGACATTTGTCAGTTTTAGATTTTGTTATTTGGGGTTTTGTAAAAAATTACCAATGAGGATAGCACATGACTGATGTGGAAATTTGGTGACCTACAAAAAGCGTCAACAAATGTTTAGACTGTGCTGGAAACATATTCAGACATTTGTAAAAATTAATATTTAATTTGTTACTGTTATTAAACAATTGATTATTCAAAAAAGAATCGTAATTTAGTAATTCTTCTTTTTCTTATCATTATCTGTAACGTTTAATAAAAATCTTTGTTCGATTCTGCTTTAAGAACTTAATAATGCAAAATATTGGAATTATTTTAGGAGCACTTCTCTTAAATCATCTAATAAACAGTCAGTGTATTAATGGACCTGAAAACTAATAACTATTAGAATGAAACTTCAATAAAATCCATTTTATTATAAATTAAAACCCACTTTCCTAAGTTTTCAGAAATGTATCTTACCTTTTGTTTAGCTTTTGTTTCCTGCTCAATATCTTCCCTTGAAGTTACGTTTATCTGCATCTGTTGTAGTCTATTTTGTGCCATTCTCATTTTATTCGTAATATTCTCCACCCGTCTCTTGATTTCGTTGATACTTTGTTTCTTATTGTTAACTACAGCAATCTGTTCTCTAATACCATTCACCTGAAAATAATTCCAAGCAATGATAAAAGAAGATTACATCAAAGATACATACAGTTGAATTATGTCCTTGAATCTCTCCATCAATCCTTTGTATATCGTTTCGACAGTCGTTCACTTGGTCTCGAAAAGTTTCCAACTGAACAGGGTCCATTGTTAAAGCTAACGTTCTATCAGCCCGAATTGTTACATTCCTAACAGTTTTTTCTCCTGTGTACTTGGAGAACATAACTGAATATCTTTGTGTATCTACCAAAAACACAATGAGTACAAACTGTCAAAGATTTCGAATAATAACTCACGACTAAAGAACACACTGATGGATCTCGGCACATCCATAAAGCATGTGTCCGTAACTTCGTTGCCCACTGGAAGGTCTTGAAGTCGATACATTTTACACAGGTAATTCATGATCGGTGCGGGTGCAGTGAATAATGAATCGAGAKACGCATAGAATCCGAAAGACGTTATCTGTTCGATTGGCATCGCACTCCTGTAATGCACCACAWCGTCCGGAGGTGAATACAACACGTTCACGGACAATTTCTGCTTTCCACGCAATTCATTTATAATGATGTTCATGTCATTTTTTGAGGTGMATGTGAATGCCACACGATCACGGAAGGGAATAATGTTCTCAAAATATACTGCATGTTGAGGATTTAAGACATTTATCTGAAATTAAAATCGGTTTTTTACATTCAAATCACATCAAATTCAGGGTGATTTTTTTTTATGTTCATTTAAACATGACTTAGTAGATATTTCGAAAAAAAACCCATTCCATCAAACAGAGAGAATTCATGTTAAACGTGAGGAAAGAGATTATTATAGATCAAAAATCTCAAGTTTAACAGCAAGCTATTTTCACAGATATAAAAGTACACAATACCAAATTAATAAATCGTATGTAGAGGCAAGAAATTCCTTAAACAAAATCAAAATTGAGTTGTATTATATAGTGATAAAGGAAATGTCACGGTAGCTATGGAAAAAAAGGATTGTAATTCAGAAATGTACAAAATTCTAAATTCAACATATTTGTAATCGATCCCACAAAATCCAGCGCTAACAACACAAAATAAATGTAACAAATTAGGACTACTAGACCAGAAGATTACTGAAAAAGATGAAGCCACAAGAATTAATGTTTATAATTCTAAATGTTCAAAAATGTATGGAAACCCAAAGATTAACGAATCAGACCGATCAAGCCTGTGCTTATGATAAATCAAATTCATATTATGTATATAAAAAATTACTTTCAATTCCAAAAATTATGTTGTGATCTCAATAGATGTAGTAAATCTATTTGGCAATATTACAAAACCACTAATATTAGAAGTTCTTAATACAAAATGGGCTTTAATATCTAGACATTGTAACATACATAAAGAACTGTTGTGTGAAATTTTAGAATTTATTTTGGATAACAATTATTTTTCATTTGATAGTTAATATTACATACAAATTTCGAGTTGTGTAATGAGCTCAAAACTTAATCCAATCTTGGCTTCATATGTTATGGACCATTTATTAGATATTTCAATACCTAAGTTATCATTTAATTTGGCGTTTATAAAAAAGTTTGATTTAGTTTTATCTTTCCCTTCAGATGGCATAAATGAAATACAACTAATATTTAATAATTTTAATCCTCACATACAGTTTACAGTTGAACCAGAAACAGATAATACCGTACCATTCAGATACGAAAGTTTGTAGAACTGGAAACTAAATAAATTGGATTTAAAACTGATCCATGCTTCTGGAAGTGGAATTGTAAATAATTTTACTGTAAGAAAATTATGCCTGAAGTGAAATCCACTTTATTTAAATAATAATAAAAATGACATCAGGATAAATCATCAACTTAGGTCGGATCATTCAATAAAAATTAAAATAAACTGTATAAAGGAATTAAGAAACAGAATCAATAAAATATCCCATCCATTCATTAAAAAAAAAATTGGAAATTTAAAAAAATATTTTAACATGTGATCTTAAGGTTAGTTAACAAAATGTCATAATTTTATTTGTCACATTTTGTAAACAGCCTACTAGTATGAGTACATATGTAGTGAGTTTAGTAACAAAGTCAAGTTTACCTTTTTATTTTTTTTTTAGCAAAACGATGTGTTTAATCAAAATTTTACAAGAGCCAAAAAAGTTTATGAATCAAATTTCCTATCAGACACTGTTTTTAAATAAAAGAAAATACTTAAGAATAAAAAGTTCCAGAGGTTTTAACAGTTGAGGTATGCTAAAAATGCATCTTCTTCTTGCGTGAATTTTGTTTTCGTTTTTAAATATTCATTAATAACTACCAAAGATAGTCAAGTACGTTTGAGTTTAGTTTAGAAGTTATTAATAAAAATATGATTTTTTATTCAACTTTGAAGACCTTATAGTTATAATCATTATATTTCCCACATATATTCTGACTAAGCCTGTAAATATGCTAATAAAGAACTTAACTAACTTATTTACAAACCTCTAAAATCATTGGTTCATAAACAGTGGACTCGAACAGATGTCTATTCTCGGCTAACCAAAGAACGCCTTTATAAGCATCTCTATCTACACGGCTCAGCAATTCCATGCGTTGATTCTTAACATCCTCTATTCTGCTCAACTGATTCTCATGATATCGCAACTCTCCCACTTTATTTTGCCTGGTGTCCTTCAAGCGACTTACTTTATCTTCGGTTTTCCTCAGCGACGCGTTCAACTGACCCAACTGGTCGTTGTAATTTTGTAACTTCTCAGCAAACGTTTCTTCTGAAATTTGAATTTATAGCAACATTTATGAAATTTAAAATGGTTTGAGAAATTTTTTTTACCGCTAGGATGATCTTGCATTAATTCTGTTCTTTCGTCTGTCAGCTGTTGTATCTTTGTTTGTTGTTCTTTAATTTCATTCATCTGTTTTTCAATGTCTCTTAACTTTGCGTTTTGTTCATTTATGGTGTGATCTATGTTTTGCTTAAGATTGGAATAGGTTTCTTGTTGCTTTTCGATATCACCAACTGCACTTTTGATGTTTCTGCCCTAAAATTTAAATTCGTCACCAACACACTCTCAAAATCATTTTTAATTTAATTTTAAACCTGTGGAATAAAAGGTTCTTTGAAACAAGACTTACAATTTCAGTTATTTTTCCCTGCAAAGCTTGTACACTTCTTCGTGCTCCATTCAAAGCGTTTTCCAGTGGCTTAACAGCCTCTTTCCTGACAAGATAATCTTTTTTAATTTGATCCCTTCTTCTCCCGACCTCTTGCAATTCGTCTTTTAAATCGCTGTGTATCTTCCATGCTATTTTACGATCAATATGTCTGATCCTTTCTAAATACTGCTTCTTTTTTCTAAAATTCTTCACTTTGCCCTGCAAACGCAAATTTGCATCTACCGCGTCTGTCAATTTTTGGTTGCAAGTGTTCAGCTTTGTTATTAAGTCGTTATGTCTCTGTCTGCTGTCGATAAGTTGCGTTTGTTTCTCCAACAAATCCGTTCGACACACAGCTACCTGTGTTTGCTTTAGAAGATCCTGTTTATTCATCTTGGCAAAATCTTGTACCCTATCTTGCGGCAAAAACTGACACAAATTATCGACCTGTATGTTAAATGGTTTGATGTGTTCCAACATTTCCTTCAATGACAGCTTTTTGTCGTTTATTTTCCATGTGGTTTTATCATCAACTGTAAATTCACGTGTAACCTTTAAACATTCTCGAGCATTTTGTGCTTCCAAAAATATATTAATGCGTGCCAAATTGCAATCGTGCTTTACATATTCTGACACCTACAACATATGAACAGGTTCAATTAAAATTTGTTACCAGTTAGCTAGGCTAGGCGMAAATTTAGGAGGGATTACTCACTTTTGTTCCGCGACCTATAGTTTTTGGGTTTCCTCCTAAGCCCAGAATTATAGCTGCTACAATTGTTGATTTTCCTGTACCATTAGGCCCTATTAGCATATTCAAATTGGGCCCGGGGTATAATTCTGCATAACTGTATGTTCTACAACCATAAAAGATAAGATACCTCTATCAGCTCAGACAAATAGTACTTACACAAAATTTTCAACTTCCACTTTTCGTATTTGACCAGGTTTAAACATTGTTTAAAAACAATATTAAACAAAATAAAAGGTATAATAAAAAAGCATGGAACTGTAATCTGCAATCTAAACGGCGGGAAGAGCTACGAAAAACGAAAACGAACAGAGAGTGCATTTGATACACCATGAAACCTGAGAACTACCATAATTTTAAACTACTTTAGATGTGAACTTGAATATTAAAAAGTAAATAACATCGAAACTTACAAAAATTAAAATACAAATACATGCACTATAAATTAAAAGCGAAAAGTACTCTCACTAGTGATTCAGAAGCCAACAAAAACACTATAGTTCGTAGTTCATTCACTGGTTAAGTAGTTGTAGATTAAGTTTATGAGTACGAATTATCTACTTTCTACTATTCTATATTCTACTTTACATCTGTTTTTTTTGTGTTATAACATGTTATAATGTGTTATGAAGTATGAACTTTCAGATTTCTGTTGTTATCTAGCATTCTGTACATGAGAAACCATCTCTCCTACAATCATGAACGTTGATAAATTGTACTGAATTAGTGCTAGAGTAGAGTCCATTATATATTCTGGTTGATTCAATTTTTTAGTCTCAAGAGTTAAGAAAGCTCCTTTAACAATAAAATGAATCTCCCAGACTCTGATAGTGAAGACGAACTACCTCCAGGATGGGAAGAAAGAGTAACCGTAGATGGTAGCGTATTTTATGCAAACCACTTAACAAAAGCAACCCAGTGGACACATCCACGAACAGGCAAGAAAAAGAAGGTTTCTGGAGACCTTCCTTTTGGTTGGGAAAGATGTGTCGATAAGAATACGGGGAAGATTGTTTACGTTGACCATGAGAACAAACGAACTACTTACACAGACCCACGATTAGCATTTGCAGTAGAAGAAAAGGAACATGCGAACGATTACCGTCAGCGTTTCGATGCATCCAGTACTGCATTACAAGTTTTACATGGCCGAGATCTGAATAAACGTACTGCTTTGATAACGGGAGCAAATACTGGAATCGGTTTTGAGACAGCACGTTCTTTAGCTAAGCATGGTTGTTCGGTCATTTTCGCTTGTCGCAACGTTGCGGCAGCCAAGAAAGCTATAGAAAAAATTGCAATGGAAAAACCTGGAGCGTTAGAAGTGTGTGAAGCTGTTGAGCTCGATTTGGGCTCGTTGAAGAGTGTTTTGGAAGCAGCAAACTATGTGAAAAGCAAATATCAACTGCTTGATATGTTAATATTGAATGCTGGTGTTTTTGGAATGCCATATGGAAGGACAATAGATGGTTTTGAGACTACTTTTCAAGTTAATCATCTTAGTCACTTTTATTTGACATTACTGTTGAAACCATTGTTAACGGCTGGTTCCAGGGTGGTTGTAGTATCGTCGGAGTCTCACAGGTAAATAATGTAAATATACCTTATGTGAGATGTCAATAGGGAGATATTTTAATATGAGTAACTTTTTTATTATTATAGAGATAGAAAGTCTGTTAAATGGACAAAGTAGTGAAAATTCATGTGCTTCGTAATCAGTGACTATACTGACTGACTATATATAGTGTAACTTATGACAAGACAGACAGAAAAATGCTTCTAATAAAAGTTGCCATCCATTCAAATTATTTTGCATTATAGAGGGTGTCACATTTTCTATTGGAGATAATCAGTTTCATTTTTTTTAATGTAATTAATGTATATTTTTGCATTTTTATAGTTGTTGTTGAAAATGAAGGCCACAACACATATATATTATTTTGCGGTATTTCTCATATATTTAAAGTTTTTTGAAAACTTTGACGTTTGTAGTGTGTTAGTATACACTAAATATCTTTGGAAGTAAAAAAGATAGAAAGATGCAGTATTTTTTATTACATTAAGCATAAAAATTTTTTCTGATATATTTTACTTCTAATAATAGACTTGTCTAGTTATCTAGTTTCAATTTTATAATTTTTCATTAGGGATAATTTGATTTCTTTAAATAGAACGAATATATTTTTCTTTACTCCGTCAAAGGCCGAATTTTAATATCTTTCGATTTCATTGGGATATGTTAGGGTCTGCCTCCAATTGTTTATTAAATATGACTATTTTCTGACTCTTGGATTGAATTGCATAATATAAGCAAGATTCAAGATAAGTCACCTTAGACAATCAGCCAAATTCAAACTTGGAAAATTAATTTCTTTCTGCATATAGACACTTTAAGAAAAAGGCACCTGCTTACAAAAAAAAGGATTGGGATCTAAATTTAAAAGAAAAGGGAGGGTTTTTGAAATTTTTGGCAGCAAATATAAAAAGGAATGTAAGTTAAAAATCTAGTATGAAAAATTCTAAGAAAAAAATATATATCTTGGATACAGGTTCTGCAGATGTAAGTCTCTACTTAGAACAACAATTTCGAAATAATCCTAGATTCCTAGACTTTGTCATCAAAATCTACTGGAACAAAGAAGTATTGCAGTAGGTTGTACAAGGCGTATTAAATACAATAATTAGAACAAATTGCTCTTTTGCAAACAAGCTACTACATAAATTGCCTATTGAATTGATTTTCTATCTTTCCTAAATTTGAATTGTTCAGTTCTTGGGCTAATCACAGTGGACATAGCTCTATTAGTCACATGCATTATGATTAAAGTAATTCATTTATTATTATTAGTAAATACTTCTAGGTTTGCCAACATTACCAGGGATAACATATCCCCCAGTAAATTGTCTCCAGATTCATCTAGCCATTACTGGGATATGATGGCATACAACAATTCCAAACTATGCAACGTTCTTTTTGCACGTCAGTTGGCCAAAAACTGGCAGTCTTTGGGTATTTCGGTGTTCAGCCTTCACCCAGGCAACATGGTCTCCACAGATCTGTCACGCTACTGGTGGCTGTATCGCGTTCTCTTCCTACTAGTTAGGCCTTTTACGAAGTCCCTGCAGCAGGCAGCGAGCACCACAGTGTACTGTGCAACTGCAACTGAGCTAACAGGAGTGACAGGCGTTTACTTCAACAATTGTTTTAGATGCGAAGAAAGTGAAGCCGCCAAAAATGATGAATTGGCAAAGGCATTGTGGGATATAAGCCTTGAAATGCTCGGTGATTATCAAAAGAACATTAATTAGGTATGCATGTGGGTTAGGTACTTTGGGAACAAGATTCTTTTGTGTGATTGTTTTATGTTGCATAATTGAAGAGTGATGGGATTAAGTAAGATAATATTATATGGAATTATATATTGTGATCCTTTACTGTATATTTATAATATAACGTCCTGTGAAAGGGTATATGTAGATAAACATTTATATATTTAATATATGATCAAGTTAAATTTATTTTTTGTAACCCTATACATCTAAGGTTGTCTGTTGTTATGACAGGCATTTATTTTATTAGTTGGCTAAAGTTTTACAACTCACAATAAGATGACCAGCATTAAGAACATTTTCAGTTTTCTGTACACATCCGCAGGCAATAGTTGCTTCCAAAAAAGAACCTCAATTAAACTGAGTTGCATGTATGCAACTGTGAGACCGCCCTGTTGCATTTAACAGACAATAATTTTGCAGTGGATAACAATAAATTTTGTCTCTTAGTACTAGTGGTTTATCTAAAGCATTTGATACACTCAGCCATGACTTAATTATTTTTGGGCCATTTTACTAGGGTCAAATGCTCTGATCATGTTTCATAATTATCTTTTAAGTAGAAAACGATTTATAAAAATTCATTCTTTCTTGTCATTTAATTGTACAGTGTAGTGTACCACATTTTGGTGCTCTATCATTTTGTCTGTATATAGTGCCATTTCTACGCTGATGACATCCTCAGATTCTGCAAGCTTGGGCATTGATGTAGATAAGAAATTACGTTTTGACTTCCATTATAATACGTAAAGTTACGGTATTGTTCCTATTTAATTATGCCGACTATGTTTATGGTTCTTGTCTACATTATTCTACATCTAGGAGAATTCAAGTGGTGCAGAATTCATGCTTACGTCTAATTTACAGTAGACATAACACACAAACTTGGAATTGTATCCAGATTGTGCCTGTCTAAATGGACAGGGTTCAGGTTCAAGTTCTTTATTTCAAAGAGTTGTTTTAACTAATACTCCAGAATATCTTTAAAATAAATTCGTTTCAGGACTAACACACTGCTTTCTGTACGATCAGCTGATCACTTGAACACATGGAAATATTAATTTGAATCGCCAGTACAGGAAATATACGATTTTTGTTTCAAATAAGACAGTTGGTAAGCTACCTATTTACAAAACAATCAAACTCCATAATAACATATATTTATACTAAACTGAATAACAGTAACTAATTAAAAACGTTGCAGCTGTTTCATCTTGTTAATTCGTCTTCTGTGCATTGTTTTGATTCTACTCCAGTACTCGTGAGAATCCTTATCGAGTTCTTCCAGTGGAGGTGGCTTTCCGGTCCTCAAGGTCCACAGCCAATCGGGGTACTCGCTTTCTGGCTGCAGCTTTATATCTTCCCCGGTCTTATAGATGTTAGAACCACACACGTACGTGGTCAGGCGATTTGTGTCTGTTTCTACCGGCAACACTCTTTTTTCTATCACTGGGCCAGCCTTTCCAGCTTTCTTCTTTTTGAGGGAGGCCCCCAGCATGCTCACGCCTGAAATTTGGGAACTGTAGATCACATACAGACTACTTGAACTGCACTTACTTGACTGATCTTTCTTGGCGTAAGTGCGTTTGGAAACGCAAGCCGTAAGCTGGAATGGTAACAATAGATGTTTTCGTAAGTTTAATAAGCTACACTGTAGTGCGGAGGCAGTCATATTCAATTAGTTTTGTAAAAATTTATGTCATATATAAATATAACATTTAGCCACTACTATTTTCATTTATAATTTAGAGGTTATGTTCGAATACCCACATGTCAATATCAAGTTGTCAATTCACGAAACGAGTTGCACTGCCATCTCTGTATGTGGTACTTGAACTATATTAATGTAACTGTAATTGTTGTAAACAATAAATCAGAAGCCTTTGTAAAAAATCTTTTATACCTACGTAGGTCATTGACTAAACACATAATATACATACGTATATAGTCACAGAATGCAAATGTAAATCATTTTTGCTGTATTAAAAAATCTTATAAATATCCTTATAGAACTTGAAAGTCAAAGTTTAAATTTGATATAATATATAAACTACCAAAAAGTAATGAAACAAAAAGAAAAGTTAAGCGAATTAACCAACATATACTAGAAAATATTTAAAAATCAAAATTTTGCGATATATTTTGATACAAAAATGGCGGCGACCTGAAATTACTACCAGCGTTTTAGGTACATATCTTGTTTTTTGTTTGATAAGGATCAATGGAATCACCAATCCTTGATAATGTGTTAGATGTAAAAAGATTAAAAAACGTTTTTAACCAACTTTATATGGCCAGACAACATATTTCATACGTTGATAGGAGATAGGGTTACCACTTTATTGCCACCTGTAATAAAGCAGAACAAAAAAGGGACAAGAAAAATCAATAAAAATGTAGCTCGTCAAAAATTGATTGGATAATACCATTTGAGCTATATGATTACGTCAATCATTTCAAGTAAAACCTTTAATATGATGAAACATGCATAATGCGATAAATAAGTATTTTTATGAAATTAAACTTATATTATTTGTTATTAGATATATGCTCCAAGCATTTCCTGATTATTCTTTACTGATTACAATCATTAACAATTCTCTTTAAAAGTACAAAATCTATATGAACTATGTTGAAGATCGAATTGATGTAAAGGAACAGCCATATGAAAAGTGAATTAATTTTCGTTTGGCTTCATTAGCGAAAAGTTTGCAATGATATAATAGAATTGTGCTTAGTTTTATATTACTTTGTTATTCTTTGTAGTACTTATTTGTATTCCGGAAGAAATGTTCACTTGAAATAGAGTCTACACTTCATATTCTAGTTGTCACTTTAGAGTTATGCTTAAAGTGTAGTTAAAAGTGTTGAATTGTTTTTTCACATAAAGTTGGATAAAAAAAATAAATGAGTTTGACTGCTAAAGCCAACATTAAAATATTTCAGAGCCATTTTTGCTCTAAACTCAATTTTTAATTCACTTCTACAGAAAACTCTTAAAGGTGAATGTATTGACATTTTACTTACCTACACACTTGAACTTGAAAAGTCAAAAAGCAATTAACATACAAAATCAGAGCACAGAACCTATTGCTAAGTTGGCTGCATAAATAATGAAGGATATATTGCATTCCCATTATACTTTCCATTTCATGCATATATAAAAAAAATTCGTTGTTTTTAACTCAACACTTTTAGCGCAGTTTTTGTCTTTGAACATTTGTTGCATTTGTTTTCTGACATTTAAACTCCGGGAATTGACGCTGCTAGGACATGATCATTTCATCATTTTGTGATAAAAAGAAAAATTTATAAAAGGCGCTTTTCATAATACTTCCTACTCAAATTATTTAGAAGCTTTGGTACTCGTTAACGCAATATTTATTATCTGTTATACTTTCTAGTTCTTATTCAAAAATAATTATGGAGTTGTGACTTATGTTGGACCTTTTTAAATCATTTTGTTTATCTATACCTTCATGTTATTGTTATTATGTATTATATTTCAAGCTTTGAAGCTTGCTTGTTATTGCTCATTGCGACTAAATGTTAAAAAAAATTCACCTTTTGCAAAATCAAATCAACGTGTGCATAACGCGAAATGAAAACATTTTGAGAAACAATTACAAAAACGCCAGCAGTTATTTAGGACAATGCGACATCACCAGCATCATCACATTCAACCTTTGGACGAAAACCTGTAGCAACTAATGAAACCCTATCGTTTTAGCATAAATATAAGAATCAATAAATTTGTGTGCGCGGCTAGAGCGATGCCAGATCAATGCGATAAAAGGCATTCTACTATTGGCTGTATAAAATCAATAGAGGTAGTCAGATTCTATCGATTTTCTTACTTCGCATCCCCCTCAATTCAGTTGTGTTGTGCCGGCTGATACAACGTTTGTTTTTTGACCGCAGATGAAACMGGTAATRAATTTGCGTTTCGTTTTAATCTCGCACGATCACCGAATCTCGATTGGTTCGTTATTAGCAGTTTCGTAACGAGMGTTTCAAAGAGTAGCCGCGTCTGGGTATCCAAGCAACGCACGCGTTTCCGTATCAGCTGGTTGTTTTTAACACGTACGACCGCTGCGGCCTGTGCAGTGCCGTCAAATAGAGTAATTAAGTATGATAATGTCGATAACAATGACTTAATTCCTTTCATTGATGGAATAAGCCCAACTCTTGGTCTAGAAGTTTATTAGGAAGATACAGAGTAATTGAAATATACTTTATAACTTTGAGTTTGGCAGTTTTAATCATACCTACTAATATTTTATGTCGTATATCTATTTTGTATATACCAGATCCACTGGAGTATGTTTCATTTTAATTAAATCTGGAAATAAACTTAAGATACAGTTTTGTCTGTAGTCAACAATTTCTCCTTAATCAATAATATGAAAAAAATATATCAGTTGAAAACTATAAACTAGTAATGTTTAAATCAGCCTTTTCTTCTTAAATTAGCTAGCATTTTTAACTGTCACACGTTTTAAATAAATTAGATAAACGAGATGTCCTGTTAATTTGAAGAAAAAGAACAACAGAGCTACCCGAATTTTTGACATTTTGACGCAACTTTATATTCAAAAAGGACACTTGAATATGTACTTTGCATTCGCGTAACTTCGACCCCTCAGGAGGAAACATGTAATTAATAAATATTTCTCTTTTCAATTTGAATCAGTAAATAATAAAAAAAACGATCTACTACACATTCACAGGGTCGCAAGTTTAATTTTTTTAATTAAGGGAGGGTCAAAACGCACATCATTGAAACACTTGTACAAAATACAATAATTGAGCCTGACAAAGAATGAAACGAATGGAAAAAAATTTCTTTATTATTATTATATATATTAGTATTACCAATTTTCCTTGATTGGTGATAATTTTCGTCTAGTTCGATCAAATTATTTCGAATCGCGTACCCAAAAAGTGAAAAAGAAAAACATAACAGCGGAACCATTTGATGTAACTTGTGGTGTCCCACAGGGATCTATTCTGGGTCCTATCCTTTTTACTTTATATACCTACATCTGTTCTTGCTGGTGTCATTCGACATGGTGAATGCCATACTTATGCTGAAGACACTCAAGTTATTTATTATTCCGAGAAAAATACTATTTTGGATACCAAGCAAAAACTTGAGGCGGATCTAAGGAACTTATATCGCACTTCTACGGACCATTCTTTGTCCTTAAATCCGTCTAAGTCTAAAGTAATCGTATTTTGTATGTCTCCTACCTCCCCCGGTACACTGAATTAGTTACGAACTTACATGTTAAGGTAGACGGTTAGAATTTGGAAATTGTCAGATGTGCTAAAAGTTTGGGTTTATGGATCGATAATAGATTGCGTTTTAGTATGCATGTAAATTCTCTTATTAGTAAGGCATTCTGTAATCTTAGAATTATTTATAATATCCGTCACCTACTAAATTTACAACAAAAAGTATATCTGTGTGATGTTACGGTCTTTTCTTTGTTTAACTTTGCTGATAGTGTCTATGGACCTTGCTTGGATTATGCCGATTGCAGGAGGATTCAAGTCGTACAAAATTCTTGTTTACGTTTAATTTTTGGGTTAACGAGAGTGCACCATGTTAATCACAAACTCAAGTTGGTACCTTGGTTGGATGTGAGATCACGTAGAAAACTACATTCTGCCTGTTTATTTCATAAAGTGATTTTAAATAAATCTCCCGCCTATTTGAATGATAAAATTATGTTAAGGACAGATGTACACAGCATCAATATATGCAGAAAAGATATTCTGTTGATTCCAATTCATAAGCACAGCTTTTTTCGTCGCTCCTTTTCTTATTGCGTGTCCAATATATATAATTCTGTCGCTACAGATCTAAAATCTAAAAAATTATATTCTTTTAAGCGTGAATCCAGGAAGTTTTCGATATCCAGAACTATTTTTTGTGAATCTTGGTTTACAATATTTTGTTTTTCTGAAATTCGGCCAGATTTCATTTGCCTTTTAAATAACATTTTTTTTAATTGTTAATATTACCCATATTTATAATTTCACAGCTAATAAGGCTTTCATTTTATTTGCTTTCGGTTAAGTGGAAGAACAGCTGCCATTTTCTCTTAAGTGGCCGCTGAACTTCACCGTTTCGCAAGTGTTAGCACCAGTGCAATTGCTTGAAATTATGAAAATTGTAAATGCTTGCGAATGAAGACTCATTATTATTATTATTATTATTATTCCATAAAGAATGCAGTATTTTTTCAGAGATACATTAAAGAAAATGTTCAATGTTCCCCATTACAGCCTTGAGTAAGTGTTCTAATGTTCTTTGTAGCATACTTGGAGGTAAGTTGTGAATTTCTGCCCCGATTCGTCCTTTTAAATCTTCTGCATTATGTAGCCGATCAGCATATATGTACGATTTTTTAGATGCTCCCACAGGAAGAAATCAAGCGGTGTCAAATCTGGGGAACGTGCTGGGCATTCTAGCGCTCTGCGCTTACCAATCCATCTGTCTTGAAATATCGCATTCAAATAACCATATCCATCTTGCTGAAACCATATATGTTCAGAGGCATTCCGATTGCAAATAACAGAGATTATGAAAATTATCACCAGTCACGAAAAAATGGAGACACCTGGAGTTTTGTACTTAGCAATAACGAATATGGTTTTTATCCCAAAGTTTTTTGCAAGACCCAAGTTTGTTATCCGACTTTTCTCCGCTCAGAGGCAATAAATTGTACAAGTGTGATACATTTTTTAATCAGGAAAAAATATCCTTCTCATTTAAAAAAATGCAAGTTGCACCCATATCTCGGAAATAAGAGCTGATACGGAGTTGAAAAAATTCCAGAAAATGCATATTCATTACCCATAGGCCCATGCACAATTTCAGAAAAATCGGTTGAACAGAACCTGAAATATGTATGTTACTTTAACCACTAAAATTGTTGTTCCATGACTACTTTAAATCCCAATAATATTAATTAAGCAAATTGATAATATTTTCATGTAGGTAAAGAAAAATCTCTTTAACCTTTGGTATTTTCGAACAAAAAAAAATCACCAATCTGCAATTAATTTTCCATTGTCCATTGTTATGTTTAAAAAAAATTGATATTTGTGTATAACATTCAGCAAAAATCCTACTTAAATTTCTAACAATTTTATTCTATTCAACCTTCAATATTTTTGAACATCCAATGTGCAGTTGAATCATTGTTATTCAGTTATTGTCACTCATTTAAAACCAGTAATACTTAATCTTATTTCCAGCCATAAAATGGAACCTGTAGCGGATAACTACCAGCTCAAATGGCACTCTTTCGCGTCTTACTTACATGCCAGTGTTGCAGCATCTGTAGCAAACGAGCATTTTGCAGATGCCGCCCTTTTCACTGTCGACGGTCATCGAATCCTCGCACACCGCTTCATTCTGTCAACGTCGAGCCAGTATTTCCACCAGATCCTCAAACTACACCACAAGTTGAACTCTACTCTTCCTATCATGATAATAATGCCACCGGAGATCAGCTACAAGACTCTGAAAACACTGATTCAGTACATGTACAGTGGCGAAACCACCGTTTCAAAGGATATTCTGGAACACGTTCTTCGTGGGGGTGATATACTTAAAATCCGTGGTCTGTGGAGACCAAAAGAAGACGAACAAGAAAAAGTCCCGGCAAAACCGCACCAGAAACAGACTAAACCAGTGGCGGCCAAAGAAGCTCCCCCAACTGAAAACAGGAAATTGATTTACGTTAAACAACCCACAGACTTATTATCCACCAAATCACATACGTCTACATCAAGTGAACCCACGAATGAGCAGGCTTTAACCCCCACACCATCTGAATCAAATCCGCCAGTGGAAAAAGAACCGAGCAAAAACAGCGTGGACGGTTCCAATAATCAAATGCAGTACCTGGTCATTAAAGAGGAGCCACTCGAATGGAGCGAGGTGAACGAGTCGGAAATGGAACTTGTTAACGACATGTTCCATACGGAGATGACCATTAAACCGGAGATTTGCATGGAGCAGGAAGCCAGCGAAGGGGAGATGTATTCGCCGTTGACTTGCGAACTTTGTACGGAAACGTTTAAAATACCAGGGGAATGGGTCAAGCATATACAGACACACACCGATATGCTGCCAGCGAAGAGAAGACGTGGAAAATCATCTGTGGTGAGTTCGTACTATGCAGAATCGTTATTCAAATAATTATTACCGAACAGTCAATTTTCATTGTTTCTCAACATTATGTTCTCATTATTAAGTTCCGTTAACTTGAATGCTAAAAATATCATTGTAGGATGTGACTTTGACATCAAATTTAAAACAAAGTGCTCCATGGTCACAGAATTCATGCATTTATTAAACTCATTTGACATAAAACCAGTTGTTTATAAGCAACTAGATAGCAGAATTGTATTGACAATTTTTTAATTAATTTTGAGTATTCTCACAGTGATGAGTTAGATTTTCCTTTATCTGACCATTACATTATATCGTTACAATATAATATTGGTTCTGAATATAAATCAAATAAACATTATACTTATATTACAAGACCAATAACTAATTATGGCTTACACAATTTTTATAGTGCTATCGAGTCTAATAAATTTCATATTGTTAATAATGCTCCTCTCAGTCTTGACCAAAAATATGAATACTTTTTATTACTATTTAACAAAAATATGGAAGGTTGTTTTCCCTGCAAAATAATTAACTCAAACAGCTTACATAGTCTCGTTCCAAAATGGTTTTTGTCAAAAATTGACATTTTACCACGATTACTATAAACTGCAGCCAATAAGATGTACTACCTGCAATTTAGATAAATTTACAGAAAAAAAACACTGCTAAAAAGAGTGCAACTGATTTCTGCATCAAAAGTAGTAAAAACATCGCAAAAACAAGTTGGGATTTCATTAACAATAATAAACTTAATAAAGTATCGACAACACAAAAACCAAGAATTGAGCTAAATACTTTCCACAGCTATTTTCTGGACAGTGTAGATAAGATACTAACTAGCATACAAACTCCATCTAACATAATAAATAAAAACAAGGGCTTCTTCCCATTACAATATCAATTTAAAAAAATAACTCAATGATATCCGAGATGCTCTAAACAAAATACTGAACTCTAAAAGCAAGGATATTTTTAGTATCTTTGTTTGTTTGGTACGCTCAAATAAAGGTTGTTTACACAACAGCAACTGATTTAAAAGCTTTTGTTTTAAAGACGCACAAACACTGTTACAAGTAATTCAATTAAAAAGTCAGAAAATAACATATATTACAAAATGGTTAGGCCATAATATGCCTTAATAAAATCGAAAGGGAATTAAATTATGAATCTGACGATGTAAAAAAATATACTATACTATTAAAAAAAAAGATTTTTGTTATTACACAAGTATTTTCTTGTGAACAAGATGGAATCCACTCCTTAAGGCAAAAAATCCCAAAATTCTGCACAAATCTATATAGCATTCAGAGTAGACGGAGCAGTGATGTCAACATTTGATTGTGTCCCCCCATAAAAAATCAAGTTTTATGAAATTCAGTGATCTAGCTGGGCAATGAACAGTCCCCACACAAACTATCCACCTGTTCGAAAGGTAACTCTCTCCTCAAAAATTGAGCAATTTGGGCAATTGAAAAAAGAAAGCAGGATCTATAAGATGGTTACTCAAACATTTAACGACTAGTGATGTCCCTCTTCAATTCAAGAGTGATTTGTATTTTGGTTTCCATAATAGTGGAAATTATGTCTGTTTAAAAATTCATTATGTAGGAATATTGCTTCATCAAAACAAAATATTTGCCTATTTTCTAAATCACCAGCTAGCAATTCCTAATGCAACTAAATACAATAAATGTGATATTAAGGTTTTTTCCAATATTGTGCATAACGTAGACTGAAGGTAACATCAAAATTTGACAGCAACAAAATTATGTCAATTAGTTTGTCTTGTGTAAAAGATATGCCCAAGAATGAGATACCATAACAGTCAGCCACTGTCGAAAACAAAAATTACAACAGTTCTTTTCCATATATCCTCGAGTGCAGATTATTTGGTAGAAAATGTACCAATAATAAGGGCTACAAAGGCCTTTTTTAATTGGTTGAGAATATAAATCGTTACATACAAGGTCTCTAAATAATTATTTATCAGCATTTTTATTTTTTTGGAAAGATATCTAACGTGAACGTTTTGCTATTCCAGGAAGATGATGATGGCACCTTTCCCCCCCTCCAGTGTCACATGTGTGAAAAGTACTTCCCCACCCCCGCCGAGTGGGTGCACCACATCCAGAACGTCCATTCGGAAACGGAGATGCGCATGTCCAACAAGCAGCAGTCGAACAGCAAGGAGTCGAGGGAATGCGCGAAACTGTTCGGCAGGACGTACCAGCCGCAGCACAAGGTGTGCTCGGTCTGCTACAAAAAGTTCCCGTCTCACGCTTCCATGCTCATACACAGAAGAACACACACTGGTGAGAAACCCTACATGTGCCGATATTGCTCGAAAGGCTTTAACGTGAAGAGCAACCTGCTGAGGCACCTGAGGACATTGCACGATAAAATTGTTAACTCCAGTGATGTGGCTGATGTAACTGAAGACGATGGTACAACAAATGAAGAGGAAAATCAGTAAATCTATTTATTGGGAATATTTTTTTGGTTAATAAAGCTTAACTCTCAGTTATAACTGACTGTTGTTTTCGGTATTTTTTTACCAGATACCTCTACCCAGATCGAAAATTGAATTTAGCACGTAATAGATGCAGAAGGAGACCTCAGAGATAAGTGTTCCCTCTTCTTCCTTTAGAAAAATATTCTAAGCTTTAAAAATATGTTAAAACATTTGTTTTCCAAATGTATCTACCACATACTTAAAAATAGTGCAGAAATTATATCTGTATCACTTTTGAGACATATAAATTATTTTTTAATATACTTATCATAATAGAAATAAAAAATTAAAACACACTTAAAAGTGTTGTAAGAAAACAGGAATTAATTTTAAAAATTTCCAGCAGTGCCAGGCTACTGAACACCTAAATATACGATGTTCAACAATTTCTGTGAATAAAATCCAAATACAGTGGTTATGTTATAAATAACTGTGTTCTTGTTGATAATGGAAACAAACACAATAATAATGTTCAATTTTAAATTACCTGTTATAATTGGGTAGGTATTATTACCAATGACATGGTAAAATTGAGCACTTTTAAAAGGCACCACAGTCATATAAAACTGTTAAAGTGATTTGTTGATACCCTAAAAACTACTTCTTACCAGATAAATCTTTAGTAATAGAATAACATGTACATAAATGTGATTACATAAATTCATAAAACAAATTGTTTCTTCATCAAAGTACTTGAGATTCTGAAATTCAGCTTTAAATTATATTCTTTTGACTAAAACTGCACATATAAACCAACAATTTAATAATATACATATATTCATAAATTTCAAGAAAAGACAACTATGCATTGTTCATATTTTCTGATGCGTTGATATTTTCCAAACTAATGCCAATCCTATCAATATTTGCTGTGATAACAAGATTATTTAATTTATTTTAACAATGGACATTTTAGTAAGATTTTATACAAATTAATTGTTGTATTTTGTGGATACAGTTTTCTGCTGAATATGACTAAAAATGTTTGCTTTCAGTTACATTTTTATACCCATTTTAGTCAACTTTTATTATCAAACTTAGACAAGCAACTGTTGCTTAACACATCTGGTTAGCATAGCTCCCTTATTTGGATCACGTAAAGCTATAGTTGATAATAACTAGTACCTCCAATACATACAATACAGAAATTTTTGACAATCAAAAAAAGGCATCATTTATTATTTTTTTAGAAAAGATCTGTGTATTATTTGGTGTATTCCATTGCACCATATAAATTGTTATATGTATACATGGTGATTCACTAAGGGTACGGAACGGTTGTATATTGAATATCCCTCACACTATCGCTTTGAGCAAAAAACCCACCAGAGAAATTCACTAAAAATATTTGGAAGTTCCTAAATCTCCCGTTAGGGGGCGTATCTGACATTGCATTACAAATAAACGGAAATAAATAAAAAATTTTCTGATAAAAATGTTATATAAATAACTTCAAACGAGAAAATTATCAATCTCAGGTTTTTCTTAAATAATAGCATACAAAACAAAATAAAAAAATTTGTCATAATGTTAAAATTTTTAAAAATTTCTAGGAGAAAATTCCTTTTTTTATTTTGTCATGAAAGATATAACGTACAAAACGTAATGAAAAAACATACCATGCCATCAAATTTTTTTGAGAAATAGAGAAAAGTATGACTATTTTTCAAATGACACCCTCTACAGCTATTTAGAGAAACCAATTTTTAATAATCTACCATTAATTTCCTTGAAACCCTAAATTGTTAAATTAGAAGAAATAGCATCTAGAAGTTCTGCTGTTAATTTGCTTTGTACTAACGTTACCATGGCAACCAGACAAAAAATGTAACGGAACATTTAGGTAATTAAACAGAGATTTCTATTTTCCACCTACATTTTATCGGTAAATTTTGGAGTTATTTGCGTTTATTCGTAACGTGATATCAAATATGTCCCCTAGTGGGAAATTTAGGAAGTTCAAAATATTTTTAGTGGTAGCCCCTTAAAATTTACTGACGAGCGAAGACGGCACAAATAAGAGAAGTAGTTTATTGCTTAATACTAACATAATCTTTAAAAAAGTTAGTATCGTACAAAAATTTATTCAATTTTGAATAGGAATATATTTTATTTTAACTTTAGCCACAAGAAAGTCCAAAGGCACCTTTTAATACATTTCACTGTATACGTCATTTCTGTCAAGACATGTATTGGACGAAATCTTTACACAATATGTTACATTTTGCAATGTTTTATTTAATCTGATGAATGCCCCTCTCTTATCTTTTCTTTTTGCTAGTAAATAATATTTATAATAAAATCTCACAAAGATTTTATAGTTCACTATCTGAAAAACACTTTATATGTGATATTATAAAAAAATATATATTATTAGTCATAAGTACAAGTGATAAATGACACTTAATTAATTAAAAAACTGCAATTAAAACAAAAATTATCAAAAAGTTTAATTTATTTAAATAAACAAATAATAAAAGTAACTATTTGCAAAGTAACAAAAATATCCAAAACGTTTCATGCCTTCACCGTGGTTTTGTTATTTTTCCCTCCGAAGAGAGACTTAAACAAATCAGTTTTTGCTTCGTCGCTCCACTTATTATCATCGATAGGTGCCATGAAGTTCACCAATTTGGAATGAACGGCATACCTAATCTTCCTTCCTTTAGTGGCACGTGTGTCAATGTTCCTTTTCATTTTGCTTCTTAAACTTTGCAGCTGCACCCACTGACGTCCTAACTGCACGGGATCGGTCAGGTCAGCCGATCGAAACTCAATCAGTTCTCTAAGGATCTGGTGGTAGAAGTCGTCGTCGTCGAAGATTTCTGGATCGTAACTTACGGTTTCACTAGATTCTTCTACAACTGGTTTTCCTAGGATCTCGTAAGATGACCGTTTAGTTCTGGTCCGATTCAGCAATTTTTCTCTGTCGCTTAAAAGATAGTCTATCTGCGCCAAAACTGAAGTGGAATCTTTGTTTTTAGCGAGCAAAACTTTGGTTTTGTCATTCCACTTTTGAATGACGGAATCACGGTATTTTCTGTACTTGCTGTGGGTCTCTGATATATCACGTTCATAATCAGATTGTTTCCGTTTCCTAACAACCTCCTTTGGCTTATCTGATGCAGTTTCTTCATTATCACTTTTAATTTCTTCATCCGTATCACTTGGAATTTCTTCATCGCTTTCATGATCTTTTACCGTCTCACTCGATAACGATTTTGTTTCAGGATACTGTTTCAAAACAAGTGACTGTAGAAGTAACAACTTGTCCAATAAATGAGAAACGTTGTGTTTTGTTTCAGCCGATTTTTTTATGAAGTCTGAATCATTCAATTCTCGTATATGTTTATAGGTATCATGTTGAGGCATTTTATTGGATGTAATCAAACATTTTTGGAGTTGAATACGCATTTCCAACAGACTTTCCCAGATAGAAATTTGGTTCTTGACGCAAACACCCTTGCTGGTTTCTTTAGAAACACTTGATTCATTTATATGTTTAAAATCGTCTTCCTCGCCAGATCCTTCAACAAAATCTTCCGATTCTTCTGCAGAATTTTCTGATTCTTCCTCGCTACCATCTAAATCTGATCCTTGATCTGCCTCGCTCTCGTCGGTGTCAGAATCAGCCTCAACGGTATCATTCTCGTCTGAAGAATCATCTTCGAGGTCCTTACGACTGAGTTTTTTCCCAGCGTATCGCTCATCGTAGTCTTCAATTGTAGATGACAATTTTCGCCTAGGTATTTCATCTTCAAAAACGTCTTTATCGTCCTCGAGGTAACTGGTGGCAATTTTTGCTCGTGTGTCATCATTTTCGTCGTCTTCAGGATCTAAACTTGCTGGGGCAGCATTTAAAATATCGCTGATTTTCTCGGCTAACGTTTCCTTGGAMGWTTGCTTTGCCATTTTGCAGTTAACGCAACAAGTTATTACATAAACGACGTATATTTTAACACAAACTTGTTAATCGTCAAGAGGTTTTAGAAAACCCATACTTTTGATGTGAGGTTAAGTTACAGAACATTGAGGTTAAGTAAACACGTCCAGATGTCACATGTTAGCTGTAGTAATTAGAGATGGTAAAATATCGATTACCGTGCAACATACAATCGATGGGCAGGTTCTCTTCTCTTTGTTAAAGTTGATGTTGGGGCTAAAATTAAGCCAGTAATCATGATAACACCTTAAATTGAGGTAAACAGGGTTGATTTTAGCTTAAAATAGAGAAGAGAAACCGACCCGATAGACTTTACAAATTAAAACAATAGCAATAAGCAGCGAAATTTTATTGGACAAAGCGCAGTTTATGGTCAGATGACTGGTTAGCGAAGCCAATAAACAAAGTATCTACAAGTTGTGTATTTTTGCTCGGTTGCTAAAATTGCTTAAAAACGGCTATATAATAGGCAAGTTGTACAAATGACGTTTATTTTAATACCGGTAACTTTCAGACGATCCTCTTCTTCACTGTAACTACCTTCACTTATATCCTTTTCGTCACCGAAATCAAAAGGCTGAAGTGGCTTAATATTTCCCCACTTTTTCAACATAATTTGATACATACAATATCACGGAATAAAAAAGGGTATCAAAATCATGTAGAGAATAAACTGTAAATTTTACTTCCTTAGTATCACATATGAAGGTGCTGACAATCATTAAATTAAAACAGTAAATACTTATTATTATAGACAGATTTGAGGTTGGCCAAATATCAATGAATTTTTGATTAGCAGTCCGAAAATATATGATGATTAGCTTTCTAAGGTCAAACAAAATGTGTATTGGGTGCKTGGATTTTTATTTTTATTTGGTGAGGCAAAGAATACACGCTTTAAAAATTACTATAACGTTTAATGGTGAACAGTATACAATTAGTACAAAAAGATGAACAATAACAACACAAATCAACTTACCTGTACAGTTTTAACCTACAATTGGACTAGTGGTGGCAGTGGATGCTATGAACTTATTATCATTTACTGCAACTCTCGCAACTTTTCCTTCATGTACCTATCTAACTGGGAATAATCAACTAAAGTGTTGCATACAGCTTCTTGTAAGATAGACGGCCAGCATCGGTCAAGAATCCGTAATTTGTTAACGGTATTGGACAATTCATTTAACAAAGATCCAATATAAAATCTCGCTTTTTGTCTCAAGACGATATCTTCCTGAAATGAAAGAAAATGAGATTTTTTGGGTGACCCGAMGCATCGCTMCTACCTGGTTAATTCCTCCCTTTTTCCATTGAAGCGCTTCTTTCGTAACAACATTCCTTAGGGCGGGATCTGCTTTTAAAAGCCATTTTTTTGCATTATGGTTGCTTGCTGATTCATTAACATCCAATCTAAGGCGAAGTAATAAGGGTTGAAGGAGAATATCTGGGAGGGACCAAAGAACTAGGTCACTGAGACTTTGGTATTCTTCATTAGCTGCTTTAACATCTTCATCAGTTATCTGGGAACCAGTGCAGTATTAAAATATTAACTGTTTGCTCACCGGATTCAACCGTTACCTCTTTTCCATTCAAGATTTTCAAACCCCAATGTGATAATCTGTATACAGCATAACTCTGCCATTTCTTTTCAGTAATAGGATTTCCTTCAGGATCGACATACAACGATGTCAGTCCCTGTATTTCTGCTAAAGCATTTAGCTGACCAAGGTACTGGATGTTAGTTTCTTTGAAATAAAAATGGTCGGCATTGGGAAACTTTTGCTTCAGTTTTCCCAACATCCCTGTTATGCCGTTAAAGCTGGTGTAGTTGAATTTGACGGTAGTTACATCACCAGCTTTAGACTGGCTCCAAGCTTTGTCGATGAAACGTATGGCACCCTAAACGGTAACAACTTATAACTACAAATAATTACAAAAACGTCGAATATTCAAATATTTTTTTCCCTTTTTACTTTTGGAAACAAATCATAGTCTGATGGTGCTAAATCTGGAGTTTGTGTTAGCTAATAACCAATTTCTTCGATTGTTTGCAACCAAAAGTTTGAGAATGTAGTTATACCTTAGAACCACGGTAGTAGATAGAGAGGTATATGTACGACCGTATGGTAACTGTATGCAACTGCGGCCCAGATTCGTACTCAGTGCGGGAGAGAGAGGTCTAGTAAGAGATGCAATATAGTAGTAAAAGCCAGTGGCATGCATAACCATACATTCGATGTGGTATTTGTGCGAAGTTTCTTGAAATAACAAAAATGTGAAAGTATTGTGTGGTGCCTGAACTGTAACAGTAATTCTTCCGATAGAGCTTAATATGCAAAAAAAAATTTAAATCGTCGAAATGCTCCACATGTAAGGATCATCTTTATCGAACAAATGTTTCTGATGCAGCTGGTCCTTCACCTAAACACTATTTTAAAATCCAGAAGACGGCTAAGTCATCCAAATCAGATCATTTCACAGTTTAAAAAAATATTTTAACCAAACGTATTCACAGTGTTGTTTTTGACAATGTAGTGGATGAAATGCTTTCAAAAACATATTCTATTTGGTTTCCTTGTAAAGAACACGAAGCATAAATACTTTCAAAATTTTGATTGTTGTTATATTATAATGAGAATTAAATAGTACTATAAGCACAATGACACAGATGCTGATAAATCAAGTGCAAGAAAGAAGAAGGAATCTAACTTACAGTTTTTTTAATTTTTTGATCTTGTATGTGTATTTTAATAAACGTTGACCACTTTTTTTCCCTAACACTCTTATTTGGTATACTTCTGAAGTTTAGTGTGAAATAAGTATTACCCTCATAATATAAGATATATATAGAGTAGTCGTATTTCTGTACTTAATTTTACTTCCACATCCAACGGATGGGAAGTATTGTATCGCGACAGAAATTTTCGAAAATTTTATTTGCTCAATCTCTTTAAAATGCTTGAAAACGTCCAAAAACAAAATTTGAGCAAAAATTTCGTGTTTGTATGCCTTGTGGGGTAACTACCCTTTTTGCAAACATTTATTTTTTGCCTTTTAGTATGTGATTAGAAGTATAATTGCGAGTATTATTAGTTCATATAAATTTTCGGTGCAGCAAACTGTTTAGAAGGAAAAAAACCATCATTAAAAAAAAAACGGTTTTTCCCAAATATCTCAGAAAATACTTAATATATTCACATATGAAAATACCATCCGACAGGAAATAAAATTTCTCACAAAAAGTGTTTAAAAAATGTTTCCAAAATTTTGAMATTTTCGAAATATTTCCAAAAAAAAAGAATTTTGGACCTTGTCCACACAATTTTTTTTTAATTTTGCTATTATATAGAAAATTAAATTTCTGATCGAAAAGTATTCTTGCAATTGTTTTGTTTAGTTAATAATTTTCGAGTTATTTGAAAAAACCAATTTAATAAATTTATGGATTTTTGCTATCAGAAGAACCGTTTGTCAGAAAAAAATGTCTAGAGATAAAAAATGCTAAAAACCTCATTATTGATGGTATAATATAAGAAATAAAAGCGTAAATTTCATTTTGACAGCTTTATCTGGAAGTATTGATTCAATTTACAGCGGATTTTCATTATCTGAAGCAAATCTGTTCTAAAATTGTTGCACAAGTAATAACAGAATATTATCATTTCCACACTTTTTGAAAGATAAATAAACTATCGCTATTCGCTTAGGTAATTTTGGGAATGAAATTGATATTATCAAAATAGCGTGTGCTTTAAAGCAGCCTTATGCAAAGCGGACCGATTCACACTATGTTCTATCTCTCTCTAACACGACTGGCTACGGAATCGGCCCGCTCCCCACGGCATCATGCATATACCTCTCTATCTACTACCGTGCTTAGAACTATATGTAATAAAAAATGGATTTCGTATCCGTCAAGCAATCAAGTTTTGTTTAAAGTCACTTTTTTATAAAGAAATTAAAATTTAAGAAACTAACTGACCTGACCGTAGATATTCAAATGCCGTCCACAAATTTCGATTAAATAATCTCCACCTTGTTCTCTGTCTCTGTTTATGGGTGCCACAACTGGAGAAGCACGTTTTTTTGGCTTTGCCGATACTGCTCTAGTGCTAGGATGCTGTTTGGCATTGGTTTTGGTGTTCACCGCACTTTTAACGTTCCTCAGTATTTTCGTGCATTGTTTTAAACTTTTTCCTGAACTATTAGATGCCTCAGTGGAGGGAGGTGTCACAATTGATGGAATGGCAGGAGAAACAACCCTTGCTGTTTCACTCAGAATACTTGGTGTAGTGCTTTTGATGATGGGCTCTTTTGGAGTCTGAATCTCATGAAGTTTTCTATAATGGAACAGTATTAAGTTTATATGTGAGGTATAAATTCTGCAAGATATGCAATGTAAAATTTACTAATAATTATAACACTTAATAATGTTTCAGTTTTTATTGAGTTTTACCTCTTACATGTTTTAGGCATAAAAGCTCCATATCAAATAATAGGAACTTAACTGGCCTTTCAAAACATTGTGTAACTTTCAATCATACATTTAATGAAAATAATAAGTTAGTAAAATACTGTTAGAATTTGTGCATATTGCATATTTCTAATATTCTGTCTGTGGATTAATATAAGAAATGAATCTGCATGACACACGTAACATAAATAAAACAACATACCCCATATCTCTATTCTCCATACCATCACTTTCCATCTTGTTAACGTCTTCGCTACTATCCACATTGATTTCTTGAACCTCGTCATCGCTAGAACTAGAATCAGTACTTGTCCTGTCGCTTGTCATCAAGGAACTAACAGAACTGTCAACATTCGGCCCAATGCTCGACAAACTATCTGAGATCCTGTTCTCTTGTGCTCTGACCAATGAATTTTTTTGTTCCATCTTGTTAATGATAGGCACCAAAATCGGTGGGAGTCGGAAAAATTCATTAGTGGATGCGGTGGACGACGAGGTGTTCTGTGAGTTTTCCGTGTCCTGGGAGGACGTTCTCGTCAGTACAGTTCTCTTGTCCAATATACTCGGAACTTTCAGAGCTTTGGTCGTTTTCTTCTCGATTCTTCCGAAAGCGGTCAATACGAAATCGTTCTCCAGACGAACGTTCAAGTCGTGCGTTTTCGTTGTGAAACATTTCGTTTGGGACCGAAGGAGTTCCCAGTTCGTACGTGCATTCGAGATGACTTCTTCACGCCTGACGTGGAGACATACGTCACTGGTTAAGTCGAGAAATGCTGMGTTCGAGCTTTCTTTATTTCTGCGCCAAGTCATTGCTGCCTTCCTAACCTAATACAAACATACCACTATTATAATGTTATAATAACTGAAATTATGAAATTAMTTAATAAACAGCAAAMTTAGTTTTAAATACTTATAATTTAGTTTTCCTTCTTTAAGTAAATAAATTTAAAAGCACAATAAGCAACAGAAAGCCCATTACACATTTACAAAATACCACTACTGATAGTATGAAATAATCCTACAGATAAATAAAACACATCAACTAAGCATAAAAAATAAATGGAAATGCAAAGTACTGTTCAAATCTTTAATATACAATTTCTATATCACCAAGGCAAGCATAAATAAAATGTAATTAACACTATTCAACCCTACATACAAATATTTTAAGAGCTAAAAAAACTTCGATAAATTTTTAAATTGGGAATGCTGGCTCGTGATATTATCAAGGATTTTTCCAATTTTTTTTTATTTTGTAGATATCGAAACAAATAATAATCAGAAGGTTACCAGATCTGGAGAATATCCCATCAAAACTGTAAAGGTATGTCGCAAGAACATGTCGAGATTTGAGAATAAACCTAAGCGTTTCAAATGATCACGAACGGTCGAAATCCATAAATTTAATCTCTTAGCAATTGCATAAGTTGTTATTCGTTGGTTTGCATTAATTAATGCCTTTATTATGTCTTCATTAGCTTTAACTGACCTTCCAGAAGGTGGTGAATTTTAAACATCAAAATCGCAGAATGTAAATCTTGTAAAACAGTTTTGGCACTGGTGTTCTGTCAATACTTATTCTCCATACAGTAAAAAATTAAATTATGCTGAAAATGTTGCTGTTCACTTTCCATATTTCAAAGAATATCAACCAAAAACTACTGTGTAGAATTAATCTTTTTCACAAGTCTTGCTATGAAAAAAATGAAAAAGTACACAAACGTACTCTGTTTTGAAAAACAAAATTACCCAATAGATTTAAAAGCAGGAATTTTAAGATACAAGATTACAGTTTTTTTTTCATAAAATTGTTTTTTAAAATATCTACATGGTTTGAAATGCCCTGTATGGAAGAACCAAAAAAAAGCATAGCAAGAAAGCTACTGGTGAAAACTGAGTAAATCTTGAATCAAACCAAATCTTTATCTAAAATCTGCCAGTCAAAACTCACATTACTTTAATTATACCAACCTGTTCGGTTACTTGCATATTATTGAGCGTCACAAGATGAGGTAAATAAGAAACCAGAAATGATATGCAATCTCCCGCCAAAGAAACAGGATTGTTATCTATGCTGATTTCCTTCAAGTTTGTTGATTTCGCTATACTGGTCATGTCTTCAACACTAAAAATTATGAACATTTCTTATGATCAAATCAAAAAACATAAAAGTTTGAGACATCAAATCACACATAACATCTGTAAATATTGTTAAAACAGTATCAAATCCAGAAACCTATTTAAAATTACAATTAATTTTTATTATAAACATGGTAACACAGTTTAACACCATTTGACAGGTGATAGAAAATGTGATTTTAGAAATATCTTTCAAATTAAAAAAAATGTTTTGTTTTTGATATATATACTATAAAAATCCAGATGCCTAAGAGCTCTTAAAAATGGGGTTCTGCATTACCCAAAAGTGCTTAAAAAAACCGTTAATTTTTATACAAAAAGTGCATGCTTGCACTTTTGAAATGTATGAATTTTCAATATGTTAAATTTTTAACTACTGTATTATATGCCTAAAGATGGCCCTTAATTTTCTTTGATATGTACTCGGCCGAAAAATTCCTTTAGTTCAGAAGACTGGTTTATTTTTATTCAATCACACACCAACTAAACTGAACAGGAATATATGGATCCAATTTTGAATGTTTTTATTTTATTCATGTCATTACGATATCTTTTATGGTTCAGGAATAATATAAAAAATCATTTTTTTATATTCAACTCTAACACCCTGTATATCAAAACCATTTTTGAAATATTTTTTATTTTAAATTTTTATTGTTACAGTAACACATGCTAGACGACAGTTAAGTGAAATTATTTTTTATTTTTAAAGTCACTCAGTGTTGGGTACTTACGATTGCAACTCATTGTTGCTAACGAAGAGTTTTTGCAAGTTGGGTGTTTCGTTGAAACACAGCAGTTTACGGATCCTGTTCCTTCTCAAATTAAGTTCCTGCAGTGAGGACAAACCCTGTAAATCGATTACTCCAACATGCCGAATTTGATTCCCAGCTAAATTCAGCACTTTTAGTTCGCTAAGTGTTTCGAGACCCGAAACATTCGCAATCTGGTTTCCGTGTAGATCTAACACCTCTATTTTAGTCAGACTTGTTAAACCTTCTATACGTTTTATCCTGCAAGAAAAATACCTAGCTAATTTCAATGATTAAGAGAAGAACAAAAAACGCAGTATATAAAACATGCTATTAAGGTAATACAGTCAAGTACAGGGTGTCCCATTTTCCTTGTAATTGTAGGGTATCTCGGTAACTATTAAAGCTAGAGGGTTGCGGTTTCGACATTACTGTATTACTATTTTGTTGTGAGTTGAGCTGTACCCTTGCCATTTTTGTATCGTCAATCATTTTCATTAATTACATGGCCTCCTAGATGCATGAGCGCTCTTAGGAGTCTTATGTATGTATTCAAATATGCATGTTATTTTTAAAGGATTAAAATTTTTACTTAATAATATAAATTATATCGTGTGTGTTCTTATTTAATAGCCTCCTGGATGTAAACATAAAATATTAAATTATTTAAAAATTTTTGAATAATTCCAAAATTAGTAAAAATAAACCTAACAATGTATACATTTTTTTAATCGGAAAAAATAGGCCTTTTAACCATAGCAAAGCCAACTATGGTTTCCATTTAAAAAAATGTAAGTTTGTATTATATCTCAAAAATGTATACTCCTAAAAAATTACGGGGTACGCCACTGGATTAAAAATAAAAAATGTCTTTGCAGTTTTTTTTTTTGTATTTACATACACAAGCAAGAAATTGAGAGCCGGAGAAATGTTACATTTACCAAAAGTTTAAAACAAAAGACGATACAAAAATGGCGACGGTACAGCTGAACTCAGAAAAAAAAAGTAATAAAGTAATGTAGAAACCGCAACCCTCTAGGATTAATAGTTACCGAGATTTCTTACAATTACAACGAAAATGGGTCACCCTGTACAGTCCTTAAGCTTCAAAATGAGAAGTTGCCTTATAAGTTGAATTATTACCTCAAAGGAACCTAGCTCTAAGGCTTGCACCTGTTTATGGTAAAAATTAAAAAGAAAGTCAAAACCGTTTAGTATTCATATGATTTTCGAGAGGAAATGAGAAAATGTGGGGTTGGCGAAAATACAAACGGGCTCTTGTGACTGTTTCCGGTGCATCGCGTTGTCTAATTTCTGTCAAATTATTTCCAATTTATTCTTACTCTATTATTATTGCCGAAAATATTAAAAAATCATATACCTATTTTTTCCTAACAGAAGTACTCGTAGATTTTCCAGTTCGTCCAGGCAGCTTATAGTTTCTAACTGATTATCGTATATATCTAGGAACACGAGGAAATGGAAGTCTTGACTTCGTAAAGACTCCAGACTGTTAATCAAATTGTGCTGTAGTGACAACAGGCGCAATTTTGGTTCATCGTGTATAACAGGAATGACGTTCAGGCCACGTCTGTCTAAACTAATTCGATCAGGGTTTTTCTCCTTTTCTTTTGGGGTGCGTAACACCTGCAAAAATAAAGGAACTATAGGAAACATCAAGTTTATAAAATACACAGAAAACAGGTTAGATTTTTATTCTTCGTTCCTAACATTTTTAGAAATTACCTGAAATTTGCCATTTGTGCATGTTTGTATGGAAATCGTGTCATAAGCAGGACTTTTGTCATTGTTCTTAATAAGATTTAACGAAGTTAAAGTGCTATGTGCCCTCTTATATACTTTTTTGCTATCACGCGATGGCAGTGCTGGTCCAATGGTAAGGAAAGTCTTGCTAGCGGATGTTTCATCTTGTCCAACATTTGTAACTGTTACTTTTGATTGTACTCTTGATTTCTTGTCCTACAATACATTGTTTAAGTTAAAGTATCACCTGAAAATCTAATAGGGCAGTAACTACATTAGCTGCAGTAGATCTACCACTAACTGGCATTTATACACCAATTTATGGTCAGAAATTGTTGCCACAATTAAATATTTTGTCATTTAGATTTATTTTTCATATAATATTGCCAAAAAATACTATAGGTCAAAAAGCAAATATTCGTTGTGTTAATTTGTTTATTGTGGTTATGTCTTATGTCATCCATCATTTTCCAATGTCAATTGTCAAAATAAGTGTAGTGTCAAATTTGTGTCAGATAGGGATGTACATACATGCACTAGGATTTTAAGGGCACACATACAATAACAATAATTCTTTTGGCATTTCTTCTTTGGTATCATAGTTTTTTAAATATATTATCTTTTATCTTGCTGGTGTTACTTCAAAATAAGTCATATTATTATAAAAAAAAACATAATCAAAAACATCATGAAAAGAGCTATAATGTTAACTCATCCAAAACATAGACCAAACATTATAAAAAAGCACAATATTACCTAACGTAAAATAATAACCCCATAAAACTAATAAAAAGTATAACAAAATCAGTCATAATAAATAGATATACCAAACATAAAACAATGTTGCTATAAAAAATAACATATACGTACCTTACATTCCAAAATCGTCCCAAAAGATTCAATACATACTCAAACCACACCACATTACAGTAGCACCTAAACCAATAAACAAAACAAAACAATTTTTCGCTAAACTTAAAAAAACAGCAAAAGTAAAAATGGACAAACAAAACAATATTTAAAAGAAAGAATTAAATAACATATAAATTACAACAATCAACAAACTGCTTTAAGAAAACACGAAACAGAATACCAACATCATTCCTTCTATGATAATATTAAAATAATAACAACAGACAGAGTAAAGATTATTATTATAAATAAAACAGTAAAGAATAGAACGGATGTGCAAGGAATTGGTAATATATACAACAATATTATCTTACAATTAATAATAAGCAAAACAAAAAGATAAATAACCCACCAAATTAAAAGATAAATTAAAAATTTGGAAACGGTGTACAAAAACTACCACATAAATTACAATTAAATAAATGACAGTGACATTGCCAACTTAATACAACTGATTTTATTTACCCATTCAATATTTAAACCAAAAGGAGCGAAAATACACAAAATTAGTTCCATAAGAATAATATATTATGATACAACAATACAAGGTAACTAAATTATTATAATTATTTTAAATTTTATCATTTTTTACAATGTTTTAATTATAAAAGATATATGTTTTATAATTTTAGATTTGTATAATATAAAGGAAAAATGAAACTTGATACAGGTTGATGAGTTTATCCACTGTAACGCTGCAATAACAATGACAATAATATTACTTTATTTTGGAGTAACACCAGTAAGATCAAAGATAATATATATATTCAAAAAACTCTAACAAAATAAAAAGGTAGTATTTATATTACCACTGGAGATATAATTTTTTAAATTATTTTTTAGAGTATATTTTATATCATATCAGGTCAATCACAATCTCATAATCGGTTGTTTTAAAAAGTCATATTTTAATATAAATGTCAATAGAATTTTTATATTTCTACCTTTTAAATTGTCCACTTTATGTTATTTCACACTATTAAAAATGGAAGGAAGTAAGTTTTTGTCCAAAAAATATGTATGTTCGGAATGGTAATATAGCATTTAATTATAGTGAACCAAGCTATGGATGAAGAATATGTCTGGGCCATGCGATATAGTGGTCACAGAGAGTCGGACTCTGAGTTATGGAAAGAAAGAAAACCCCCACCACTCTCTGATACGCAAATCACACGAAGAAATACAAGCCAGAAGAACATGATTCCCATGTCGGATGATCAGAATACGAAAGTAATGGCTTCGCTTGTGCCAGATGAAATCATACACAACGTCAATGATTATAACATAAGGTCTTACGATGCCTGTTTCCTATTTGGCGATGTATCAGGTATGGGACTGTTTATGTAGCGACTTTGTATTATCAACTACCTGTGTAAAATGCGTGAAAATGATGCGCACACCACTGGTTAATTCTTCACGTGAAACATCTTTGGTAAAGACACAAATTGAAGAAAATAAAAGCCGGCATCCAACTATAAAGAAATATTTATTATACGGGGTAAGGTTAAAAAATATTTACAAAAATTAACTTTATTTGTAAAATATGATAATCTGCAAAAAAAATTTTGGAAACCCAATATTCTATTTTAAAAGAGTTTAAAAATACCTACAATTTGACATTTAACTTTAGGTTGTACCTAAAAAGATAAAGAAAATACAAGTCTGGGGAGTTTTAGGTGGTGGACCCTGTATATTATAAAATAAAAATAATGGCACTTTAATTAAGAACTATAAATATATAATAAATATAATTACATATTTGTTTACGAACAATAACATATTTTCTCTTTTTAGGTTTCACCGATTTATGTGAAAAATACAACAAAACTGGTAAAGGCGGGCCATCCAGGCTCACTCAAGTGCTCAATAGTTATATAGGGTCTATGGTTCAAGAGGTCATGTCTCACGGTGGAGACGTTTTGAAATTTTCTGGAGATGCTTTTCTTGCAATGTGGAAGAGCGGTCCAAACGACTCTATGCAGGATTGTGTACATGAGGCGTTAGATTGTGCACTGACAATTCAAAAATCGCATGGTACCTATGAAACTGATGTTGGCGTTTTTCTTAGAGGTAGGTAAACTGATATAGAATAGTAGTTCATCAGTTTCAGCATAGTTCATTATATAAAAAAAAAAAATTTGCATCGGAAAATATAGAACTCAAAAATTCAAAACACCTGTGTACAAGGCAGTGTTCTCGTTTTTCCAACAATTATGTATTATAGATTTATAGAATAAATATATTCATTTGGCCCACCCTGTATGGTTAGTATAGTAATGCAACTCTCTTACCGTTATTACAACCCTGCAATAAAATTTATCTTTCATTTCGAACAGCAGGCGGCCCCTCACAAATTACCGCAAATAACCAGATTACCATAAATTTAGGTCCGATTTTCGGAAGATGGTTAAGCAGGGTCGGATTATTTAAAGTTCACTAACGCTCAAACCAAAACTAGCATTCAGTCTTAGTATTTCTGTGCGCGAGACAAGAGAAGCGAAAAATGTTCCGTCCTTGGGAAAAAGCTGCTCCAAGTACCGCTCAGAATGAAGTTGCTGACGCTGACATGGAAGTGCAAATTGAAGAAAACAAGAGGAATCGTCCCTATTTTACCCAAGATGCCAAAGAAATCATAAAAAATGTATACAATTTTTTGATAAAAAATGAGTGCAGTGCTCCGTTAAAAGTGACAAGTGAAATGGTTGGTGTCTGTGAGAGATATTATTGAAAATAAAGGCAATTCAAGAAAATCACGCAATTCGGAGAAATTTCTAAATATATCAAAAGAGCTTGGGATAGAAATTAAAAAAGTGATTTACCAAATGTATAAGGAAAATAAAGTTCCAACTACGGCAAGTCTGAAATTAAAACTTTTGGAATTAGGATATGACATAAGTTATTGCGAAGAGTGGTTCAGAAAATACTTGAGGAGCATCGGTTTTAATTATAGTACATTAAACCAACGTTTGTCCATAATCGAACCAACCCGACTAAAAGAATGAGATGGGATCATATAAACGAAATCCGAAGGTACGGCCAAGAAAATCGTAATATCGTATATTTGGATGAAACGTGGTATGACACCCACGATTGATAAAAAAGGTCTGACAGATGGGACAAATAACTGCGTTCTGCAAGCACCACCTTCGAGAGAAAAAAGATTTATAATTCTTCAAGCGGGAGGAAGTGATGGATGGGTGGAAAATGGCTTATTACTGTCAGCGAAACAGATCCAAAATTGTTCTGCTGACTACCATTGCGACATGGACTCTGCACTTTTTGAAACTTGGTTTCAGCAGCAGTTACTGCCATCTGTTATAGTTATAACGCGAGTTATGAACAAGTTAATGAACAAGGCGCCAACATCAGCTACAAAAAAAATAAAAGAATAAAATTACAATTCCGGATGGAAAAGTTACCAAAAAAGATCTGTTGACAATAATAAACAATCTCATGAGCTAGCAAAAGGACATGGACATAAAGTTATGCGTTTGCTACCGTATTATTGCGTCCTAAACCCAATTGAATTAGTGTGGAGTACCCTTAAAAAAGGAATACAAAGAAACAATACATGTCCGCGTTTAAGTTCGGGAGTTGTAGAATTAGTGCGTAGAGAGGTAAGTAGAATAACGAAAGAACTGTGGAAAAGCTGTATTAAGCATGTTATTGAAATTGAAAATAGCTATGTATCCCCAAATTTTCAGAATTTTATAATACATGTTAATGATGATGCCAGCAGTGATTCAGAATTTGACAGTAGTGATGATGATAATAATTAATATATTTAAGTTATGTCGGTGTAAACTTGTTAGACTTTTTTGTAAAAATATAATAGATGTATGGAATTATTTTTTTGTATTTAGAGCTTGAGATAAAAAAATATATATTCTTATTATTTTCTTTTAAAATACTTGTCTTTTATTTACATATTTAGTTATGTTAACCGTTAACCGCATGTTTCCAATAGTTAAAAGATTTTAAAAATATTAAATGTATTGTTTATAATTTTCGGCTAGCACAGCATTCAACATATTCACAGGATATAAATATTACAGGAGTGTTAAAAATCAAAATAAAAATATTTAGGAATGCGAGATTTTTCTTTGCATATTAAAAAATGCTCAGATGTGCATGATGCCTAGTTAGATTACAAATTTCATTATAACTAGATATACTTTGCTTGTGCAAAATAATGTTGCTACTCGTCTAAAACTACATACAATTCATTTTGAGACGTAAATAAAAATGATCGATGTAAAACCTCTTATTAGCCGAATGATTAAAAACTACTTAGAATAACATACACTACACAAACAAAAAACGAGTTTTAAAACAGCTTAAAGCTGGCACTGGAAATTCGAAAAATAACAAAGAGAGGGTTTGATTTATGAGGGGTCGCGTGTCATTCCAACTGTACCTGTAAATGAAAGGTAAATAGTATTGCAGGGTTGTAAAAACGGTAAGAGAGTTGCATTACTATACCTGTATAATATATAATATATAATATTGTATCATAGGTGCAAAATTATGAATAAAATGCAAATGATTATTCAGGTACTTTAACTGCTTGCTTTGTTTGTGTTTATGAGATTTCAGAACATACTAAACCGCATTAAAGCTATAGAGTTACCGTAATTAAAGTGCAGTAATTTTGTAAAATTTGATGACAAACTTCCGCTTTCCAGTAAAGCTGGCTATATCTGCTGGAGCTGTAAAGTTCTCTTCAATCGGAGATGAAAAGTATTCTCACTATGTCGTTGTTGGTCAGCCGATTTGGGATGTAAAGGCTGCTGAACACATAAGTAGTGCTGGAGAAATAATTGTGTCTGTTAATGCTTGGCATTATATCAACGCAAATGAATACCTTTATGAAGCCATGGGAGATGGACTGCATCAGAAGGTACAAAACTTTAGTCTAAAAGTTAAATTTTAAGTCATTTGTAAATATTTAGATATATTTAGATAAAACCTGCAGAATTATTATGAAAAGTTTTTGTACAGTAGATGAATATGGTGAAATTACCAGCTGCTTAAAAATGCTTTTTAACATAAACTGGTATTTACAATAAATAATCCACAAAATATTATTGTTAAATTTTAGCTAATTACGTCCACATCCAATAGATGGGAAGTATTGTATCGCGAAAAAAAATTTCAAAAATTTTTATTTGCTCATTCGCTTTAAAATGGTCTAAAACACAAAAAAACAAAATTTGAGCAAAGAAAAAATTTCTTGTCTGTATGCTTGTGTGTCTGTGTGTCGGTGTGTCTGTGTGTCGGTGTGTCTGTGTGTCTGTGGTTTTGTTTGTGGACACGTTAACTTTCGAAWGACTTAATATATGAACTTGAAATTTGGCAAACATATAAATCTGAACTACCCAAAGAAACCTATTGTTKGTGGGGTAAGTAGGGTATCGCGAAAAGGGCGAAATTGGGAGGTAACTACCCTTTTTGCAAATTTTTTTTTTCGTTTTAGTATGTGATTAATAGTGTAACTGCGAGTATTTTCGTTCTTATAAATTTTCAGTGCAGCAAACTATTCAGAAGATATGAGCAAAAAAGCGTCACTTATCGAAAACGGTTTTTCCTAAATATATCCGACTATATTTAATTTATTCAAAAAATGAAAATATCATCAGACAGGAAATAAAATATCTCACAAAAAGTTTCTTAGAAAATTTATTCAAAATTTTGACAAATTCGAAATATTTCCAAAAAACCTATTTTGTACCCTGCTCATACGATTTTTTAAAAATTTTGTTATTATATAGAAAATCAAATTTCTAATCAGAAAGCACTCTTGTAATTTTTTTGTTAAGTTAGTAATTCTCGAGTTATTTGGAAAAAACCAATTTTAAAATTTATATATTTTTGCTAATATCACTAGGACTGTATGTCTCAGAAAAAATGTGTAGAGAGAAAAAATGCTCAGAACCTGATTACTAATCGTATAGTATAAAAAATAAAAACGTAAATGTCATTTTGACAATTGGATGTGGAAGTATTGATTCAATTTGCAGCGGTTTTTTATTGTGGAGGTAATAACCGATTTTTATCGAGTGTTTATAAAAAAAGTAAAATAACTGAAATTTATTGGCCAAAATATGGTGGTGTTTATAATATACAGTCTTATATGCATAAAAGGACAGTTTTAATATTAACTTTGTGTTATTATTTACCATTCGCTTTAGAATAATTATATAATCAAATTAATAAAGCAGCAAAGTTTTCTAAAACAAATGTAGTTTCTGAAAGAGAGAATTTAGGATGGCATTGCCATCTGTCAGCATTACACTGACATGATGACAAAGCCACCTAGCTGCCTTAACGGGAACTATTTCCTAAAGGAAGTGACCTGTAGCTTGACAAATTGGCATGCCGTGTTGTCTACACTAGACCTAAACTGCACTGACGAGCTGTAATGACAGCGAAATAGTACTATCTGCAGTTGGTTGAGGTGTAGACAGCACAGCATAGACATGCATTTAAATGTAGTTTCTATTAAAGCACATTATAGAATTAAATTTGAACAGGTTCATGGTTTGGGACCAAGTTGGCGCAATACTCAGAGAAGCATGAGGTATCAAAAACAAGGTTGGTATTTTGACATGACGTCATAATCTGGTATGATTTTTCCTAAATACATGAAATGAAAATGATTCTGTCTCTTTGAATTTATTTAGATCTTGTAACAACTTTTTTTATGCAAATTGTAATACTTAAATTTAATTACTATATTTAAACTTTGTTGAACTGTGCTTATTACCTCTCATTAGACTCGACGCTATAAATTTTCTCACATTCACGTTGCTTTCTGTTTAAAAGATGTGAGACTAGAAATAACCGATGATCACTTTGAAAATAGTAGTAAATCTGAAACGAGCATGTCCAGTGGGAGAGGAGAAGAATCTAGCACACTGGCTACAGACAACAGTGAACATTCGAATGTCAATAACAACGATGATTTTTTACGTAAGTGAACTTTTCTATAAATGTAGAATTCATACTCATTTCAGTGATCACACATTTCAGTTCGACCAGCAGTAGATGAAGCAGCAAGACGTAAAATCAAAGAACACCTTAGAAAGTACATCATACCCCCTGTTATGAGGGGTATAGATCTCGATGAACCTTTGGAATATCTCACTGAGATGAGACAAATCGTTATATTGTTCATAAATGTGGTGACTCTTAAAATTGATATTGTTGACTTCATAAAACTTGTAGATAAGGCATACAAGAGTGTTTGCAGGTAAAAATTATAATATATATTTAGTATAAGATGTAGTTAACATAAGAAGGGAGTTTTTTATGATGTATACCAGGCTATATAGAAACGAGTTAATGAACAAAAATTTTAAAAATGTGTCTTTGTGGACATCCCTCATTATTGTTCCACACACTTAGGAGTATTCATCCTAATGGAATATTGTTTTCATAGTTAGGTAGATAACATAATAAACTACCCTCACATACTACAATAGCTTTTTAAAATGTTCTTATTCAGGAGTTTTTTCTTGCAGTGTGGTGGATGATATGCAAGGATGCGTGAACAAGGTGTCACTTTTTGATAAGGACTTGATGTTTGTCATTATTTTTGGCCTTAGAGGGTTTAAACACGAACTGGAGAGCCAGATTGGATTGAGATGTGCAAGCGAATGTTACCAGTCTATTTCTGCGATGGCCGATGTGAAGACTTGTTCCGCAGCTGTAACTACAGGTGAAGTTTTCAGAATTATGTAATATATTTATAATCAATTACTAACTTCAATATTTTGCATTGATGGGGTCAATTTTTATCTGAATAGATCTGATAAAATTAAACTTCTGCAGTAGATTACGATTTATTATGAATTTTTATTAAGAAGTCATATACATGTTACTATTGTAATTATATGAATCCATTAGTATTCATTCCGATGGGAAAAAGTTTGGTTTAAATTCTATCCACCATTTGCTTGCTTATCTTATATTATGGATGCTGAAAGCATTCTCCTTAGCAAAGTTGTTTTAACTTTCTGGTGTCTTTTAGAGGTTCTATCTTTGATAAAAATTACAGGAGTAAATCAGTGTTTAGGTAATTTCCTGAAAACAGTAACAATTGTTTATTATTATACTATACAGGGTATTCCTAAAAAGTCTTTACACACTTCTACCACATGCTCCTTACACCAAAATAAACCAATTTAAGTAAACTTATCTTAGTACAAAAGTTGATACTAAGAAAGATACAGGGTGTTAAAAGTCTAATTTTGTTTTTGAATTACTTCAATAACTTTTGCAGGCACTGAAGTATTTAAAGAAAACTTTGTATTCAGGGGTTTTTAGGGCAAGCAATTCAAATATGTTGATGTATTGACTGCTACTTGCATGTGGCCCCATCTACAGTGCTTTAATACAAGTAAACGATATAATAATGATGGCAAAGTAAAAGATTTTGTATAACACGCTACTTGATCACGACGAATATAAAAGAAATGTGAAAGTATCCCACTGTCTTAATAGGTATGACGTACTGTGGAATCGTTGGCCATACGCTACGCAGGGAATACACAGTAATAAGCTTAACCGTCAATAAGGCGGCCAGACTCATGGTTGCCTATCCCAATAAAGTAACTTGTGACAGGGAGACCTTCATACACAGCAAAATGGAAGCGAAAAACTTCATACTCCAAGAACATAAAGAACTCAAGGGTATCGTCAACGCTGGACCAGTGTATGAGTTCAAAGAAGAAAGCCCGTACGTTGAGAACTAATCATATAATGCATCTAGACCAACAGACAACACAGGAAACAGTTCGTTTACTAAGGAATTACCTGATTAGGCCTGATTTGAATATTAGGATTCTTTTTTAAGTTTCAAAAATAGCCTATATTTTTTTGTACATAGCACTGTAAATATAATGGACAGATCCTAACAGTAAGTGCGACTCTGGGGGTAGATTTATTTTTAAACTTTCTGTATTTGCCAATGACGCATTAATAATTGGGTATTATCACTTTTTTTGAAAATTACGTAAAATGAATCTTGAAGTGCATATATATCGTACGCCATGTTGAAAAAAAAACAAAAAAATATTTGTAGGTGGAGAATTTCAGGTCTGAAATTCGAATCTCAGGAGTCACCACCAAAACACTTCTATCCAAGGTTATTCAACTTGTGACGTCAAGTGTCATGTAAACATTACCGAGGAGCGTGCTGTTTAATGGTGTAGTATCATTCTTGTATTGGAAAAGCTTATGTGTGGTGTTTATTGAAAGGACAGTGTAAGAGGTCGCACCAAAAAGTGATTTGTGCAGTTTTACAAGCATCTATTATGTATGGAAAACAAAACAAGTGTTGTTTTGTACATGGTTATAAAAGTACTTCAGTCAGTACAGCTAACAAAATTTTTGTAACCGTTCGAGATTATCAACATATGAAAAAGTTGTTTAGGGCCCCTAGACATAATATTCCGAAATCACAGTTTGTTTTTATGTTGTGAAGATCATCTTAAATCTTACTGTAAGTTTTATTATTCTTTTTGAGGTTATAAGTGTTTACCATTCAGTTTCCATTTTGTTATAGCTTGAAGAGGATATGAGAAATTATATGTGTTTTAAATTGATAGAGGAAAATGTTATAATAAAGAACGACATTGTTCCCCATATATTCGGCTGTTAGCCAGACCGGAAATGAGCCGCAAGAGCCCGGAAAATAAATGGCAATTTATATTTATTCTGACCTCTAAAATAAATGTCAAGTTTAGGGTACATTTTTTATTCTTACATTTTTATGTTTACAAATAGTATGTTTTCAACAACCCACTGTGATCAAATTATCAATGCTACATTAATTTAATAAAAAGTTCACTTATGCTGTTACTTGTTGCTTTTACGTTCCTCATCTCCGCCACATTGAACCGCTCGTCGCTGTACACAAATTCCATAACAATGAACATGACTTCAGAAGTCATAACTCATAAGTATTTCACTTTTTCTTGGCGTATTTTAATTCGCTTGTCATAAAATGAATGCAAACAACAAACTGATAAATTGATGGGCTGAGGCTGACGCGCTGACTCCAGATGTATACAAGTGGCCATTTACAAGACACCTGACGTCACAGCCAATATGTTCGCGTTTTGGCGGTCCCTTTAAATATTCACATTTTTAATATTAAAAATACACCTTACGATCCATTTTTTAGAATTTATAAGCTGTCACAGCTGTTTTGTGGATTAGATGCTACCTATTAATATGAAATTTAATAAAATATAAATACATGGCAAATACCCAATGCAAAAATGTGGAAGATTTTTTACTGAATGTAGGACAGAAAAGAGAATGTTTTACTCATTTTATTATCAAAATTGGCATAGACAGAGGTGGGAAATTTTTGAATATATGCTTGAATATTCTAGACCACACGCATAAAAATGTTTGTCCAGAAAAAAAGCAAGGACGTCATAATGAAGACTCAGGAGTGATAACGATAATTCAAAACATTCAAGAAAATTATTTTAATGTAGAAAAACTGTGGAACATGCTAAAACTTAACGAGATTGATAAATGTTATGTAGCCTGTGTTTTAAAACTTGCAACTTGTTTTGACTGGAATAATGTCCCACAACTCTATGTACCATGCACTCAGTGTAATTTCAACAAGTACCATCTGTTTAACAGTGGTACTTTAAGAACTTTTGAGGAAAATGTTAAAAATGATGAAAAATAGGTATCTTCTGGAAACAACAAACCAAAACCAAACATTTTTCAAAGTAATTCCTTAGTAAACGAACTGTGAGGATTATTTAGCGGAATAGCAGTGTAAATATTACAGACAAATATTGATTCCACGAGAAATTTAATCCAAGACCCAATTACCAAAGTCTAGGTCAAAGCAGTATTCAAAAATTCAAAACAGTTTTTATATTTTCCACAATTATAGAGTTATAGAAGAAACATACAGGGTTTGCTGAAATTAGCATGCAAATTCTATGACTAAAAGTAGGAAGATTTTTACTTTTGGGACACATTGGTCCACTCTGTATAAACGTTTTCTAACTAAACTATTATCTTGCTCTAATAAATAATCCTCTATTCCTACTAAAATCTCTGATGAAATAGAAATGATTTTGATTCTTTGTAGTGCCGAGGCTAAAGATACTGGGGTGAATCAGTTTCCGCTCTTGGGAAGGTCAAGGGAACTGCAGCTTTACAAAAAAATACTTTCGGAATGCTTGGAAGTATCCAAGAACAGAAGAACTAAGACTGCACTGGGTCTGGAAGTGCTCAATCATCACAATGTTCTTTTGATTCATGGTGATGCGAGGCAGGGAAAAACCAGATTACTCGATGAATGTATTTACATCACTCCATCAGGAATTCCCTTGAACAGGATCGCGTTATCGAACAGGGATAGTAAGGTGGGATGCTCAATCAGCATATGTGACAAATTTTTATATAAAATATGTTTTGCTTAGACTCCATTTCAAACAATCCAGTTGTTATTTGCTAAACCACTTGGTATACATGAAAGCAGTAGTTCCAAAGACCGGGAAATAAAAATCCTTGGTCGTTTAAAGAAGTTAAAGGTGCCGGATTTGCTTTGTTGCTTAAACCCGGTATTCAGTGTGAATTTTGACAAATCTGCTATGTATCTGTCCTTAAATGAAGATCATAAGACTGCAGTACTAGAGAAAATGATAAAACATCTGTGCTATGCGGTAAGTCTCATATGAGCCCTGACACAAAAATGTTCGGACATCAACTGATTTTTCGTAAAAGTTTGAAAATTTTCATAAGGTATTCAATATCATGTTTTTCTTTTATAGGACACTATAACATGTATTGTTTTACATCATATTTACGACATAATATTTATTTATAAAACTAAACTAATGTTAAAATCAGTGTTACCAGAAATATCAACGTCAGGGTACTGAATAAGACTCAAAAATGTACTGAATTTGTAATACAACGTACTGGTTACAAAGTAAAAAGGAAAATAAATTTGCGTTGAAAAAAGTGTAAAATCTGGACCAGAAATGAATTAAAATAAACTCCTGAACAAGAAATTTAAAAAACGTTTAAACATTTTTTCTACAGCTATTATAATAACCAAGCGTTATTACAATAGGAACACAGGGTCAAATTAGAGAACCGCACTGTATATTGAAAAGGATTCGAAACAAGAGTCTGTAACAACCAAATTAGTTTTTTACATTTCTTATCCTTTAGCCTCTAACTGCAATCCGAAATACATCATATACACATTTCTTTGGAAAGAGGTTTGGCAACTAATACAGCAGGCAGCTAGTAGTATAATACACAGTTAAGTTGCCATCAACTATTGGGAGCTATAATACAAAATAATTAGACAATGTGTAGAAAACACAAATGTAGAAAATAAAAATACATTAAAATTAAAACATAGATACGAGCAATAATAAGTAGCTAACATATATTCTGCAATTTTGTTCGCCATACTGAAAATGGTCGAAGGTGTACTGATGTACTTTTTGGAGGTCAAAGGTACTGAAAACAGTATGAACGTACTGTCTCTGACAACACTGTTAAAATGCATGTCTATGCTGTGCTGTCTACATCTCAACCAACTGCAGATAGATCTATTTCGCTGTCATTACAGCTCATCAGTGTAGTTTAGGTTTAATGTAGACAGCTCAGCATAGAACTGGTTTTGCTTATATACCAAAGCAATGGTATGATGTAAGTAAGAAATTAGGATGGCAATGCCATCTGTCAGCATTACACTGATATGATGACAAAGCCACCTAGCTGCCTTAACGAGTACTACTTCCTAATGGAAGTGACCTGTAGCCTGACAGATTGGCATACTGACAGATGGCATTGCCATCCTAATTTCTTACTTAAACTAATGTTGATAACAATACAATATTTATTGACACATAAATGTTCGGACAATATAAGTCGATAGCTGGTTGCGTCTCCCCTTGCCTTAATAACTGCTTTTATTCTGGCAGGTATAGTTTTTACAAGCTTTTCGCAAGACTCCCATATATTTTGCAATTTTACGCGCAAATCAGAAATGTTGCGCTGCAGATCATTTCTTAATTGCTGCTTCATCTTGTGCCATATAGTTTCGATTACATTTAGATCAGGACTGCTGGAGGGCCAGTCAAGGACGGAAATGTTGTTGTCTTGCAGCCACTTTCTTGTGGTCTTGGCTATATGGCAGGAGGCGCCATCTTCTTGAAAAAAAACATTGGAAGTGACACCAACAAATTGGTTTTAAGAATACTCTGATATTTTACTGCGTTTACAGTTCCGTCTATGAAGTGCAGTTTTCCAACACCATTAGCAGACATGCTTCCCCATACCATAACACCTGATGGAAATTTTCTTTTTCTTTTTAGGCAGTCTTTGTGGAAGGCTTCATTTTTGTTTCTTATAACACGTTATCAATGGTCACCCACCAAACATCAAATTTTGATTCATCATTAAAAATGATCCTTTTCCAATCTTCAAAAGTCCACAATGCCCATTCCTTTGCCCACGCTAATCGTCTCTTTTTTGTTTTTCCATGAGGAACGGCTTTTCTTTTGCCTTAAGCAATGAAAATGATGAATATGAAATTTTGCTTAAACATAACATACGTAGCTTATAAAAATGTAAACCAGAGTTATGAATCCCGGGACGACATGTTTCTCGTGAAACATTTCCCATTGTTTCTTCATTCCATTTTGCTGTTATTTCTCTTAATGTACTTCGACGATCAGTTTTACAAATCCGAACAAGACATCTTTGCATTCTGGAAGTGACTTTGCGTGGCCGACCAGCACCATGTCTTGAAATTTGAATTGAACTCGTTTCCCTATACTTTTTCACAATATCTGACACCGTGGACTTTGCGACATTTATTTGCTTAGCAATATCCCGAAACGTTGTTCCTTGGTGAAACAGTTTTACAATTAATTCTCTGATTGCACGATTAATTGCTGTACCACGTGACATTTTGTAGTCAATTGATATCTAATCGACTTAATTGTCAAGTTAAAAGTCACATGGAAACATTCTTTTGTTTCCAAGGCTTGATATTTATTTGTTTTACTAACGTGTACGAACATTAATGTGTCAGCAAATATTGCATTGTTATCAACATTAGCTTAGTTCTATAAATCAATATTATTTTATTTCAAAACAATGTCCTATAAATGGAAAACATGATATCGAATCCCTTAGGGAAATTTTGAAACTTTTACGAAAAATCAGTTGATGGCCGAACATTTCCGTCTTTGACTGGCCCAGCAGCAGTACTGATCTAAATGTAATCAAAACTATATGGCACAAGATGAAGCAGCAATTAAGAAATGATCCTCAGCGCAACATTTCTGATTTGTGAGTAAAATTGCAAAATATATGGGATTTTTTTACCGCAGAAGATTGCGAAAAGCTTGTAAAAACTATACTTGCCAGAATAAAAGCAGTTATTAAGGCAAGGGAAGATGCAACCAGCTATCGACTTGTATTGTCTGAACATTTATGTGTCAATAAATATTGTATTGTTAACAACATTAGTTTAGTTTTATAAATCAATATTATTTTATTTCAAAACAATGTCGTAAATATGATGTAAAACAATACATATTATAGTGTCCTATAAATGGAAAACATGATATTGAATCCCCTACGGAAATTTTCAAACTTTTACGAAAAATCAGTTGATGTCCGAACATTTTTGTGTTAGGGCTCGTACATTGATTGCTGTATTATTTTCTTTGTATTCTATGAATTCAGTGTTTTGGTAAATTATGGGTAATGACCATAGATGATTCAGAATTTATAGACGATGAGTCTTGGAATCTGCTTCCAATAATACTTGATGTGGATATGATTTGCATCGTTATGACAATGGGATCACGAAAACTTTTAAGTGAAACTGCGGAGGATGCTATTAAACATAAGAGAGTTAGGTTTATAAAACTGCAAAGTGTCGATAAATGGTATCACGCTGGATTGGCATGTCAAATTATGGATGTTCATGCGATACCACCGGAATTAGAAAAGTGAGTTATTGAAAATACAGTCATATTTATACATGATTTGTTGCACTCAACAATTTAGGCTAATTCAGTCAAGAAGCAACGGCAACCCAGGCTGGATAGAGAGCTTTCTTGTCAGTCTGATCCAAGCCGGTGGTCTCATAATAAGACGCATTGAACGAAGGGAAGTTAGCGAATTGGGACTGGTGACACCACCAATCGACATGATGGTCAGGGTACCGGCTGGAGCGTTGGAGGAAAATGAGGAAGGTCATGAGGATCMAGCATTTCATAACAAGCTGGATGGTTTTAAAAAAGATGGGTGGGCTATGTATGAGCACAGTTTCAGGGTGAGAACGGGGAACCTCGCAAACATAAATTCATATTTTTTAAATATTTCTATTCAAACTTTTCCCATCAATTACAACCCAAAAAGGGGATCATCTGTAAAGAGACTAACCTTGTTTATAAGATGGTATCTTACCTAATACGGAACTGTAATCAGTAACTGATTGATTAATATATACAGGGTGGGTCATTAGTGCATCGGCGGGAGATACTGACTTTACTATTAACAATAAACAGATAATTTTTTGTGTCGTTATATAATTAGTGCATCCACTAAAATTATTTTCAGCTATACAGCATGTACCGTTATTCCAGGACCGTAATCAACTTTTTAMATSGCACCCTATTTTTTTMTTTTCTTGTGAGGCTTCCTAGATACTTTATAGCCATATACTTTTTTAAAGTTTTGGCTGTGGTGTTACCAAATTTTTCTGAAAATTTTTGAAAATACTAGCTTTGACTTATATGCTTCTAGAAGCCTAACTAGTAACAACAAGAAGAAAATCTTTTGTTCATTAGCAAAGGTAACTTCTCTCTAGACTTTATTATAGTTTTTATGCGATTCTACTATACAGAGTGATAACTAGACGTCATCAAATTCTACAACTTTCAAACCGCTGTAACTTGATTTTTTAAAATGGAACACCCTATATTCTTTTATTTTTTGAGTATTTTTTGTATACCCAGGATTAACAGTTTTTGAAATATTAATTATTTTTTTTAAATATACTCCATATTCAATTTCAAAGCACTATAACTTGATTTTTTTAAATGGAACACGATTACCACGATTACGTGATTTCTTGTATACATTTGTCTAGATACATGGAACACACAATACACAATCACAGTAACAATGTATATGCAAGAACGTAGCACTAGGACACATTATGAACTAAAAATCTTAAAATTTGAAATAATTGTTTGATTACTACTTATGTTGCTGTTTCTTGAGTGATTTTATATGTKCTTATACATTCGCTTGCTGGATCTCTAGATGGGGTGATATTACTTTACCAGAAATTTTCTCATCTTGTGTATTAGTTTCTTTACTTTTCTATACATTGGAGCTTCTTTAGGACTACACCAATTTTTTGTGGCTGGACTTGTTTCCATGTTTTCCTGGTTTCTGTACAATTATTTCGCGCCGTCATAGGACTTCCTTACTGCTTTTTTTCTGTTCTTACCACTAAGAATTCTTCTTCCAACCTTTCTTCTTATTTTTCTTGCATGGTTTTTGTGTCTTGGTGGGTAATATTCACCCCATATTTTGGTGACCCAATGTACTTCAAAGGCAGTTGCCATCTCCTGTCTCCCATTTACATTTCAGTAATGTGTGCCGATTGTAACCTTTTTTTTTTGTTTTAATCACAAAACAAAACAAATAAATTAGGTAGACAATTCACGATGCTCAAAAACACGTCCTCTAGGGTTGATTGCTACCACTCGAGTGTTGTTTAGAGATTATTCGTTATAAGATGTATAATAGTATTAATGTTACAAACAAGATTCAATATTTATGCCTACTGAACATTGTTAAAATAATTCAATCAAGAGAATATCTAATATGCTGTTTCTTATTATTTCCTTGTAAATCACAAAGAAAGAGAACTGTTTTGGTTAAATACAATACATATGCCGTTACTTTCAAATTAAAATTAATTATTTAATAGGACAGCCAGATTAGTGTGAGTCAATCGAAACTATGTGAGAGGCTTGGAGAAAAAGAAACCGATTTAGTATCTATATGTACCATAACACCTAATTTCAACATCGAAGACGTTGATCCCGAACTGACCATGGACGGTACGTATATTTAATAAATTTTCAGGGTCCTACATTTAAATAAGTGTACATTTTCAGTAATAATGTTGAAAACTTTTGACTCTCTGACTTCATACGAGCAATTGTTATTAAAATGTAGTTCAGTTTTGGGGGATATTTTTCCTAGGGATATGTTGATGTATATCATGGCTGCTGCTTCTCCTAGAACTATGGCACTTGGTAATACAACATTAATTTTATTTTAGTATTTCATAATGTGTGTGTTCAAGTGCAGCAGTTCAGAAGCTCTTCGAGATCAGAGTTTTGGGCTGTGCCAAAGGTGATTTTACACAGGGCGATACTTGTATGGTATTCAGACAACGTCTTGTCAATCCTAATCAGGACCCATCTGTCAAGTATGAGATTTATGTAAACTGTAGTAATAATAGTAGCAATAGCAGTAGTAGTAGGTAGTTTATGAACTCCCAAATACAGAAATCTATTAGTGCTAAGTCTAGAGATCGAGGAAGGCTAAGAAGAACAGAGTATGATGTTTTAACTGAAATGTTACTAGTTATTGTTAACAAAAGACCATACATTGTCTTTAATGTTACTTTGTAGGCAGGCAAGGTTTTTCTGGCATCAAATGTATGTACTGAAAATGTACAAAATGTATTTAGTTAAATTGCTTGATTCCAGGAAACTTACATTTTAATACATTTTGGTAACACTGTTACATACCATGTTTTATCACACATTAGGTGCGAATGCAGGGGTATTAAAATCCATGAGAGCTGCAATGATTTGCCTAAGTATGCGTCCTGTGGATATTTAAGATTCAGGCTGCCCATGTTCCGAGAAACCACCTACAATCTACTGACAGATAACCAAAAGAAGGAATTTCACAACAGAGCTATTAGGTATCTGGAAAAAGAAACCAGAAGATGTAGGGCTTGCGGAAATGGGTTTTTCGTACGGATTTTAGGGACTAGAGCTGACGATGTGAGTATTTCTTTATCACCAAAAATGTATTTATCCTTATGTTCCTAATATTTGTTCAGAATTTTGTAAATGCTAGTGCTAAAGCTTAAGCTTATTATTGCACTAAATGGATATAGAAAATATACAATAACATACAAAAAAAAGTATATTTTTTCATTTTTAAAGGGTATTAGACGGAAAATAAAGGTACGTAAGTCTTCCGCACCACAGTCTCGTTCACAAAGCCATGACAGTATGGACCGTGTGTATTCTATTGAACATAGTGGACAGTCGAGCGCCAAGACATCAATTTTAACAACAGCTAGTGTTGCGACCGCCCGATTTAGAGGTACTGGAATTAGTTTATCAGGTAGCACTGACAGTCGCTCTAGTCTAGTGAAGATGGGCATTTATGGAGGAGGTAATTCGATGCATCACAATATTTTTGACTTATTGCTCTTAAACGATCATTCATTTAATAATGACAATAACATTTCAAAACGAGCTAAAAACGAAAAATTTTCTCTTCAGTTGTTAGCAGGTAGGTATTTTTAATTTGAAAGTTGAAATTGATAATTTCTGACAGCATAATTTGTAAAATTGATGAAAGTAAAATATTTTTTTTCAAATTAAAATTTTTTTGAGAAAATAGTAATAGTAAAAACCATTCATGATTATCAATTTTAGAGTAAGTATTTTTTTTATATATATAATATATATTGAAATACAATGGAACCTGTAAGCAGATTGTTAAGGCTCATTTTAAATGTTTTTATTTAGGAAATAGTAAATGAGTTATATTATAAAACTATATATAAAGGGTCCGCCACCTAAAACTCCCCAGGCTCGTATTTTCTTTGTTTTTTTAGGTACAACCTTAAGTTATATATCAAATTGTAGGTCTTTTTGAACTCTTTAACAATAGCATAGTGAGGGTCCAAAAATTTTTTTGCAGATTGTGATATTTTGCAAATAAAGTTAATTTTTGTAAATATTTTTTCCTTACCCCGTATAATAAATATTGCTTCATAGTTGGATGCTGATTTTTGTCTTCTTCAATTTGTGTCATTACCATGTATGCGTAATTTTTACTCCTTCTTAGTGGAAAACAAGAAAAACTAGTCGCCGCCATGTTCTTTAAATAGGGTTGTTTAAAAATTTTTAAGTGTTAGTTTAGTAGGTTATTATGGTACAAATTATGCCTACATACCCTTCGCTGCACACAAATCCCCAAAATTTTGAGTAACTTTTAAATAAATCAAGTACAAAGTTCGTTCTAAAGAGAGAGAGGCTAGTTTGGTTTTCTACATCGCATACTAGCCTCGTCACAGGGTTTCGTTTCCTAGCCTCTCTCTCTTTAGAACGGACTTTGTACTTGATTTATTTAAAAGTTACTTAAAATTTTGGGGTTTTGTGTGCAGCGATGAGTATGTAGACACAATTTATACCGTAATAAGCTACTATACTAACACTTAGCCCTATTTAAAGAACATGGCGGAGACCAGTTTTTCATGTTTTTCACAAAGAAGGAGTAAAAATTATGCATACATGTTAATGACACAAATGGAAGAAGACAAAAGTCGGCATTCAACTGTGAAGCAATATTTACTATACGAGGTAAGGTTAAAAAATATTTACAAAAATTAACTTAAATCACAGTATATCCAGAATTTAAAAAATCAATATAAGGCCTACATTGCGAGTTTGTAGAACTGAATTTTGCAAATCGTATCTCAACAAACTAGAGCAGGATGAATTGTTTTAAAAATATTTTATTTCAAGTAATAATTGAGATAGATACAGCATATTTCCAAAATACCCAAAATAAGAAAATCATAACTCTAGAATTTACCATGATAGCTATGAAGGGTTTTTATCATTATTATTTTCTCTAAAAAAACGGAAGTATCTGCAATTGTAAGGAAATATCTTTAATAGAAAATGAAAAATTGCTAAGACAAATACAACATGTATGTGTGTGACATGTTGTTTTCCGGGCTGGTTCCCACGTTGGTTATTAGACCTTGACGTTTCGACACTCATGTCGGTSTCTTCCTCAGAAGTAGCTCTGAAAACAGTTTTCAGAGCTACTTCTGAGGAAGACACGGACATGAGTGTCGAAACGTCAAGGTCTAATAACCAACGTGGGAACCAGCCCGGAAAACAACATGTCATCGACAACAACCACGGAAGCCTTCAAACCAAAACATGTATGTGTTATATCAAATATCATAAGATACATTGCAATACACAAAACAGGAACAAAAACTGATTAAGCTTCATTTTCTTTAGTTGAAATGGTTCCTTCTGGATGTTTCGGTATCCAGACTATATATAGAATGCGCCACAGTATGTCAATGACACGTACATTCTCAGCAGCAGATTTTAGCAATTGCCAGTGTACATTAATACTCACAACTATGTACACACAAATGTTGGAGCATTGTATTGGTGGAGGTAAGAATTAGAAGTAGATTATATATAACTTACCCATTTGTACTGAATATTTTGAATAAGTTGATTCTCAAAACATTCAAACAATTTTTGTCCACTTCTTCATCTTATAAACCAACAAGAGACGGGTTATTTCAACAACAAAAATTTCACTTAACTACAATTATTTTATATTTTATTCTAAAATAATTAAGAAATCAAAAGGAAGTAATAAATTCGTATATGTATTGACACACACACTGCTCCCCATTACTAACATATACAAATCAGACGATTCAAGAATATTCACAATTTTAGGACAGCTTGAAAAAGTACTAGATGCGATGTTGGAATACTCTTACGTATGTATAATTTCATACAATATACCACAAGCTATGTCAATTTTGGACGAAGCTCTCAATTTGTTGGAGGTAAGCAATTTAAACATGCTATACCCCTCAAAACGGCCTTGTTTAATGACAGACAAAACCCCAAGATGAGGAGGAAGAGGCTATTTGGAAGATACCCCTCGTTCAGGGCAAAATTACAACACTTATTGGACAGTGCAGATTGGAGTTGGGACAACTTGATGAAGCCTACAGAGCGTTCTACACAGCCATGCAATATTATGGTAAGAAATATTACTTTTTTTTGTATAAATTTAGATAAGTATATTTTGGTTTTAGGATACCCCTTTCCTACCTCGAGAAGGGTAGTACACATAAAGACCTTTTTGAAAGAACTGAAGCAAAACTTTGGATTATTTGTTTTTCCAAGTATATTGGTTTCCACTTCCATGGAAGCTTATGAAGCTGAATTTTGTGATAATCTTTCGGAATGCTTGACTCTCATGTGTCATTTGTTCATGGTAAGGAATTCTGTTCGTTTCATATCCATCTAATAATGAGTATTGCATTTCAGATTTTGGGAATGTGGAAAGACGCTGAACTGGCCGCTGTCTGGAGCCTGAACGAATCCCTCAAGTCCGAAATGGACTTTTACGGCATGTGCCATGCATATGCCAACATGATGCACGTTATGCATCATGCCGGTCGCCAAACCATTTGCATTGCCTTAGAAGCACATGCAATTCGTCTGTGCCACAGAAAGAGGGCCAATGTGGAGGCTCAAGAATTAAAAGCCGTCGCCAAATTGTATGGGGCAATATTCAGTGCAAGGTAAGAAATATTCCACTTTAGTCAACTTACTTTCACATCAAATTGTCGAAATGACATTTACGCTTTTATTTCTTCTATTATACAATCAATAATGAGGTTTTGAGCATTTTTTCTACGACAAACGGTTCTCATGATATTAGCAAAAATCCATAAATTTTTAAAATCGTTTTTTCTAAATAACTACAATATTATTAACTTAACAAAAAAAACTGCTGCAAATTGAATCATTACTTCCACATCCATTTGTCAAAATAACATTTACGTTTTTATTTTTTTACTATACGATTAGTATTCAGGTTTTGAGCATTTTTACTCTCTACACATTTTTTCTACGACAAACGGTTCTCGTGATATTAGCAAAAATCCATAAATTTTTAAAATCTTTTTTTCTAAATAACTACAAAATTATTAACTTAACAAAAAAAACCGCTGCAAATTGAATCAATACTTCTACATCCAATTGTCCAAATGACATTTACGTTTTTATCTCTTATACTATACGATTAGTAATCAGGTTTTGAGCATTTTTTCTTTCTACACATTTTTTCCTCGTGATATTAGCAAAAATACATAAATTTTTAAAACCTGTTTTTTTTCCAAATAACTCGAAAAGTATTAACTTAACAAAAAAATTACAAGAGTGCTTTCCGATCAGAAATTTGATTTCCTATACTTTTTGTGAGAAATTTTATTTCCTATCTATCATCAGATATTTTCATTTTTTGAATTTATTAAATATATTCGGAGATATTTAGGAAAAACCATGTTCTTTAAGTGACGCTTTTTGCTAATATCTTCTAAAAAATTTGCTGCACCGAAAATTTATAAGGGCGAATAATACTCGCAGTTATACTACTAATCACATTCTAAAACGAAAAAAATTTTAAAAAATAAAAATTTGCAAAAAAAGGTTAGTTATCCCCCAATTTCGCCCCTTTCCCGATACCCTACTTACTCCAAAAACAATAGGTCACTTTGGATAGTTAAGATCTATACGTTTGCCAAAATTCAAGTTATATATTGTCTTTCGAAAATAATCGTGTCCACAAACAAAACCACAGAAGAAATTTTTTTTGCTCAAATTTTGTTTTTTATTTTTTCGGCCATTTTAAAGCGAATGAGCAAATAAAGTTTATGAAAAATTTTTTCGCGGTACAATACTTCCCATCCGTTAGATGCAGAAGTAATTAGCAAGAGTGCTTTTCGATCAGAAATTTGATTTCCTATATAATAGAAAAATTAAAAAAAAATGTATGGACAGGGACCAAAATCCGCTTTTTGGAAATATTTCAAAAACACTTTTTGTGAAAAATTCTATTTCCTATCTGATAATATTTTCACTTTGTGAATGTATGAAGTATTTAGGAAAAACCTGTTTTTTTGCTAATATATTCTAAACAGTTTGCTGCACCAAAAATTTATAGCAACGAATAATACTCGCAATTATACTACTAATCACATACTAAAAGAAAAAAAAAAAGAAAATTTGCAAAAAGGGTAGTTATCCCACAATTTCACCCCCTTCCCTACACCCTACTTACCCCAAAAACAATAGGTCGCTGTGGGTAGTTTAGATTTATATGTATGACGAATTTCAAGTTCATATGTTAAGTCTTTCGAAAGTTATCACGTCCACACACAGACCGACAGACACAAGAAATTTTTTTTTTAATGTTTTCGAGCATTTTAAAGCCATTAAGCAAATAAAAATTTTTAAAAATTCTTTTGTGATACAATCCCACTTTAGTCAACTTAGTGATTATTTTGACGTTATCAAAATTATAAAAAAAAACTAAACAGCGTAATCCTACAAATTTTATAACTTCTTAAGAAAAATATAATAATCATTTGAAAACAACATTGCACATGGTGAAAACTATTAATGTCAATKTTGTATTTAACCAGATTTCTACGATCAGAGACAGACAGCGCAATAAGCATTGGTTTCACTATGCTGCGATTGGCTGCTACAATTCACGCCATTCAGTTAATGCTTCAGGTCTATCCGTTGCTGTTGCAAGCATTACTAATCAAACGAAAAGTCACTGAAGCAGTGACATTACTGCACGAGTTGGAATATTACGCAGAAGAAGATACAGATATTACAGGTATGTAACTGAAAGAATGCAAAGGAGTTTGAGCAAAATTTACTGACAGTTTTTTACCAGATCTTGTTCGGCCAAATTATATAGTAATATAGATAGAATTCTCTCCTTCTCTTCAGGAAGAACATGGTATTTTTCTTTATGTGTTGTTCTGCAACTAGAAACAGGGTATACTCTAGTGCCGTTCAGGCTTTGCGAGAAGTTTTATCAAGTGGAAGGTGAGGCTTTGATTACCATTCATGATCCAGATGCAGAGCGTCGATATTATACAGTAATGTGGCTATGGTAAGAAAACACATATTTTATATCTTGTTGCCAAGACCTCATCGATTTTTTTTATTTTAAAAATTACTTGGAAACAGCTAAAAAGGTGAGGAAACATAATAAAAACAAGTATATTTAGAACTGAAAATGAAATCAGGAATGGACAACAAAGATAATTTGGTAGACCACTGTTATTTGACAATGTGTCGGTTTTCTCTATATTTATGTTGAACCGCGATTTTGTATCTAAGAATTCATCTTTACTTAATATAAAATTATTGATGTTAAAATTAATAATTAATCTCTTTTGTGACAAAGATCTATGGTCCTGTACCATTTTAGGCAGGTAGTTTATGGCTTAAGAATAGGTTGGTTAAGAAAGTTGGAAAAAGCTTTCCCAATGCTTCATCCGAATTTTGGTTTCAAAATGTTTTAAAATAAATGTGTTTTTTGATTAACTTTTTGATACTCTGTAGATAAATTTAATTTATTCTGTTTAAAAAATCTTACAAAAATTCTTATGTTTGAGTCACATTAGGAAACAATGATTCAATTTAAAGGATTTGTGGGTCAACGAGTAGAATAGTTGCCAGAATAGATTATGACATGAGTTTACTCATTTGCCTCATTGTGTCTGTGTCCACTTACTGCATTGTTTAACAGGTGCATTCGCAATGAAGAATGGGAGGCAGCCACTGTGTGGTTTGCCAAGGCACGCGATTTTCCAGTGGTAACCGGTGACGACACTTTAGCAACCATTTTCACAGCTTTATATCTGCTCGAGGGACTGATACTTTTCCTTGTTGGCAAAATGGATAAACGCAATGTTAGGGCAATCGCACATGCTTATAAGGAAATAACGATATTGGTCAAAAGTTTGGAGAAGGCAACCAAAGTCATTAAAATAATCCTCCCAAGGTTCTATCATTTAAAGGCGTATTATAAATTTGTCAAGAACAATGACAGTAAAGCTTTTGGGCTGCTAAGCACGGCAAAGAGCTATGCGGAAAAGTACGGAAATTTGCTGGAGCTCGCGTGGATAGAACATTCTGAAAAAGTAAGCATGAAGCCACCATTTTTGAATAATTGATTGATTGGTTTGATCGTTAGGCTTGGACCAATAATTTATCAGCAATTTTGGGGGATTTTTGGAGAGAACATTGTGAACCTGATAATTTAATGGATTACCATGAAGCAGATTTCAACGGTGGAAAATTGGGACTCTTTACACTCCCTCTACCGCTATATTGTTGAGATAATGCGTTTTTATATGATTATAGTCGTACTAATAATAAAAACTAACAAAAACTTGTGGACAGCACCTGAATATAAGTACTTGAAGTACAGTCAAGTACAAATACTATATATTTAAAGCTTATTAAAATGGCAACATCGCGACGAAGGCTCGCAAACACCGTTCATTAGTCTTCCTATTAATGTGGAGTTGAACTCCAGGTAAGTACGTACATTGACATTTCGATAATACTTCACATTATTTTTTACAAAAATCCTGAAATAATAATAATTGAATATACATATAAATGAGTATGACAGCATGCTCATTTATATGAATATTCCATTACTATTATTTCAGAATTTTTACAAATTGTTGTCAAAATCTAACAGTTTTACTATTCATCACAGCCAATTTGATACAAAAAAATTATTTAGTTAAGCAGTGAAAGTGTGAATCCTAACATTCAACTGCAATTTTCTCGGAAAAAGTAAATTTTAGCCGGATGAACAAAGAGTATCTCTTTTTGTTTACAAGGCCCAAAGATTTGAAACATATATTGAAAAAAATACTTTTCCGATTTAAAGTAACCCTGTATACATAGAAACTATCCTTGTGATTAGATATTGATGTGTTATGTTCTTTTAATTGATTTTTAAACAAATAATGTCCCAAGTTAGGATACCTTTGCACAACAATTACAACGAAACATCCTGTACCATGGATGTATAAAAGAGGGGATCCAGCTTTTCACATTCTAAACTGATGCCAACATGTGATCACAGTCTAAGCGTTTATTTGTAGAAAACATTGGATCTTCCAGTTGACCAGTTGTGTACGTCCAATGACTAAGCTTCATGTTCACGGTCACACACTATTTGGACGTTTGCGTGTTTGTTTTTATTTGGTTTTATGATGTGCAAGACGCAGGGAATGATTTCCATAAAATTGTTAACGGTAGCAGTGATAAGATGATCAGGCAGTGTCAAATGTGCAAAAAGATTGATAGATGTTAACCCAATGTTTCATTTCACAGGTATGTAACACCCAAGTAGTATTTAAGGTTAAGATTCATAGGCGTACGGTATTTAAATTGCTTATTATGCCGATATTTTACAACACTACTGCTGAAAGATGAATTGTTAACTAGTGTATAACAAAAAAAATGAGTTTTATATGTGTACATAAATCATATTCATGCAATATTTTTTTCCTATCTATTATTTTTAGGTTTCCGAAGCATGCTGAAGAATGCAAATTACGACACGCCAATGCCGCGGCAAGAAAACAAAGTTTGTTATTGCGCTAACTTCACGCCATTTAGATGTGGGTTTCACAACAATACGCTTTCTGTCAATGAGATGCGGTATCCCCTCTTTTATACATCCATGTCCTGTACATTGTGCTGTTCAAAGAGTATCTATGTTTCTAAATAGTAGCTGGCAGAGATTGCATCTTTACTTAAATATTTGAGTACCAGCAAAAGGCTGCTTGTATTCAGTATTCGATTACAATTTTTAGAGTATTTGTACTGTACTGTATTCTTAACAACTTTGGTAGTTTTACAAATCTTGTTCCAAAATTATGAGTACTATTTTTTACTTTTGTCAGGTTTTTGTTCCAAATAAAACAACAACTGATAAAGCCAAATTAAAAAAAATACAATTAGGACTGGTTCAGCAATCTATTACAGARTTGATTGTAAATGGGTTTGTATGTAGTACATATAGTGGATATAGGGACAGGGACAGCTTTATATAAAACATGTTAATTGTTTTCTGGTGTCAATCATTTATCTTCAGCACCAGCCATTGTTTCAAGACATAGACACTGAAGAAAAAGATCATTAATAATAATAATAACAATAAATATTTATTGGAGTAATAAAAAATTTGGTTTCAAAAAATTGTCATGCAGGCCATATAACTTTGTAAACAAAGAACTTATCCAAATAACATAAGTATATGACAAGAATAATTCGTAATATTAATAAAAAGGGTATAACAAAAAATTGTCGAAATACTAATAACAGCATTTTTGATCTCAACATTTACATATTTGTTCTACCCAGAGATGTTGTATATATAGACACCGCATGAAAGAACACTGAAACAGTAGCACATCATAAATTCCATACATTTCATTCTTCGATATCACGAGATAATCTGCTAACGGTATGTACGTTACTATACCATACCATTTTTAGTAACGCTCCACATCAGCACATCCAGTAATCAAAACAAAGACCTGCATGCCTTGTCTATATATACAAGGTCAATGGTACTACCAAGTCTATGCCTGATATAGGAGATACTGTTTTAGCAGCTTTGGCAATGGCAGAAGTTGAACACCCTTTTGTGTGATGTGTTGTAAAATGGCATCCCTACACGCTGACTGTAATGTAGGAACTACAACAAACAAATATATTATTAATTTGTAAATTTTAACTAAAACAGTGCTAGAAGGAGATGACTAAGTAATGTAATAAGGAAGACTTATACATAGTGGGGGGAAAATACAGTCTTAGAATGAGATGTTTTGATTAAAGTGTCATGTCCGCAAATTTGAAATTTCCTTTGGAGCTTTATGAAGATGATTCACTGAATATTCAGTCAAATGCTTTTTTCTCCAAAGGCATAAATACAGACATGACCTTAAGAAGAAATTGCATGCTGGTAGTAAGGCTTCAGGAATTTTATTTACAAAGGTTGCTGGCTGTAATTTATTCTCATAGCCCTCATAGTACAGATGGTAGAGTGCCAAGGGCTTAACCCGGAGGCCCAAGTTCGAATTCCAGTGACAGCAAATTTTTTTTCCAAAAATTTGCCTTTACTACTACTAATAAAAACATATCCAAATAAATTATTAAAAAAAACATACCCCCATACAATTGGACGATTTTAACTTTCGTTGTTGCCCCATACACGTCCACAACAGCATGTAAAGGGGCATCTTTATATGGAATGCGTTTGACACAAGCGCCCTGGTCTTCGCCGTTGATAATAAAATGCATGTCGGCCTCGTTATCACCCGTCGGAATATAAAGGACTCCAATACGGCTGCCGATGTCAGTCGGTAACATGTGTGCCATGGGTTTCGAGGCCCTCAACATATGGATGGGCACGACCCCATGACATGTTTTTACTGTGGTGCGATCACTATAGAAAACCATAAGTAAAATTAAACTTTTCACCTTAAAAACAAACTTATAATGAACAGTGCATGTTTTTTAACGCATAATTTTATATCGTCTTTGAATAATACAAATTTTAGTACTTAAATATACACTGATGTTATTCACAAAGAAACAAAACAGAAGGGGACCTAGATTGGAGCCCTGAGGCACACCTAAACAATATCAATGAGGAAAAAAATTCAATTCAATATTGGCACTATCTTGAAAATGGCCAAGAGTATTGAACTTACAATTTGTATACCTCAGTTTTTTGATATTACTCGCATTTAGATAATTAAGTTGCAACGTTGTGAGGGTTTCAATATGAAAATTTGTTGGAATCACATCAAATGATGTGGCTGTGATGAAAGTGCACTCAAATTTGTATTGAAACTGTTGATAAAGTGACAGTTTGCCCAGTGGGAAAATCAGTTGTCTGTGTCAATTATTACAATTGTTCTCAAGTGCTTTGATACTGTTTTCTTATTAAGTCTGACCACTATTTTAGACACCCACATATAAGTACAGAAAACAATTTGTGACCATTTGAACCAACATGTTTTATTGGTAAATACATTACGCATATCAAATTACCTGTCACAGCTTACTACTTTCAGTCCATTACACTTCCTTCCATCTTCCCCAATCTCATACTCAGTCACATTATTGTGTGCTTTGGTAATCCCATAAATCCAAGATGTCCCTATGTTTGCCAGATCTGGTAAAGCGTAAGCAGGAATAGCGCCAGTACGATAGATTGTGTATGGATCTAATTGTGTAAGCCCTGAAAAATGTAAGCGTTAATAAATATCAGCTTATGAACTTAGACACCTCATTTTATTTTACACAATACACTTTACTTAATGTTTCAATTGCTAAGTTAAAAGTATGAGCTAAGGGTGCTAGGAATATATAAGAGGGTAAATTTTTGGTGGACGCAGACATTTTAGATTTTAGCTTTTTATGCTCTTTTTCCCAGCTTCTTCTGTATTTTTTCAAATCTAAATGAGACCAAGTCATACAATGATTCACACTCAAACCTTTGGCCTCCCAAACACACCTCCTTAGATGTGCCTGCATTTTTTGACCTGACATATTTCCAAAAGGAATATAATATCAATACCAAATAACGCTATTCTTGTCTCCTTCGATGTGTCTCATCTTTTCACTTCTATCCCCTTAAATGAACTTTTTTAACAATCCTCAAAAATAAAATAGAGAACCGCCACTTGTCAAACACAGAAAAAATTGAACTACTGAATATTGTGGAAATTTGCATAGATCAAAGTTATTTTGCGTTCAATGACACATTCCACAAGCAAGACGATGGACTACCAATGGGTTCACCTTTGTCTCCAGTTTTGGCCGAAATTTTCATGTTAAATTTCAAAGAAAAGCTTTTTGCAAAAAAAATGAAATTATTAAAAATGTATTATTCTGGACTACCTAGATATGTTGACGATATTTTTTGTATTTGGACGGGAACTGACAGGCAGTTGGATGTATTCTTAAAATTCTTAAATACAATAAATAAAAAGATTCAATTTACCCTAGAAAAGGAAAAAGATGGAGTTCTTCATTTTCTGGACTTATCAATGTCAGTAAAAAATAATAAAATAGACTTTGAAATTTATAGAAAACCAACACAGTCAGATGTTACAATCCCGGCTACTTCAAATCAATCGTTACAGATTAAGCATTCTGTGTTTTATAGTTTAATAAACAGACTAATAAATATACTACTTAGAAAAGAAAGTTTCGAAAAAGAATTGACGACAATTAAACAAATAGCCTTTAACAATGGATGCAACACAAAAATTGTGGACCAAATACTTAAAAAGCAATATAAAATTACAATGCTAACATCAATAGAAAAGAACATATTTTTGCCGCAGTAAATTATGTCAAAGGAGTCAGTGTTTGTGTTAAAAATAGGCTGAATAGACTCGGAATAAAAGCAATAGAGGTTAATAAGTGCAATTTGGGAGGTCTTCTAGTTAACAATAAGCCAAAATCCAATAAATTGAACAAAAACGGCATTTACCAAATAAAATGCATGCAATGTGACATGATATACACAGGACAATCAGGTACAGCTATTAAAAACAGAATTAAAGAACATGTTGCGAATATAAATTCAAACAAAAGCACAACAGCTTTTGCTGACCATTGCATAAGAAATAACCATCACTTAGATAAAAACGACATCAAAATTTTGCATTGTGAAAGGAAAGGCAAAAACTGAACCTTTCAGAACTTTTCGAAATTAAAAAAGCTCAGCATCAGAAAAAACATTTGGCAAATACACAAATAGAAATTCCCACGTCGAGTACGCCTTTGATATTGTCGAAATTATAAAGTCGACCTTCAAACCCAGGCAAGAGATTTTACAACTGTATTTTACAACCCCTGTAAAAAAGGGGATGCAAACAAAATTCTGCACATCTGAGTTTAGTATAGCGATGTTATCTCTTTGACAATGACCGTATTAGGTTGAAACGATCGTCAGCGTTATCTGATAAATCAAGTGAGACAAAGCACATACGTTCAATCAGCTTGACATGTTGTTTTCCGGGCTGGTTCCCACGTTGGTTATTAGACCTTGACGTTTCGACACTCATGTCGGTGTCTTCCTCAGAAGTAGCTCTGAGCTAGCTACTTCTGAGGAAGACACCGACATGAGTGTTGAAACGTCAAGGTCTAATAACCAACGTGGGAACCAGCCCGGAAAACAACATGTCATCGACAACAACCACGGAAGCCTTCAAACCAAAGTTCAATCAGCTACCTATTTGAATATAATATCAATTTTTAATTAAAGGAAAGAGTGAACTGACAGTAATTTTTAAATGAATTCCTCTACTTAAGATGATGTATCAAAGTTGTTTGAAAGTTTATGTTCAGCAATAGCCATTTCAAAGCCTTTTGTTAATGGAAAAGAGCCATCATGAAAATCAGACATGAAACCATCTGAAGATTATGTAAATATGACGATATGCAAAAGCAAAAGTGAGGCTGAAACAACTGTTGTCATACCTACATTTAACCAAGCGTTTTTGCAATCCAAACCGTAAGGAATTTCACTTCATAGTAAATGTTCTTAATATAATAGGTACATGGTTCGTTAAATGTAGAAGATTTGATAGAAAAAGAGGAATGGTCTACAGTTAAGCATACATATAATACATATGTAACAGTTTTTTACTTTACAATCTTAATAAAAAAAATTAATTTAGCTGATTTTTCTATAATATAACTCAAATTCGACTTTTTTTCCTCCTTCCTCAATAGCTAGACTACTGTACTACATAAAAACAATTGAAGTTTATATTACCCAAGACTATTTCCAAGATTAATAATAAAAAATCATTGTAGTATACCTAATCTCATATGTCCACTCCATCCCCGTTCATTCTGCTCGATTTCTAGCAAGAATATCTCTCCGGGCTGTAGAGGTCTTTCACTGAAGGTCACAGCATTGGCGAAACTTTTGTATCGATATGCAACTGTATTGTCATCCATGAGAATAATATTTTCGCCATGATATGGATGGAATCTTGTAATAACATTACGACAAGATGTCATCCTTATGAGATCTCCTAGTTACTGAATTCCATCACCAGTGTTGGATGATCCTTAAGAAATTCATAGGATTGCTCCTATAAATTAATTATTCAGAGCAAATTGAAGTACAAGACAAGGTGTTAATGCATTATGCCTGCACACTTTCTAAACAATCGTAACCTATGCACCACACAATCGTTTTGTAGTGTTTACATTACTCAATGAAAAACTACACTTTAGATCACTCTCACACCATTAAAACTTCTTTTAACTTTAATACAAGCACATAATGTATAAGTTACATTACAATCTGAGTAGCATCAGTAAACAAAACACAAAATACACCGACAATCGGAAAAGACAGCTGTCAAAATTCTGTTAAAAAAAATGGAACCGAACTGCGGCGATGCCAGATTTAGTAGGATATATCCTAGCGCAGTGCTTTTAGTAGTGGTAGTGGTAGAAAACGAGTCATAAAATGAATTAATTTATCGATGATACCTAAAAGGTTACTTGTTTTCAATTTATTGTCTTTTGGGTATTATAGTAATATAAAAAGTTAATACAATATATTGTTGTACGGTTAAACAACATAAACATTAAGAATAACCATGTAAGTACTTTTTATGATTGTTAGAAATCATTTAATATATTCCAGAGACCAGAAATAGATAATACACTAATCGTTTAAATTAGGAATAATCATTTACCTCCACCTACACTTACGTAGGTATATGGGAATAATCGTTGTATGTATTATATTTATATTAACATAAACCTAGGGCAAATCAAATTTAGTTCATAGGTAATGCAATAGTAGTCGATTAGTTGTCAATAACATGATTCTACCAGTCTTAAGATTATTAGATCGAATATTAATATGAGAATCACCTTCCCATGCTGACTGTAATAACTAAAACAGATACATTTGGCAACAACGTCTAGATTTGTAATCGGTCACTCCTAACCTCAAGAGTTCGAAACATGACGTTAATTGACTATTTGCTGTGTTTATTAATTGTTAACAAAAAGGCGCACGTCATTTAATTCTATTTTCGGCGCTGGAAGGACCAACACAAAATCGTTACCGATGTCGCTGGACGTGACCTAACCTCAAATAGGATGTCTCGCATTTTGGGCCCCAAAATGGCTAGGGCGGAGGCACTTTGTGGACAGTCGCTGCTGGACGCGTCGGAAAGGCCCTTGGAACGGCCCCTAGCCGAACCAGGAGACGTTAAAATCCATTTCGTGACTAGGGAGGGCACCTACAGGCTACTGACACTGAGTGAATATTCTCGTCCAAACAGGGTGGGTTACCAGCCCCAGGGGCAGACACCTCCTCAAGTCAGGTACTTATAAATTGCCCACGTATAAACTTTGCCCTTTAAAATCAGTAAGTAGTTTGTTACAATGACAAAAGAGTAGAACCATCACATTGATCTAGGGTTTCGCTGAGAGCGTCAGCTTTCGCATTCACACGTTTCTTATGCCAGAATATAGGCGGCAATCTGCTACGGCCAATTCGTTCTCTCACAAAAGAACTGGAACTATAATGTTCTTAAGATAAAAATTTGTGTTCATATATAATAATAATAATAAGGTTTTATCCGAGTCAAAACACAGACGAGTTGTGATGATCTCTAGAAAACACAAGCTTGCTGGTAAGCAGTGGAGTAATTGTTGGTTTTCTGCTGTTCAGTCCAGCTTTTTTTAGCCTTCTTCTGACCTTTTAAACAGAAATTGAGACATTTCGGTTAGCTTTTAGAGCATTTTTTAATGCTGCAGTAGTTTATTCACTCGACTTTGTGTCGAGTGACTTACTTACAATAAATTGGCAATATAACGCTGAGAATATCTTTCATCGTGTAATGTTAGTGCTAGCACTGCCTCGTTTTTCATTAAATGCCTTGGAAGATTCATTTTTAAACTTCAAAGTGCTCGTTATAAATATCTAAGAAAAAGCAACCAACAACATATGCAGATTGTTTATAGATTTGTCAAAAAATGTTCAGAGCCTACTACTTACATTCCTAGTAAAACAAATGAATTTAAAATATACATTTTTAATTTTTTAGTGCATTAATTTTGTCTATGAGTGTATTTTTCATATAAAACTTTTGTTATGCTATTTTAGAATATGCTGTACTGTATCAATTAGCTATGAAATATGTGTAATTTCACTGTGGAAACTTTAGATGTCATTCCAATGCCAAAAAGGCCAGCCAGACAAATTTGTAGACTTAAGGCCAATTAGTTTGCTATCAATTTTGGCTAAACTCTGAGAAAATTGTTTTGAGAACAACTGTCAAACTATAAAGAATATCTGTAAGAAAACACCATGGCACTAACACTGCAATTACCAAGGTTTTAAATGATGTAAGTTACACTATTACCATTGTGTATTTTTCACAATAAGTGGAATTAACTAACATTGGCGATCTCACCTAAAATCTTTATTGTTGTATGATGCAGAAAACATTGTATAGCTGTGGACTTTGAAAATTAAACAACCTAGGAAGATTGTGTATAAAAGATAATTAATTTTTGTTACAATAATGCTATAAATTGAAAAAATTTGCATTACCTAGTTTTATAAGTTTTGCCACCAATTCCGAAAAGCTTAGTTGCGAACATAAAAATCGTCTCCTAGATCATTTTATTTTCAAAGTCCACCATGGTACACAGCTCTTTAAATCTTCTTTGTAATCCAGGGTATCCTTAGTATCAATCCCCGACCACGGAGAACGAATCTGCTTCAACTACGGCCGCGAACTCTACGTCTACGTGTACAGAGGAGTGAAGAAGGCCGCAGACTTGAGCAAACCCCTCGACAAGAAGGTCTACAAGGGCGCCAATCCCACCTGTCACGATTTCAACGCCGTCTCTGCAACGCCCGAAAGCGTCAGCCTGCTGATAGGCTTCAGCACGGGTCAGATACAGCTGATCGATCCGATCAAGAAGGAACTGAGCAAGCTATTCAACGAGGAACGCCTCATAGACAAGACGCGAGTGACGTGTCTCCGATGGGTTCCCGGCAGCCGGACTTTGTTTTTGGCCGCCCACGCGTCCGGACAGTTGTACGTTTATAACGAGGAGTTGCCGTGCGGATCGGCCGCGCCGCATTATCAACCCTTTAAATCGGGGGACGGGTTCGCTGTTAGCACGTGTAAGACCAAGTCGACCCGGAACCCGTTGTTCAGGTGGTTATTGGGGACAGGCGCCGCTATTAACGAAGTCGCGTTCAACCCGAGTGGTTCGCAGTTGGCTATAGTGTCTCAGGATGGATTGTTGAGGGTGTTTCAGTATGACAGTATGGAATTGTTGGGGGTGGCACGTTCTTATTTCGGGGGGCTGTTGTGTGTTGCTTGGTCGGGTGATGGTAAGAATGATTGTTGTAATTTCATTTAGTTTCTGTTTTGATAATTTATGCAAATATCCAGTCTTCTCAACTTTATTAAAAAAAATACACTGCACATCAGAATTAATGCACCACTAAGAGTTAACTACAATTTAAAAAAAAATTCTCTCGAATAACTAATCCGATTTTGATGATTTTTTGTTTCAATTGTGGCTTCATTTCTTAGTAATGATACTGTTTTTGAAATTTTCATTCAAAGGAGGTGGCTTGATAATGGCCATTTTATCCCATCACACATACAAAAAAAATATCAAATTACAACTTATTTTTAATGTATTTGTATAGTTTTTTTTATATTTTAGGAGATTTATGTGATTAATATAGTAAGTCATAGATTTTATTGCCCAAAACGACAGTGTTTTGCCTTTTTTGTATACAATTTTGTCGTTATTTTAATCTTTGAACTGTTATATTTAAAAAAGGCGTTCCATAAACCATACTCATTTTGACACACATTGTACTACTTTTTTTTGGTTTACTGTGTGCTTCTACACAATACCAAAAAATTTATTTTTTTAATAGGGTATCTCGGTTATTATTAAAGATACAGGGATGTGGTTTTCGCAATCCCTTTCTACTTTTTTGAGATAAATTAACAGATTTTGATGATCTATTTTAGTTTTTGAGTTATAGCTGAAAGTTGAAAAATTTCGAATTACCAGAAGAATTACCCCAAATTTATTTTTTTTAAAATATCTTTCTTAACTTGTGAGTGTTCTTTAAGTAGAAACTATAGTTGTCTATGACTCCATCAAAAATAATAAAAGGTTTTCTTTTAAATTCAAAAAGATCAATACTTTTTGAGTACTCTATTTCTCTTTTATTTACTCAGAACTAATGTATGCCTCAACAATATGGAGACCTCATGAATTAGGTTTGATTAGAATATTAGAATCATTGAACCATTTATGTTTAAAATTTGCAGCTTATAAAACTGGCAATCCATTACATTATACGAATCATGATTTTACTGCTACCTATGTCTTTTTTTTTTTAATTCAAATCTAGAAACAGTGAGAAATAGATTAGATCTTCTTTTTGCACATAAAATTGTTACTAGTTCTGTTGACTGTTCCAGTATTGTTAATAGTTTCAACTTCCATGTACCAACTCGAATTCTTCGTACCAAACATATTATTTTGAAGTTCCTATGTTGGCTTATGGAAAAAAAGAAATGCGGAGGTTATCTAAACTGTGCAATTTGAACTCCCATTGGTTTGATTTTTACAATAAATCTTACAGCTACATAAGAAATAAGTCTAAAATAGTTCCGGATTTAAGTTTTGTATATTGAGATTCCATAATTATAATTCATACCAGTGATTACTTTAGTTTTAAGAAATCAAATTTTGTTTTTTTATGTATTTGATTATCTATCTTATATTTTTGTTGTTTGGTTTTGCATAACTGCTACATATTCATCATATATATTTTGTATGGGGCTTGTCCTGTTGATACAAGAATAAATAAATAAAAATAAAAACCATATAAAACCGATGCAATTTTGTTCAATAAAATGTCAACTGATTTTGACATGCAGGTAGACTGATAGCGGCCGGTGGCGAAGACGACCTGGTCACCGTGTGGTCCCTGGAGCAACGTCGCGTGGTTGCCAGGGCGCAGGGGCACCACTCGTGGGTGTCGGCCGTGGCTTTCGATTGGTACCTCGACACCGAGGCGTGTTACCGGTTCGGCTCCGTCGGCCACGACACCCAGCTATGCCTTTGGGAGCTGCCCGAGGAGGCGATGGCTCCCTCCAAGCCCAGGGTGAAACGGAGACCGGACCCCCTGCAACTCGTGGGGACGCCCGCCTGCCCGAGACTCGACGAGTGCCCCGTCTTGGAGCCGCTGATATGCAAGAAAATTGCTCACGAAAGACTGACGGCGTTGTTGTTCAGGCCCGATTGTATAGTCACTGCGTGTCAGGAGGGGTGCGTTTATACGTGGCAGAGACCTCCGACGTGATGTTATGTTCGAATATTACTTTGTATTTATTTTTGGTACAAACGTGCTGTGTTTAGAGGGGGTGTCTTTAGTGAGGGGGGTACCTACGTGGATTGTTGGTATATGCCTCAGAATATGGGAGGAACTTGACCTTTACTTTGTTATTTCAGACTGCAAAAATGCTGAGTTAGCTCAATGAAGTCATTGTCCAAGAGTATGTTTTGCTTTGGTTTTTATCTTATGTGAAACAAGACACAGTAATTCAGATTCCTCTGGTGACGAACAATTTGATATAATTTGACAGAACTTCTTGTGAAAAAATTTGGCGTAAAGTACAACATTCTAAATTTAAACATATCAAGAAAACTCAGATTGACTGGCTGTTTCCAAGAAGGCTTTAATGTATATCAAATCTTGTCATGTTTCACATAAAGATGCTCAAGATTGTTAGCAGAAATACTAGAGGAGCTCAAGCTTCAACTTTTGATTCTTTTAGTATTGCGACTTCTAGTTTAAACAAGTTTTCCAAAAACTTTTGTAGTCAAGATGATGCTAATGAGTGATACTTCAGTCCTTCTCATACATTTTTTTACTTGCAATTTGTATAGTGACACTGCAATGTAATATTGTGATGGTACGTGATATGTGTAAAACTTGTGTCAAATATTGTAATAAAGTGTATACTGATTCTGTAAATTTTGTTTTATTATACTTGTACTGTAGCAGGAACTCGTATAATGCTGAACTTCCACTAATTTTTTACAGTTTCTATAAGTATGTTAAAAAGTGCTTTCTTAAAAGAATAAATTCGATAAAAATTCAATAAACCACTTTTTGAGAAAATCTTATCTGATATACTTTATACTTGTCTATTTTTTCAATTAAATTTGTTACAGGGTTTTTAAGGGACCACACGTTTTTATAATAATAAAGTAACTTTTACTCATTTGTATGAAGTTCCATGGTGTAGATTAAGCCAAGAAAGAAACTTCACAATAATTAATAAAGATACTCTTCTTAGATTGACAAATGTTTAGTGGAAGTACCAGACGGGAACCGCCTACTAATGAAGACAATATCTTTTATTATAAATTTTTGTTGTTAGGTCACCAAATAACAAAAATTGCCGTGGGGGCCTGCTGTMAAATTGAAGTATGCAGTTGCATGCCAATTTGTCAGGCTACAAGTCACTTCCTTTAGGAAGTAGTACCCGTTAAGGCAGCTAGGTGGCTTTATCATCATGTCAGTGTAATGCTGACAGATGGCACTGCCATCCTAAATAACTATTTTTTTAAAAGTTGTCCCTACAATGGTTATTGCTGGTGCTCATTGAAAACAAGAGCTGGGCTCCCCAATTCTAGCGAATTATCATTTACAAAACAAATCTGAAGGAGTATTCATCATGAATGTGATAAAAAATTCCTCAACTTTGTACTCGTCTTATTTTTCGTTCTAAGGATATAGAACATAATTATTCACATCTTCTAAAAATTTTAAATATATCATTCAGTCAGAGGGCTGCAAGAGGCATTGCTAAAGTTTGCAGAAAATGTGGAATAAAACAACTTACATTACTTAAATCGCTTTATATGCTTCAATGGCTTCTTTAGGTGATTAAGAACTCTCTCCATACATTTTTTATGTATCCAAATAAGAAGAAGTAATTGCATGATAAATCAGTCGAATAAGGGCAGTGCATCATCAATTCAATGTTCCTATTGGTCAAAAACACAACAGTTTCATTCACATGAAATATGATGAAATTACTATAATAGTGATGCATTTCAAAATATTCAGGCATGCCAAATATATTTCTGATGCCATATATCACTTAAAATAATAATAAAACACATAATATAATAGATTACCACTATAAACCAGCACTCACGAGTTGCATGGCATAAAATGTAAATACAAATATTTTAATTATTCTCATAAAAAAGTACTTGGTGCTGAAAAATAGTAGTAGATTTTTGAATAAATACAAACATTGTAATGCATATTTATTTTGTGTAAGTAATACAAGAATCATATTAAAATATAAATCTATAATCAAAAAATCATACTTGATGGTATTTTTTTAAATCCAAATTACATACAATTTAATAATATAAATTTAAAATTTACCGGTTAGCCCGAGATTTCCATACAAAATGCCTTGCTATTTTATAATTATTTACTCAATACCTACCACCATTTAATAAAAATGGTGGTGATCAGCCTTGCTAAGTTGGAGTAAGGCATCATATAGAAGTTCTGGTTCTTCAAATCGTTCCACATTTGACAATATCAGTCCAATAATACTGTTCTCATACGTTTTCAGAACAACATCATCACCTTTTAGTGCAGTATTGCTCTGTACCAGCATCTTCCTTGGTTGCTTATTGGCCAAGATTATTGGTCTCCAGCTCAGCCAAGGCTCTTCAACTGAGGAGTATCTATTGCAAAAACAATTCAATTTTGAAGCATTCAGGAGTACATAGTCAATTTGTGTAATAATAATATAACAACAATTAGAAAAATACCGATATTACTATGACAAATTCCATATTAGCTAAATATTTATTATTATATTGATTCATTGATGATGGCTCATTACGTCAACCAGAAGAAAAGAGTGAATTAAAACTCACTGGAGAATTTTCAATAATTTTTTTAAATATGAAAGAAGATAAGTCTTTACTAACCTGTTAAACAATTCTTTGGCAGCTTCGATATTTCCAGTTGCCTTATAGACCTGCAATTGAAGGAGGAAGTGACCAATGGCGTTGCGTCCGGCTCCTTTTAAGGCCGAACGATCTAAAGTGATGGATAGCTCACCAGGAGAAGTTTCAGTCACGTTTGCTACTCCAGCTTGGATCAATACTCGTGAAAGTACAAATCGAGCCTGATGAAAATAAAGAGAAAGTTCATATATCAGAAGTGGCGTTTCACACAATTTTGGCTAAATATGTGGTATGCTGAATATATTATCACGGCGTTCTCACCCAAGAAGTGTGAAAGCATTTGTGCTTCCTCTGATTTCAAATTTGTTTCGGTGGCAACTAAGTAATTTTCAAATCTTTGCCTCCAACATTTCCAATTTTCGGAAAGGTTTCCCGACATTTCCATGGGAGGAACATCTCATTCCATCGTGACTGACAGATCGTTTACAGTAAGTTTTGTTTGAATTTACACAACTTAGGTAGGAGTTTATCTACGTGTGTTAACCACTAGTGAAAGCTAAGGCACAACTATGAATTTATCACACTACACTCCATACTTTACTTCTTTTCCAATATTTGAATTAAAATCACTTACTTGTGAATGAGCCTGGAGCCAGCCCCTTCCCGGTTCCCACATTTCCAACGCTCTCCCCGCACCTGCCCAAACCAGAGACAACCAATTGGCGTACGTTATGTCCTCTGCTTGACTTCCCTCGTGCCCGAAAATGGACAACACAGTCGGTTCGAGGCTTAAATACAGACCCACAGCCTCCGCCCTGCATTCCTCGTAAGCGGAGCTAAGGGGTCCGAAACGGGTGTCGTAGGTGTCCCCGGTGGCGTAGAACGAAGTTGGGGGTTCGCCCGTCAACGGGTCACGTAACGTGGTCGTATTGTAGTTCATGGAACCGTCTAATTCTTGTTGAAGGAGCTTGCCAGATCCGTGACCTAGAAGTTCGTGAAGGCCCACCTGGGAAAAGCATTAGTTATTTTTTTCATGTTTAATGGGTACAATGACATTAAGATATAATGCAAAAAATGGTTTGGACAACTTTTATTGATTGTATTCAAGGCATAGCTGTTATTTACTAACAAAACTTTTCAAACAAAAATGCTTTTTGAAATTATACTTTTTCAGCAAAAAAAGGGAGTCACAAACTGAGAAAGTTCTGAGAAGTTCATAATCATTTGAGTCTCTATAGACCATGTACCTTGTACACATCGAGTCTTAGAGTGCCACAAATTATACTTTTCTGAAAAAAGTGAAACTTTATATAAATATAGAGTGTTTAAATGTTCCTGAAGTGAGATTATAACGAAAAGTTTCACGTATTGTAACACAATATGAAGGGAAAAAGAGCTATCAGACAATAAATTAACTATTACTAAAAACTGACTGGTGTTAAATCAAATCTAAAATGATTATGTTTAATATACAAGATGTTGCTAGTACAAAAAATTAATTTTACTATGCGTTTTCGAAGAAAAACTCATTGTTTCAATCCTTGAAACAAAGTAGTATGTGCTTCACATCAAAAGCAGTGGTGTCACTGTGGGGAAGGTMGCGGGGTTTTTTACTTTGAGAGCTYTTTTATTGAMATCTCAAAAACCAAGATACAATGTAAATAATTCTACTAACCTGTAATTCAAATGCTTGCACAAACAGCTTCTTCAATAGCTCTCCGTCACTCTGACTCAAAAAAGGTGTTTTGGTGTTTTGAAAACTAGCGGGAAGCACATTGCCCAAAGAGACGTTTTTAAAACCCTCTGTTTGTCGTATCTCATCATCTATAAAGTACCAAAGTCACATAAAATACCATCACAATAATTTTTAATTTACATTTTTATTAATCTCAAAAAAAAAGAAACATAGATAAATTAAAGATTTAAAATCAATCTGAAAAGGACAGAAAAAGGCTGTTAAGAGGGACACCCATTATGTTTTAAAAACGAAAATTCATCCTGTTACTTCAATCAACGCCAAGAAATAAAAAATAAAAAATCCACTCACAGTTAGGAATGTTGATTCCAACAGGGATCCCGCTTCCCGCGAATGTCAATACATCCAACGAAGTAAAGTCAGGCCTCAGAAATTTATCCTTCTCAAATCCTTTCGGCCACGGCAGTAAGGGTAGAAGATCTTCCGCTTTAGCGACGAGATTTGTAAATTTCGTCGACATCGGCCTGTTGACAGCAGCAACAAACCCTTCAAATTCACCACGAATACCAGCTGGATCCCTATATGTTTCTATGAAGCCAATGTAACTTTCAATAGCTGGACCCTTGTCCTTGATCCAAAACCGCGAACCATCCATATGATCCTTTATGAAATGTTTTAAAATAAATGCAATGTTCTTTTTTGTGCATTATCAGTTTTGTATTGTATTTGTAGTTTCCTTTATTACAGACACTATAAAGTTGTTTTGTCATAAAAATTATTTAATGTATTTTAGTGTTACTTTTGTACAGTACAGTACAGTTTGTTGTCATGCACTTACTAATAACTTCATACTAATAAAAATACTTCCCTTTGTTTACTTATGAAAGAAATAGTAAATTCATCATGTAAGATCTATTTTGTGACATAACAACTTCCTTATTTATTTCTTTCTTACCTGCAATGAACCAGTGGTGAAAGATTTTATATATGCCTGCAGCATATCTGCCTGTACTTGATTGGCGACATGGGGAAGTGCATTGCTTAAATGATGAGCTACTCGACCCATAAGGGGTGAATAATCACCTTTAGTTAGACGAAAGATGTAGTTATCCTGCTCTTGTGAGCTTAACTCTCCAGTTTCTTGGGATGCCAGTCTTATCTCATAGACAATCTGGGAAAAAATTACATACATCCTTAAAATGTAAATTAATTACTGTTCTGGAGCATTTATTTTACACTCAAGTTAAGTCTTCCAACATACAAATTTGAGAGATTCTTTCAGAGTGAAAAACAAATAGTGAATAATAGAGAAGTAGGTATAATGATGTTTCTCAAAAGAGAACAAATTGACCAACAATGTTAAACGCAGATTAGTATTATAATTCCCTAAAACTACAAACTAAAAAAAAATTATTCACTAGATTATATATGTTCAGTATTGTTCGGTTCGGTTCGGTTCATTTTCGTTCAAGGTGAGTTTGGCAGCGCTGTGTGGGACTGTGGCAGCAGCGCCTGTGATCCAGTTTGAAATTTTTGACATTATGATGATGGTAGCGGCGTTCTTGGTGTACACATGTCTTATGTCTGTACGAGTTCAAGGTGTACATTATTAAATATATTGGTCGCAAGCATTGGGCTTTATTTACAAATATTATGCGGTTATAAGCGGGTACATCCCCAACAAAGAACAATATATTTTTTTATATTTCCACATATTTCGCTTTATTTTCAAATCTGCAGTGTACAATTTTAGTTATAATAATCACTACCGTTGCTTCTTATTTTTATCACATTCAAAATGGTTCAAACTGGTGAAGATTAAATAAAATGCAAGTCATTTTACTCCAGACATAAACATAGATTACAGAAGATACTTCGTGGAGGACCTACTTATCAAAGTTAATTAGAATACTGATAAGTTAAATAAATACAATTTAACTTTATTGTCAGTTTCAAATGATTGCACTTGGCACAAAAACTTTTTACAGTATGAATTGCCAAGTCATAGTAGGGAGGTCAGCAACACTAGTAACAAAAATAACTTTCCACTACTCACCCTATTTTCTGCCTCCGTTTTAAACAGCCTGTTATTAAAAGCTTGCAGTTTTTGAGATTTCATCCATTTCTGTACCCTTTCGTTATCTTCTGGACTGCAATTTTTTGATAAATAAGTGGTGCATCCGTGTGGAGGATATCCTAAACACGTACGACCAGGACTCAGGTCATATACTTCATTCTTGATTCCGTCCCACAGGGGCTGCAGCTTATCCCAAATTGGGCTCAATTTTAAAAGTTGTTCTAAACGTTCTTTTTCAATTCCTGGGATGAATTTGGAGTCACCATAGCCCTAAACATTAAGAAATAGGTAGCATTTAGTACAAATGTAAATTAAATAGTATAATTTGTGGATCTATATTTTTAAAGCAAATAGCATATATTACTTAGTATATTTTTTAGGAAAAATTCAAGAATGATGTAGACAAACTCTTGGGAAGAAACTCAAGATAAAATTAATAGATACCTTAAAAAACTTAGTGTCTGGCTTGAGTTTTGCGTTAGGGTGATATAGTTTAGCTTTTATTGTCTAGACTCTAGAAAATAATTTTTTTGGTATCTGTACTATGTTATGATGTTATATTTTTCCACTGGACCTATGTACTGGTATTATATACCTCTACAGGACTTGCATACATAATGTATTTTTCATGTATTCTGGTGAAAAAATAAATATTATAATGTTTATAATAATTATAATCACAATTAGGTAACTTAGATTTGTTCAATTGTTTTTTTTTGTGATTAAAACGGAAAACAGGTTATAATTATCTTGGGAAACACATGCTGGTTGATTTACTTCACTCTTTAAGGTTGAGYTTGGCGTAGGAGGGTCCAGCAATACATAAATAAAAAAGTATGATCAGATTAGGTGTTAAAAATTACTTACAAGCACTTTTGTTGTACTTATTTTCGAATAGGTTTATTGTAATCACGATGAAATGATGTTAACAATATGAACATTTCAGTACCTACCAAATAAATTTCAAATCTAAAATGATTAACTAATGAGCTTAAATCCCATTAGTAAAGTATACAACAATTTTTGAGGTACTTATACACATCATGATAATATAATGATACAATGCCTAAAAGTGCAAAAAAAGAATGTACTTATTTTCCTGCATTTGCCTGCAAAATATAACAATAACATTAAAAACCTTTTATGATAAATTCTGATCTAGAAATTAATTAATTCGGTGCTTAGAATCCTTCTTTTTTGGTAATTTATTGGCAACAAATTCACAATAAAAGTGGTGCTAATTTAATGGATTTCAATAATAAATTTGCAATCTATATCAATGAGCTGACATTTCTAGGCATGTAACCAATTTCTGATGTGTCCTATCTCTCAGGGATTGTTATCATGAAAAGACTGCAAACAGTACAACTTGGTATCAAGTCAATACTTACTCATCAAAAATAAAAATAATTGCACAGTCATTACTATCTTAATAGTTTAAAAACGCAGTTCCTTATTCTATTCTATTGATTAAGCAAATAACAATGCAATACCTTATAGTTCCCCGCATTACTAAAGACACCAGCAGAATATACGAACAAAGCTGTCACCTCTTCTTCTGAAAAACCATTTTCTAGCGCAACAGCTTTTAATTGCAAAGGATCCTGTGCGGCATACAATTTATGCAGCAATACAAAAATCGGCCCTGATTCAGGGCTGGTCTGCAGCAACGTAATCAGCCCACCTTCCCACGAAGCCTTGCTCAAGTGGTGCGCGTACAGTTTCTCTTTCCGCGTCAGAGCCGCAAATGCAGTTTCAACTTCCAGGCGAGACACCGGTTGGTCCAACGGAAGGATGTACTGGCTTCTGTCGATTTCCCCACTCATGGTTGTCGCAAAAAATTTTAACGATGCCAAGGTGTGACCAGTTTTGCGAAATGAACGATACACTAGAATTCGTCCGAGTCTCGTTAGCAGAATGGTTAAAACTAAAAGATGTGTCTTAATAAGGAACGTTAAAATAAAAACTGAACGTAGATGATGACGGCTCAAAATTACCGTGCAATAAAAAAATTGTGAGGTTAAGTAGCCAACACAGAACAGGGCTGCAAACGTTGGAGTTTGACAGCGGCAGTGACATTTGATAAATCGAAAAGTTACTAGATAACACGATTTATTACCAGAATTCTTTTATAAAAATAGATGAAAGTGGAAGTCTTTAGGAGCTTACAGAAAGGCATTATTAATATACAATTTATCAGTAGCTTTGTATTTTGTTAAATGTCTGCAAGGTGGTCATAATCGCTCATTACATTTAGTCAACTTTAAATTAAAATATCTCCCTTACCTAGGGGACGCAGAAAAAGGGGTTATTGAGGTACAACCAAAATAGATACGTTAATTTGTATTTTTAATACGAAGTATTTACATCTACTTTTTGGATAGGATCAAACAGAAGGTTGAAAAAAGTTTTAAAACAACATGTTACTCGTACTCTGGCCCGTACCTAGTTGTTTTGACAATAAAACAGTATAATTCTTATTGCATAAAATTAAACTCAAAATTGTATAAAAAAGCAGATGCCCTCAGTGCCATCTAATTTATTTCAAAACTCAAAAACTTACATCTAATCGAGTCAGGACTAATAATCCTAATTATTTTTATATGCAAATTTACAACTCTAACTATTAGGTAATGTAACTAATGCTACTTATTAAATTTTATTAACGTAGATTACAAACCATCGTTATGTCTTAAAAACAATAGTTTTTCATATTGTTCATCTGATCAATAATTGTTTCCTCTAGGTTTCAAAATTTGTCCACCGTAACTAAGCATTTCGCTCAATGGCAGCGGATGAGGGTAACATGACATTATATGTTTTGAAAATCTTAAATATTGCAGGATAGTGTTTTACAAACAGTGATTTTTTTTTATTTCCAGATAAGCTAAAAATTCTTTTTTCTTAGCGCAAACACGTTCTATTTCATAGAATCGATCTATTGACATTAATCCAAATAAGTTAAATTTTGCTACAGCACTCTAATGAATTTTATGTAAAATAGTTTTGCTTGTGGGAATGATTATTTAATAATCTAACTGCTTACTGGTTTGCAATGGAATCTAACCTTCCACAGATTAAAAATATTAAAAATAATTCTGTCGAACGTAATTGTGAAAATGTAATTATAATTGTAATAAAATGGGTAATTCAATTACAAATGAATTGCAACTGTAGAGCAAGTAATTAATTACTTCTTCACTTACAACGAAAAGTTTTTCAAGTAATTGTAATTAATTACTTAATAGCACTGCCCAATGGGTATATTTTTTACACATCTAAAAGCGTGCTTGAACCTCAGGCGTAAGTGTAATATTTGAAATATAATCGTAAAAATCGCTCATAATGTTTGCAATGCATAACAAAAAAATTGTTTTTGACTTAAAAGAGTATGAATTGATAATAAGGTACTGTCAAGTGGATCAGACGTTTTTTTAAATATCTTGCCAAACAACGATGTCTTTCAGGAATTCGGCTTCGTGTCGTAAATTCCTCTTGACCTACTCCTGCATAAAGCACTTGGTATATGCAGCACCCTGATCCTTTCAAGACAGTATCGATAAAGCTTGAGTACCGAGTAGCAAAAAAAACCTTGCCGAATTTGCAAAACGACCTGGTTCGCAATATTCAACAAATTCGAAGGGCCATATGTTATTATTGTCAAATGGAAACGATTTAGTCATCCACTTGTGGTCGGTATTATTCGTTTATTTGTCGAGCACTTGCAATACAACAAAGCTCCGAAAACAAAAGCGAAATGAGATAAAGGTCGTGCGTATTCACAAAAACCTGTGCTCTATAGATAACTGTTGCGATTATCCGGGAAAAAAATTGCATTATGAACTAACCGCATTTGCATGGTATTCCATTGGGATGTTTATAATCATTTCTTCTGTATTTAAAAAGCAAGTAAAAACTATATATTGAAATCTTCAAAATATTTAAGTATTTGTAGAAAACTTTTGCCAACCAATCATTTCTTGATATTAATAATAATAATATACTTTATTAATTAGTACAAGGCTAGTATTTGATACATTGGAAAATAATATTTATTAATTTATTTAATGTTCAACACGAATACACAAAGCAAACAACCCAAAACAAATTAAACAATATTCGCACGCTACCCAGTGCCCGTAATATAAACCAGCAACAGTGATTTGAAGCATCTAAGAGATTTAGCAGATCTAACATGAAGTGGCAATGAATTATATTTTATAAAACCTTTAAAAATAGAGATTTAGAGGCAGTTGCGTAAGTTCTATTCACAAAAATATCACCAGCATTTCGAGTTTCATACTGATGAACATCATGAGCCCTAACTATCATTTTTGTTAAGTAAGGTGGCATGAGATTATTTATTATTTTATATATAAAGACCATCGTAAGATACAGCATCCTATCCGCAATATTCAACCACCGTAGAGCAATCAACATAGTCCTAATCGGCGTGAGCCTGGTACACTTTAGAATAATTCTCATTGCATGATTTTGAAGTTTTTGCAAGCAAGACATCTTGTTAAGGTTGAACTGGAACACTATCGACGCACAGTATTCAAAATGAGGTTGTATAATAGTATATATACTCTAATGGTCGTTTCCATAGAGAGGAATTTACCACTCTTGATAAAATTAACACCTTTTTAGATATTTTCTTTTGCATGTAGTTAAAGTGCTCATCAAACGATAACAAGTAGTCAATTGTGAGACCCAGGTATTTATAATATATAACCTTACAATATCAATTCTACAATTGCAAATATGCAAATCTATTTTATCTAAATCTAAAAATTTATATTTGTATTTAGTAGTCACAATCATACCCTTAGTCTTTGATACATTAAGCTTTAATCTATTTGAAGCTAGATACTGCTCTACCTTTGCAAGAGTTTTATTCATTTTTGCTGCTGCTACATCTAAATTACAATCACTTTCAACAAGTAATGTATCATCTGCAATTAAATTTACAAAATCACAACCAACAAACAAATCAATATCATTAATATATGACGTAAACAACAGAGGCCCTATCACACTCCCCTGAGGTACCCCACATTCACTCACCGCCTCTTTCGAAACTATGTCCCCAATCCTGACTCTCTGTTTTCTACTACTTAAATAATTAGCCAACCACTCGTGCACCTTTCCCTGAAAACCATATTGAAATAATTTTCTGAGCAATATCGACCTGTCAATTGTCTCAAAAGCTCGCTTCAAATCGAGAAAAACAAACAATATACTTATTAGTGCTAATATCGGCATAAAATTTACTGAGAGTCAACTGGAGGGCGTTCTCACAAGAGTGATTTTGCCTAAATCCGGATTGATAAGGCAACAATATTTCATATTTTTCTACGTTCTGTAAGAGTTGTCTGTAAACTACCACTTCCAATATCTTCTCAACAACAGGCAAAGTATTAATTGGTCTAAATTCGCTGCACTCAATAGTGTTTGCCACCTTTGGTATAGGAAATATAGTACTAATTTTAATGAAGTTGGGCACACAAGCACCAAACAATGAAGTGTTAATGAAATTCAAAATAACATGAACTATAGTTTGAAATATTCTTTTTAGGATTCTAGAGTTAGTGAAATCATTCACATTGAATTTATTATCCAGATTATTAACTATTTTCCTTAGTTGACTCATGTCCACTCGACTGAATTTCGATAAATTTCGATACATATTGCAGTTTTTAAATTGACATGTATCATTGTAAACTATATCACTGACAATTGAACCAATACTTTCTATAAAATAATTATTGAACCTATTCGCAATCTCCACAGTATTTCTTACCAAAATCATATGATCATCACAGTAGAAACGAACACAACTACAGTCACACTGATTTTTTGTATTTACAAGTTGTTTTAATGTTTTCCACATCATACTGGAGTTATCTTTAAAACAATCAATTTTTTGTGGTAGTAACGTCGCTTTTTCTCCCTAAGTAAACCTACAACCGCTTTATATGCAATATCCCGTATATTGTGTATATTATGCGTGTTTTTGTTTCGTGATGTGTAAAATTGTTTAATTGTGTTGATGGGTTTATAGGTAGTTTGGATATTATACATGTATGATGTAGTTTATTTTTTGTGTAAGTGGCGTTATGTGCGGGAGTGTTATATATGTTAGTTTTAAATTTTGCTCTTGTTTTTCTTATTGTATACTATTATAATAATTTTCTGTTTGTTTTTTATGGTATTACGTATTAATTTAATGGGGTAGTTTTTAGTATTGTAGTTATCGTGTTTAAAGTTTCATATCTATGTTCTGGACTTATTAGTTTTATTATTCGTCGTATTGTATTTTGTTTATAGGGATGGTTAGATTTATAATTTAAGAATCTGCCTGAAGAGTACTATTTCGTAATTATTTTATTGTTTGTTTTAATAAGGGTGAGGTCGCGGTAGTTTAATGTATTGTTTGTTTCTGTTTCTGTAGTGAATTATCATTTTGGGTGATAGCTATTGAATATATTTAAAATTTCGTTTGTTTTGTACATTGAAACAAAACGTAATTTTTAATTAATGTCATATTTTCAAATTGTCAAAATAATATAATAAAGATTGGAAAATACCGAAAAAGAGGTCGAAACGTCTCAAAATAAGCACTTTCATTAATTAATTAATTCAGGAATCAGTACCGACAAAAATAAAAAGTTTTAAAAGATTACAGAAGAGTTCCACAACATATACCAAACTACAACGTAAGAAACTATTTTTGATTCTGCTTGGTGAACGTTAGCAGTACATCATCATTATTAACTACCTTGATATTTTTGTTTTTGCAGTGATAATAATTAAAACTTGCTGCACAAGGTTTCTAGCATATCAAGTGAATTTTGAAGTTTCAAATTTACGCGAATAGCCCAAAATTCTGCTCAAAACCATTTTTTATTTCGTACTTCACTATAAAAACTTCCCCAAACTTCTGAAGCAAAACATTCCTGTTTATATGAGAGTACGGAGCTCATACATAGCGTTTACAGGAAGCGATAAATTATAAGCGCGTCGGATTTACCTATATTAAAAACGATTATCTCCAAAACAAACTAAAGCGCACTCGACAATTATCTCTCTGTAATAACTTCATTTGACGAAATTTTTTCATTAGATCACATGCCTATTTCCTAGCGGTTTATTGTGAAAAGGTCTCTTTTCAAAATGTGCCGCGTACACGCTTTTGGTATTTAATTATTACTGTCTCAAAAACAGGTATGTAAAAATAAAGCTTAACTACTTTATAACCTCTGTATTGATACAAAAATTACAGTCACTTTCAGTAGCAAATTACGATCTTTCTTGTAAAGCCATTTTGAATTTTGAACACTGATCTTATGTACTTATTGGAAATTAATATTTTGTTTCATTCTTCTGTAATAGTGGTATAGTCTGTAATGGGATCTGTAGTGGTTCTTTCTGAATTGCAACTAAGAGATACTTATAGATCTGGTGAAAGTGATGTTTGGATAGATGAACCGACAGAAAAAGGTAAGAAAAAATGACGAATGAGTGTGTTATTTTTGTACGAAACTGATTTGTTCTATTCTGTGTAGACCACAAACATTATAAATACGCTGAAAGACATACAGTGAAAATTATAGTCTGGGTATATTACGAGAGGGTATTTATGTCAACAATTTTAATTACAAAATTTTCTGGTGGAATAATTGGGTATTTGCCATGTATGTATATTTTATTAAATTGCTATATTAATAGGTAGCATCTAATCCACAAAACAGCTGTGACAGCTTATAAATTCGAAAAAATAGATCGTAAGGAGTATTTGTAATATTAAAAATGTGAATATTTAAAGGGACCGCCAGAACGCGAATATATTGGCCGTGACGTCAGGTGTCTTGTAAATGGCCGCTTGCTTACATCTGGGGTCAGCGCCTCATGCGTCAGCCTCGGCCCGTTAATTTATTAGTTTGTTATTTGCGTTCATTGACAAGCGAATTAAAATACGCCAAGAGAAAGTGAAATACTTATGAGTTACGACTTCTGAAGGAATGTTCATTATTATGGAATTTGTGAACAGCGACGAGCGATTCAACGCGGCGGAGATGAGGAACGTAAAAGCAACAACGTAAGTGAACTTTTTATCGAATTATTTTAGAGATCAGAATAAATATAATTTGCCATTTATTTACGGGGTTCTTTTGGCTCGTTTCCGGTCTGGCTAACAGTCGAATATATGGAGAACAACGTCGTTCTTTATTATAACATTTCCCTCTATCACCTTAAAACGCATATAATTTTTCATATCCTCTTCAAGCTATAACAAAATGGAAACTGAGTGGTAAACACTTATAACCCCAAAAAGAATAATAAAACTTACATTAAGAATTAAAATGATCTCACAGCAGAAAAACAAACTTTGCGATTTCGGCATATCACGTCTAAGGGCCTTAACAACTTTTTCATACGTTGATAATCTCGAGGACCGGTTACAAAAATTTTGTTAGCTGTACTGACTGAAGTACTTTTATAACCATGTACAAAACAACACTTGTTCTGTCTTCTATACATAAAAGATGCTTGTAAAACTGCACAAATCAATTTTTGATGCGTCCTCTTACACCGTCTTTTCAAAAAACACCACACAAAAGCTTTTCCAATACAAGAATGATACTACACCATTAAACAGCACGCTCCTCGGTAATGTTTACATGACACCTGACGTCACGAGTTAAATAACCTTGGATAGAAGCGTTTTGGCGGTGACTCCTAAGATTCGAATTTCAGACCTGAAATACTCTACCTAAAAAAATTTTTTTTGTTGTTCTTAGCATGGCGTACGATATATATGCACTTCAAGATTCATGTTACGTAATTTTCAAAAATAGTGATAATACCCAATTGTAGGTCACTATAACTTCTAATTCAAACCTTTGAGTGAATACAGAAAAATATAAGCAACAAATGTTTGTTCATTAATCGTGTATGTAGATAAAATGTAACCATAATCTTCTTGATACACATTAACATTGTTTTTGTACTTTTTTTCCTTGTTTATCAAGTTATTTATTTTTATCTTGTTTCAGGTCTGTTTTTGTATTCTGTAATAACTCCAACAATCTGCATATTTGGGATCTTTGGAAATACATTATGCTTGATGGTACTCAAGAGAAAAGAATTGAAGGCTTCAGTATATACCTATCTTTCTAGTACGTAAGCGTCGATCCCACTAGATATAGAGTATGCACGCTTATAATCAGGCTAACAGACTGTATCAGCTTAAAATATCAGTTTTCCAAATATGTAAAAGAATGGTATGCATGTGGGTACATGGGAGAACATAGTTTTTAGCTTGACAGAGTTTTCTAACGCGTAGAATTAATATCTTAAACCTACTCCTGAACAGGTCAGTCAATCGACTGTAAACAATGTGATAAGTTGGCTAGAACTAAATTTAAGTGACGGGTTTATTTATTTATTTATTTATTTATTTATTACATTGACTTTCCAACAGATTCAGAGAATCCAAAAGCAGGAAAGCACTAGGCAGCGTATTTAAATGAAGTAATTAGGGTTGAGAGGAGTTGTGATTGAATAAGTTACATCTGAAATGTTATTTTTAACAGTTTAGCAATTATAGTTATGGTTCTTTCAAGATCTTTTTAAGAGATGTTAATGATAGTGAAAAAATATCGAGATGAGTATAAGCCGAGTTATAAGTGTAAATTACACGATATAACGGTGAATTTTGGCAGTGACTTGTCTTACAAGTGTAAACATGAAAAGTATTCTTAGTCCTAAGAGGGTATAGAGGAGTATTAATATTTACGTGACTAATTAAAGACGTTGACAACAATGAGTTAACTACCTTGTACAGAAAGATAATATCAAAATTCTCGCGTCGTTTGCTTAAGCTTGTCATATTGTACTTTTTTAAGTTATATTCGTAAGTCAAGGTGTGGAGATCCCTGTTAAACTTATAATTAAGCTTACCAATGAATTTTTTTTGTACGCGTTCAATTCGGTTAATGTATTTGTAATACAACGGATTCCAGACAACACTGGCATACTCTAGATGGCTGCGCACCAAGGTATCATAGAGAATTTTAAATGATTTTATATTGGTAAATTTAGTTGTGGTTCTAAAAATAAAACCTAAGTTTCTGAGCGAGCGCTGTATTATTTCTTCAACGTGCAATTCAAATCTTAGTTTGCTGTCTACAATGACGCCCAGGTCCTTTATTTTGTTAATAGAGTTAAGGGTGTGGTTGTTTATTGCATATTTAGTGGGGACCGACAGCCTATTTCTCGTGAAAGTGATGTGATAGCACTTGTCTAGGTTTAGATATAAATAATTTCTGGTGCAGTATAGGTATAAGTTATTTAAATCAAGTTGCAAAAGCAGTGCATCATGTAAGTTAGTTATTTCTCTGTAAATTTTCATATCGTCTGCGTACAGTAGATAATTTGAGTGTTGAATAAAATTACCAATATCATTAATAAAAATAAGAAATAGCAGAGGACCTAGATGAGAGCCCTGCGGTACACCGGATGTTACAGGTACTGAAGACGATACTGAGTTTTTTATTGTTACAACTTGGCTCCTATTATATAAGTACGATTTTAGCCACCTTAGCAGATTACCATGCACACCGAAATTCTCCAATTTAATAAGAAGGGAGGCATGGTGAACTTTATCAAACGCTTTGGAAAAGTCGGTATACACGGCATCCACTTGAGCTCTTTTATCCATGCTTTCTGACAGATGTTGAACAAAAGTAGCGAGATTAATTACTGTCGATCTTCCACGGAAAAAACCATGCTGACGTTCATCTATGTGTTGTTTAATATTAAAGAATAATTCATCAGTAACACAGCTTTCAAAAATTTTACCAAAAATTGACAAGAGCGATATGGGACGATAGTTGGTTACTTTAGTCTGATCTCCTGATTTATAGATGGGGACAATGTTTGCTTGTTTCCATTTGCTTGGGAACACCCCTTCTTTCAAAGACTTATTGAATATAATACTAAGTGGTTCAGCAAGGATCTCATCGCACGTTTTGATAAATATGCCAGGAATGCCGTCCGATCCGGTGCCCTTACGTGTATCTAGTTTGATAATTTTTTCTACTATTGATTCTTTTGAGATGTATTTTATTTCGATGCAATTGGAACTACGGGTGCGTTGAATATTAGGAGGTAACGAGTCAGAAATGAATACTGAGGAAAAGAAATCAGAGAATAGATTACATGCAGCTACGTTATCACTGGCAACACGATCATTGTAAGACACCATAGATGGAGGGTTATTTACTTTGCAAGACTTTTGTTGTCTTATATAAGACCAGAAACTTTTAACGTTTGAGTGAATATTTTTCTCAATGTTGGCAACATATCTTTTATAGTCACTTTGTATACTCTGTTTAACTCGCTTGCGTAATTCCGAAAACTCTTGATAATCCGATTTCCGTTTTATTTTTTTCCATTTCATATGTTTCTTGTGTTTACTACTGATAAGATTTATAGTTGAATGTGAGAACCAGGCTGGGAACTGTCTTTTGGATTCCCTAGAAAGTGGAACATACATAGAAATTACATTATTTAATACGTTATAAAAATGTTCTACAGCATCATTAGTGTTAATCTTTAATAAGTCCGACCACTCATAATTCACAAGATAATTTTTAATCGCAACATAATCCGCCCTGTAAAAGTTCCTTGTTCGGCACCGATGTTGATCATTAGATTTATTAGAATATACGCAAGGTATAGTTATTTCGGCTTCAATGGCCTTATGATGCGGATCCTCATCTACTAATGCTAAATTACACTGTCTGACAATTACATTTTCCGCATTACTAAAAAACAGATCCAACATTCTACCATTATTGTTCAGTACCCCATTATATTGGTTCAAGTTTAAAAATGAGCAGGTGTCCACCAAAACTTCACAAGACGGATTACCAGTAAAAGTTGGAATAAAACAAAGAGTTTCGTCGGAATATGACCAAGAAATCGAAGATAAGTTAAAATCGCCTACTATTACAATATAATTATTTTTATATCGGTCACAAACATTAGAGATATTGTTCATTAATTTTACTATGTCGTATTATAAACACCAGAGTATATCGTTGGTCCTACTCACTTTTTCAAGGTCTTGATATTTTTGATAAGCTTAGAATACATCTTCATTAATGATACATCTTGTATAAAATGGCATCTCAGAAGAGAAGTCAAAACATGATTTAGCTGTAGTTTTCTGATAACTAACAGGAAAATTACATAGAATTCTTGTCGAAAAAAAATCTTCTGTTTCTGTTTTTTTTTGAAATAAAATCAGTAGATAGTTGTAGGGTTAAGTTTATAAACTTAAAAAATCCCCATCCACTCTTTATGCATGTCGCAGAACTGCTTCTAGATTAACAATGGATACTTCTAACAATACTAACAGACTGGAATGCAAAACAGTTTATTCCCTTTTCTGGCAAATTCATGTATAGGCCAACAGGAAAGAGATTTTATAAAACAAAAACCAATATTTCCCTCGCATATGACTGCGTTACGTCAATGCTGTTTTTTCAATTTTTTGCACCCAAAAATGTCACATTGTAGCTATTTACGATATAAGTACGAAAAATGTAAATTTAAGGCACACGTATGAAAGTTTGAAAAACGAGCGAACATGTCCTTATATTGGCATTTTTACACGAATTATTACAAGACTTTTTCTTAATGAATGCAAATGTTCTAATATTATAAGAATGCAATTTGTAAAATGTCCGCAATGAATAAATTTAAAGTGAAACATCAAACTACCTAGGTAATACTGTTGCTAATTTTGTGAATTTCATATTTAATATTTGAGTTTGCACTTTGTTCTACCTATTTGTAAGGAAAACATGAGCTGTGCAGAAAACCAAGGAACAAGAGCAGTGTTACATACGTAATAGTTTAATTAAAATTAAACCACACTCAACTTTAAATTTGAATAATTTGCATCGATAAATTTATAAAGTTGAAATACAGGATATAAAAAAACGTTCACAGCAAAGTGTTCAAGAATCTATTAAATGTAATAAGATTTTAATTGAATAAAAGTCAGTCCATACTACGTTAATAAATCTTCATAAATTAAACGGCATCCTCCACACTTTGGTAGTCTGGAAAATGTTCGCCAGAAACACGTAATTCCCGTTGTTACTGACGTTCTTCTCCTAATTATTGTTTTTTCCTTTGACAGCTATGGCCTTCATGGATTTGATGAGTTCCGTAACTCTGTTCTTGTCTGGATTAAGTAGAGGCATATTGTGGTATGTTACTGGGTGGTCGTCCTTCGATGCTCTAATATTACTGCCCTTGGGGGGTATATTCAGCTCCATGAGTGTTTTAGCAACGGTATTTGTGACAACAGGTAAGGTTACGATGCAAATTACATCCATACCAGAAGGTATCTCTTCTTGGGATTTTTCCAACATTCTCTCGTGTACTGTTTATAAAACATTCGTTAATATGCTCTGAAATCTCTTTTTCATGGTTGAATATTATATAAAAGTAAGAAATTAGGATGGCAATGCCATCGAGGCATAAAAGGCGCTCATTTCTTCAGGAAAAAAAAGTCGCGTAGAACCAAATGAAACCTAGGTGGTTGTGTTCATTATATAATCTTCTGCCAGAAATGGTGATTGACGACATTTTTGGCCGATGCAGAACTTTTTTATTTTCGGAAAACATAAAAACTGCGCTAATATCGGAATCATGGTCTTCTAACAAATATCACTTCATAGCTGGAGGACTATTTGAGATATTGCGTCCATCTTTTTTTTAAATGAAAGTAAAACCATGAGCGCTTCTAACAATGTTAAAATAATTTATACAAGAAGTTTAATACGTTTTGCAGAAAAAAAATTATGTCGTTATACACTGCACGGCTACTGAAACTTTAGACATGCGACAAACTTTTTTGTTTCTTATAATTTATACTTATATGCAGCGAACGATATGCTAAGAGAGGTATAAAAAAGTTTTTGACGAAAAAATTGTTGTTGTAGGTACCATAGTTTTCATTTTATGAATTTATATTTCTTAACGGTTGGGTCACGTCGCTGCCAGGCTGCCACAGCTGTCCAGGTAGCTCAAAAAGGTGGTCAAAATAAGCGTAATAAGTTGAAGCCTATTCAGAACTGATCTTCACACTCTAGTTTATGCATTATAATAAAAACAATAGTCGCTATGACTTAAAGCAATCAAGATTCAAGAGAACTGTCAAAGTTTAATGTATTAGTTTGACGCGTGTTGGTTACTACTTTGTAACTAAGTTAACTGATGCTCATAAAAAGTTGACATTTGTGAAAATGTACAAGTTGTGCCTGAAATTATTATCAAAATGAACACAGGTATTATATAAAACCATCTTTTATTTCAAATATTAACCGTCATTAGTTCTAAAATAAGGCAGAAGTCAAAATTTTTCAAGTTTTGCATCATTACTGGCTATTTGCAACCTTTTTTTTCAATTCGCCCAGGTTGGCCAAAATAATTCTTGATCAAAAGTATAGTAATGGGTATCTAGTATAACTGTATAAAAACTATTTCAACCCTGCAATACCCTGCATTCTGTTAAAAGAAATTTGAATTTCAGGCTACCCCTGCTTGACTTATGCTACTTTTTTTGATGTTTTAGTAACAAAGGCAATAGCACATCAGAAAAATATTCTGCTGCTACAGCATGCATTTTAAATGTTAAGTGCAAGTTTGCCCAACAGTCATATCAAAATAATAACAGAAATGGCTAGATGTTTATGCAGACAATTTCAAAATAAATGGCAGTCGTGTAATATCACGCTAAATGGATTTTTAAGTCGATACAAAGAATGCATATCTACCAGAGAACGTAATTTGGTCGTCCCTCTCTCCCTTACAATATGAAATCGGAGCGTTCAAGCAGACGAGAAACGCCAAGAATTATAACCGAGACTAGCGGCCCCAGTCCAGAAGCCCTTATCCATGCCGCCAGCAATAGTGCTGCAACAGCCTGTGGCAGCCTAGACTTGGCTGCAATTTTAAACCAAATTTTAAAATTTCTTTTACTTTCAGAACTAAGAGAGTTCCTTAGAATGCCTCTTCCCTGAAGAAGCCCTATATTTTCTACTTGATAACAATTTGTCTAAAAGCCAATACATGAATATTCGTTTAGGAAGTAAAGAGAGAAACACGAATATATACCCACCATACGCAACAATATTGGACTGGACGAAGAACTTCGTAATTTACAACAGTTAGATAAAGTGTAGCAAGCGGAAAGATTCTACGTGTTAAATTTAATTTGTACATGACATTAATTGATGGTAAGATTCCTTAATGTTTTAACCGGTACAAAATCTTCCCAAGCTTGTCCTATATATGGCTCAACACCAAAAAAACCTTTAATTTTACTTCACCAGTATTCGACCCCAAACCAAATACACTCCAGTATGAAATTAGTCCCCTACATGCTTGGATACGATTGTTTGAATGCATACTACACATTTCATACAGAATCCATATAAAAACGTGGCAAGTACGAGATGCAACAGAAAATGAATTATTTAAACAGCGGAAATTACAAATTCAAGACAGATTTTGGAAACAAATGGGGCTTCATGTGGATAAAACAAAGATAATGAATCTGGAAATGCTAATGATGGTAATATTTCTCGTCGTGCCTTTAGTGAACCAAAATTATTTGGTCAAATAAGTGATATTGATGAAGATTTAATTAGTCGATTTGGAAATATTTTAATTGCACTTTCCTGTCAGTATCGACTAAACCCACATTTATTCGAAAGACACTGCAGTGAGACAGCAAAACGCTATGTACAACAGTATAACTGGTGTCCAATGCCAGCACCTGTACATAAAATTTTAGTGCACGGCAAACAAATATTATTAAATAGCTGTTGGATTTTTTGGCGAGGATGCATCACAATGAAGAAACAAATTATACAAGAGGGATGGAGAAATGCACGCACGAAAGGACAGTAGACGTCACAACCTAGAAGATATTTTTAATAGGGTTCTTGTCTTGACACATCTGATCCAATAATATCAAGTTTAGGTTTAAGTAGTAGACTAAATAAAAAGGATCATTTACGTTGTCTACCTTCTGATGTAATTGCTCTAGTAGCTTTCGTTTCAACCTCTGCTATCTAGTAGTTGTTTAATTTGTTGCTATTGCTTAAAATAAATGCTTGGATTTGTTCTCTTTTCATTGACTATTTTCTATTGGGAAACCCTATTTGCAAACCAAGATCCTATACCGCAATCTGTAAGATAGTCGTTATCAGTGTCCTGTTCTGATGGGAACTGTACTACAAACAGGTGCAACTGTGTGAAGCAAGGGTTGAAATGCTGCGGTGAATGCAAACGTGCGAATTGCAACAATACTATGTTACAGGAAGAAGCAGACCTTGATACTGACATATAAATGTATTAAAATATTCTTAAGTTGTACTTTCATTTCGTTTTCACAAATAATGTACCTACTTCTTGTGAAATATAGTATACTTATGTGTTATGGCAACCCTTAAGTATGTCACCTGCTCGGTCACCAGGAATAACACTACGGCGCGCGTGCTGTCTGGCGCGATACACTCGTTAAGAAAAAATTCATAACATGAAAACCATGGTAGCTACGACAATAATTTTTTCGCCAAAAACTTTTTTAGACATCTCTCAACATGTCGTTCGCTGCATATAAGTATAAATTTTGAGAAACAAAAAAGTTTGTCGCGTGTCTAAAGTTTCAGTAGTCGTGCAGTGTATAACGACATTATTTTTTTTCCTGCAAAACATATTAAACTTCTATAAACTATTTTAACACTGTTACAAGCGCTCATATTTTCACTTTAATTAAAAAAAAAGATGAATGCGATATCTGAAATAGTTCTTCAGATATGAGGTGATATTTGTTAGAACGCAATGATTCCGATATTGGCGCAGTTTTTACGTTTTCCGAAAATAAAAAAGTTCTGCATCGGTCAAAAATGTCGTCAATCACCATTTCCGGTAGAAAATTATATAGTGAACACAATCATGTAGGTTTCATTTGGTTCTACGCCAAGAAAAAGAAAAGTTATTATTTGTGATCGATTTTACTCCACTAATAAGCAAAACCAGTTCTATGCCGTGTTGTCTACACTAGACCTAAACTGCACTGATGAGCTGTAATGACAGCGAAATAGTACTATCTGCAGTTGGTTGAGGGTAGACAGCACAGCATAGACATGCATTTTAATGAATATTATATAGTTTTTACGTTTATTTACTAGATACCAGAACCTCCTTGTCAAGTTTGTTTCCACTGAGATGGCTTCCATACAACGAAATAATTCATTTTTCTCTATCGCTACGCTTCTGTGTAAACTAACTGCTGCTTGCTCTCATAATAACACGTGTTTCGTTTTTCTGAAACTGACGGCGTTCGATTACCAGCCGGGATGTATTGCATTTCCTTGGTTTCAGTTTCCTTTGTCCAAGTTCCTGTCCCTCGCTTTTAAACTCCACCAGCTGGAAGTGTATTGAATGAAATACGTTCGAAGCGAATTCTGCTCGGTTTCTCTGTTAATTGCTGGTAAAAACAGAAGAAAGGAAACTCTAAATGAAATACAACCTACTAAAACTAACCCAGTAACTTTAAAAATTAATTAATTTTTGATGGACTTCGTTCGAAACGCGATCTTTTCTTTAGAAAAACGTTTAAGGCAAATTTAGCTAATCTGTCACCCAAGACCATATAAATATAGTTTCGACTATATGAGGTTAAATCCAAGGAAAGCTGTCCTAAAATCATTTTTTTTTCTACAAGGGGTGCAAAAGTATGACATTCTTTTAAAGTCAGGAGTCTCTAACCTGCCCCAAACGCTGACATTTTTTTTACTACATATTTAAAAGAATGACCCTCAGCAATAAAAGTATTAATTTTTAATCTTACGAGCAAAAGTTGTCACTTTTAATTCTAGAATTAAAAGTTTTGATTTAAATTATAACTCGGTTATCTGAAAAAGTTTATTTATCAATATTTACACTTATTATTATTGTAATCATTAATGTGGGTATAATAAAGCATTATTAACTCCAAATTCTTTTTATTGTTTAGCGCAGGAGTCTTCAACCTTTTGTTATCAAAGGGCCTTAAGTATGTGCTATACACAACATTAAACATTTAAGGTTGCTTAAGACTTTAAGTAGGATCTAGCACTTAGGTCTACTTTAGAACTTACGCAAAAATATATATGTAAAAAGATTATACTGCTAATTCTTCACCATCACTATCACTCATTTGTTTTTAAGTTTCATAACATTTATAACACCATTGAGAAAAAATAGCAGTAACAAACAACATTGTTTCCGTTACAAAGATGCGGTATAAGGCACGTTGACTTAATCGTATTGTCGGATTGTTTTGTATATTTTATGATTCTAATCATTTACTTCTTGTCTTATTGAAGATATCTAACGTGTATCGCCAAGATCAGTAAAAAAATATATCAATATTTGTACATCAACGAAGGCAAATTGTTATCAAAGAAGCATGTTGTTTCAGACAGAATCGTATTTCTCAAGAATGCCACCAGCCAATCCAAACCTAAATTCTGCACCCCTAAAATTGCCAGAGGTGTTATGTTATGCAGTGCTTTCGTTGCTGTAGGTTTTAACTTACCGTACTACTTTATCTACACGTATGAGACGGACGAAAATGGAGAAAAGCATCTGGTCACCACAGAGTTTTTTGATTCAGAGTAAGTTATTAAGTGTTAATACACCCTCTGTGTTGTATTTTTAGCTTTAGGTGTTTAATTTACTGTTTTTGTATTTCTTTTGCAGATTTTACCAAATCCATAACTGGATTAGGTTTATCATGTTTGCAGTTGTACCTGCGGTTTTACTGATAATAGGAAATGGATTCCTTATCATGTTCATCAAGAATGCCTGCAAGATTAGAAAGCTAGCCACGAATAAGAAAAAGGTAGGGCGAAATTCTAGAATTTCAGTTGTTAGGGGGGGGGGGTAACATTAATAAKGCTATATTAAGTAAGTGATACACTTTCAAGACGCTTCTAACCCTATTATTTGTTTCCCTTTCTCTATTCATTACTTTGTGCCATAATTCCTAAGTATTTAAAGCTTTATTTGATTCCCATTAACTTATTATTGAGTCAATGTTCTATTCTCCTTCCCTTTCATAACCGTATTTGCTGTCCATTGCCTTAATTATTCTCACGTTCCTTTTTACTAACTCTCCTCTACGTTTCTGTTTTGTTGTAGGTTTCATCATAGTTTCCAATAGTTTTGTTCCTCTGTGTCTGTTATACCCTTCTACCCTGTCTGTTCTCTATTGGAGTTCAAAAGTTCAATCTTGTCAATGTTGTCTGATGGTTCTTCTTGGAATCGCGTACAAAATAATGTTTGGTATTCCCTCCTTTCGTTTCTTTATCAAAGTTGTTCCATAAGTTTGTGTCAATGTGCATATTTTTGAATTAATATTTATTAATTTATATAAAATGATTTTCACAGCTGATCAAAAGTGGATATTAATTGATAGAGTATTTTCTTAGATGTGCAAATTATCACTAAACAATTGGTGACGATCCTAAATGAATAAATTATCACTTTGTATCAAGAAACTTAAACGAACAGCTTGGAGTAGTTTATGGTTGCGAAATATCTATACTAAAATTTGCATCTCAAAACTCCGGTCGTAACTTTAAATCAAATTGCAACGACCAAAGCGACAGTTTAACTAGCACTAAATTCCTAATTCTTTCACGGTAAGTTTAAACAGTAGCAATTTCAAGTTTACGTGTCACTGGATTTAATCGTAATTCTCTTTTATTACCGTACGGTGAATTTCGAAATTCTGCTTTCACTTACGGTTGTTCTTTGCCACCAAGTGACTAATCAAATTAAATAACGTTATCTTTCCTTTGCCCAGGATCACGTGCGTCTTACTGCAGCTCTGGTGGCAATAGTGTTCTTCTTCTTAATCGGGGAGATACCTACACACCTGGTGTCACGGAGAACTGCGCTGACTCTCCTGTTTGGGGGCGATCACGAGCGTGCAAACACGTCTACGACTCTTGAAGTTCTACGACAGCTTACGACAGTGCTTAGTGCAGTTAATCTGTCAGTCAACTTCGTGCTCTATTGCTTCTTTTGCCCTGCCTTCTGTAGAGCCTTGAGGACAATGCTGTCCAACAGGAAAGAGAAGGTGAGTAGTTAAAATAAAATAAAGAAAAGGCAAAACGCTGGTCTTGCCAACGTGTGCGCACAAAAAGAATAATAATAACCTATTATAAAAATTTCATTAATAAAACAGATTGTGAATTTTTACAGTTTAGGTATATGAGAAAAGAGTACCATTTTCTTTATTTTGAATGGTTCTTTAAGACAGTTAAGTCAGATTATGGAAAATCCGTCTGTATAATAAGTTATGGCAAAAAAATCGCCGTTGAACTCGATCTAGCTGAAGTGATTGACACGCAGATCGGGTACTAGCCCAAAGAAGCATATACTCAGGACATAAGCACAAAATAAATTTTTAATAAGAGTAATATCGGAAAACTTTCTACCAATACGCATGAAAAATCCCTCAAGATTTACAAACGAATTGAAGATGAGTGAGAAAAGATAACTCCGAATAGAAAGGTATACCGAGAATTTTATAAGTTATTTTCTTTTCAAGAACATCATCATTAAGATAATATGAGGATTCAAGAGCTGCGTGACTGCATATAGAAGAAACAGTACAACATTTGTTGACATTTAGCTTTAATTTAATTCAAATCTATCACACCATTCAACAATAGTATCAAAATTTATTTGAAGCAAATTAGTATCTTCTTGAGAAGAAATGGAATTGAATATTTTTATGTCATCAGCGTAGGCAAGAACTGGACAAGACAGAGAAGACAATTGATCATTCATCAGTAAGTCTATATCTTCCGCTCAACATGGATTTATGCGTGGGAAATCTACTATCATGAATTTTGTTAGCATGCTTCGCGCAATTCGTTTCTGAAGCATTGGATGGACTTGGTCAGGTGGACGTTATTTACACTGATTTTCAGAAGGCTTTCGATCAAATTGATCACTTTGTTCTTTTAAATAAGCTAGAATGGTTTGGTTTCTATTCCCTTTTGGTACGACTTTTTTACTCATGTCTGTCATTTAGAGAAAATAGAGTGGGCCCTCTTCTGTTTCTTATGTACATAAATGATCTTCCTGACTCACTTATAAGTCTGAACCTCATATTTGCTGATGATCTTTAACTATTCAGTACTATAACTTCTCCAAATGCCCGTCTTTTACTTCAAAACGATCTTAATTATCTAAAACAGGGTAGATGAGTTCAGGGACCTCGGTGTTGTCTTTGACCATAAATTTACCTTTTGCAGTCATATATTGAATACTATCAATTCGCCTTACAAATACTATGGATTTATATATAGAAATTGTAGAGAGTTCAGACGATTGGGTAACTTACAAACATTATACTTTTCCCTTCTTCGCTCTAAGTTGGAATATGCAGTTTAAGCCTAAGCTTTACTTTATTTTCATATTATGTTTCTTTCATAGACCATTTTTTAAGTTAAACAGCGTGTTACATTAGATATTTTCCTGCAATTGGGTGCCAACCCGTTGGAAATAAACTTCATTATTATTATTAATATTATTATTTATAAATAATATAAATAACAAGGGTTCAAGATTGGATCCTTGAGGAACACCAGAATAATACAGCTGGGAACTAAATCATCACCATCAATGAATTTATTTGGGAATTGTTTGTAATATTGTTTAGATCTGAGATTAGCTTTTATAACAGACGTGAACCATGAAGAATATTTTGAGTTGTAAGAACGTTTTTTGGGTACGCATCGATTAAAAATTTTATAAATGACAGCATAAAAATAATCCATTGCTTCACCAATGTTAGACATCAACCTCAGAAAAGTCCAATCGATGTCAAGGATTTTTTCATATAGAAGAGGAAAATCAGCTTTCCGAAAATTATACACAAAACGATCAGTATAAGGAAACTTAGTAGATTTAGGAATTTTAAGACTAACGGATAGAGATGGATGATAATAATTTTCGGTCAATAGTGGTGATTCACAATGACAAATACGCACATCCAAACTATAATTAGCAAGAACAAAATTTACGAACATCATTTAATTGTGTAATATCAAGAACATTTATAAATTGATGAAAGGAAGATGTTTTACGAGATATGATGTCGTTATCGAAATGTGGTAGGTTAAAGTCACCAAAAAAGTAAAAAATGCTGGTTAAGGGGAAGCTCTTTTAATGCAGAGATAAAAATTTCAATATCGTCTGCAGAAACGTCCAGGGGGGACATAAAGAACTCCTAGAATAATACTTTTTGAACCAAGGTAACATTTACAAAGAACAATGTCAATTAAAGGTACAAGGCGAGTAAACACTGTTCGTTATTTAGATATAATCAAAATATGCCAGTGCCTCTTAAAAGTACTGTTTCATATTATAAACAGAATTGAGTAATATATTACAATAATTGTTGAAGCGTAGTATTGTATCAGTTACCATGCCAATGAGAGGAAGCCTGCTTTTGGAAGGCACAGTTACGTCATGAAATAATTAGCCGTTTAATCTTGCAGGCCTTCCTAATTATATTAAAATCGTTACATGGATGTTGCAGATTCTCCAAGTCAACGTTTTCGTGTTGAGCAACGCCTTCAGTGAGAACAAAAAGAAGGCTTACTCTAAAGACGTGAGGTTAACTGGTGCAGGTTTGAAGGACTTGATTGCGCCACAAGGAATGCCTGAATGTGACGGTTTTCCTTCGTCACTTGATAGCGGAGACAATGTTTGTGTTAATGACAGAAACAAGTGTCAAAATGCTGGAAAAGAAAACATGAAAAAGTGTTCTTGCTGCTGTAAATAGAGTTATGAATATAGCCAGGATAAATTAAAAGTCGTTTTTCATTATGCCTTAGCACGTTAAATACCTTCGGTCTATAATTATGTTTTGGAAGCTGTGTTGCTGGTGCGAGGGACATCGCTATGTAAAATTTGGATGGCATTTTACACCCTGCTCTTTAGTGAAAGTTATGAGTATCATAAACGTTGCAGGCTGTAGCTAAACTATCGGGGTTATAAAATTGGTATTTTCTTAGGAATGTGCATGTAAACATCGCTACGAACATTAAGGAAAGGGGTCACAAATGAGTTTAATATTATTTTAGTTGTTCTTTAAAATTAAAGAAAAGCACGACAGCAATGGAAGAAAACTTTAGATAAAGATAAAGAAATCGTAGAATGATGTTCAATTCCTTTTTTTGTAAACACCATCAAATTCTTCTCGAAAAATAAAGAAACTTTCCCATTTAAACCACTATGCTACAACGTCAAATAAAAAAGTTAGCTGTTGTAGACTGTTTCGTGAACACATATCATATTACCTGAAATATCTCAAAAACAAATGATTATAGGGTGTTGGTATCCTAATACTTTTTTGTTTAATTTTATGTTATGTTTTAATTTTGTGTGGTGAATCGAAAAGTGGGGTCGTTTTATTTAAAATATACTCGTAGTCAATATTTTTGACAGATGATGTTCAATTGATTTTTTGTAAACACCATCAAATTCGGAATGAAGGAATGAAAAGTTATTGAGAAGAAAAGGGTAACTACCCTTAAGTTTTGTACTCGTCAGTGAATATAAGAAATGAAAATGTGTCTGAAATCAAGCTCTTCTACGACTAAGATGATTTCCGGAATTTTAAATTTGAATATCTCTAGATTACAATTTTTGTAATTAAAATCTTAKATGAAAACAATATAGAAGTCTCCTATCTCCAGCAATATTGCAGAAATAGTTACGAACATCTAGGAGAAAACGTACTAAATAAAGGGATGTTACATCAAGTGAAGTCATCACATATTCTTCATTTATATGTATGTCATTTATCTCTTCTTTAAAATCAAACGAATCTTTAATCTATGGAGTTTTGTACATGGCGTTTTTTAGTATACTATTCTTCTAGATTATAAACATCTGAGGAAAGCTAAAACTCATAAATACAGCAGAAACGTAGTAAAAAAATATTTAGAAAGGAACCAAAGCACACAAAAAGAAAATACTAATATAATTTCATATTTAATGTGTGATTATAAGATAATATTTTGTCGGATAGATCGCTGTCTCTTGAAAACACTGACAAAAAGTTAATAGTCTGACGTTTCGATTACACCTGTAATCTTTGCCAAAGACGAAGAACCTCAAAATTTGCCTGACACAAGTTCAAACAGAATTTTGAAAGTAAATAAACAAATCAGCAAGGATGCGAGGCGTCATAGAAACAACGTGTCAACCTGATAAAAAAGAACCTAACGATGAAAAAGGAACTACCTACCTACTAGATATAGACGAACTACTTTATAAAAGATAACTACAACATAGCCTTCCAAATGTCACCTAACTCATAATTTCCACAATCCCTATTAAAATTATTAGTATTCCTACAAATTTCTATAGCTTCTTTTATTAGACGTTTGTGATAATATTTTTCTCTATGTAAAATTTTTGTTTTATCAAAATCAATCATGTGTGTAGTCAAATATGAGTGTTCAGCTACGGAAGATTTATATATCTGTTGCAACCTAGTAGCACGTATGTGTTCTTTCAAACGCGTACCTACTTTTCTTTTAGTTTGACCTATGTAACACTTGCCGCAAGAACAAGTAATTTTGTAAACCCCTTCACTCTCCAAATGTACTTTATCTTTAGTAGAACTTAAAATTTTATCTAAATTATTATATGTACTATCAACAACTAAAATATCGTATTTTCTAAGCATCCTCTTTAATTTTTCCGAAAGGCCTTGTACATAAGGCAAACTCAACTTCAATTTACTTTGTCCTGGCTGAGAATTTACTTGATTTGGATGAGCACTTTTATTAAAAACTGACCAAATATTCTTGCTGCTATAACCGTTTCTCACTAGCACTGATTTAAGATGATATATTTCGTTTTGTACAGAACTTTCGTCTGATATCCTTTGTGCTCTAACAAATAATGTCCTTATAAGACTATTCTTTTGAGAAGGAGGGTGGTGAGATGTGGCATGTAAATATCTGCCTGTGTGTGTTGGTTTTCTGTAAACCTTGTGCCCTAACTGTCCAGTGCTTGTTCTGTAAATTTTGACATCCAAGAAAGGTAAACTACCATTGCTTTCTAATTCCATAGTAAATTTTATGTCGGGATTTTGACTGTTCAAATGAGTTAGAAACCTACCCAACTCTTCTATACCGTGGGGCCAAATAACAAAAGTGTCATATACGTACCTATACCAACATTTTGGCTTAAACTGAAAACTGTTTATCGCTACATGTTCAAAATTTTTCATAAACAAATTAGCTACTTACAGGACTTAGAGGTGAACCCATTGCACAACCTGATTTTTGTTCATAAAAATTGTCTTATATTATGGACGCTGAAAGCATTCACCCTCGTATAATGTGTGATTATTTAAATGCCACTTCCTAATCTTTTTAAGGATTACGCAAACGTTTTTGTAAGTATATGTATTTATGTAACACACATTTTTTAAGAAAGATTTATAAAATTTTAGGTAAACATCTAAATTACAGAAGAGATTTTCCTAAAAATTAACTTTTGAAGTATCTGAAATCAATTTAAGGTCGTTAGGTCTTTTAAAATGACAAGAGTGATAATGATATTTAAAAGACTAAAATATTTACTTACATTTCATAACGGACTTACTATTTATCAAGCTCTTCTCATTATTCCTCGCTAAATAACGCGTTTATTTAATTTTCGTTGTTTGAATACCTTAAATACAACGTCTTGACAGTCGGCAAATAATTCCACCCCCTTGTCGAACCGACGGGCGACTTAAACCTCCTAAATTGTCTTTTTCGTCCACCTTCATCCCACTTTCGCAGCGACGTTCCTTCGTGTGCCCTTTACGTCTAATATATTACCGAACCAAACGCGCATCTGCTCAGGGGTGAATGCCACAGGTGGCTGGACGTCAGCAGGAATGTGAGGGATGCAGAACGCAGGAGGCTTCAGTTTCAGCCCAACCGGCACTTCAGTGTGTTGCAAAACGTGCCAGTCTGCTGAAAAATTCGCGATAAGACACGCGACGCGAGAGAAATAATTTAGGGGTAAGTACTTACTAAATATTTGAGTACATGAGGAATGTGCTTTATATAAGGCAAGAAATCTCCACATTTCTTCAGAGTTCTAAATGTACAGAGCGGTTAAATTTGGGTGTTAGTATGATAGCCAAGGTTTATACACATTTTAAAAATTTTCTGAATCAGATATTCAAAAGTCTATATTCAWATTAAAAAAAACTGAATGACCTGTGGAGATGATCAGATACCTAGCTTTCTAATTAAAGATTGTTCAAGGGTTCTTATCTCACCTTTAAGCTATTTGTTTAATCTTATATTGTCTTCAGCTTCATTTCCCGATATTTTGAAAGTTACAAGATTGTGTCCTGTTTTAAAGAACGGCAATCCCTCTGACCTAAAAAATTATCGCCCCATTGCAATTTTATCAAATTTTGCGAAGGTTTTCGAGATGTTATTGCACAATATAATTTTTAATGAAATTAAACACAGCATTTCACCTAATCAACATGGATTCTATCCAAAACGTTCTACTGTAACTAACTTAGCGCAGTTTATGCAGTATACTGCAAATATTATAGATAATAAAGGTCAAGTTGATGCAATGTATACTGACTTCTCGAAGGCCTTCGACAGGGTGGACCATCGTGTTTTACTTAATAAACTAGAGCAGTTTGGATTGAGTGATTATCTCGTTCAACTAGTAAAATCATATCTCACTCAACCTAAATTATATGTTACATATAACGGTTTCAAATCATGCAACTTTTTAGCGACCTCCGGAGTTCCTCAGGGGTCTAACTTGGGGGCATTGCTGTTTATTTTGTTTATAAATGATCTATCACCTTCGTTAGAATCTAATCTTGACCTGAAATTATTTTCTGAGGTATCCGGCGAGGATGATGTAGCTAGATGGTGTGCTGTGAATAGATTGCCCCTTAATATTGACAAGTGTAGGGTTTGCACTTTTACCCTTAGAAGGCAAGCTTTAATATTTAATTATACAATTGAAGCAGTCGAGTTGGTGCGCTGCTACAGCGTTAAAGATCTTGGTGTGAGTTATGATTGTAAATTATCTTTTACTGGTCACCTAGAATCAACGGTAAAAGCTGCCTATAAAGCTCTAGGTTTTATTATTCGCATCGTTTAATAATATTAGTGTACTAAATCTCTATATTTTACTTTTGTTCGTTCCAAGTTGAAATACTGCAGTTTGATTTGGTATCCTCATTATCAAGTACACATAAACCAAACTGAGAAAATTCAGAGACGATTTCTTAAGTTTTTCTCGTACCGAGTAGATAATTATTATTCGCATAGAGGATATAATCATACACTCTTGTTGCAAAGGTTTGATGTTAGTTCTCTGCAAGCTAGAAGGATACGCACTAGATAAAAAATTTTATTTAAAGTATTTCATGGCGATGTTGACTGTCCTTCTTTGCTGGCATTATTTAATATAAGAGTACCTAGGCTTGGTTCCCGGGAAGGTGGTACTTTTTATTGTTCAAATGCTAGAACCAATGTGCTTCTTAACTCGTCTGTTTTTGTTATGTCGAAAAACTTTAATAGGATATCTGGACCTTGTGAAAGCTATTGTCGTTTGTGGTAACCGAGCGATAGTATATGTGTGCTGTGTATTTACTAAATATGTTCATTTTCTATTTTATCCTGAAAATTGAAATTTATGTTGGGTAATAAATGCATTATTATTATTATTGTTATAACTAAAACAGATATAAAAAATTAATCGAGTTTTTTTTAACAGCGCCGAAAGGACAAGTTTTTTTTGGTTTGTTCTTGATATTGATTATTCAGATAAATTAAATTTTAGCAATTTTTATACAAATTACTAATTTTGTTTTATGAAATAACTCGCGCGTTTCTGGTGCCAGCTTTTAGTAACACGACTTGTATTTGAGTTGAGTTTTCAATGCTTGCCATTTACTATTGTTCCTAATTGTTATTTAAAAAAGGCATTAAATTCGTCTAAAGAACTTGAATGTACTCTCGACTGTTCATTCATGTTCATCGGTAAGCCAATTTTAAAACACCTGCTTTTGTAAAGGCACCCCATGCCATTAACGTACCACCTCCAAAGTTTCGTTTTGAAAGACACTCCGATTCTCTCCTCTAATCTCGTCAATAACAATTGAAACCAACTGGACTACAGATCAACAAGATTAATTTTTTTTCATTAGAAAAGATAACCTAAAATTTAAAAAAATAGGATGGTTTAATTCGAGGTTTAATTGTAAAGTTTTGGTTTACATTTTCCCAATTTCGATTCATATTCTCACGAGCAAAGTCCAAAGGGGCTGTCTCCCTATAGTCCATTTTGAAACATCAAGTCCGCACTCTTGGGCAATTCTTTTTCGACTTTTTAAAGTGTTATAATAATAATAATAATAATATTTATTTGTATGCTACCGGAGGTTTATACACGTCAATAAATATACATTTAGAGCAAAACAACAAATATAAGGATTTACGAATAAACAAGCGTTCACACACATTACCTATCTATAATTAATATGAGCTACATTAGCTTGACATGATCGCATTGTCTCCCAAAAATTCGTCACAAGTATAATAAGCTCCCTTCAAGAGTATAGCTTTTATTTTGGCAGAAAACTTTTTAATGGGCAAGTTCGTAATTTCATGACCAAGTCTATTGAAACACTTCGGACCATAGTAATTGTATGCGTTCCTACTTCTTTCAAGTCTGAGAGGATTTAATATTAATTTTTCCTTGCCGCGTGTATTGAAGTGATGTCTCTCCGAACACCTCACGAAGTTTGTTAAATTATTTTTTACATACATTAAGCTGTAGTATATATATAATGATGGAAAAGTAAAAATTCGTTCATTTATAAATGCATCTTTAGCGTCATCTCGATATCCGAGACCAGCTATAACTCTAACTACCTTTCTTTGCAGGGAAAAAATCCTTTTAGCGTGACTACTATGACCCCAAATCAGCAAACCATAAGACATCACCCTTTGAAATAAAGAGTAGTACGCCGTCAACAGCACCGTATGTGACACTTCATTAACCAGCATGCGCATCAAATAAGCGGTTTTTGACAATTTTCCACAAAGTTCTGTTACTTGTTTTTCAAATGTTAAATTATAGTCAACATTCACGCCCAAGAACATTACATTTGTTTGCGATTGAAATTCTAGATTTTTTGTTGAAAATATGAGCTCATGGACTTTGTCTTCATTTGATTGTAACTTATTATCGTCAAACCAATTTTTAATTTCCATGTACGCCCTACTCATAGATGAGAATAAAGTATCCAAGCTGGATGTTGTATTAAAAATGCTCGTGTCGTCCGCAAATAATATCAAATTACCGGATGTGACATTGTCAAATATGTCATTTATATAAAACAAAAACAATAACGCAATAACAATTACTCGCTGTAGCAATAATTCTTCTTCCAGCTCTAGGCGAAATTTTTGTCTTAGGGCCACCTTTCTTGTTGGTGCCATACTGTTCAAGGTTTGCACAAATAATTGGCGACAAATTTATGAGACCGGTTAAATCTTTGAGCAATTTTTCTGCGACTAAAGCCTTCATCCCAAAAGTCAAGATTTTACCTTTCTTCATGTCACTCAGATACCTCCCACGGTGCATTTTTAAGACAATTGATACAACACAGTGACAATTATAATAACAAAATATTTTTTATATATATAAAACAAGAGCACCTGGTTGTGTCATAGAATTTAACAATCAACTTACGGTACTGTTTCGAGCTAGAATGCTTTGTTTTAAACTTGACGGTTAGGTATCGGTACCTCGCTTAGTGGTTTGACTGTAAATTTAACATTAGCCGTCGTTCTGTAGTAGTAAGTTAGAAGAAATTAAAAGATAATAATTGCGAATTATATTCGTTTATTAAAGGGTAACGCCTACTGACATCTGAATGTTAAACGTATCCAATATCTGTGACAGGCGTATATTCATATGCGTTGTAGCAAATAAAACTGATCGATTTCATCAATGATTCAGTTCTTGATTATTGCGTACATATGTCAATAACACCGTAATTCCACTGACGTATTTGTACTATGTAATTACTCACTCTTTATGACCTACGAATACCAAGTTAATTTACCGCATCGTTGGTGTATATAAACATACAGCCTGTCGAGATTTGATGTCTTAAGGGAGAAGACTATGTACTCTAGGATAGCGCCATGGCTATATATTCACTTTACAATAACTCAACGGAAACATGAATATGTACATGCCTGACAGAATTGGGTATTTGCCATGTATTTATATTTTATTAAATTGCATATTAATAGGTAGCATCTAATCCACAAAAAATGGATCGTAAGGTGTATTTTTAATATTAAAAATGTGAGTATTTAAAGGGACCGCCAAAACGCGAACATATTGGTCGTGACGTCAGGTCTCTTGTAAATGGCCGCTTGTTTACATCTGGGGTCAGAATTACTTATGAGTTATGACTTCTGAAGGCATGTTTATTGTTATGGAATTTGTGTACAGCGACAAGCATTTCAACGTGGTGGAGATGAACGTAAAAGCAACAGCATAAGTGAACTTTTTATCAAATTAACGTAGCACTGATAATTTGATCACAGTGGGTTGTTGGAAACATACTATTTGTAAACATAAAAATGTAAAACTCAAAAATGTACCCTAACCTTGACATTTATTTTAGAGATCAGAATAAATATAAATTGCCATTTATTTTCGGGGCTCTTGCGGCTCGTTTCCGGTCTGGCTAACAGTCGAATATATGGGGAACAACGTCGTTCTTTATTATAACATTTCCCTCTATCAACTTAAAACGCATATAATTTTTCATATTCTCTTCAAGCTATAACAAAATGGAAACTGAATGGTAAATACTTATAACCCCAAAAAGAATAATAAAACTTACAGTAAGAATTAAGGTGATCTTCACAACAGAAAAACAAACTTTACGATTTCGGCATATCACGTCAAGGGGCCTTAAACAACCTGTTCATACGTTGATAATCATCGAGGAACGGTTACAAAAATTTTGTTAATTGTACTGACTGAACTACTTTTTATACTTTTATACACTTTTTGGTGCGACCTCTTACACTGTCCTTTCAATAAACACCACACAAAACCTTTTTCAATACAAGAATGATACAACACCATTAAACAGCACGCTCCTTGGTAATGTTTACATGACACTTGACGTCACGAGTTGAGTAACCTTGGATAGAAGCGTTTTGGCGGTGACTCCTAAGATTTGAATTTCAGTCCTGAAATCCTCTACCTACAAATATTTTTTTGTTTTTTCTAACATGGCTTACGATATACATTCACTTCAAGATTCATTTTACGTAATTTTCAAAAAAGTGATAATACCCAATTGGCCGAACCCTCTTATCATGTAAGAGAAATCATGTTAGGCATGACATCCACACAATGAAGCTTTGATAAATAATAATAAAAAAATAATTTCGTAAAATTATCTCACAATGATTTTTTTGACGTGCTCGAGTAATGACGTGTTAGAGGATGTCTCTAAAGAAGTTTTGCAAAAGACGGAAGTGAAGTCAATTCAAACTCTATGGCATTTTTTATTTAAGTGTAAAATTGCTTAGATACAAAAGTAATTCGCTTGTCCTAACAAAACGTATAGCTAATATTGGTGTTGCGGGAAAACTTCGTAGTTTAATAAATTGGCCCCTTAAATTCGTAGCACGAGGCATTTTTCGTCTCCTCTCAAACTTTTCCTATAATCTATAATAAAAAGATGATGGTGCGGATAGGATTGTCGACAGTATCAGCAAAAAACATCTTGAGTCGAGGTGGGCCTGCGATAAAGGAAAATCGATTTCTCATAATTTAAGTTCGTCCATTCTGACGTTTAGGGATTACACATTTATCTCCATGTTGCCGCGAAATCTATGCCATGAAATAAAACGACACATCTTCAGTCTCTCGGAAAAATAACTTTAACGCTACCTGCAAAGAAATTTACACTGATAATTCGACTAAGTAATTAAGACAGAATTCCCTTCTGTAAATGTTCGGAGGTTGAATCGTCCTTAATTACACCAAAGCACGTTATCCACGAGACAGTCAATCTGTTTTATGATAGCTTGTAACGAGTGTGCTAGGATTTCCATTGGCCTAATCGAAGTTACGCTTTGGCAAAAACGAGCTTTGATATATGCAACGATAATTGTGTGTAGGTGGCTCACAATCAAGCTGAACCTAATGGATTCGTTATTATACGTGTATTTGCAGTAATAGAACGATAGTTACATTTGATTAAATTTGATGCACTTAAAATAATGGGATTGAATATTTGCAAATGGTGTATGGCTAGAGTAGCTTCTAATAATAATAAAGTATGACCTTCTAATAGGTATTTGCACCCATTTACAAGAAATATTAGTAAATGCAATGATTAAATAATAATAATAATGAAGAATAGCTGACTAAGCTGTACAAGAATTAAACAAACTAAACTCCCTCACTGATAAACTTACACAATCTCGTAGTTGTTTTATTGAGCCATTAAACATATCCAAATCCGCAGAGATACCATTACATATCTCATACATACAGGGTCGCTACAAAGTATGGAACCAGCAGGATATTTCAGGTTCTGTTCGACGAATTTTTCTGAAATTGTGCTTGGGCCTATGGGTAACTAAAATCAACTCCGTGTCAGCTCTCGTTTCCGAGATATGGGCGCAAGTTGCATTTTTATAGATGGAAAGGGGGTTAAAAGGCACATTATTGAAAAGGATATTTTTTCCTTATTTAAAAAGTGTATTACACTTGTACAATTTATTGCTTCTGAGTTGAGAAAAGTGTAAATACAGTAATTGAGCCTGACAAAGAACGAAAAGAATAAAAACAACTTTCTTTGTCGCTAAAATGGACAAAAAAGCCAGGTATTACCATTTTTCCTTGGCTGGAAATAATTTTCGTCTAGTTTAATCAATTTATTGAGAATCGGGTACCCTAAAAGTAAATTCCGTGAAAAATGCAGTATTTTTTCAGATTTGCATTACAAAAGATGCTCAAAGTGTTCCCCATTTACTTCCTGACAGTAATGCAGCCTTGAGTAAAAGATTTCTAATCTGTTTTGTAGGATAATTTTTTGCCCTGATTTGTCCTTTTAAATCTTCTGCATTATGTGGTCGGTCAGCATAAATACGATTTTTCAGATACCCCCACAGGAAAAAATCAAGCGGCGTCCGATCAGGGGAACGTGCTGTCTGTGGTTTGAGAGGGAGAGATCACATAAGTGGCTCTATTCGTGGTCTTGAATGGCTAAATATAGTTGAACAGAGATTCCTTCATTACTCTAAACTATGCATATCTATAGTAAAAAATGGCAATCCACCGTACATAGGAACCAAATTGGTTGCTACAACAACAATTCATAATTTAAATGTCAGAAATACTTACCTCTTTACGATTCCTGGACATTCCACATCTCTATTCTGCGGATCATTATCTTATATTGCAGTAAAAGTAATTAACTTGCTTCATACAAAGGCTTTGCTTGGTTTAAAAATAGTTAATATTAAGCGAATGTTGTTGGAGGGAACACGAATTTAATTTCAAAATGTAATTTTTAACTTGCTTTGCATTATGTATTTTTTTTTATAAACCACACATGAAATTTGGTTTTGTTTCTATTTTACTATAACACAGTATGCTCATACAATAATTTTAGTTTATTATAGTTAGGGGTCATAGGGAAGATCAGGGGCTGTTTAAGTTTACTTTTTTACTTACATATCATTTACTTAATTTTGTTTATATGTATCCTCTTGAATAAATAGATTTATTATTATTATTATTATTATTATTATTATTATTATTATTATATATTGAATGGTAAAGGCAGTTAGGGCTAAGGCGTCTCTATAGGGCAAATTTCACCCCCACAGACATCTGACGACATCAGTACCAATATTCCTTCGTACGTAGGTAGTACAGTAATCAAACTAGTACTCTAATTCCACGCTACAAACGATACAACCCCTAATGTGGGGCTGTTCGTTCCATCTAACATATTCAACCCCCCCAGCAGGTTAATTGGGCTCTAAATGATGGCCACAAGTTTGTTGTGTAGGTTTGTAGCGGTTATTACAGTTGAATTAGCGAAACAGAGCACCTGCACGTTACTATAACGAAGCTAATTCTATACATCGGCTGTTCCTGAAACATTACTAAATGCAACATTAATTTAATTATTATTTGTTGTAAACTGATAAGGTATATTGCTCATTTAACGAAAACGAATTATATCGGCTATTAGTCAAACGTGTAAAATGTTTAGCGGAGGTAATAAAACACTATTGTTTTAAATCATCTGTTTCTTGTACAATAATTCATAAGCTTAACAGAGTAGTCGTTTTTGTATGTAACAGAGTAGTTGCAAATAAATGACCATGTGGTATAAAGTATTTTTACGTACTTACGGTTTCAATATGGAATGTAGGGACTTTGAACTTATTACGGATAGCTAGCTTGAGCAACAGTTAAGAAAATTATGAGCATTCATTGCGAGGTACCCTGCTACATTTCCATTTAAACTTTACACTTACTAACAACAGAAAACAGAACAGTCAGCGTACTGGCAACAAATCATCACTCAAATTGTCTAACAATTAACTTACACCTAATATCACCTGTGCATGTCGACACACAATATGTACAGAAAAAAATTCAAACAAGGTTTGTCTAAAATGAGAGTGTCGTCAAAGGCACATTCCAGGGTTTTGTGAACACCATGTTGGCCAAAGAGCCTCTGGAGTTAGCCCTCTGACGACTAGTCGCTCTCTATGGGTGTTTAGGCGGGTATATACGTCTTCTTGAATGGAGTAGGCCATTGGGTCCACCTGAAAATTTGATTTGGAACACTCAGAAGTAAGTATACTGGATGTTTCACGAATGATAATGACCCTGACGAAATTAAAAATGTAACCCAAWATACATTCTCATAGCCATGACGGCTATGCGCTATGGWTCCTGTCACTGTATTTATTGAAATGAAAAGTATTCAATTGATTAAAAAACAGATATGACTTTGATTTATGGTGAATGCAAGAAAAATGCTTTCGCTGCTGCCCGTTTATACAGACAACGTTTTCCAAATAGAAGAGCTCCTGCCGAAACAATTTTCAAGAGACTTGAATTAACTTCAAGGACAAACTGGCCACCACTGAAAAAGTCAAGAGAGAGAACAGCAACAGGCCCTGACTATGCAATTAGAGTATTGGAAATCATTGACGAAAATCCTCATAATAGTCAAAGGGTAGTCTCAAGAGCAACCGATATAAGTCTGTCTTCAGTACACCGAATAATTAAAGGCAACCAATTTCATCCGTATCACTTGCAATTGGTTCGGGCCTTAAAAGAGACGGATTATCCTAAAAGACTGGCTTTTTGTAACTTTTTTCGGAAACTTCGGAAAATTTGAATGTGAGATTTTATGACAACATTTGCTTCTCAGATGAAGCAAGATTTTCTAATAATGGTGAAGTTAACAAGCATAACATGCATTATTATGCACAAGAAAATCCACGTTAAATTCGATGAGGACATTTTCAAACTATACTCGACGAATACTGGTGCGGAATATTGGGGAAACAAATTATCGGGCCTTATTTTTTTCGCGATAGTGTAAACAGCAATACTTATCTAATTTTTTTAAGAAACATTTTACCGTTACTTCTCTAAAATGTATATTTACAAGTAAGACAAGATCTATGGTTCCAACAAGATGGGACACCTGCGCATTATCATAGAATAGTGCGAAATCATCTTGATTTGGTTTTGCCTAACCGATGGATAGGAAGAGGTTCAATTAATCCTTGGCCACCGAGAAGCCCGGACCTTACTCCTTTGTATTTTTTTTGTGGGAAATGGTAAAAGAGTAAGTATTCCAAACACCAATTGAAAGTGTAGAATATTTAGAAAATAAAATACGTGATGCATGTAGATCCATCACTCCAGAAATGTTAATGCATGCTAAACGATCGTTTTGGGTACGAATTCAAGCTTGTGAAAACAGGGGAGGGCGGCATTTTGAGCATTTATTACATTAATGTTATTGAATAAACATTTTTCAAATATAAAATTTGATTTACAATACAAAATTTACTTAAAGCAAACGATTAAAATTTATGTCAAAATTTACGAATTTAAACAGCTCTCTACGTTTTGTATTTTTTAAGACGATGAACAATTGTCGATGTTACCTCTGCAAATGTATTCTGGATTACATTTTTAATTTCGTCAGGGTCATTATCATTCGTGAAACATCCTGTATAAAGCATGTCGCTTAATAAAACATTTGGAAACCAACTGTTTTTGATCGTGAATTTCAAGAGCTATACTTACAATAACTATATTCATTAAAATAAAATGTGGGATATGGAAATGTGAGCTGTAAATTTTCCAGGTCTGGGATTTGGATTGTAAGAAGTATAATATACAGGGTGTCCCTAAAAGGTCTTTACACACTTGTATCACATGCTACTTAAACCAAATTAAACTGAATGAAGTAAATATACTTAATCCAAAAGTTGATACTAAAATAAAAGGAATTCAAAACCATTTTCCATAAAAATGTATACTTTGCAAAAGTCGCTGCACTTGTTCCTTTTCGAGATATTAGCATTTTAGTAATTCAATGCAACTCAGATATTCCAAAAAACCTGCAAAGTTTCAAGCAGGCTTTGATTATAGTATAATCAATCGCTAACACGACTTATTAACAACAAAAGATCTTTACTGTTCAAATTTGATTACACTCTGGTTTCTTGACTGCATACTGAATGCGTTGCTGCAGTTTTCTTCTTCGTTATCTATTGGGTGTCCCATAAACCATGAACTTCAGATGTCCCCATAAAAAATAATCTAATGGATTTATGTCTGGTGAACATGGTGGGCAATTGTCAGGGGAGGGGTCATGTGACCTCTACCAATCCATTTGCTGGTTTAAATGGTTTCTAACATTTTATGAAAAATGGGAGGAAATGTCCATAAACCACATATCTCTGTGAACAATTTTTTGTAACAATTCTGGCAAAGTATTTTGCAGATGATGCACATACACTTTTTAGGAGGATGACAGGACCAATTATAAAATTGCCAATTATGACGCATTCCAGGATTACGAGGTACGGTATCTTGAACTGATATTTCATGGTATGGAGGTAGAAACCGTTCTTTGAATACACGATTAACGACATTTTTTGATACTCCTTTTTCTCTAACGACTCGTATGGTACTCCTTTTTGCATCTTCTTCAAGACGTTCCAAAATTTCTTCTTCAACTTCAGAGAGCAAAACGACTGGTCTCCCGAAGGAGTCTTACAACAAGAGCGAAAGTTAGATGGCTTGGTATACGCCGAGTTTCTAGTACATTTTACATTATTTTGGTCTAAGAAACATGTGGTAGAAGTGTGTAAAGACCTTTTAGAGGCAGCCTGTATACAGGATTAGTTTTTTTTTAAATCAGTATGAGGATATCGATTACTAGCAGAGCTACAAGAAAGGTTGAATGGAAAAAGATTTGCCGTTCTATTGGTTCAACTCAATACACGATTTTTTTTAAATTAATGGCTTACTAGATGTTTTTTAAAACTACGATCACTACTTATCTGTTCAAATACTTTTAAGTAATTTTACAAAAGAAACTAATACTTAAGACAAAAACAAAACGATGATAAACTTGTCGAAAAGAACCAACCAAAAAATTTAAATATAAAAGTACATTGAATAATGCTTCAGTGACTGCATCCGTCTCTCTCTAAGTTCATCTCTTAAAGGAACTCTTTGGAATTGAAATTCATTGTACCAGAGGTACACAGTCCTCAAACTTGGGGTTTCTACATCAAAAATAGCTCTACTTTGGTGATAACTCATTTTTAAAGTCGTAATAAATCTCCGTCGCTATGAATTCTGATTCAGAAAGTGACTTGGGTGTGGTAAATACTCCACCAGAGATAAGAAATCAAGCAGAGCTCCCATATAACAAATAAGATCGGAACGTTACTGAGAACATAGCTAACGCCTTTCCGAAATATCGTTCGGCGACAGGAGCTACAAACACGGGGTGTATACAGCATTCTATGCAGCTGTGGGAAGGTTTACATCGGCCAAACCGGAGGGAACATCAGCACGAGAATCAAGGCACATCAGGGACACCGGGGACCTGCAATGTGATAGATTGGCTGTGGCAGAACACCGAATGGAGACTGGCCATATCATCTAATTCAAGGAGGTACAAATGTTAAAAATGGAAGCGAGATTGTACAAGGAAACCATCGAAACCCAGAAGAACAGCACAATTACAACCTAGTGAGAGGCACTACAGTGAACCGGACGGGTATATATACCAGAGCAGACTAGGTAGGGCACTTCTGAGGAAGATACCGACATGAGTATCGAAACGTCAAGACCAAACAAGCAACTTTGGAAGCAGCCTGGAAAACAACCGCACTAAATCTTACCTGAGGATCACTCCAAACCCTCTCTGCGAAGGCGGACGACCTGGGCCACAATCTGGCGTCCAAGGAGCCGGCATCCAACTGCTCGCTCCACAGGCACACCTCGCCTCCCAAGATGAGGCTCTTGTTCAGCCTCAGCTGCTGCCAGGGTCTGTGGTTGTAGACGGTCTGCCAAGGTCTGTAGGGGTCGCACGCGGCCTCACCCGTCTCTCGCCACCTTCCGAAGCCGCAGTCCAAGTACCACGCGTCCACGTGCGAGATGATGACTTTGTACCCGTCGGCGATGAGGTCGGGTGTGTCGGGCCATTGGCTGGCACCCCAGCTTTGGATGACTATGTGGTCGCGATTTAAGTACTTAGCTGGAAGAAGACGTGGTTTTCTTAGGTTTACGTGTAATCCACAGGATTTGATTGGACAATCAAACTTGAATCATTTATAAATAGTGACGAATTTGCGTAAAATCCTTAAAGGAGAGCTTCAGGTGGAAGGTTATTATAAAACTTTATGCACCAGTACCATCTTGATGTCAGGTATACCTGCAGGATGTAAACAAATAAGTGTAAAAGAATTCTCCGTGTGCTACTTGCTCATTTGAACGTGTACTCTGAACATACAACCTGTTAAAGAGGTAGTTTTTAAGTTTTTCTGAAATGCCATACGTCCGACATCAAGTAGATATGCATACTCCATTGGTACATAAAAAGTTAGAATGTATTCGTAATCATAGGCAATTTTCATATGAGAACTTTTGTAGTGATCTTTGCAAAGTAAATTGGAACAATATTTTCTATATAGACAGTATTGATGATAAACTAAAATTTATTTCAACTTACATTTTGGCAACGCCTTTCGTAATGTCACGTATAACAAGGCTGTAATCCMCTTGGCTTACTGATAGCATTAGGCKGTTGACCAACGACAGAAAATATGCTTTTTCTAATTACAAAAAGTCTAAATCTATCCAGGATTGGTCAGATTATAAACAACTGCCCAATCCTACAGTTGCTACTATTCATAAAGAAAAAACTGCATACATATCTAACAAAGAATGCACTTATGATAAAACACAAATATGGAGTACCCTGAAAATGTTTAATATTAACACAAAACCTAAAACGAAATAAATATTATTTAATCCCTTAAATAATTGCGGAGAATTTGCGAAACTATCCATATTTTTGCGGGATAGAGAAAAGCGAGTATTACTTGATAATATACATAATATACATTTAGGTCCCGGAAGAGCAATATGGCTTACGCATGATTGAGCCCCTACCCATTTCAGTATAACGGCACGTAAGTATTCAAATGAAATATATCCAAATCGCCGGATAGGTGGAGGTGAACTTCAGTTTCTTAGAATTTTTAATCGGATATGCACATAGACTCATGACTGAAGGTAGTCGTTCGATTAAATTTCTACTCCATGTCAATCATGACATGTATTTGATTTTAAATAAATTGCTCAGTAATCAGGACACCTTTTTCTCTCGGTCACAGAAAATGTCTACATAATTTAATTTTTGTCGGTTTTTGATTGAAACTTTCTCTTTAAGGGTTGTATCTTCACATGAGATGTTTAAAGAAAATGAACATAATAAACACCCAGCCAATTTTGACACCCACTGTATTTTTTCCACACATAATGATTATACAGGGTGATTAATTAAGAATGGGCAATTTCTGAACTGGAGATACTACACATCAAAATATGGTGATTGCGCTTAACATGCCTTATTCAAATGTTGCAGGTTTACGAGATACAGGATGTTCATTTTGGTATTTTAATTTGAAATAATTTTGTGATTTTAAGCAATATCGTCTGGAAAATTGGCAACTTTATGTTTTTTGGCGAGAGAATTGCGAATTTAATGCTAAATTTAGCACTATGTATACAGGGCGTTAGTTACACCGGCTACTTAAGTAAATTACAACATATCTTTTTTGCCTAACGAGTTATGGCTAAAATGACTAGAAAATCTAAAAGGCAAATCCATTTTCAATAAAAAGGGCTCGCTTGTTTATTTCATGTAACTATCAGTTTTTGAGTTATTACTTTGACTTTCAAGTAGGCTTCTGTTAGCACTTATCAATTTTTCGTGTAAAGAAATATTTAACAATTTTACTGTCACTAAGTAAGAGTGTTCATTGTATTTTTCTAATTTACTTAGTATTAAGTAATTTTCTAACATTGAAATGCGTGATATGATTTGTGTTTTTGTTCTGTCAAATTGTAGTGGATTTGGTGCAGCCAGAAGGTATTTAAAATTATACTCAAATCGAGGACAACCCAATCACAAACTATTCAGAAGTATATACATCCGATTAGGCGAAACAAGGTGTTTTCGTCGTAAAAGCTTAAATGGTGCTAGAAAAACTATCAACGTCGATGATGAAGACGACGTTTTAGTTCATATTAGGAAAATTCAGATATCAGTACTCGTCGGTTAAGTGCGGCAACAGGAATAAGCCAATCGTCTATCTGGAGAATTTTAAAGAAACTCATATCATTAAACTCCTGTCCAAAATGTGTTACCTCAAGATTTACCAGTTCCCCTACAGTTTGCTCAATTTATCCTAGGTAAACAAACCAAAAACCGGGATTTTCTTAATAACCTCCATTTCACCGATAAGGCTATGTTTACTAGGCGAGGTGTTTTTAATTGGAAGAACAGTCATTTGTGGGTCTCTGAAAATCCACATGCTCTAAAGGAACGATATTTTCAGCATGAATTCAAGGTAAATATTTGGTGAGGTGTGATATCTGTTTTTTTGGTCCTTTTGAACTTCCTCCTAATCTGAACGGGTCCCTCCATTTAAACTTCCTTGAACAAAATTTAAACACACTACTAGAAGATGTACCACTAGCCATGAGGCGGAACATGTGGTTTATGCAAGGCGGGGCACCGCCAAATTTTTTTCTGCCAGTACACCGCTGGATTGGGCATGACAGCGAATTTGTTGGTCCAACTAGAAGTCCAGATTTCAACCCTCTAGACTTCTCAATATGGTCACAAATAAATCGAAGAATTACGACAAAAAATTCAAGAAGCTGCTAATATTATTAAAAATAATCGACAAATGTTATTTAATATTCAAAGATCTTTAAGGATACGCCATACAAAGTGTATTGAAGTGGACGGCGGTCATTTTGAGCATTTACTTTGAAGTATTCTTTTATTACTGTTACTGATTGTTATTTGTTGCCTTTATTGTTGATAGAGTTACATGAAATAAACAAGAGTGCCTTTTTTATTGAAAATAGAACTGCCTTTTAGATTTTCTAGTCATTTTAGCCATAACTCGTTAGGCCAAAAAACATAAAGTTGCCAATTTTCCAGACGATACTGCTTAAAATCAGAAAATTATTGAGAAATTTCAAATTAAAATTCCAACTTTGAACACCCTGTATCTCGTAAATCTGCAACATTTGCATAAGGCATGTTAAGCTCAATCACCATATTTTGGTGTGTAGTATCTCCAGTTTAGAGATTGCCAATTCTGAATGAATCACCCTGTAAATGGGTTGTAAGAAGCTATTTGATTCAAATATGGACGAATTTTACATAACGCCTAATATAAACAAAGCAATAAATAGGTACATGTGATCGGAGCAAGACAGCATAAGTTCCTAGTAAGCTTAGACGCATGTAACGGCATTCCCCATGGGTGGAAACAAGATAGTTAACTTACCTAAATAAGGTCTTTTGCTTAAGTTGCTGGACCACACTATCACATTATCCACTTTGTCACCACCGTTGGCTTTTTCCAGTTTCTTCAAAGCCTTTAGCGTGAAATCGCCCCACAAGTCATGCAAATCAGTATAATTCACCGCCTTGTTATTCCTCTGCAGGTACTGCCCCCAACACTCCAAATTAACTTCATCCCCACCCAAATGAAACAACTCGTTCTCATCACTAAGTTGCAACAAGTCTCTGTACAGCTTCTCCAGCACTTCGTATACATTTTGATTGTCGGGATTGAGCTGTCCGCAGGGTGGTTCCCCGCAGTAGAGACTCCAGGGTCGCTCATTGACGCAAACAGCAAGATCACCTAAACCAGCTTCGGGTCCCCAGGTCCACCCMTTTCCGGCGTGAGCGGGMGTGTCTACTTCGATGACGACGCGAATGCCTCTATCTTGAGCAAACTGGACGAGAAGCCTGACGTCTTCAGGGGTGTAGATCGATTCTGGGGAGTAAGCCCCGTATTTGGCTAGTTGAGGAACTGTGGGCAGTAGTAGAGGGAAGCTCTGGGAGTCGCTGATGTGCCAGTGGAAGACGTTCAGCTTGCTCGCGGCCATTCCCACCAGAACCTTCCGGATACTATCGATGGGCATGAAATTTCTGGCGGTGTCGAGCATGAGACCTCTGTAGGGAAAGGCAGGTGCGTCTTGGACAGAGGCTCCCTTCAAAACCTTCAGCGTTCCTCCCCCTTCGTATTCGTCCCACCATATTAACTGCGAGAGCGTCTCCAATCCGTGTCTGGCCCCGAAGAAGGTTCTGGCTTTTATGCTGGCCACGATGCTGTCGTCTACTGGTCTCAGCGTCAGGTTGTAGCTTTCGTCAGTCTTTAGCTTCAGCTTCACGTGCTCGGAATCGGTTACGGAAACTTTGATTAGGAACTGCTTGATATCACTGTCTTGCAGCCAGTAATCTGCCTTTCGAACCATTGCCACCACGTTTTCGTTGAAGACGGCGTAGGACTTCTCCAACAGACCCTTGGCTGGTTCTTCGGCCGCCGTTTCGAAGTGCAGTTGCTGGTGGAAGAAGGGCACGGCTCGGCTTCCGAGTGTCACCGGACCCGTGGGTTGCGGCCAGAGCTGCGTGGACCCGCAGAGCATGCTGCACGTTGTCAGGGAGGTCGGTGCTTCGGAATCCGACCGCAGGTGGCGTTCGCAGCGCTGGCTTAGGCATCGCCATGTCCATTTKGTTTCGATTTTTCTGAAAAAAAGAGACGTTGTAGAAGTGGAGGTCTAACATGATGATATGATCATCTTGTATATTGTATATTCATGGATGCCTTTGAACAAATTGCTTTAGAGTCATCAGACCCGAAACCTATAATCTGGATTCGTTATTCCATTATATGGCCTCGCGGGCCCAACACCCTAACAACCTTCTTGGATCACCTTAATTCGTAACATTCTGATATAAAATTCAGATCTTCCCAAATTTTGTACAAACAAGACAACACACTACAACTTTAAAAATTATCCGCTTCTTTACAATACTCTTCTTACAACAGATTGGACGCCATTATTTGATATTACATCAGACATCAATTCAGCATGTACAAAATTTTACGATATACTCGATGGTGTGTTTGAATTGTGTGTTCCTAAGCGTTCTTCTTATCATCGTCGTCAATACCCGCCATGGTTTGATTCTGTAATTATCAAATGTATTCGTTTCAAACACAAAATGTTTAGAAAATATAAGAAGCATAAATCAAGCTTTTATCTCAATCTATTCGGACAGTATCGTAGTAGAAGTAAATCTTTAATTTATGCAGCATACAAAAATTACCTATTACATACTGAAAACGCAATCAATAACGATCCGCGCAAATTTTGGTCGTTTATTCGAAGAAAGAAAGGAAACACCAGAATTCCTGGCGTCATACGCTTTAACGATCGTGAAATTGTCAATTCTTTTGACGTCGTTTTTAATAGTGCTTTTCGTCCATCCGACCCTACTTTTAACTTAAAAACAAAGATCTATCCAACGTCTGTCTCCTTGAATCACTTTAGTGAAAATGAAATTTTAAATGCACTAAAGATTTATAAAAATTCAATAACTGCTGGTGCAGATGGAATACCTAGTTTTCTTTTAAAAGACTGTGCCTCAATTTTTACAATTTCTCTGTATTATATTTTCAACCTTATACTTCAAACGTCAAAATTTTCAGAGATTTGGAAGTCCTATACTCAAAAAGGTAACATCAATAATATTGTTAAMCTATCGACCAATCTCACTCATCTGTAATTTTGCCAAAGTCTTTATGCCCAAGAGGTCCACTGTGACAAACTTGGCCTGCTTCAGCCAATTTGTTTCTAAAGTACTTGACTCTCAAGGTCAAGTTGACGTCATATTTACTGATTTTCGGAAGGCGTTTGATCGAATTGATCGTTACATTCTCCTAGCTAAATTGTAAGGGTTTGGTTGCACTCCTGCACTTATTCAACTGATTAAATCATATCTTATTGGGAGAGATAATAGGGTTCGCTATGGTAACTTTGTCTCTAACCCATTTTGGCCAAACTCTAGTGTTCCTCAAGGATCCAATTTAGGTCCCCTTTTGTTTCTTCTATTTATCAACGACCTACCAGACTCATTAAATTGTTATAAATTATTGTATGCAGACGACCTTAAATTATTCACTAACATTTCTTCTTCAGACAACTGTTTGATCCTTCAAAACGACTTAAATTCTTTAAGAACGTGGAGTGATCTGAATAGATTAGATTTAAATATTCCAAAATGCAATGTGCTTTCGTTCACTCGTAGACATAATATTTAGTTTATTAATATTAAATCAATAATGAAGTCCTAAGTAGAATCAATAAGTTTAAGGATCTCGGGGTCGTATTTGATCAAAAGTTTACGTTTAACGACCACATTTTATATATAATTGCAAAATCATACAATTCTTATGGTTTCATATATAGAAACTGTAAGGAATTCACTAATTTACGCACTTTACAATTATTATATTGTTCTCTTATTATAGATGTTATATAGATCAACTCGAATATGTACAAAGACAATTTCTTAAATTTTTGTCATTTTTAACCGATGGTTTTTATCCGCCGAGAGGCAGTCATCACCAAATTTTTTTAACAGATTAATTTTGATTCACTGGAAACTTGCCGTACTTGTGTTATTGTCGCATTTCTTTATGTTCTAGTTAACCATAATTTAGATTGTAGTTGGTTGCTTGAGAAGATTAACTATGCTGTGCCCCGTGTCAGTTCTCGTCAGAACCTAACCTTTTCCTATTCCACTGGTTGATCGAATGTATTTCTAAGATCGCCAATAGCGCTTATGTGCCGCAATTTTAACTTTATTTCTAGTTCTTGCGATATACACTATAACTCGAAATCCTTTATTTTAAACCAAATTGTTGAATATTTTAATTGCTAGTACGTTTTCAGTTACCCTGTATATTATGCTTATTTTGTTGGGTTAATGTATTATTATATATTCCAATATGTATTTATTTAGTTTATTTTATCGTCATAACAATGTGTTACACTTCATGTTATTTTTCTATCTGTAACTTTCCTGTTATTGGGTGCTAAACCTGTAGAAAAATAAATATTATTATTATTAAAAATTCACGATGGAAATCGATGATATCCTTGTGGCTTGTCTACCGCAAAGCCAGCCACACAATCGGTATTTCCACGCGTTTTCTCATCACCATACGTCACAAACATGTTCTGTGCTAAATTCTTTTGTTCTTCGTGCTATATCAATTTTTGAACCGGACAAACTTCGAAGAAACCCCAAATTATAGATCGACTGCTTTACTTCCCTATGTTCAAGGTGTTACAGACAGAATTGGCAAAATTCTTAAGAAACAACTCATCCGTGCTACCTTCCAGCCCCCTTCGAAGATGTCACAGATTAATAAATAAATCTTCTATCTTCTAGGGGTATTTACAGCATTTCTTGTTCGTGTGGTGCCGGATTTATCGGCGATAGGTAGATCTATTAAAACCAGGCATGAAACAGATCACAATATGTTGTTTGACAATGTGTCAGTTCTAGAAGAGTTCCCCTTTTACATTACATAATGTTCTCCTTTCAAAATAAAATAAAGTTGAATTTGTCTGTGGTTCGTTTTCATTAAATCACGCAAGAAAATTAATTTAGGACAAATAACTAACGCCAGTGTGTTTCAAGCACCGATTTGGAAATAGAATTTCATTATATAAAGCTACCCGAGAAATGGTGGTTGTAATATGGCGCTTATGAGCCAGCGAGCCAACTTCATCCTAATTCCTATTAGAGTGACAGGCGGAACTGTCTGGAAACGGGTTCCTTCTGCGTCTGATTTTCACAATATTCGATTGTACGAAAGCTCTCACACTTGCTATAATCAATAGCGATTCTAACGTAATCTTCTTGATGGCCTTCCTGTACCTGAATGCAAATCGTTTCAATTGTCAATTCCACTTTGTGCACCCTCTCCAGAATTAGACAGTTACATGGCAGCCCTGAATATAAATAACATCGACTCGTTCGTTCGTTGCTGCAGCTCGGCGCAGTCCGCGCCACTTACAAGAAACTTGCGAATGCACTAATACTTTAGTAAATTTAGATCGGTATCGAATTCGTACCTGTACTAAAACTAAACAGTCGTTATGGTTTTCCGACTGTTCCAGCCGAGTTTAACAAAATCACAAACAAGAGAGGTATGGAATGTTAAAGAAAAGCGGAACAAGGAGTCAATTCTGCAGTACGTGAAGTTAGTAGAAATAGCTTTAATGATGTCGTTCATAAACAATAAGAAAAAGGGTCCTAAATTACATCCTTGCAGTAAGTAAAAGTCAATGCTCTGATTCCTCTAGAAAAAATTCTTGTGGTTATTCCTTTAACCAGTCGTTTACTGCTATCATCACTTGATAATCATAGTCATATACTATCTGCATCAAGTAAATAAGCTTCGGAAATTAATCCGTTATATTATTCGCCTTGACTTTACCAAATACATAAGTAACGTACAGAATGACGTGTTACGTGATCCTAAAAAGTTGTGGTCCTACGTGCGGTCAAAAAAGAATGTCTCTGGTCTCCCTTCAACAATGCGTTATCAGGATAATCTTGTGTCGAATCCAACGGATATTGTTGGAGTTTATGCTGACTTCTTTGGTAGCGTTTACGTAAAAAACAGTGATGATGCACAGAGTCAAACTAATATAAACTTGTGTGGCGATGTGTCCATTGCTGCTACAATGCATTTGTTCTCCATTTCGGATGAAGACATCATTGCGGCTGCGAAGAAGATGAAGCCTAACTTAACTGCTGGGACGGACAATATACCGTCATTTATCGTGAAAGATTGTGTTAGCTGTTTTTTGAAGCCGCTCCGACACATTTATAATTTATCTCTACAAACAAGTATTTATCCAAATGTCTGGAAGAATTCCAAGGTTTTTCCGGTTTTCAAGTCCGGAGATCGAAGTAATGTTAAAAATTATAGAGCAGTAGCCATAAGCTGCAATTTCGCCAAAATTTTTGAGTCTATTTTTGCAAAGTATCTACATGCACATATTTATAAATGAAGGTGAACACGGTTTTATAAAGGGTAAATCTATTGCAACCAATTTATGTGAATACACGCAACTGCTTTCTGATAATTTAGAAAATAAGTTACAAACTGATGTTATTTATACAGATCCATCAAAAGCTTTTGATGTTGTCGATCATCGCATTTTATTGCGGAAATTACAAAGTTACGGCTTATGTGATTCTTTGATACTGTTTCTTAATTCTTTGTTGACAGCACGATTTCAATATGTTGAATATTTAGGTTATAAATCAAAGCCATTTTAAACATGTAGTGGAGTAGTGCAAGGTTCCAATTTAGGACCACTTTTGTTTTTGTCCTTCTTCAACGACGTATTTTCTATATTTAAGTCGCATGTATTGGTGTACGCAGATGATTTGAAAATTGTAAGATGCATAAAAKCTGTTGATGATTGTACTGCTATGCAAAATGATCTAGAACAGTTTTCTCTCTGGTGCGCAGAGAACAAAATGAATCTAAATATTATTAAATGTAAAATTATTTCTTTCTGCAGTATTCAGAATCCAATTGTTTTTCATTACAGTGTTAACGGTACTGAGTTGGAACGTGTATCTCAAATAAAAGATTTGGGAATCACTTTTGATAGTTCTCTCTCATTTAACTTACATATAGAGCAAATGTGTGGTGATGCTATTAGAGCAATGGGGTTTATTAAGCGACAAACTAGGGATTTCAATAATATTTCTTGTATTTTGAAACTGTATTGTGCATTTGTGAGAAGTAAACTAGAGTACTGTTCAGTAGTTTGGTGTCCTGGTTATGCTGTTTTTGCTACTCAGATTGAACGTATACAAAAGTTTTCGGCGAAATCTTTATGCTATAACTTTTTTGTATAAAATTCTACATGGTCGCATTGTTAGTACATTATTGTGTCGATTAGCTTTCTTAGTGCCAAGAGTGAATTCAAGATCTTGTGTAACATTTTATGTTTGTCCTTCACGGACTAGCCATCATTTTCACTCTCCGATTGTACGTATGTGTAGATTATATAATGAAATATGTAGAAGTGTTGATATTTTTGTATCGCCATTTGAATCATTTGTACGCAGGTGTAAGAATTAAGAATTATATTTTGTAACTATTATACTTTTGTAGACTTTAGGTCTGTCGGAATGAAATGTACTATTATTATTATTATTATTATTATTATTATTATTATTATTATATCTGGTGCCACGTAGATAATCTTTCAATTTCGGAAATAAGAAGTAATCGCTGGGAGCTAGGTCTACTGAATACGCAGGGTGTTCGTGCAATTCAAATCCTGGGTCGTAAATAGCATTCATTGCAATATGGTTTTTGTGTACAGGAGCGTTGTCCTGATGGAACAAAATTCCTTTCATCAATTTTCCATGTCTTTTTTCTTTGATGCGCTCGTGCAATGTTGAAATTAAGTTGGCATAGTAAAAACCTGTTATTGTGTGTCCACATTCCAAAAAATCAACCATTAAAATTCCGCCCGCATCCCAAAAAATTGTGGCCATAATTTTACCAGCAGAGGGCACAACTCGAAATTTGCGTGGTGGAGGAGAACCTTTGTGATGCCACTCCATACTCGGGGTCAAAGTGGTGGACCCATGTTTCATATAAATCGAGAGAGAAACTAATCCAGGTCAGCTGAAAACTTTGCCAGACTGGCCTCAGAATGCAGGACTCTCGAACGTTTCTGATCAGGGGTCAACATTCTAGGGACCTTGCGTGCAGATAACTTTTTAAGACCTAAAATATCTGTTAAATTTTTTTCTATTGTAATTTCAGTTATCCGACGAATGGCAATTTGCCTAACTGCCATTACCATGTCATGTACACGATTAACATTTTCCTGAACAGTGACAGTTACTGGTCGTCCGGCACCCTTTGCATGTTCACACGTTTGTCTTCCCAATTTAAATTCTGGAGACAAATTTTTACCACTTGCTAAGAAGGAGCACTCTCACTTAATACACCCACCATATCTTCATGAATTTCTTTTGGCGACAACCTTTTCTTTTGCAAATATTTTATAACAGAGCGTAACTCAGATTTTTCCATTGTTGAAAATTATTCAAACACCTTCGCGTAAATTCTAAATTATTTGAACAAACAACGAGTGACAAAACTGGTATTGAACAAGTGTCACAACAAATAAATAAACTTTTAATATGTCAAAGATTTTCACTGTCAGTCAACGCTTACTATATCAGAGACCGTACTATTTCTTTATCAATTAGATTATTTTAATAAAATTGTACCTTCTCCTGACTACGTGACCCCCCCCCCCCCCCTTGATTTGAGAGCTGTCACTTGGCGACGGTGACGAAACAGACGATGACAGTGACCTTTTCAAAAGGTCTCGAGTTCAAATCTCGGTCAAGGCTGGCAATACTTTTTCATTTCTTTGTCTACAACATTTTTTTATACAGAGTGTTTTTAAAAAGCTATTATTAATTATTCCATACACATGGGCCTCCTTGTAAAACGAATCCTTCCGCCCAAGGATAGAATCGAATTTGTTTTTACTCAATTCTCAATGGACCTTACGAGTATTACAATTTACCACCCAACTGCGGCAACGGAAGTGATAATGCGGACTGCCTTCCCGAAACCCCTCCAGCCTGATTAAGAAGCCCGAGTTGCAGCCAACAGCAATGAATAAATTATTTAGTGCACAGGGCCGAAAATTGAAAACGCCCGCTCCGGTGAGTAACGCGATTCCGACGCGAAAAATAAAAATAGCTATCCACGAGAGTTTGGAGTTTTTCAACGCTGCGGTCGCATCAAAGCGGAGCTTCAATCGCTTACGGTTTTTTTTGAAACSAGTGATKGGCGAATGTAAACTATTTCGACTGGGGMAAAAGCGGCACGCGAAATGCTTTTATGATTTTAAGTGGGACTTCTATAGAGCGATATGTAAAAATGGGTTTCGTTGCCCACCCATTCAAAACAGGGCTTTAATATTTAGGCATTTTAATTATTGTAGAAGTATAACAAAGGGATAACTGTAATGACCCCAGTTGTCTCTGGTTTGGAGTTGCTGAATGGGTAACCTAGAAGAACAGTTTTATTTTTAATAGGATATTTTAATTAGTAATACTTTAGAAATATGACCTAATAATATATTTTTATCCGGAACATCATTCTCCAACAAGGCATCATTAGGTCAAACCAGGGCTGTACCGAAACCTATTACTTTGGGGGGGGGGGCGTAGGGAGTGTCACGACAAGTTCCTATTAGACGATGGGGAAGCGGCCAGGGTAGAATTATGAAATTCTGCAGTATCAAGTTTTCGAATGTGATCTTTTCAATGAAAATAATTCAAGTGCAGCTTTATGTAACACATTATGTACTTAAATGTTAAAATTTTCGAGATATAAGGGTTTATAAAAAAATTTGGCTGCTAAGTTTCTCGCTATTAAAATTTTCGTGTATTTATACAAAAATGTTTAAACTAATAATTCTGTTTTTGTCGGTGATGTTGAAACTAAAACAAATGTTTTATTTGGTCTTGCTTTATTAGCCTTCGTTTTTGCATACGATAGGCATTAAATTATCAAAATGACAGCGTAAAATATCAAATTAAATATTCATTTGTTTTTATTTCATAAATAATTATTAGACACCTAATGTTTTGTTTTGGATAAGTAAAATGTCATAAAAACTATTAAAAAAGGAGTGATGGTGATGGCGAAGAATTAGTACAAGAAATCAGAGAAGTAGCAAGAAGTGTAKAATTCAATTTACTTGCCAACAAGCTTGCAGAAATTTTCTTGATTTTTGTGATCAGAAGAAGGTCAAAATATGTACCGAAGAAGTTTTTCTGGTAAATTTTTCGATGTGTTCTAGTGTTAGGACCTTGTGTTGTTGTTCTTGTTGGTGTCGTTACAGAAAAGTAGTTCCGTTCGCCAAAAAAGTGTATACAAGAAATCGCATAATTGTGATACAGAAAGTTGGCAACAGCCTTCGAAGCACATTGAGTCACCAAACATTACCCAAGGAGAACACAAAAATTGTGCAAGAATAATAAGAAGAAAAGTTGGAAGAAGAAATCACAGTGGGAAGAACAGAAAGAAGCAGTAAGAATGCAATATGGCAGCGCGAAATAATTGTACAGAAACCAGGAAAACGTGGAAACAAGTCTAGCCACAAAGAATTGAGATAATCCTAAAGAAGCTCCAATGTACAGAAAAAAGAAACTAATACACAAGACGAGAAAATTTCCGGTAGAGTATGTAACATAAGTTTTAAGACAAATTTGTTAGCTAGCTGCATTACAAAATATTTTTATTGTTACGAAATGATGATTATCGTTAATCGTTTACATAGTTTAAGTAAAGTTGAAATTTGAACAAATTGTGTTAATTTGATTTTTGTCTCGAAACTTATGTTACATACGTTATACCCCATCTAGAGAACCAGCAAGCGAATGGATAAGCACATACGAAATCACTCAAAGCGTTGATACCATCAAGAAACCGCAACATAAACAGGAATTAAACAATTATTTTAAATTCTAAGATTTTAAGTTCATAATGTGTTCTTGTGCTACGTTCTTGCGTTTACATTGTTATTGTGATTGTCGTTACAGTGAAGCAGTTCAGTGTATCTAGACAAGTGTATACAAGAAATCACGTAATCGTACTACAAAAAATTCAGCAAGACAAATACCCTGTAAGAGAAATAATCAATCAATCAATTAATTCTTGCTAGTGCATTTTCGGAATTATTAAAGAAGATGAAATATTCCCCTTATGGAGTATTTATTCAATGTTATAAACCTCTGTGGACGTCCACGATAACATCGATGTGTCTAAATACCAAATGCTCATCGCTTTTTTAAAACGTCAGTATTGTAACAAAATGACGTTGAAAATTTTTTCGAGAGGCGCCTGATAGCGATTACCTGTGTGCGAAAGTAAGAATTTGTCCAACATATTATTATTTTAGGTGTCATTAGGAAATCTTTGGATTGGCAGGAGCATGCAGATGCGACGAAATGTGGAATATAAAACTAGAAGATATTCAGGATTTGGGAAATAAATTGTTGATTACTTTGCTAGTTATAAAAGCAAAGGAACCTAGATCATTTGGGGTCAAAGATTGCTTAGAAATTTATCGGAAGTATACTTCGTACCGCCCAAATTTGGAATTTTCAAAATTCCTTTTCAAGTATTCACGTGGAAGACAATTACAATTACATTCTCATAGCAACCTGAATATTGCATATTCTTTCAGGCGTCAGCCTTTTAACAAAATTAATTCTTGCCGCAAAAACTGAAAATGATCGACGAGCATTTCTACCTAACTTGACATTGTTTAGACTGTGATGAATATCTATTACATTTAACATGACTCCACTAATTTTGGAAATTCAGTCAGAGGTCTCAAAGCAATTTAAMGATGTTAGGATACTCCATTACGTTATTAATGACACGACACTCTACGTTAATGTGATCGGTTTATATGGTTTATTACAATATTAAGTTATTACTTGCACGTGTACTATATAATAATACTTTTAGCTTTTATTCTTTCACTCCTAACATGTCCATGGAAGAGTAGCGAGTAGGCTACAAAACATTTAAAGTCTACAAGCTGATATACTTATTTTAATAATAATAATTATGTTTTATTTAGGAATAACATACAGCCTTTCATATTGATTCCTATTAAGGCAAAGTCTAGCATTAGCTATTCAACTTATCCTTTAGCAGCAAGAAATAATACATGCTTAATCATAATCAGTACAATAAATAATACCATCAAACAAAACAATCAAAACAGTCAGCTCAAGGTTTGTTTTACTGCGTTGACAAAAGAACCTACCTTTCAGACTTGTACGCCCTTCCAGCGTTGTGTACTACACCCGGGCTTATTTCGGCAGACTGCTGCCAGTACAGGTAGACCAGCAGGGTTCCCCCCAGTAGGAGGAGGGCTAGCAGTGCCCTTTTGATGTCCCCATGTTTCATCCTATCCGGTCTCTGTAATGAAAAACACTGCGTTAGCGAAACTTTGAGCACTGCAACAGTAGTATAGATTATTTTGTCGTTTCTGCAGAAGCATAGTGTAGATAATTGTTGTCGTCTAAGTTCGAGATTTGCGAACAGGCAGGGAGACAGTCAGTCTGACGGTGAGCATCGCCGCTCTGCCTTGACGCAATGAGATCGTGTTCCAATAAAAAAGTGTACATAAAGATAAGAAGTTGAAGGTTCTAAGCGGTTATCACAACGTCAGCAAAATTATGTATGTTTAAAATTATGAACCACGAAAGCAGAATGTTACTCAAACTGTGAACGAATCCTGCATCAAATTTTAAAGATGTTACTATTTAATGTGCTTTATCTTCCAGAATACTAAGCAATTTTTTAAATAATATATCTTTGTAATAACAGGATTAACATGAAATTTAGTACACAAATTATGGAATCAGCAGGATATTTCAGGTTCTGCTAGATCGATTTTTCTGAAATTGTGCATGGGGCTATAGGTAATTAAAATGCATTTTCTTGAATTTTTTCAACTCTGTGTCAACTCTCGTTTCAGAGATATGGGCGCGTTGCATTTTTTAATGGGAAATGGGATCAAAAGGCACATCATTGAAAAGGATTTCAAGAAAGTATCGCACTTGTACAATTTATTGTTTCTAAGTTGAGAAAAGTGTGGTACCAAAATTGGGTATATATAAAAACCGTATTCGTTATCGCTAAGTAAGAACAAAAACTGCAGGTGTCTCCATTTTCCTCGTGATTGGTGGTAATTTTCACTCACTTTGTTATTTGCAATCGCAATGTCTCAGTTAACTGAACATCCAAATTTTGATGCTGATTGGTTGTGGAGATAGATATTTAAAGCTCACGTAAATGCGACAGTTGCCAAAGCGTATAAAATGACGGCCTTTATAGTCAGGAATTCAGCGCAATTTAGGAACATCAACACCCCTCAGCATCTACAGGGTGTCTCTAAATTCGATGTCATAATTTCTAGTGCGTATTCCTGACGTGAAATCATGACGAAAAGTCTATATAAACATGTGTCCGAAAATGCTTCATTTTTGATATACAGAGTGTTGAAGTTAAAAACAAGATTTCGATTTCTTTTATTTTTTACAGAACGGTTTGTTGAATCTTTACGAATTTTGGGAGAATGTTATAATAGATCACGGCTAATAATCTGGCATAAAACATTTTTTGATATGTGTAACAGAGGCGGCGTAGGGGGAGGGGCATAAGGGTGTTCTCTTTGAAAAGAAGTTGTGTGTGAGATGTCAAAAAGCTCGTCACTATTTTTAGAAATTGCAACAAATAAGGTACAAAAAAAGGACCTCTTATTGCATTTCGCTAGAACGAACCGTTTTCGAGAAAATCGACAAAACCTGAATTCCTACAGATTGGCGTAAATAGACCAAAAATTAACTTTTTTATTTTCCAAAGAAATTAACGTTTATATGACAACAATTTTTTTGAATTAATCGCACTATATCATGATAAATGGTCAGACACAATGATTACCATCATATCTAAACAGTGGCGGTAATTTGGAGGGGGTAAGAAGTTTTTTTTATAAAAAAATTGTTTCCACATTTTTAAAACCGTTTCAATAATTATAAAGACCAGTAAAATATAAAAAAGAAAAATTAAATTAATTAATTAATTAAATTAAACTAATTATTATTTAAAGCTAGATATGCAACTTGCATTTGGCGTTATTAAAAATATTTAAAAATGCAATTTTTAATTTTACAACAATAGATTGTCTTAGCAGTATAAAATGTAATTTTTTTTTCTGTTAATATTTTTAACTGATCCTCATAATTTTTGAAACAATTTAAAAATGTGGAAACAATCTTTTTATAAAAAAGACTTCTTGCTCCCCCTCCCCAAATTGCCGTCACTGTTTAGATATGGAGGTAATCCTTATGTCTGAACATTTGCAATGATATAGTTCAATTACTTTCAAAAAGTTGTTGCCATATAAACGTTAATTTCTTTGGAAAATAAAAAAAGTTAATTTTTGGTCTATTTGCGCCAACCTGTAGGAATTCATATTTTCTCGATTTTCTCGAAAACGGTTCGTTCTAGCGAAATGCAATAAGAGATCCTTTTGTGTACCTTCTTTGTTGCTCTTTCTGAAAATAGTAACTAGCTTTGTGGCATTTCACACACAACTTTTTTTCAAAGAGAAAATCCCTCTGCCCCTCCCCCTACGCCGCCTCTGTAAAAGATATGAAAAAATCTTTTAGGCCGGATTATTAGCCGTGATCTATTATAACATTCTGCGAAAATTCGTAAAATTTCAAAATCCGTTCTCTAAAGAATAAAAAAATTCGAAAATTTTTGTTGAACTTCTACACTTTGTATATCAAAAATGAAGCATTTTCGGACACATGTTTATATAGACTTTTCGTCATTAATTCACGTCAGGAACACGCAGTAGAAATTATGACATTGAATTTAGAGACACCCTGTATATAGGGTATGGGTGCAAAGTCTGGTGGAATACTGTGGAATAGTCTGGATTCCATTATATGCAGTTTACAAAGATAAACTTGAAAACATCCAAAAGAAATTTTGCGATATCTGTACTGCAAGAAATACGGAATATACCCTCTTTATGTAACATATACAGTCTTGTTAAAGGATTTTGACTTACTAAAACCTGAGAGTAGAAGGCTTATGTCTGGTGCTTTATTTATCTATAAACTCTTTAATAATAATGTTAGTTGTCCGATTATATTAAACAAGCTGCACTTTCTTATACCACAGTATTCTGGACGGCTTCGTGACACGTTTTATGTTAAAAAGCCCCATACAAATATCGGGAAAGTATCACGAGTAAACATTATGTGTAGTTTTGTTAATAGCATTAAAAAGTTAGATCTGGTGTGTTTGAAATTTAAAGCTTATAAGAGATGCGTTTTAGAATATCTGCAATGTGGAGGATTTTAGCGTACCTATATTTATTTTGTGACTTGTATTTCTGTTTTTAGTTTTTGTGCTTTACTTTTGAGCCATTTCTTATGTATTACGGTCTCGTGTCTACAATCTGTAATTGGGCATACAAGCCTGTTGATTGTATAATAATAATAGATAAACAAATAAATAAACAATACCAAGTTTTATAAATTCTGCAAATGTAGAAAAGTTTTGCTGCGAACCTAAAAAATCGCTTCTCCAATACGGTTTCATTTTCAGAGTCCACTATGGTACTGTTTTATCCTCACATGCTATAATACAAATCGGAGACTGAGCAGGCAAAGTCTAATTTTCTAACTCAACTCTGATGGATTCCGTAATAAACTTTCTAATTACACTCGGCATTTTTATCGCTATCTGAGTTGCAACTTCCGTCCTTCCCACACATCATCGTCTCGACTTGGCCAATAACGATTGCGACTGTTCAAACACGATATAATTCTAACGCCATGCTATCTGTGTGTGCACAATTAATAGCTAGTCTGATTAACTTTTTGCGCGTCGTGTTTCGAAATTTCACAGGTCGTGAGAAACGGTAGTGTTGCGTCTGCTGACGTCATAGATTCGAGTGACGGCATTGGTGTCAACACCCCCACCAAATTATTTATTAATCAACCCCGTATCGAGGGATGCAGCACTTCTGCCACATTACGACCGGTTGAATGATTGATGGGCTAAAAATAACCACTAATATTTGTAGAAGAATGACAGTATAGAACTGTAAAAATAGATTCTCGGGGCGATAACATTCAAGGAGGGCATCCAGGGGGCGGGAAATGTCATCGAATATGACGTTATGCGTAGCCTTATTTAAACTTATTCCAACTTTGCTCGTCCAAGAAGTCCAATATGCATTTCAATGAGAAAATGGAAATGAATATTATGAATGACACAAGAATACGCTTTTGAACAGAATAATTCCAAAACGGCTTTTGCAGAATACAGGGAGATGTAAAATAACCTGGAAACAACTACACCCTGCTCCAGCAACCTTAGTTTAAAATTTTTAAACAGCAACCTCTAAAGCTGCCCAAAGAAGTCTAAAARATTGCGAAATTGCATAAATTTGCAGATGGTTGTTATTCGTCAATAATTGACTTAGGCAACCCGAAAAAAATAAGTCATTTGGTGACAGATCTGGCGATCTACATAGAGTTTCAACAGGATGCTTCCTATATCAAGAATTGTACGAAAGCATCCAAGATAAGGTAAGAAGCGCATCATTTAAATTTCTAGCAGTGAACATTGCGGGTATAAAGTGCTTTTATCTAATGTCAAATGAAACTAACTAAACGTATATATTAAAAAAAATGCAATAAAGTCGTTCAATATAGGCCCCTTGCATATCCAATACACTGCCATCACATCGGCAGTAATGTAATGTCGCTAATAGGCCATTTTGTCAAGAGGTTTCAGCAATTGGAACGCATATGCTGTTGCAGGGCTTTTATCCTTCAAAAGTCAATAAATCGGACTTCACAAAATTCTCCTTTCCACTGGAGGAACAGAACGAAATCTGGAGGACTCTTGTCAGGGCTGCATTTCACAGCAGTTCTTCTCCCAAACTCTTTTCACTGACACTGCTTTATGCGATCAAGCGTCATCGTGCAAGAAGATTACGCTGCTGTCTTTCATATCTCGTTTACACTTTTGAAATCATGCATTTAAATTTTCTATAAAGAAGACAAATACATTTGTATTTTGGTATTTGCCTATTGCTTGTTTGTCCATGCGGTCTTCTTCCATTATTGTAGCCACAACAGCAGCAAAAGTGTTGTTGGTAACAATAAAATGGTTTGCATCAAGCTGGAATTATTATTATTACTGAATTAATAGAGACAACAAATTACCAACGAGCGTAATAAAATCCTTAGGCCCGCATTCCTGAAAAATAATTATTGATATTTGTTTTGTGCATTTCTTAATATATTGGTATTATGTAAAAGGTTACATGATTTTTTTGTAAAAAAGACGCAACTTAATACCTGATAAAATATCTTTCATGTGAGGTATTATAACAAAGAAGGTGGTAGTCAAGTAATACGTGATTTTACATAGTGCAATTAAATATTGTTATAATCGGAAGATTTTAATTTGAACGACTGTAAATTTTGATAACCTGACTTTTTTGAATAAAAACCCTCATGGCTAGAACACTAGAAGAGAAGATTCTAGTTTGCAGTTATTGCATAAGGTTTAAACATTATTTATTGGTAAATTTATTTCCATGGCGTGAAAAATAAATTATTAACCTTTTTTATGTTAGTAAGGAATTATTACGCTTACGGCAGTGATAACGTGAATGCTTACGTGTTGAAATTATGTTTTCCGCATATTTGCAATCACATAACGCATGTAATTAATTGTTGCTTAGAGGTGGGATATTTTCCAGATATGTGGGAAACAACACTCGTAACCCCTTTACCTAAAATTAGCTCAAAAAATTCAGAATAGTTGCTGTCGTTTTGTGTATCGTATTAGGAAGTATGATTGAGTATCTGCTAGATTAAATGAACTGAAGTGGTTGAGAGTTCAAAATATTTTCAAATATAACCTAATAAAGTTTGTCGATAATGTGCTGCTTACATGCTCTTCACCCTACCTGCGTAACAAACTGTTTTATAGACCTAATCTCTTTAACATCAATGTACGCCACGTTAGTAGTCTTTCATTACCACCCCATCGATTGGTCACGTTTCGTAAATCCTTTTCGTACAATTCAGTCGTTGCGTACAACTTTGTTCCTGGCGCCATTAGACGATTGTCTTCAAATGTTTTTCGTAAGGAAATAAAAAATATTCTATTGTCAACGCAGTAAAGCAAACCTTGAGCTGACTGTTTTGATTGTTTTGTTTGATAGTATTATTTATTATATTGATTATGATTCTTCCTGCTAAAGGTTAAGTTGAATAGCTAAAGCAATACTTTGCCTTAATAGGAATCAATATGCAAGGCTGTGTTCCTAAGTAAAACCTTATTATTATAATTTCCCATTAGTTTCGTCTTTTGATTTCACTTTTCTTTGATGGCATCTAAGCGTACTTGCTGATGATGAGGAAATAAGTCAATCATCATTACCAATACGCAAAATTCTAATTACACATTGAATAGTAGGAATTGTGACCAGAGATGTGATGTACGTAACTGAAATTATTACCTCCCTTATTACGTCATCAATTCTTCTTCCCGCGAAAGCTCCATCTAGAGCGTCAAACGCCTTGCACCCGTTCCTGGTATCCAATTAAGCTCTGGAAGTGCCAATACAAACTGGTTCGGTCACAGTCAACCTGTTTATTGGTTTCTCTTTAATTAAGAAAAGCGGAACGGCGAAAAATAGGCCCCACTGACGAATAACCGTAATTATTCAGCAGGCGGGAAACTGGCGCGGAATTAATGCAGCCCTTAGAGGTGGTGGTTAGGGGTAATTATTCCCAAGCACCGGCATTTTCTGATTGTCATACGAGGCTGGCTCGATGGCGAAATGTGGATTGGTTGTATTGGGCTTCTATTACGTTCTATTATCTGCGAAATTAAACTTTTTAAAAGTTTTTTACTGAATGGTTAAACTTCGTTATAGTTGTCCTAAGTTACATTTTATGATACATTTAGCATATACAGGTAATTTTGAAATTCGAAGAAAAATGTGTATAAAATGGTGAAATAAAATCTTTAGATATATTCAATTTAATCAATAAGAGGAAACAATACAAACACTCAAAAATGAACATAGATTTAATACTCTGTCATTTTTTGAGTAAATGCTTCGTTTTGTTGGTTTCCGCCAATGTTCATCATCTGTTTCTCTGTGGATCCATCAGACTGACGTCCCAATAGCCTTGATATCTTCTTTCCATATCTTTACTGTCTGGGTGAAAACGTTCCCCTTGTTCTTCACGATAGTCTATAAGATTTTCCGGAAAATAGTCGGTGTGGGTATAAAAAAAATGAATTTTTAAACTCATGATGCAACCTAAATTTTTATAACAGTTTAACCTTTCTTTGGCTCTTTAACCTTGCCTAGAAATTTTGAAAAGACATTTTTAAATCCAAGGTTTTTTCTAAATTTGTCATAACATTTTCATAAATTTTCTCTTTAATTAGTGTTCTGATATCAGATAAATTAAAAAACATGAACAGAGATAGATGAAAGTGTCTCCATCTGTTGGTAACGCCTTGACAAATTGTTCGTCAATCCAAGTTCGAGGTCTCAGGATCTATAAAATTGACATGCAAAACATTCTTTTTTCCAACTTCCATTTTTTTCGAAGCCGCCAGTCTGATTTTTTCAATGTAAATGTTTTGCTCTAATCTAATTTTGTACAGCCTTGCTATTGACCAAGAAGCACGCACAAAATTTTTAAGTCATCACAAATTAGCCAATTGTGTTTAATGTAATTTATTTTTCCAAAAGACTTTTTAAGTTGGGATAAGATTCTTTAAGTTGAACTGAATGTGCGACAAGTATTGACGCATATTTATTGTCAATATATAGAGCAATAGCTTTCAGGCTTCTTTTCGAAGAGTCCATAAATAGCAGCCATTCTTGTGTTTTGTACTCAATGCAAAATTTCACCGCTGCTAGAAAAATCCCTACACTCTGAATTTTGGCGGGATAAAGTCGAATTAAAGCTTGCATTTTTATTAAAAATGGGAATGGTTTTTAGAGTTGTATCTCGTTACATTGCTCAAACAAAAATGGCAATCTTTAGTATGATTTAAGTAAGAATTTAGGATGGCAATGCCATCTGTCAGCAATACACTGACATGATGACAAAGCCACCTAGCTGCCTTAACGGGTACTACTTCCTAAAGGCAGCTAGGTGGCTATGTCATCATGTCAGTGTAATGCTGACAGATGGCATTGCCATCTCATTTCTTACTTACATCATACCATTGCTTTGGTATATAAGCAAAACCAGTTCTATGCCGTGCTGTCCGCCCTAGACCTAAATTGCACTGATGAGCTGTAATGACAGCGAAATAGATCTATCTGCAGTTGGTTGAGGTGTAGAAGAAGCACACCATAGACATGCATTTTAGTATGATTTATTTGCTCCCGCCACACCATAGGAGTTCCAAAGTGCAATGATTCTGGTATACCGCAATTCCATTGTCTCAAAAAACATCGGCACGAGAAAGAGAGAGAAAGTTGTATATAGGATGTGTAATCGTTCAAAAGGGATGGAATTATTTATTCACTGTGATTGTTGCTATTTAATAAATATTAAATACAGGCATCCATCATTAAAAAAACGTGACGTGATACGCAAATTCGGAATCAACAGACCAAAATTCATATGTTTCAGGTAAAATTCATCACTGACCTGTGTTATTAGAACTACGAGGACATATTGGTATCTAGCTGGGCTCGACACTTTCCAGTAAACAAAATTTAATTTGGTTGCTATGGTAACAGCTCTATTATGATTTTCCACCTAGTAAGAACTATGCGTAATACTTGTATCCAACACTGCATATTTTGGGGATCGGTACTTAAATTGTAATTGCCAATTTTGCTAAGTTATTTGAGTTGGTAGTACGGATTTGTTAAGGGAAAATCAACGAGTTTACACATATTGCATTTAAATATTTTGATGAACGTTCACAGGTCGACGTTGTGTATACTGATTTGAGAAAGGCTTTTGATCGTGTTAACCGCTGCTTTCTATTTGGTCTTTGCGATGGGCTTGTCTCTGTTGTTAATTCTCTTTTGATGGATAGGTGGCAATTTGTTGAGCATGGTGGTTTCAGATCTAACATTTTTAATGTGATTAGTGGAGTAAATAATAAATAAGTGCAAAATAGTGACTTCGGCAGAAAAAATGTGCGCATTTACTTTTTCTACAACATCTCATGGAATGTACCTTCCGGATGTGATGAAATTAGAGACTTAGGTGTTATCGTTGACTGTAATTTGTTTTTGCTCAGCACGTTGAAAATGCTGCGGTTGCTGCACTTAAGACTCTGGAGTTTATTGTGCAAAATACTTCTGAATTCAATAACATTTTTGCTATAAAATTATTGTTTTATACCTTACATTTTGGGTCCTTACCAGCAGCAATATAGTGATCTGTTAAAAAATATTTTAAGAAAGTTTTCCAAGTATTTCTACTTTAAAATTTTTGATGTTTATCCTACAAGACATTGTGGTCAGAGCGCGCTATTAGGTTTTGCTAATGAAGTCTCTCTTGAGAGTAGACGAAAATTGGCATCTATTGTTTTCTTGCAGAAACTTATTTGCGGTGTTAGTAGTACTCTTATGAATGAGATAAGCATAAATGTCCCCAGAGCTAATAGCAGATCGCCTGTTCCTTTTTATTAMMGTGTACCGTCCACTCAACATCATTTCAATTGCGCCATGATAATGGCATTTAAGTTATGTAATTATGTTATTTCAACAGTAAATCTGATATTTTTTATAACAACTTTTCAACGAGTTCAGTGAAACGAAAGTTGCTAGAATTTGCTTAGTTTATAAGGTTTATTGGTGTACACTCACGCATGTATAATATGATTGTATTTTTTTCTGATTTTGTATATTTGTATTTTTGTGCTTTGTACAGATAAATTGTCTGTCGGGCATTAAAACATTATTATTATTACACTCATCTGGTATATCGCTGGTTAACCACGCTGATTCTAATGTCTTTTGTACAATTTGCTTTAGACGCTATTTGTAAATCGTTAATATTGTTATAAAAGTTCAAATTGAGTGCGTTCATTTGGAATTACTGTCATTAGTTGTGAAAGTTTTTGCTTATTTTACATCATATCTACTTATTTGCATTTGGATGGACATTTCTGCAGACAATCAGTAAAACATTTGTTATTTATAACAGATAGTAGTATCAAATCCTCACGTAACGAATACAAAATATATCCTGACGCCATCACGGTGCTGTGAATAGATAGTGTTCAGACATTATACCGCTCGATGACACCCTTAACGTCATGGCCTGACGCAGAGGGTGGGTGTCATATATAGTCAAAGCGCGTGGAAAGTAACGACGAAAAAACATGAGCCGTAAGTCATACGGCTTTGCAAAATTATTCATGTGCATGTATCAGTTGTGCTTGCGCATTCATTTGCAATAATTTACTGTGACGCCGGGATGCTGTGTTTTTTAATCGGGATACAATGTAGCCATACAGAGTTAAGCCTTTCGACAAAATGGATTTAAAACGTAATTCCCGATTAAGCACATAATGTGAGAGCGAAAATTTTCACTTGATGTGCTAACAAATTTCGTGCACACATTATGCTTTTTTTGTAGATGTCTGGTTTATTAATCGTTTAAAAATCAATTTACAAATCGCATTACAAAATCAGCACCATGTAATCATTGCAGTATAAAGTATACAAAGTTCGTATCATACTGTTGAAGTGCAAGAAGTTTCTTTAAATTTAGATAGATTGTTTGTTGCAAAAATGTAACGGTAATACGTTTGAACACACGCTATACATTGATAAATTGGTTTAGAATAATGGGTATACTTTAATAAAAGGTAATCTATAAACAAATTCGTTTGTTCGTTTTTATAGTTGTCTTATCAGAATTAAAGTATGCCAATTTGATAACCAACTTTCTTTTATTTTAACAAAGCATCCTTTTGTAAACTTCTTTTATATATAATATATTATATTTATATTAAAAGGATACAAGAATAAAATTTATAGGCTAATTGGTTAAGGCTTTCGCGTACGAATAGAAGAACGATATAATTGTAAAGTGCGTAAATTAGTGAATTCCTTACAATTTCTATAAATGAAACCATACGAATTGTTATTGATGGTATATTGATACAGTAATATATTATGTCTACGAGTGTCTAAGTCGTTGATACATAGAAGAAACAAAAGGGGACCTAAATTGGATCATTGAGGAGCACCAGAGTTTGGTCAAAATGAGTTAGAGACAGAGTTAGCATAGCGAACCCTATTTTCTCTTCCAATAAGATATGATTTAAACAGTTGAATAAGTGCGCGAGAGCAACCAAACCCTTCCAATTTAGCTAGGAGAATGTAATGATCAATTCGATCAAAAGCTTTTTGAAAATCAGTAAATATGACGTCAACTTGACCTTGAGAGTCAAATTTAGAAACAAAGTCACAGTGGACTTCCTGGGCATAAAGCCATGCTGAAATGGTGATATAAAATTATTAACACATTTGACGATGTTCTTATGCATTAAAGATTCGAAGACTTTGGCAAAGTTACTGATGAGTGAGTTTGGCCGATAGTTTTTAATATAATTGATGTTACCTTTTTTAATATAGGGCATACGTAGGTTGACTTCCAGGCTCTGGAAATTTTGATGTTTGAAGTATAAGGTTGAAAATATAATACAGAGGAGTTGCAAAAATTGAGGCACAGTCTTTTAAAAGAAAACTAAGGGGTATTCCATCTACACTAGCAGTTATTGAATTTTTAGAGTTCTTTAGTGCATTTAAAATTTCATTTTCAATAAAGTGATCGAATGAGATAGACGTTGGATAGACTTTTGTTTTTTAAGTTTAAAGTAGGGTCGGATTAACGAAAAACACTATCAAAAGACGCCAAAAAATGTCTTGTGGATTTGAAACTTCACGATCCTTAAAGCGCATAACGCCAGGAATTCTAGCGTTTCATTTCTTCCTTTGAATAAACGACCAAAATTTGCGCTGACTGTTATTGATTGCGTTTTCAGTATGTAATAGGTAATTTTTATATGCTGCATAAATTAAGGATTTGCTTTTACTACGGTACTGTTTGAATAGATTGAGATAAAACCCTGTTTTATGCTTCTTATATTTTCTAAATATTTTGTGTTTGAATCGAATACATTTGATAATTACAGAATTAAACCATGGCGGGTACTGACGACGATGATAAAAAGAACGCTTAGGAACACACAATTTAAACACACTTAAAATATATTAAATAGTTCAACAATCGACAGATGACAAGCATACGTCAAAGCAATTGTTGTATTCACCTTCCTGAGAGGCGGCAAACTGATTTAATCGATAATTTACATAAGCGCCTTGGATGCGTGAATCATTTATAGAAACGGTGTACATATTTCTTTTGACATGGAGTGTTTCACAAGTAATGACCTCAAAGCAACCCAAGTCGTTTTTTATACTTGATAGTGACTTATTTATACCAACACCCAAATTTTGCTACTCTGGAGAGCAAACTTGTATTATTTGAAACAATATACTACCGACAGTCTACTCAGTTGGTTGGTTGAGTTACCACATGAGCTTACCCCAACAAAATTCGAAACCATATTGACCCAGTTTTTTACACTCACTACTAGTGTTGCTAAGAATTGTTCTGAAGAAATTTGGAGGGTGGCGAACAGATAGCACCCAGTTTATAGGTAAAAACGAACAGCTATGCTTCAATTTTGTCCGGCGCATCCACCATTATGTCGCAACCAAACGACAAACCCCAAAAATAATCAAATTTGCGGTCAAGCCTATCCGACAGGTAACGATAACGATCAGCCGCTATCGTCCTTGTCGTGACTGGACCTGGGGTGGTATTGATTATTTCAGGAAAAGCGACGACGCCGATATAAACCTCAGTTTCCATCCAGCAGTTATCCAAAACGCTCGACTAACGCCAGTTTTTTTTGTGCTTTACAGACGCAAGAGGGATATGCAAGGAAGAAGACCGACACGGATTTGGTGGGGTGTTAAAGCACGATAACGCCCCTTGTGCATATTTACGATGACAAGATAGCAGCAGCACGGCTCTTTACAGCAGGTAATACATCTTGCAGGTGTACGATTTAGGGGTAAAAAACGATTCAGATTCTACGGTCCACTGCATTAATGCCTTTTGTTTTTTTGCAAATTTGAATACTTTTTCGGTTGGATTTAGTGCAAAGGAAGTTATACAGTTAGTTAACAGTATGAAATGAACAGTTTATTTACGTAAATATCGAACTATATAAGAAAATATCATTAACAATTCATTCATCATTTTCCAACCCACTAGTTGTAAAAGCATTTCCATGACAACGTAAAAATAATGCAGTTCTTTATACTAAGAAAACAGTATTGTTATACAGGGTGTCCTCGAAATACACCGTCAACGCTTGTTTGACAGGTGATAGAAAAAGCGACTATAAAGATATCGATTTGAAACTTGGTTGGAATCGTTACGATATAAATTATAATAAGGATTGTAATTAACGCCCGGTAATTTAATGCAGTTTGGAGATTAAAAAATACTAAATGCTCGATAAAAAAATAAAAAATGCAGGGTAAAATAATAGAAAGCGCCTTATATTACAGTATAAAATATCCTATTTGTACGCTAAGTTCTGGTCAGCATTTTACTGAAATATGCACTATAAAAATATATAATTGCTCGATAATTTACGTTCATTATTGAATTAAGTTTAGCATTTTACAGCAATGCATTAGAAATAAATATAAAAGCTCGATAAGTCATGTGCACTGTTATATCAAATTTGCTTATAATAATAATTTGAAATGCCTTATATCGTATCACAAATAAACAGCAACTTGTCACGTCTATTTCCCAACGCTAATCCTTATCCTGTTCTCTGCAAAAAGCAAAAGCAATTCCAATTGGAAGGAAGAGACCGCATAGGCGACCAGCCAAACCTAAAAGAGCTCTTTTAGTTCAATAGGTAAGCGACAGGTTAATATTTCCCTGGTGTATGTTGTACATACATATGCCATTTTTATTTCAGATTGAAATAAATGTGTTTGTTTAGTCAACTAAATGTTTATTTTCTTTCATTTTTTATTATTATCGAAAATATGTTGCTGTGCAGCTACTGCTTAAAAGTTGAAGGAGAGGCTATTTTTATTGAAGGCAAGTACCTATTGTTTAACCATCGATTTTCCATTTAACATTTACAGAACATTTATTATATTTGACCGAAAATTTACTAATTGAGGAAGCATTCGAATCTGGTACTGAGCATTTCTTAAATTAATTGAACATCTATTATTTATTTAACGAATATTTTAAATAATTCAGGAAACATTTGAATTTGTTACTGTACAATCGTTACATTCATCGAGTGTCCATTATATTTATCTAATATTTTTATTTTAACATGCATGCAAAATTTATACAGAGCATTCATTACATTTACCGAGCGTCTATGATGTCTATCGAGTATTTGTTATTTTAACATGCGTGAAAATTTTATATCCAGCATTCGTTACATTTATCGAGCGTCTTTGATATTTATCGAGTATTTATTATTTTAACCTGCGTGAAAATTTTGTATCAAGCATTCATTAGATTTATCGAGCGTCTACTATTTTTATCGAATATTTAGTTTTTTGTCATGCATTTGGATAAATTAACTGGAAAATGCAATTGGCGTGGTAAATAAAATATCGAGCATTTAATTTGTTCACTTATAATAAAAACAAAACTTGGATTTTTTCAAGCACCAGTGGTGTGCGCTAGGGTAATGCAAACCTCCGTTTTCGCAATAGAACTTTTAGGCTTGTATTTTTAGACCAAGCTAAAACAGTTTTATAAACTCCAATCAATCCTAAAGAAATCATGTCTCTTTAATGTTTGCCATAGAACGACCCTCTAGCCTGTAAAAATTAATGTTCTTATTGAAAAACATGAGATATCATCATAAGAGTGTCATTGCCACCGATAACGATTGGTAGGTGAAGGAAAATACGATTATAAAAACTTTTTTGAAATAAAATTTTCAAGAAACGGTTCGTTTTTTATATACAGGGTGTTAATAAAAATATCTTTTAAAACGTAACTTTAACACCCGGTATATAAAAAAATTGACATTTTTTGGAAATCTTTTATTTGATTTTTTTTTAAGTCGTATCTTTCATCTATCACCTTCCAAACGTTGCGGGTGGCAATGACACTGGTTGTGATTCACAAAATAATGGAGTCCCGTGCTTATCAATAAAAGCATAATTTTTTAAGACTAGGGACTCGATTTACGGAATACATCAACGAGACATATTTTGCAAGTTCTAATAAAAAACGAGAGCCTGCATTATCCCAGCACACATCACCGGTGTTTAAAAAAGCTGAAAGTCGAAGTCTTATAGTTCAGGAATAATTAAAAAAAACTTTTTAAAAATTTCACTTATTCATCCTGTATATCAAAAACAAAACATTTTTGGAAAAATTTTACTTGCAATTTTTTTTATAAAACCGCATTTTCTATCATCTGTCAAACCCTGTATAGGGTGTCCCGAAATTACTCCGACAACACCCAACTCTAGATTAAGGGGATCTGATGAGCACAATTTATTTAAAAAAAAGTTAAATAAAAAGCTTTTCATTCTTGAGTTACAGCCCTCCAAAGTTTGACAGAAAAATCGAATTTTGTTAAAAAAAACTCCGTAAACAATAAACATACTATAATAATATATTAAAAAACTAGTTTCAGAAGGCGCCATTTTGTCGTACGTAATTCATCACAAGAGATTTCATAAAATCTAATCAGTTGTAAAAAGTTTCAGATGAAACCTCACTACATATCTGGAACAGTGTTGAACTTTTGATAATTTGTCAGTGGTATGCGATTTTTTGAGAATTTTTGGCGATTTCTACGAAAACATCTGTTTCTGTTGAACCATATACATTTTTTGTTATTCGAGTCCTTATTATCTAAGGAATTTAACCATTATGGCATTTGGAATAAAAAACAATCAAAAAATGGACGCAATTGAAAGAATGGTTCTTCAACATGTAAGTACCTACATAAATATAAAGTTCTCAAATATCGCGAAACACGTAGTCAAGTGACTTTGGTCTCCACATTTATTTAAATAACAAAGTTTAGAATTAGCAAAAAACATATTTTACACACCCAAATGTTTCAATTGCAGTCCATTTGCAATTTGAATGGTCTATTAAGAACGTTATTTATTAGAGCTCAACGCATTTTAGATCAAATTTTGTTACAGCAAAAAATTTTTAATTATCGCTAGTAAGAGATGGTCATAATAATAGGAATATTTAGTCAGTTCTTTTTTAAGTCAAGTAAATTAAAGTTATGTACAAGGCCTTTTGAAAAATTAAAGATAATATTATTCGAATATCATTGATAATCCTAATTATATTTGTTTAAATATTATAAAAAGGAAATACAAACCCTACTACCTAAATGATGATGGCACTAACAAAAGAATGCAGTTTTTAAACAATAGTTAATTAAATAATAGTAAATTTTTCAAAAAAAAAAAACGTTTCGTGTGATTAACATTAAAATGATTTGCATTAAAACCAGGTGCCGTTTAGGTTAAAAACAACTTCTCTGTAACTTGACAGAAGCTTTTACAAGCTAAGCCTGTTTTGCTTCTCATTTATATAAAAAAAATATTTGGTCGACATGATACACCACCACATATGCTTACTGTTACGATATTTTTTGGGGATTTGAACCTACTAGGTACTTGAAAGAAAAGAAATATCATCATAACCTTCACAAACAGTTTATAATGCAATATTTCAAAAAGCAGTTGTTTATTACTGTAACTTTCCGCATTCAAAATCATTTATACCAGGTACGAGCTCCATCGGAAGTGATTGCAGTTGACCTTGTGTTGCATAACGAATTGCAATTCCCTGGTATTAGGGGGCGGAATTGCTAACTTTATGGCATCCGCTCTAAAAATAGGTTTCTTCCTTCTGACCTACTCGCCTTCACGGTCGTATAAGGGGGTTGGGAGGTGGTTCAATTTGCTGGTTTTTATGACCGAAGACATATGTCAGATGTAGGGAGGACAGTACATCATGTTTGCTCGAGATGCTCGTATGTTAGCTGATATATATAACCGGCACGAGATAAACTACGTTTACTTTGACGAATTCGTGGGAAATGCGACATACAGAGGTAGATGAAAATTAGAATATTTGTTTAGAACTGTCTTGCTCTTATTAGACCTTAAAATAATCTAATCTGTATAAAGATAGTCAGTCTTATTAAAAATTACAAAATAATGTTGACCGATCAGTAGGTTCTTAAAAAATGTAAGTTTTATAAATTCAAAATTCACTTGACTCCTAAGCTTTTTATGTCTTCCATTTCCACAAATGCACTGAAGTTGTCTAAAATGAAATCTAATGAATTCCTCTGTAACTCATCGGTTATCTGGTAATATCCATGTTTAGCAATACATTCATAATGTACTACTGTTTAATTTAATCCAGACCATTCAATGCAGGTAACTCCTTCGCCTTCTTTGCGGTTTTTGCTGTAACTGTGGTAGCAATAATAGTTCATTGCCTCAACTGTTTAGCACATCTATACTAATCGAAACAGTTACTAGAGCGTTTAATAAACAGTAGATTGAAAGAGCATTTGTTAGACTTTTTATTAGATGGCATGAATATGTGTTGCACAAGTTTTCTGTAAAATAACATGGTTTAAAATAGTAGTCATTAATTTTTACTATCCCTTAATATGGGAAACAGAAAATCTGCCCCCGTTGTCGTTTTACTTTTGCCAGATAAGTCACAAACTAAGTATAATTTTTTTTATAAATGCTTCATTGATTGATCCAAGAAAATTGAGAACGAAGCAAAAGAAACAGTAACACTGGTATTTTTTGAAGACTTATCGAACTGTAATTAAATTCTTATTAAAGTAGTCATAATGAAGATTTTAGTCTTCTTGGGAGACAGCTTACTTTCCTCAAGACATGGCAAAAGTAAATGTTACAATGTCAAGAATTCCGAACATGTGATTTAGTTAACTTGAGTATAATAATGTACATTTTTCATTTTAATAAAATTTGATTAATATGAAATTAATGGGGCTTATTACTCAACTCCAATGAGTGTTATATATAGTATATATATATTGTTCATTTTATGCAACATTCCTCAAGTAAAATAGCTAGCAGACACCCAAATATCGTAGGAGTAACCATGGGCAAATCGAAGGGGGGGGGGGGGTAAGGAGGGMAGTTGCGCCCGCCCTGGACCTGGGTTGTCAACTCTGGGCCCTTCCAATTTCCCATACATTTAGTTGGTTAATTATTTGTGTACATCTAAAAACCGTCTTATTTACAAAATTGTAAATACAGTAAAATTTATGGGCAAGTGTATTTCATAATTTTCATATTTGACTCTTGCAAATGACCTCTAATAAGTCGTTGTCAAATGGTTTCCGAGCTTAATCGAAGCCATGTTCGTTTCGAAGCTGTAACTGCAACATTCTTGATGTTACGAATCGTTGTCTTAGGGTGGATATAGCTTTAAAAGATTATCTTGGCCAGGATGAGTCATAACACGATTTCTGTTTAGTTTAGCTCTTCTACCTTTTCCTATAAAGATTATTCAGCTAACTACTGTTATTGGAATCACATCAGAATCTGTCATATATTCGGTGATAACTCCAACTTTTGTACCAAATTTCTAAATTCACATTACATTTTAACAATTAATCCAAAAAACAAAAAAAAAATAAAAATCCACCCGAATTCACGTTTATGAAAGTCAATTTATTTAATATAAGTTTTAGGAATCCAGTAAAAGCATTATCAAAACGAATGAAAACCCGGTGTGTTGTTAAAAATGCAATTAAATATATTTCAGTTTACTTAAATGAAGCTTAATTTGGTTAAAATATTAAGTAATGGGTTCATTTTTGAGAGCATAATGCCGAGGCTTTTGTCATTCTGAGTTTTAATAATGTTAGTTATCCATCGAGTCTCTTTCTCTGGGGAGTAAAAATTACTACGATTATATCTTTAGCAGCTATACATATGAACTCCCAGATTAAAATTTCTAAAGCTTCTGGTGTGAGAAGTTGAAACTGTACTAAAAGCGCATCGGTTAATGCATTAGTCTTTGATATGTGTTAATTCTGAATCAAACATGGTGGTCCTATTAGTAAAACTTTTAAGGCGAAATTTATGTTCCTTTGGTATTTCGTATATCATTATACATTACGTGGATCATGGATCTTTATTCTCCCAAATAAAATGTATCAACTCATTTTTTGTCAAACGCGAGAGCGATGCAACTGAATGCGCCTCACCTGAGTTCATCAATAACAGAATTAGTAATAAAAGGGCTTTGTATGATCAGTGTACATAGAAAACATATAAATAATTTGGGTCTTTATTTGACAAAAGATGTTTTAAGTCGCCTTGCAGAAAATCCACGAAGAAACTCATGGAATAAATACTTCATTAATTATTATTTAAGTACCTATATCTTATAAACATTTATTATTTCCATTTATGTTAAATTACACTCTACAGGATGTTCCTGCTTCGCCCTCCCCTAGACCAAAAGCTGGGTACGCCCATGGGAGTAACTTTAAATAAGTTTCAAAAAAGTGTGGTATAACCACCACATATTGAACTTGAATCTATATAAGGACAAAGACAAAACACACTCTGATTCATACTGATACTGATTTGATTGTAGGTGTGTGATGTCCATGAAGAGACTGGCCGTGTTTTCTGGTGCAAGCCATGGCGGCTACGGCGGGCTGAACACCACGGCTATGTATCCCACTCCTGGTTCGCCACATCCACCGATACATGGGGTCAACGTGATGCTTGGAGGGTACGTACTTTGCAAATTTGCGATCGAGAGTTTAAAGATAGAAAGAGATATTCGTTATCAAATGTCTTGAGCTTTATCTGTGAAACAATTTCTAAATGGTTTAAAAAGAAAGTTACCATCCCTACACCAACGTCATATTACAGACAACTACTTAAACAAAGTCAGATTACTTCGTGGTTAGAAAAAAGTTATAGCTAGATTGTGCATAATAAATCTTAAACAACAGTTTAAAGCCAGATTTCGTTAGAAAATTACACCATTCTTGATGTTTGGTCAACGCTGTTAGTAGAACAAATATAATTATAGACGTGTCATCAAAAAAGATTACTGTTCCTGTATATTTAAAATGATAAATAGGGAAGGTCCTAAAGCACTACCATGTGGAACGCCCCATTCCATTCTTGGCCGCCCAAATTGATAAAATCATCGTTCTGATCTGTGATTTGACATGATACTGTACACCATCAAAGACTTCAAACAATCTACAATCGCCTAAGATGAATTTAGGAATTCCCCATGGTAAAAATTCAGTATTTTTTGTCTAATTTCCAGTGTAGATAATAGACAATAGACAAAGCCTCTATTTTTTTGGTTCTGCTTTTAATTCTAATCAATTTAGTGGAATCAGTATTTTCTAAAAGCTTTTACTTTTCTTATTGAATCATAGTCTGTACATCAGTCAGTTTATAATTTAAGACATCTAAGCGTGTAAGGTGGGTTAAACCTATTGTTACTTTATTTTCCTTGCAAGTACTTGTTGATTATCTTAAATTAACAAAGACAGTTCCAAAAATAACAAAAACGCGCCTAGTATCAATAAATAACAAAAATTATTACCTGTAGTTTCCAGTGAAAGTGAAATAATTCAGAATCTACAAATGCTGGAATCTATAGATGAAAACGTTTTGTCTTTTGATACCAGTCGTGTTTTAGCTATACTTTGGGATTATGCTTAGTCCAATTCTTAAAGTTCTTTTAGATTTTTGTACAAGATGGCTTCTTTTAGTGTTTAATATGCATACATCTTAAGTCCTTTATATCTGATTTCCGTAAGTACTTAGTTTATTCATGGTGGAGATTTATTATTACACTGTTGGACCAAATGTGCGTTTCTCTATCTTCTCTTTGTATGGCAGTTCAACTCGACATCAAGTTTCATAGATGCATAAAGGTTGTGTGTTCTGGAGGAAGACACGATATGAAAAGTTTCATTTACCCAACTCAGCTTTTACTGAGATTTAACTTAACGTGACCATTTTAATTTGACTTAATGGATGCGCTTCCGGAATAGCTTTTTACCGCGAGTTTAAAAGAATAGCGGTACCTTGACGGAGGAGAAGTTAATTAATTAGTTTAATAGTCTCAGGATGCACCAATGTCTGCAGGGAAAATGTAATATTATCCGTATTTCAGTTATGGTAACATAATAGGGCCTGTTTTCTTTATGGAATTAATTTTTATAGTAAGGTGAACTTTGAGAAAAAATGACGGTATTCATCACATTGTTGTAATGGACATCACTATGTATAATATTACATTACTTGAAAGCGTAGGCGTTTCGAAAACAGGCAATAATAAACTGTTTTACAAGGTCCACGTTCTACGAGCACTTAAGCAATTACAGTTAGAAAGTGGGTTCTATTGGTGCGTTGCAGCTACCAATTATTTTTTATTTACTACATCAGAAACGTTAAACGTTGCAATAAGTCTACGAGAATAGCAATCAATTATAGGTGATCCAATTGGTTAATCAACGATATAATTCACCATAACGACAGCAACGAACGAAGTTAGGCTTTACTACTTTACCTCAAGGTTGTTACAAGTATACCACCCACGTATTTGAAGTATTACAATGTTTTGTTTCTAGTTTTTTAAACGTTTCTTTACATCTTTTAGATTACAACGTTTTGTTTTGCTTAAACTTAGGAGCACGAAATCCTTTAATAATTAACAATGACCTTTCTGAATGTCATGAGCTGATTGAGTGCATCAGTGTCATTCCTGTCTAAACGGAAGGAGTAATAGTCTTCTTATTATACAACATGAATTGGCAGACTAGATGTTACGTAACTTTAAAATCGGTAGCATGTTCTGTGACAAAGAGGTAATTATTTTTCGACCTTCAGGTTTATAACGAGCTTAAACTCAGGAACATAAAATTGCAATTTACATGCAAAACTGGTGTAACGCACTTCTGCTATGAAGTAGATTGATTAGAAAACTTCTGGAAAGAACGATGTATTATTTTGCGTACAGTTATTGTCAAAGCGTGTACAAAATTCTTTAAAAAATACGTAATAATGATGTAGGTTAAGTCAATATTATGGAATAGCAGGCTTATAACTTGTAAATATGAACTCTACAACAAAATGTCTTTGCAAAAGTTTTTTGCTAATCATTTTTCAGCCAACTATTCTGTTTTTTTAATGGCACCCAATTGATTCTTGTGTAGATCTGTATTGCTCTTTTTATTCTTGGAATAACCCGGTGTTTAACCAATCTCTACATCAAACTAGGTATTCAAGCTGAAAACTTCTTGTTCGTAGGTGTGTATGTAATCTGATGTTTTTACATAAACTTGTTGTAGGGCACATGCATAGTCAGGCATTACTTTGACATGTTTAATGCAAAATTTGGTCTCACTCATACCGAACAAAATTTGACACTTTTTTTTTAAATTTCATTTATTATTTGTGATGTATTTCCATGATGTATCTATTATTCACATGTTATTATTCATAATTTTTCGATTTCTAATGTATCGTATTGTAATCCTTTAAGGACATTTTGGTCTGATGGATTCAATATAGATTATTATTATTTCTTCTTTTCGCGTTAAAACGGTGTAAAAGTAGCGTTTTGCAAATGATAACAATTAAATGATCTTGTTATCTTTGTACATTCGTTACACGTACAATCGTACAGATTACATCTCTATCCAGTCTAACGTGTATAGTACATCCATAGACGTCACTTCAACCAAGTGTACATAAAAAGCTTATAAACGTCAGCCTGTTAATAAACTATATTGATAGAAATCAGGGAAGCAATTTCCGTCAAAAATCAATATTATAACTTAATAAGCCCTATTCCGACCGACATAACCAGAGGCGTTGCCAGCAGGAGGTGAATTCGAAATTTTTCTGTTAAATGAATTGCGGTATAGGTTGTCAGAATATACTTGACCGAGTTGCCTGTGTCACTATATGACAAATAGAGTATATAATGAAATGAGTAAGATTTTGCTCAACTTTTAATAATAATTTCTTTTTGTAAGTGGATTTTATTTTGTATAACCTAATGGAGGTAGAAAAAATAGCCCTCGTATATTGATTACTGGATGCATCATGAACAATACTTCATGCATTATATGTTGTGAATGATACTATTAGATAAGAAGTTTATGGAAAGATTGCTTTCACTATAAAACATTTTAAAATTATTATTAATTTTAGGTTTCGATTACACCTGTAATCTTTGTCAAAGAAGAGAACCTAAAAACATCGTCTGACATGAGTTTAAACATACATTTGAAAGTAAATAAACAAATTACCAAGGAAGCGAGAAGTTAAAGAATTATTAGACGAGGTAACATACCAAAAGTTAACTTGAGATCCTACTTCAAGAATTTCCAATATTACTAATGATCTTATCAAAGGTTCAAATCTTTCGAATGAAACTATTCCGATTGCAAGATACCTAAATTGTATGGTTTGCCTAAAATCAATAATCTCCTAAAGATACAGTCAATACGATTGGCAGTCTTTGTTACAGATTGCCAAAATTTTATGCTAACTATTTAAAACCTTATTTAAGAAAAAAATCAGTAGTTTCATCAAGGATTCTTCAGACTTTATTGGCGTTATACAAGGTTTAGGTATTTCAGAAGTTAATATTTTAGTTAGTTATGACGTGGTTTTTTTATTTATCAAAGTACCCATATCTGAAACGGTAGATATCGTCAAATAAAAACTTAGTAGAGATCGCCAGCTTATCTGAGCGATGTTTCTCATGAAATGGTAATTTTTATGAATAAAATCTTTAAATTTTATAGTGGCCAATATGTTTATGGAAAATTTTGAAGCCAAAATGTTGATAAAGGTACGTAGACGATACTGTTATTTGAGAAATGGTTATACCAATAAGAATATTTAGCCCCTTTTTAATAAAAGTGCTCATCCAAATCAAGTCAACTCTCAGCACAAAGTTAGTTAAAGTTGAGTTTGCCTTATGTACTAGGCCTTTGGGAAAAATTAAAGATGACGCTTACAAAGCATGATATCTTAGTTGTTGATAATTTAGATAAAATTTTAAAGATATACGCTGGTACAGCCTATTTAGAAAAAGGCCAAAGCTTTATACTTCCGCCTAGTACGAAGGAAAGTCATTTCTGTTGGTGCTGAAGCTTAAAAACCACGGGACAAACAACAACAAGAAGACAGTCAAACTTACATCCACATAAAATTGAAATAGTGCAAGATCTTAATCCTAGCGATTATCCTGTGCTACAGCTGTTTCAAGGCGATCCACCTTGCTAGAGGTACATATATTCAAATGATTCTTTTTACTGTCGTCCGAATACTATATATGAGTAAATTTTCTGTATGTTTATTAAATATCTATACAAAAACACGGTTTGACTGCCCCTTACTAAAGATAAAGTACATTTAGAAAGTGAAGGTGTTTATAAAATGGGGTCGTCCCACAATTTTTTTTTATTTTACATTTAAAATGTACATAAAAATTGAAGCACAAAGACATTTTTTTGCGATTTTGTCCGGTTCTTCTTTGCCGAGAAAAAAAATGTGAAAGTATGGATTTTTCAATATCCGTTTCAAATGTCTCGATATTCCGCCACGGAGATGACGTAAAAGGTTCGCATGCTGACGAAAGTGAGAAACACCAATAATAGCCAGTGCTCTAGCGGCATTGCAAGTAATATTTGTTTACATTTTTTTGAGCTGCGTCGCGTTGCCAATGTGGGCAAATTTTCTCGATACCGCGAGGAATGTACTCGTAAGCTGGCATTGTGACATTAATACCTAGGTCAACTTAAGGCGTATTTGTGAAAATTGCTTAACTCATCGTTCAGTCATTTTATTCTATAATGAACAGTTCAATATAATAAGCGCATTCACTGGCCTTTTGCTGAAATACAAAAGCACTTTAACCATCGAACCTGCTTTAGAACTAATGTTTTTATTATGAGGAATTAAACGACGCTTGCAGCTTGATAATGTTTAGTTTGTATACTTTCGTATGGCAACGATATGATAAATTTTGGAACTGTCAGGACGATCTCTGGCCTTCGTTAGGAAGAAAACGGTAAAGTACCGCTGACAACATCGCACGTTCGCACGTGCTGCATGTGTCACATGTGTAACGAATAAACCTAACAACTCTAGCCATGCGTTTTTGTTTACATAGTTTAGTCAAACTTTCGAGTTTCGTATTTGTCAGATCAAGTGGTGGAGCAAGATGTTGTCGAAGTATTTGGGTAATCTGTTGTGATTTTAATGTCAGAATGGCTTACGTTAAGAAGTGTTTGGTTCCGTGTTGTAAGAATACTACTGCTGATTAACAGTTACAGGTTATTCCTATGTTTACATTATAATATTGACGTTGACACTTATACTTATACCTTGGCTTCTCTCTCTCACTCCCATTGCATTATTTGTATTTCTCTGGCTATTTATAAAACTGACAACAGTGAGCACCTAGTTACCTAGGGAGCTGTAACAGTGCGCATGACGGAAGTTAGGAACCTTTTGCGTAGTTGTTGGCGGATTTAAGAAAATGTTTGAAATGTTTTCTACCGCCGTTTGTTACCAGTTGAATTCATCTGAAAGCAAAATAGATGCGTGGCACTAGTATTCATGATGTAAGCAATAAAAGGCATAAGTTAAAATTATCAAATTTTAATGTGCGGGACGACCCTATTATTTGTTCTTGCGGCAAGTGTTACATAGGTTAGACTAACATAAAAGTGGATACACAAAATTTCTACACAGAGAAAAATATTATTACAAACGTCTAATAAAAGAAGCTATAGAGATTTCTAGAAATACTAATAATTTTAATAGGGATTGTGAAATTATATATTATATGTTATGTGGAAGGATACTTTGTAGTTTTTTTTTATCAAGTAGTGTATATCTAGAAGGCACATTGTTTCTATGACGCCTCGCTTCCTTAATAATTTGTTTATTTACTTTAAAAATTTGTTTTCTCTTGTGTAAGATATTTTAAGGTTCTTTTTTTTTAATTATTATTGACCCTGCTCGTTTTGGTAAATAGCCAGCTCACTAGTTGTATTGTTCTTTATTGWTAAATTATATAATATACATACATAGAGGAACATACACCAACACCCATGCCCTAGCGGGACTCGAACCCGCAGGATTTGCCCACTGGACCACTGAGGCCGCCTTTTGAGGTTCTCTTCTTTGACAAAGATTACAGGTGTAATTGAAACGTCAGATTAATGATATATTAATGATACCTAATATTATGGAAGCTGGAAGCATTCACCCTCCTCGTAAGTGACACTAAGTTAGTATAGTATCTTAAAGGACGAAAGTCTGAAATCTCAAAATCCTTAGTAAAATAGAAAACTAACTGTCCGTTACCATCAGCCATCAACCGCAGAAACCTCTAAACTATTAAAGGCGATCCAGGCCCGTCCCCATCCGTCGCAAAAGCCTTCCACGCCACTGAGCAATCTGCAGTCTCCAGTGCAAAATTGCATTACCAGACAGTTCGAAATGTCGTTCTCACCGGTTTACGTTTTGCAGGGCTATGCTGAGCGGAATAATCTTGGTGGTGTTCGTGTTATGCTACTGCTGTCACAAAAACAGCCGGAAACCGGAACCCAACCTTCCGTATTACTGGAGGGAGCCGATACAGTCTTTGGAGATATACACGGTGGAAACGCAGAACGTAAGTATCTTATCTAGTAAGAAGTTGATTGGGGTACGAGCGGGAAAGAACATGTACTATTGATAATCAGTTAATTGCCACATACCTACATGATTTTAGGAATGCAAAATTAAATCAGAAAGAAATACTCAAAATTCGTTTGTTTGCCTCCCAATCTTGCTTTATTTTACATTACAAAAACTATAATTACTAAAAATAACTTCACCAAGTTAAATCCACTATACATACATACAGGAAGAAAAATTATGACATTGTCAAAATTAAAAATCTAAACAAGCAATCTTGACTAAAAATGAAAAACTACTTTCAAACCAGCAACGTAAAAATTAGCGTTCAAATAAAAAATTTAGTATGGGACAACTGAAATTGCAAAAATTATTTAGTATTATCAAATTTTGGTCATTTACAATTTTGTATATCTCTAAAATTTCTAAATAGGTTAATTTTGATGACTTATTACAAAAATGTAAACTTTTTAAATTGTCCAAAGTAGAAGTAAGTTTAAATGATAATAAATGATTAGCTAACGAACAATTTATAGTTACAATTTCTGTATTTTTATACTCAATACGCCTCAATGATTTAAAACTGAAATTTTATCTTTATTATGGACAAAAAGGGAACATAACTGCCTACAGTAGAAAAGGCAATATTTATGTCATTAGACGCAAATAATTTAGAAATGTAAATCGAGACTTGACCAATAAACCTAAGGGGGTACCAAATTTTAACTTTTTTATCACATGTGATGGTGTTAAAAGAAAACTTAAATTTTGTCAGGTATTTACAGTACAATTTTTCTATTAAGTAATTTGGAAAACCCTTATTATAAGCAATTTGGAGATTCATACCAGTTATTTTTTGAATTAAAGAAAGGGGAATTTCAAAAAGTCTATGAAAAAGAGAATGAAAACGGCTATTTTATGGGTATGAGCGTGCATAGAAGAATAAGGGATATTGTTGTCTGTACAATTAGGTTTTCTGAAAATTTCAAAAGAAAGATAAGAGGGAGGATTGGTTGCGCAAAATTAACAAATCTAAAAAGGAAACTTTATTATCAACTTCTGTTTAATAACTAAAATTTATAGAATTATGTAATGAGTTTATAAATGTAAGAAAACTATTTAGATTTTGTCGATTTCCTGACAAGACGCAAAACCTCATCTACATAACGGTATTAAAAAATAACGAGAAGTGAGAAGACAGTATTTTTGAATATTTCTTATTTCTAAGCTATTCATGAAAATTTCTACTAAAAGTGGACTAAGGTAAGAACCCATAGCTAAACCTGACTTTTGTACAAAATATTTATTATTGAAACAGAAAAATTTTTGATCTAATACAAATTTTGTTAGACATCCAATTATTTATATGTAATAATTATAAATTAGAATTTTGAAGTAGTAGGTTATTTAAAATATTTAAACAATCTTGTGGAGAAATCGATGGAAATAAATTGTTTACATCAAAGGAAACAAGGAAAGAATCAGCTGGTATTTTCAAATTTTTAATTTTATTGGTCAGGTCTAAAGTATTCTTAAGGCAAGAGAGTTGTCAAGGTTTAAAACTTCACGTAGGATTAAATTTAACCATTTTGCTAATTTATAAGACGGAGAATTTATATAAGAAACAACAGGTCTAATAGAACAACCGTCTTTATGTATTTCTGGTAATCCATAGTGTCTTGGAGTCATTGGATTCATGGAAGGAATTTGAGATTTAAAACAATTGAAGTAATTTAAAGTTGGTTTAACCCTGTCTAAAAGTACCTTTAATTTGTTATTAAATTTAGCTGTGTTATCATTCTCAACCATTTCGAAATTGCCATTATCTAAAATGTTAAATACTTTGATTAAGTAATCATTTTTGTCTAAAATTACCATGCAATTTCCTTTGTCAGCTTTTGAAAAAATAAGGTTATCTTTAACTAACTTGGAAACTATACTATCAGTTATTTTTTTGGTATTAGAAAATAMACAATCTTTCTTGATGAATTTAGATGACATGTTATTAATGTTATTAATATATTTTAGTAATATTGAATTTATACCTGACATTAAAGGTTTTTTAGCTTTAGATAAATTTAAAATTCTGTTATGAAACGTGAAAGGTTTAAAATTTAGAAATGGTTAGTTCCAACCAGGGTGAACTTTAAATACAGGTTTTTGGATGTATCTTTTAAACTCTCTACCGACTTTATCGTTACAGAAATTTGGTGGTTATTTTAAGAATTAATTCAAGATTCAATGAGCATTATGGACCAGTTTTCAACGTTTTATAATAATTACGTCTATGCCATGTCGCCTGCGTCAAAGCAATCTGCGGACAGCTGTTTCGGCTTATAAAACCTCCTCAGCACAGCTATAGTCCCAACGCACACAACACGGCATAGATCTGGCTTGCCTTATATACGTCAAGGTAGAGGATTCTCGCATTACAAAAACTGCCAAAAGGAACTACATGAATAATTCATATGGATGGATTACGGAAGATATTTGCTTTAATATAGTTATTTAGTGCTGATGATGGGATATAATTGACAGAAGTAATTTATATTATCTAATTACTCCCTTCAAAATAACTGCCCAGCAATTAAAAGTTTCGTTTGAAGTAATAGAGTTCTTATAGTACTTGACCTGCAGCTTTCAAACCAAAAAGATCGATTCCCAATAACTTGGCGTGGATATAGAACTGCTTCTAAATAAATTAGTGTGTATTGCGGCAACATTTGAACGAAATTCGTTACACATACTACATATAACATCTGAACAAAACACATTCAAGTTATGTTCAACGTTCAGCTTATCTGTGTACCAGTTTCCTACAACTTTACTCACGATGTACGTTCCGCTATCAGTACCCAGTGGATGTCGCTATAAAAACAACCCTTAATCACGAAGATTAGGGATGGACCCACTTTTCCAGGCTGCGTAGAGTTCGTTCTCGCTTGAATTCATTCATGCTAAATGAGGTCTTTGACTGGAAAAGTTCAGAGAAACACCTTCTTGCAAAGACGATGGATATAACAGCAACGCCAGGAAAAGTAGCATTTAGTTCATTGCTTTTGATGAGAACAAAGAACTAATGTACTGCGAATGAAATTTACACATACTAAGGAGGCTATAAGTTTGCTAATTTAATTTGTTTTTTCCCAAAGAATCTAAATGAACGACGTCGTAAATTCATTTGTGAATTTTGCAAGACGTACCCGGGGTGAAATAAATCATTGATTGTAAAATATCATGTACAATCGGATTTCAACGAGAAATGTACAAAAACTTTAATGAAAAACTTAGTTCAGGAAAGTTATTGCAGTTTACAAAATAAAATAAAAACAGCTTCGATGTGTTACAAAAGTAAAAATCGAAGGCAGAGCCGGAAGGTTTATTGCGACAAAAATACTATCAAAAATATTGCTCATTCAAAGAAGTGATTGGAAAAAGGAGATTTAGTGCAAAATCTTATGTTGCTTGCCTAATGGATGATAAAAAGTATTTTACCATGGACGGTAATGAATAGTAATCATCCTAGTACTTACGTAAGCAATAAAGTATTGTGATAACAAAAAATTACGAATTTGTTGACAATTAACGACTTGGAAATACTGAATCCGCGTTCACGTCGATCAGATCTTGGAGTAACAGAACAATTTATAAATGAAATTGTCTGCCCAAGGTTGCTGCATTTATACGAAATACGAGTATGAATGTGGCCAGATCTAATTTCATGTTATTACGCTAAAGCTTAAGTGCGGTTATAACTTTTGCACTCACAATAGGCCGCAAAGGAACATCAGGTTTGTGTATTTTTGGTAAGCCGTAGAGTCTAGGTGATAAGGCTAGTGATTTCTCCAGGAAGCGTCCGTCTTCCAAAGGTATGACCAGTAAGTTGTTTTTCACAGTATTTTTGAAGTCAAATCGGCATGAAGCTTCTTGTGCGTTTGGAAGTAAAAAAGAAACTCCAATGGACCACAACCTACGAGGCCGAATATGTACAGTATAGAATTATAAATCGGTCGTAATTTAATAGTTTTTAAGTTGACCGTACCAGCTAGGGAATATCAGCAGACATTCAGAAGAACCTTCACAACCCCTCGACTAACATTTGCGCTCCTAAACTGGCAGGTGAAAGAGAACTTATGCGAAAAAACAATGCTGAAGAAGTGCTTGAGGTTGCTGAAAATGATCCTGATGCTAGTATGAGAAGAATTTGTGTACTTAGTGCACAAACTGGGACGACTGTGCGAGACATTTTACATGAAAACGGACTATAACCTTATCATCATCAAGCGATACAAGAACTTCTCGCCACAGATCTTCTCCAAAGAGTTGGTTTTGTTAGTGGTGGAGCAATCACCTGGATACTCTTTCGAGAACAGTTTCCTGTGAAGAAGCGTTTACAAGCTATAGAAACAACAATTTCTACAACGAACATGTGCGGGCAACCCTCATGCTGTTCAAAAAACCAATATCCGGATAAGATCATCTATATAAGTTTGGACTGGAATAATGAACAATAAAGTTATGGGACCAAATTTCCTAGACAGAAATTTGAACAGCCAATGTACTGGAGTTATGTTCTTTTTACACTATTGCTTTGACCCATAGTGGAAGTGTTACTAATTTTCTCAATTAATAGTATCCAAGTATAATAGATTTTCGTGTGGGGGCATGTGGAGACACTCCAACGGGAAAGGCTAATAATAGGGAGCAACTCATCATGAAGAATCGTGTAGCATTTTATGAGGTGAAAAACAATATAAAGTACTTCAATTGGGAACGAGAGCTCCGAAGATTGAGGACTAAGAAAAATAAGCTAAATTAGTAATAGTTGACTTCAACTGGACAAAACCATGCTGAAACGGAGAAATAGAGTGTTTTTAAAAGAGTTTTTGCAAAGTTACTTAGAATGGAGGTGGGCCTGTAGTTCTCTATGTCCGTTGCAGAACCCTTCTTAAAGACATGTGTAAGCACGTTTCCCAGCACTAGGAAATATTGAGGATTGCAATATTAGACAACAATGGGGATACAATTCCGGAGCACAATATTTCAGAATGAAACTGAGAACTCCTTTAGGACCAGTAGTAAAAGCATTTCTCGCTCTTTTGAAAGCAGAATCAATTTCATCTTCTGCAATACAATTTATACACGATTTGTGCATAGAACATTTGTGTCTCAACAAAAGGAAGAACAGTAGTATCACCATTGTTGGGCACTGTATAAACACTCTTAAAAAAGAAGCAAAGGAGTTAGTCTAGACTGTGGATGGGTGAGCCCTTCATCATGAAATTTTATACCAGGCGGATTCTGGAAGTCTTTCTCTTGAGATAAACGAATGGCCAGAATTTACGAGGAATCAGTAAATCAGATCTTTCAATATCTGATAAATATCGCCTGTACGAAATATTAATTAGATTTTTACACTTTGAGGGGAGGCCCTTAAATTGATTTAAAAAATACGCTGTACCATATTATCTGTATTGTTTTAAAATATATGCCTTACGACGAATGCAATAATTATCTCAAAATCCAACGGAGCGTACACCTGGCCTGACCTAACCTGACCTGACCTAAACTGACCTGACCTGACCGACCTTCCTGGCAAGACCGTATCTTTGGAACTATCAGGTCAAATACCGTAAGTATTATGAGTTATGCATTAGACAAGGAAGTGGTTACTTGGACCAGCTATAATAATTGCATGTCATCACACTTTTATTAAAATAAACCATATTTTTTCGTAAGCGCTCTAGAAATTTACTTCAGCTTCAAACTACGATCTTTTAAGATCTGTTAGGAATTTGAGAAACATTAATACAATCATACAATTAGTCACAGGATTCACATACGGAGTATCTAGAAKGTTTATTTTAAGTAAATAGAGGAAAATGTAGTAACTTCCCCTTCCTTTTCAGCAATGCTTCGGATCTGAAGAAATCCCAATCTGTGAAATCCAGAGGACCCCACCTTTAGCTCCCCCTCCACCTTACGAATCCGTTGTGACCGAAAACAAAAGTAAGGAGCCCATGGAAGGAAGACCAATGACAACAGATGACACTGGATTGCCCAGTTACGAAGCTGCAACGCGCCATTCGCATATCGCTGCCAATGGATACGTCTGAAGTCGAGAATGTGCCTAAACATCACATGAAAGAGCTTTTGTGCATTAGATACTAACGTCATTGTGACTGTTAACTGTTATAAACTGAATTTGTTCGAGCGCGGTAAAGCATTCCGTGAACCGGTGAAATATCACTAACTAAAGAAGTTTTAAGCAATATAGTGATTAACTGTGATATAATTCTTAGTTTGCTAAACGCCAGATGGATATCTTCTAGATCATAGGCGATTATGTACATGCACCAATAAAAGCTTATAAATGGAGAATTTTTCTGTTGTGTTTAAATTGTGTCAGAGATTCCTACATTTTAGTACATCTAACTGCAAAAAGTTTATTGAGTAATGTTTGCAATTTTGTTTTGCAAAAATCGTTTATAACAACGAGAACTCTTGGTTCTGGTTTCAAACCTATTCCGTAAATATGAAATTATATATTCCTAACGACATTGATTATCGTCATTCTAAATAAAAAGAATGTATTTATTCTACACTGTTATACAGGTGAATACAAAATTACAGAACAGTAAAATTACATGAAAGATCTACAATTGTAAAATTAACTCATTATACAGGACGTTTCACGAATGATAATGACCCTCACGAAATTCAAAATGCAACCTAAAATACATTCTCATAGCCAATGTGGTTATTTTACATAATGCTATTATTTTAAAAATAAATTGGGAATCCACGACGGCTATGCGCTTTGGTTCCTGCCACTGTATTTATTAAAAGTCAAAATGTATTCAAATGATGAAAAAACAGATATGATTTTGATTTATGGTGAATGCAAGAAAAATGCTTCCGCTGCTGCCCGTTTATACAGACAACGTTTTCCAAATAGAAGAGCTCTTGCTGATACAATTTTCAAGAGACTTGGAATAAGTTTAAGGACAAACTGGCCACCACTGAAAAAGTCAAGAGAAAGAACAGCAACAGACCCTGACAATGAAATTAAATTATTGGAAATGATGGACGAAAATCCTCATATTTGTCAAAGGGTAGTCGCAAGAACAACCGGTATTAGCCTGTCTTCAGTACACCTAATAATTAAAGGCAATCAATTTCATCCGTAGCACTTGCAATTGGTTCAGGCCTTAAAGGAGACAGATTATCCTAAAAGAGTGGCTTTTTGTAACTTTTTTCGGGAGCACCAAAATTTGAATGTGACATTTTATGACAACATGTTATTCTCAGATGAAGCAAGATTTTCTAATAATAGTGGAGTTAACAAACATAACATGCATTATTATGCGCAAGAAAATCCACGTTGGATTCGAGAAGGACATTTTCAAACTATCTACTCGACGAATGTCTGGTGCGGAATATTGGGGAATCAAATTGTTGGGCCTTATTCTTTTCGCGATAGTTTAAACGGCAATACTTATCTAAATTATTTACGAAACATTTTACCGGTACTTCTCCAAAATGTAAATTTACAAGTAAGACAAGATCTATGGTTCCAACAAGATGGGGCACCTGCGCATTATCATAGAATAGCGCGAAATCATCTTGATTTGGTTTTGCCTAAGCGATGGATAGGTAGAGGTTCAATTAATCCTTGCCCACCGAGAAGCCCCAACCTTACTCCTTTGGATCTTTTTCTGCGGGGAATGGTAAAAGAGCAAGTATACCAAACACCAATTGAAAATGTAGAACATTTGGAAAATAAAATACGTGATGCTTGTAGATCCATCACTCCAGAAATGTTAGTGCATGTTAAAAGGTCATTTTGGGCACGACTTTAGGCTTGTGAAAACAGCGGAGGGCGACATTTTGAGCATTTATTACATGTTATTGAATAAACATTTTTCAAAAATAAAATTTGTTTTACAATACCTAATTTACTTAAAGCAAATGATTAAAGTTTATGTCAAAACTTACGAATTTACACAGCTCTACGTTTTATATTTTTCAAGACGGTGAACAATTATCAATGTTACCTCTGCAAATGTATTTTGGGTTGCATTTTTAATTTCGTCAGGGTCATTATCATTCGTGAAACATCCCGTATTGTGTCGTCTATTCATCGCAAAGTTTTGCTGAAAGATGAGGCTTATTTTCGGCTCAACGGATTATGCAATCAAGCAAAATTGTTGCTCTTAGAGCAAACAGAAGCCAAAAGACCTGAGAGTTCCGAGTTTGAATTGTAGACAATGAGTTTTTCATTTAAATTTCAGCAAACCCTGTACCAGGAATACGCCGCTTCGATTCTATTAAGAACAAATATCCAAGAATCAGCTTCGCAGGCATGTCTTTATCAACCTGAATTTCACGAAGGATGAGTATTAGATTGCCAATTAGACGGCCGAGAAAGGAATACGTACAGCAGCGATCGATTTGTCCGACAACCACTGATGCTTAATTAGTTGCCACGGCAACTTCGTCCAATCTAACAAATGGATGAACGCGAATCAGCTACACCACAGGATGTGTGGCTTTAATAAGGTTGTCACGTCAAAACGTGAAAGTTCTAGATTAAACTTTTTAACGGTGCGACGCTGCTGATTAAAGCGTGTTGAGCGAAAAATTTTATCGCGTGTGACTATGCTTCGTTTACGACATTTAAATAGTTTGGTTTAATTCTGCTTAATCCTGGAAATGGAGGATGTTCAAGAGGCATGAACACTTGCTGATGGCGTGTTGATGTTCTGAACTCCCTGTCATTTTTTTTACTTTTTGTTTATTTTCAGTGGCGGTTCGTGGATTTAAAAGCGGGATCTAGAATAACAAATTTACAGATAAAAATTATATTGTTTCATTTAGTACAAGCTAGCGCATTGGTTTCTCTAATTTTATTTAGTTGATTTGACGCAACCTTGAATTTATAAATTATTATACCGGGTCGCTACAAAGTATGGAATCAGCAGCATAATTCAGGTTCTATTCGACCAATTCTTCTGAAATTATGCTTGAACCTATGGGTAATTAAAAAAGCATTTTCTGGAATTTTATCAACTCCGTGTCAGCTGTCGTTCCTGAGATGTGGGCGTAAGTTGCATTTTATTTAAATAGGAAGGGGGGTCGAAAGGCACATCACTGAAAAGGATATTTTTCCTGATTTCAAAAATGTAACACACTTCTACAATTTATTGCTCCTGAGTTGAGAAAAGTGTTATAACAAATTTGGGTCTTGCAAAAACACTTCGGGATAAAAACCGTATTCGTTATCGCTAAGTAAGACCAAAAACTCCAGGTGTCTCCATTTTCCTCGTGACGTGATAATTTTCATACTCTTTGTCATTTGCAATCGCAATGCCTCAGTTAACTGAATATGATTGCATCGAAATTTTGATGATTGGTTATGGAGATAGAAGGCGAAGTTATTCCGATGTAGTTGCAATCTACAATGCAATTCATGAAGATCGCGAACCAAATGCCATATCAACAGTTATTAAAACATTATTACAACGTTTTGACGAAATCGGCGGTGTTAAAAATCGTCAAAAACCCGGACGTCCAAAGGTTGCTACGAGTGAGAAAAGTAGCTTGAATGTCCGTTTAGAGAATCACAAATGTTCCGTACAACAGCGTGCTCTCATTCACCAATTACCAGAAGATCTGTTCAGAAAATTTTGAAAAAAGAGAAGTTTCATCCAAATAAAATTCACCTATTACAAGAACTGGGCGAAAATGATTGCGATCGTAGGATAGAATTTTTCGAAACTGCCACGAACATGATAGATGAAGATATAAACATTTTAAATTGGATTATGTTTTCTGATGAAGCGATTTTTTGCCTGGTAATCGGCTAATTTTATTCTAAAAAATCTGCTTTGTTTTCAGTTCTTTAGAGCCAACCCGACAGCAAAGGTGAACAATTCGGCATGCGAGCAAAGTAAGGGTTTAATTTCAGCTGCTACACGTTTCAGGGGCTTAACTTCCGGCACCCAGAGGCGTACAAAGCAAGGACGCCTCCTCCAGGGTAATTAATTTATTTGTTGACAGGGGGACGTCAGCATGGCAGGTCGCAGGCAATGGAATTTTTTAAAGTAAAAGGGTCACAAAAGACTATATTGAAATTCCCTAGCAGATTTCATGGAATGAAAAGGGCGTAACCTCTTCTAAATTTGAAAGGATCGGGAACGTGACGCACTAAAATACGCTAATTTCAAATCTTTAAACGAACTCTATACCAGTGGAAAAAAAAACTGCTTATAAGCCAGGGAATTAAAATCCAGTTTCAAGAAATTCAATACAAATATATGGGAGGCATATAATCATTTTTGCAGGTGTTAGTTTCTAATAGACTTTGGGTCCTAACGACTGTTTGCCTTCTTAAATGTGTGCTTAAAAAAGGTAAACTGCCAATAATAAATGGAAGAAATGATTTTAATAAAGAAAGATGAGTGGGTGAAGTCCAGCTAATGTTACTCATCAAATAACAGAAGTGAATATGTAATAATAAAATAACATGTAGGCAACGAGAAAATAATAAATAATGATGCACACAACAAGATAGCAAGAGGATAATTACTCACGTGACAGATATTTTAATTTTAGCTGTATTTCATTTAAATAAATTCACTGACTTTGATTTTAAAAAAGTTGATAGTGTAGTAAGTAACAATGGCATTATATTGCCTGTTTTAGCCAAATTAACAGAAATGATAATATCCACCAAAAGCTTGGTTTGTAATATAAAGAGAGTTATTTAACATAAAGAAAAAGGTCGAGCATCCTGTAAAAACGTGACATATTATACTTGTTACTTATCAAAATGTTCAAAACACTGTAACGTTCATATTTATGTAGATTATATACAGATTTATTACCGTTTCCACTCAACTAATTTGGATAACGCTAACAAAATTATTAATGATGATTTAGACAGGCTTATTGAGAATTTGCTCAAACACAACCTGATCATCAATTCCCCTAAATCTAAAGTTTTTGTTTTACTTCCACATTCAACGGATGGGAAGTATTGTATCGCGAAAAAATTTTCAAATTTTTTTAATTGCTCATTCGCTTTAAAGTGGTGGAAAACGCAAAAACAAAATTTGAGCAAAAAAATTTCTTGTCTGTGCGTCTGTGGTTTTGTTTGTGGACACGATAACTTTTGAAAGACTTAATATATGAACTTGAAATTTGGCAAACGTGTAAATCTCAACTACCCAAAGCAACCTATTGTTTGTGGGGTAAATAGGGTATCGGGAAGGGGGCGAAATTGAGGGGTAACTATCCTTTTTGCAAATTTTTATTTGTCTATTTGATTAGAAGTATAACTGCGAGTATCATTCGTTGTTATAAATTTTCGGTGCAGCAAACTGTTTAGAAGATATTGGCAAAAAAGCGTCACTTAAAGAAAACGGTTTTCCCTAAATATCCCCGAATATATTTAATACATTCAAAATACCATAAGATAGAAAATAAAATTTCTCACAAAAAGTGTCTTAGAAAATTTATTCAAAATTTTGACATTTTCGAAATATTTCCAAAAAACCTATTTTGGACCCTGCTATTACGATTTTTTTTAAATTTTGGTATTATATCGAAAATCAAATTTCTGATCAGAAAGCACTATTGTAATTTTTTTTGTTAAGTTAATAATTTTCGAGTTGTTTGGAAAAACCGATTTTAAAATTTATATATTTTTGCTAATATCATGAGGACTGTTGGTCTTAGAAAAAAATGTGTAGAGAGAAAAATGCTCAAAACCTGATTACTAATCGTATAGTATAAGAAATGCAAACGTAAATGTCATTTTGACAATTGGATGTGGAAGTATTGATTCAATTTGCAGCGGTTTTTTGGTAGAATAGAATATTAGATGTAGTGTATGGCCCTTGTTTAGACAAATTAACACAAGACCGCATTCAGAGAGTACGAAATTCTTGTTTGCGTACATATATGTTTTATGTATTTCTTTGTATACATTTAGTATCGCAAACGAAAACGCTTGCGATAGGTATCAAAACTTCCATTTATTTCTTGCCTTAACCTCATGTTTTCATGTAACGTAAGCAACGCGAAGTGTAACAAAAACAGATTCCAACGCACGAGAGATGTGAACTAGTAAACTTAACAATATGGAATTCTTGCACGCAAACCTGTCTCTCATAAACTTAAGGATGTCAAATAAATATTTAGGTCGATGAGACGCAAATATCACTGTTTCTGCTATTTTTTGATAGTTATAAACTTCATCTTACTTACCTACCAAGGTCAGAATCGTACACACATCCATAATTTATTATTACTTTTAAGCAGGAATATAAGCCGTTTTTCTTGAAGTAGTGTTTCTATTTTGTTTAATGACACCTTTTTCGTTTTCTCCAGACATTAATATAATAGCCTAGCATAGCTTCTCAATTTGTTTTGATCCTGCTTTTTGGTCCATTTTGTGGTAGAGGTATATAGTTTAAGTAGTTTTTGCTTTACTTTATATTTTTCAATAATAAACACGTATTTATTTTAATTTTGTCGATCACAAATAAATATTATTATACTGTGATTTTGGTAAAGTAATCTCAGACACACATAGGCAACTTACTACGAGAGAGATATGATTCTTGAAACGTAAGTCTTGATCAATAACAACACCCACCGGTTTAATACTTTTGACAAGTTCTGTGCATGTTGAGAGTTAATTTAAGATCAATGTCATTTAATTTGCACCCAAAAACTACGATGCAACACTTGTTTTCCGCATTTAGCTTCAGGATATGTCTAGACTAATAAGTTTGAATACCTTACAAAGATTTAGTGGTTCATTGGTCTCTGTGTTTATGTCGGCTGGATATATCATTTATCGAGCTTTATCAAATCGGAATGATAGATAGCATTTATCCCGACATATGCGCAACAGTGTCATCGAACGGCGATTCAAATGGCTTGTCAAATAAACCCCTAATCTAGGCAACATATCACTCGAAATATTCGATATTGGCTTGTAGTAATGCTCGAGTTTAATTGCTGCAATAAATGAGATACCATTAAGCAAACCATAAAGCAAGCATATTCGCCGATGGTGAAGCATAACCTTTATCTACATAAATATTAAGGTACAACACTATATGGGCATATCATAATGTAGTAAATTTCAAACTCTACAGAATAGTGGATAGAACATGATAAAAAAAACTGTGTACAGGGTGTTCCAAATATTATGTATATAACAGAAGCTTGTTCATTATTCAGATTATTAACGTTTTGTCCGTTCTTCCAGTTATATGCGTCAATACAAGTTCAGTATCAAATACTTCTAATATAAAACAATAATTGTTAGTTGCACATTTTAAACTCCTATATGTATATCCACAATACATGTTAAGCGCCCCAGAAAATATATCTGTTTAAAAAATATATTCAAAATAATGTCGTTTATTAATAACAAATAAATTATATCGTATAGTATACACTGCTGATGTTCCAACATCACTGTAATCTACGACCAATATTTGTTGCTTTCAAATTTTGTACAATCTAAGCCTCTGCTTTTTTTTAACTAAGCTCTTTATTTGACAAAACGTAACAAATTTTTCGCAACTATAGAAATCACGGTGATCATCGAAATTAATATAAGTAACCGAGGAAAACGCAATTTTTGAAAAATCTAGCTTTTTCCAAGTTTACACCTTTATTACCGAGCAATCTATTAAATTTTATATATGCCATAGTTATCTTTTTACCAGAAACTTTTCATTTACTTACCTACGAGCTAAATTTATTTAATTAATTCTTCCAGCTGTTATTCATCTTTATCTTGAGTATACAGAGTCTAGAGACAAGAGTGTAATGAAATTCGACAAATTATACTCAAGGTAGATATTGGCTTTAAGACATAGAACTTGGGAACAAAATGTACAGGACAACTTCTAGTCGTTTTACCTATAGTGTCGTGTGGTATTTCGCGATGTTCAGCTTTGGCGGTATACGTCATAGTATTTGACACATCATTTATTAAAACACCGCTGCAGTTGTTTAACTTTGGCAAAGTATCTGTTTGGCTGCTTTTGTTCTTTAAATTGTACTAGACAGTCTATTTCTAGCAGGTGTCTCAGTGTACACATATAATGAAGAGTCTATTATACTAGCTGAATCTGTACTGGAGAAAAACTACTACTAAAATTTTATTAGGATCACTTGCATTCTCCTCCCGTTTATAGGGTTGAGTTTACCGCATTTAAAAAAGTTTTACCTTTAAATGGTATCCTGAAGTAGACTGTTTGCATTTTAGGGTGTTCCCAAATATAAAAAAAAATGTTGGAAATAGGCGGGGTCAAAAACTATGACAATTTCTAAACTGTCATTATAAAATATCAGAGGAAAATTATTAATAAATTTTATACTATATGCCACAAAAATATACGTTAAAGACACTAAATCATCAAAGCGTACTTTAGTTTCAAATATGAGGCTCTATAAAGCTGATTGTTTTTAACAGTACTTATCTTACAACTTATTAGCTTTTTTTGGTAGTCGCACACTGAAATATTATCTTGTTTCTGCTAACAATTCACGTTAGGGATGAGAATTTTGATGGCGGAATATCATCCAGTTAAATCCAGCCAAATACTTCATGATGTCGCTTATGCTACTAAAGATGACAGCTTAGCTGCCAAAATGCTACAAGGTTCCTTAACATATGAACTTGTTATTTCTTGTAAAAACGACATTTCCAACAATTTACATACAATATAAACTTTTTTACTACAACAATATACTTATGCTTAATCTAGGATACCTGTTGTGCTAGAGAAACAACTACTCAAAATCATTTATTTATGTTTAAATTGTCGGAAACATTAGAGAATAACGATTTGTGCAAGGTATCTCAAGTTTTTATAGGGCACCTCGATTATGATTAAAACTAGAGCGATGAGATTTTAGCAACCCTGTTTTACTTTTTTGATGAATAATTCGCAGCGCAAAACAGATTTTGGTTATTTTTTTGTACTAGTACTAGCAGTTTAAAATTTAAAAAAGTTTATGAAAAATCTTATTGTTGCCACTGGAGTTTTTACATTTTGATAAAAAAACTGTTTTGTTTTCAAAATTTGGTTAGTTTTGGTAGCTTATAGTTGGTATGGCATTGCATTGGTATACGTCATTGGCTGACATGCTTAAAAATTTTTTTGTGTTTATATATTTATTTCAATAAATAAAGAAATTATAGAGATTTTTTAAAGTTTACTGAAAACAATATATGGAAATGATAAATTATAAAGCTATGCAAACAAGTTACGATTACATCTGTCAAACTTAAAGTTTGATACTGAAATGAAAACTGCCAAATTTGAAAATTTAGGGCAACTACATACGATTGATATCTTTTAAAAGGCATCAGATATAATGTTGATCAAGCTGCAGAAATATATTTAGAGAGGTATGCGGTGTGCTATTAACTAGTACCTATTTTTATACCTTTCCTTTGAATCATTTAAAGTTTGCTGAGAGCAGACAACCCTATAAAAGTATTTTAATTACTTATTGTTTCACCGAAAACTTGAAAAAAGGAAAATCACAACGATATTTCTAGTAAAAAATCGCAGATAATTCGTTAGAGAAATAGGATTAAAAAAACTTCTGAAAAATCATAGATACAACACAAAAATAATACACCATTTATATCTTCGTGGTTTCAAAAAACAAACCGCATTTTGCCATTGGTATTTGGTTAAAATTCGCAACAATAACTTTGGAAGACATTATTTGGTCCGACGAGGGTCATATAAGTAGTGAGAAGGGAGATTTGGCCTCAATGTAAGTTCTGTTTTGAAAGATGAATTGGTCTATCATATTCTCAACAATATCCTCAACCATCAGAGATATTTAGAGGTTTTAAATATTTTGTGTAGGAACTATTTAGAAGACCACTTCATAACAGTGGCTGGGTATACTCATGGTCCAATTCACTGGCCTCCTAGATCTCCAGATTTATCAATTACGAACTATTTTTTTTGGAGATATATAACAAATATTGTGTAACGAAAAACAGATGAAACGCAAGAGGGATTATTAGAATAGATACCTTATTTTTCAGATGTGCATCGTGTTTGCAACAATACTGACAGTAAGGCATTCAATTCTCCAGTTCTTTCGACTGAGCATTCTTTGTTTTCTAAATAAATTATACATACCTGTCAAATTGTCAAGTAAGTCTCATAAATCTATACCTGTATAATTATCGCTTCAATTTATTGTTCATTTAATGTGATCTCACACCAAAATGGTGACTTTTTCGATTTTATGATGTTCATATTTAACCATCATGTTACTTTTATATCAGCGTTGTATAACTTTATTGCATTGCCAAAAATGTATGGTTATTATCATTAATTTCTAATTCACTAACGGTGGTGACGTGATTCCTGATTTAAAGCACTGAGTGGTTCTTTGTAAGTCAACATATCTAGTGTGTTTATTTACCAATGTCATACTATGTATGACAGCCTGAGGATAACCGTTAATTTTAATTTATTTCGACCGAAATACATACATAGCTACTATGAGTGTCGAATATATTCGAGTTCAGTTTTTCAATTTTTGAATTTTAGACTATACTTCAAAAACTAAAAAGTTAACCAGTCTCTGTGGCATCCCAAGTATTTATCTAAACAAAAGTAGAGCATGGTCGGGAAACTATCATGTCTCTAGCTTTATTAATATTCGACATACCCCACGAAATAATAGAAAATATATTTTTACGTTTTTGTACATCAAGTATGACGCAAAACCCCTGTCAACTGCCCAAATTGATTCGCTCTCCAACATTAGCCGATTGACCCTTGAACTCACCAATAAGAGCAAACTGCAACAGCGTCTCCAACAGCGGTCAACTAAGTTAACCGAACGTAAACTGCTCAATTAGTTTCCATCAGGCGATTGTTTCGATGGCAACCGCGACGGTAACACGACTGGAAAGCCTATCCTGTGTCKACCGCGAGATAGGAACTGGGTACGGGCGACACAGGATGCCCACTAGATTCCTACTTCCTCTTTCTGGCCGATTTAAAATAAACTGTTTTATTTTAGTAGGCTCTAGGCCGTTCCGTTTAGTCCCGGTGTGGACCGAAAAAAATCGTGAGTGTTCGTCTCACATGAAAAAGTAAAAGGAAAATAGTTTTTAACCAAATTAAAGTTTACTCAAATATATACCGTCCTTATGATTTAATATAGTATACAATATTTATGAAGATTCAACTCTTTAAAATAGTATAGTGGGTGTCAAAAAATATTTGCAGATCATGATATTTCATAAATAAGATGAATTTAGTTTTTTAGTTGAATCCCCACTTTTATCTTTTTCAATTTGTGTCAATACCAGGCATTCTTTATTTTAACTCCTTCTTAAAGAAAAAACAAGAAAAACTCATTGCCGCCATGAATAGAACATCTTCAAAATTTTAAAATTTTGTTGACTTTTTAATATTTATATATCAATTATTAATCTAGTAAAAGTAAAAATAGCAATAAAATTGAACAAACATAATAACAAATTTTGTGTGTATCTAATTAAGAATTAACATTTGAAATACGTTATTTATTTTAAATCCCGTTCAAAAAATGTCGTCCAGGTTAATAATTTCGCACTAAATTTGTATTATGAGGCGGGCTGTCATTATCTTGGTAGATTTCGACATTCAAATTGCCTAACAAGACTCGATGACCAATACATTAATCTTAAACCTAGTTTGGAAATTTCTGAATCTCGCCCACTGAGAATTTATTTCTGTCTCATATTKTGTCTGTTAATCCTACCACTTTCGGTATAAGTATATTCAGAACTCCGCAGAATAATTATAAAGAAAGTCCCCATCATCTCAGTATTGACATTTCTGCTATAAAGTGCAATCTCCTTTCATAATCCCCAGGTCTGAGTTCTTGAACAAATGTCATTTATGGTAGCCAGTTACGCGGAGAATTCTTCTAATAGATGTTGAAGAAATACTTGCTTCTCCACTAAGGGATGTCGTTGAGGTATTTCATTTATAGCCGCAATGACCTACCCGATTTCTACTCCTTTTTTGTTTTTTGGAACAACCATAGATTTGGGAGTTTCTTTACCAACGTTTTAAAGTTTTATAACCAGGACATCACCTATCCAGAAAACCTTTCGGAATAAATAGGCTAATTTAGAATTTTTACGTTCTCCACGAACCATTACCATATCAGTTTTCTCTAAATTACTAAGTTTGGCCTTAGCGAGAAATAAAGAAGTAAATGTTTTGATAAAATGTGTTATCAAACTATCAAGTATATTAAAATGTTATACAAATAGGACCGCATATTTTCAATGTTCAAACGTTCAATTTTCTTTACTAATGAAGTACGCATAAGAATTTATTATGTTTATTTGTTTTAATTAATTAACTTTTAAAAATACCTAAAAGAACATTTTAACAAAATTGCATGGATATTGTCAACAACCACTATATTAGTACAGAGTTTTTAGATTTAGGGTTGCAAAATTTAGATTTATACTACCAGTGCACGTCCAACATACATAAGCAAAAACCGTTATTAATCAAATTAATGTAATGAAGACTGAACTGGATTTTCTTTGATTCAAGAAAACAATATGGGATAACCACTATGTCGTGTTTATAGCCCATCTCTTCCTTTACGATGATAGAACATCAATTGAATCATGCCTTTTATATCCCATTGTGTCCGGCATGATGCATTTTCCCAGGGGCCCTAATAAAATCTAAATTACCGGGAGGCTATGGGAAGCTCTAACTGTAGTTGATTTCCGTAAATGGGCTCGGTTTCGCTTTAACGGTAAAACGCGTGTGCATTGTACACGACGTGTTGTAAACAGAGCGCTCTGGTTAGCACATTGCGGTAATGTGGGTTAACCTAATAAACGTTGCATAAAATTTCGCTGCAGTGCTATTCAGTCAATGCCGACTTTATTTGTTGTAGGCCTGCACTTGACACATTCAAATTTTCCTCGTTGCGGCTTCAATTCAAGGTCGGCGGATAAAATCAAACAAAGATTATTGGTTTGTTTATTATGGAACAGCTGGTAGCCATACCACAGAGTTTGAGAATTAAAATAGAGTGAACGTTATACAGAAAACAATATCGAAGATTGTGACTATCTTTCTACATTTGCTAGAGGCAATACTATTCCATCCTTCAGTTATTTTGTCATCATCCTAAAATCATTGATAAGCTTCTCTTGAAAATCTAAACTTGCTCCAGTACTTATTGCCAGAATGAATTGCCTATAGGAGTGTCTTTCTTTTTCCGATAATATTTTCACAAGTGTCATTGCGTTTCTACAGCCAGTCGCGATTTTTCAGTGGTCTATAAGTCGTTAACTACAGAGAATATTCGTTCTATGGATTCATTTGTAGCAGGAAGACAAAGACATACTTGAATGAAATATTTCAGATTTTAACAAAGAATATAATGAGTAGGGAAATGAATAAATACCTCAAGCCATCCCTTGACAACATCTGTTCTTCTCTCATTCCACTCTAAAAATATTTGATGGTACAGTACGTTTTTAGTCTGCGTATTTCGTCAAATAACTTATTGTCCTAGACAGTTCACTTGCATTTTTTCTACTATAAATTGTACTGTCTTTTGTACTTCTTCCCACTCAAAGTTCGTTTTTAATAAACTCCATTTTAGGAAGTTGAAATCACTCATAGACTTATTCTATTTMTCGAGATTTCCATACATTTTTTGGACATTTTTCTATACTTGTAATGCTTCAAACAATTTCAAAATTCTCTGTATTGCTGAAAATAAAGCAAGCCACCTTGTTTTGGAATAACCTAGAGAGATTTTATATTGGATTGTTGCTTCTTCATGGAATTCTTTCAACTTCTGAACTCTAACCGCGTATCTTTCAAAATATAACTAAATCTGCCGAATGACAGCTTCAACGTCTATACTCATTAAATTAGATGATGTATTATTAATGTATTTGAACTATGTGTGAATTAGATCCAATGCCAATAATAGGTTTATTGAGAAATGTAATAGGTTCATTATGAACATTATTTTCGCCCTTTCGTTTTAGTCCACCAAAGTTTGTATTAGTATTATTCGCTGAGAAAGTAATCACTTTATCATTTCAAGCTTGCATGCGAATAACTTTGATTAGACAATACATCAAAAGTTTCACCACACACGTCTTCTAAATTTAAAGTCTCAACATTTATACCACTTTTGAAGTTAAAATACAGTACAAGTCCTTTTTTAAAATTCTTTGGCAAAATTTAAAAGTGTTTTTATTGTGGCTTCACATTTCCTTCTAGCACATCGAAACTTCTAACCAACAAGTTTTGTAACACTTTCGAGCACAATCAATACTTTTCAAAGTATGACTGTGAGCTACCATATGGAAAGCAAATGGTCCTTCCGCCTCAGCAAAACTCAGCAGCTTTCAACAATCTCTTATGCTTTCCAGATTCATTATGCTTTGTTATTCTGGCTTTTCCTCCTCCGGCTATATGGAGAATGAAACATTGCATTGCATTTGATAAAAATTTTGAGAAAACATACTTGAACTTACATCCACTTTATTGAATTAAAGGTATAGCCCTTTCTGTTAGCCGAAATTTATCGTCAGTACGTACCATATTACAAAGAAAAGACGAAACTTTTACAAATACTTCGACTTTGTGTCAAAATATAAAAAGCAAGCAAAATTAACCCCAAATCAATTAATTAATTAATTAATTTTCTTAGATTTAATTAATACGACTACGATTACAACGCAACAATTATGTAAGTGCAGTGACTGCGACAGAATCGAAAATCAAAATTAACTTATAACAAGAACGCAGTACAAACATTGTATTCAAATGTTTCGTCTTAAAATATTGCTTCTGTGTCATTTGTTACGTAAATCTATGAGTCCATTGTTTTGTTGGAGCGCCACCGACCTCCATATAAATCACCTTGTTTTCGCTTTAAAAATAGTTGTCCTCAACAACGTACACGTAAATAATCTATGCAAAACTGGTTCACAACGTATTTGTATTGTGATAATGCAATCGATGGGTACAAAGCTTTGCATTCTATACCAAAAAGAAAAATGTGTGTGTGTGTATGTTTACATTGCTAAATGATTATGGGTTATAGCATAATAACCTTTTCTTGGACAAAATTTGTGATTTAATACAATTAATCAATATTAAAATTTGTTAACGTTATTTAAAAGTTCTTTACTTTTAACTAAAAGTAAATGTTTTGTGTAAAATCGACATTATCCAGGAAGTGAAATTTTTTATTAAATAAATGATTTGGAATAATTTTCTTTGAGTTAATGGCAATGAAGTCATTAAATTAGCTCTGGCATTAGCAATTCTGTATTTTGAAGCCTACAAGTGGAGAATTTCCTCTCAGATCATGAATTGCATCAATAAACTAAATGCCTCAATGTCCAAAATTTCAATAACACCAAGCTCGTCCTTTTAAGATATTGGCAAATATTGAAAGAAATTATTGCGATGTTWATGTGCTGTATAATAAATAAAGCAACATTAAACCGACATGCATAGAATCACAGTGCTTTGTTTGGAAAGATTTGCTAACGTATGCTCTAAAAATTGCAAAATTGAAAGGTTAACGAATAAAGAATATATATCGAAGTTAATTCTATCAAGTGTCAATTTTACATGATATTGTCTCTAATAAGAGATTTGTGTGCAAATAAATACTATCAAAAATTGTTAGTGTGATAATATTTACCAAGATATTGCTAAAACAAAATTTGCTTTCAAAATTGCGGCCAAATGGGCAGATTTGAGTCCCGGAAACTATATTTTATATTCCATATTCGACTGGACTAATAATTCTTACCCAACTAGCAACTCACAGCTTTATAATGGTCAGGCAAACGTTTATAAAACAGTGGTACTCTTGTAAACATTGTCACAACGTTTATAGAATGTTTAAAGATGCAAAAAGGCGCATCTTTATAAAACATTTTAGTTATATGCAGTATCCCATAATGGTTTTAGTAGGTATTATAGAACAGTTTTGTAGATAGTTACAGAGGTTGTATAAAAATTGCTATAAATCAGTTACAAAACGGTTTTATAGCAATTTATTTATAAATGTTACGGCATTATCTATTAAGCGACAATTTTGTTGCATTCTGCATCTTCAAAGGGATCTTTCGGTGTTTTAACTGATTTGGCGGAGAATGATTTATTTCTTAACGATTGGGTAAAGTTGCAACCTATATTCCTCTACTGTAAAATAAAACATGTCCTCAGACCGAGATATATACCGTACCAAATGACATAAAATATACGTAGTATTGAATTTGTAGTCACAAGAAACCACTACCAAACAAAATTTTCTGTGAAACATATGCATATATGTGTACAAAATTTTTAAGCGTTTCAAAAATAATAACTATTTCGTCAATTTAAAAGAAATATTTACAAAATACGAAAAATGTTTTTATTCATGTGGCATCTTAAACCTATCTGTGCTGATTATAAACCGCATTTTATAATCATTTTTGTTAGAAGCATAACTTTTGTAAATAACTTTTTTTGTAAAAATAGGGCTTTACGCAATGGCGGCCATATACGTGCTTATAATCATGATAATAATATGGCTTGCTCTTTATAAAACACGATTATCACAGAAGAAATTGCTATATAACAAATTGTTTTTTACATGTGTCAAATCAAGACAATATAATAATTTTATAGGTGTTCACAAGATGACGATACAGTGTTGAATAACACATATTTAAACCCTTTATAAAATAATTTGTCTCCACTGGGAACAATAATAAAACAACAATAAAGCAAATATGCCTTGTTATTTGGAAATTATAAAATAATTTTGCTTGTTGGGTAGACATTCATGCCATTTCTAACTGGTTGCCTGAGGTAGTGGAGATGGCCCAGTGGGCCAGCTCGGGTCTTGTTACAAAATGTATTACGTAAGAACTACTTTTACAACGTTTGTGAATTCGTCAGTGATTTAAATGACCTATGTTTTATACATTTTAATAAATCTGAAAGAAAGAAAATAAAATTTCATTTTACTTCTCTGCCCCTAAGAAAAAAATATGAAAACCTTAGTGCCATTCAGTGGTAGCAATTAGTATCACAAGCTAAAGATGAAGCGGAAGTCCAAAAACAAATACATAAGTATGTTAAAATAATAACTTTGTGCGCATTTGCTTTTTGAGTTTCAATGAAACGAGCAAAGGTACAGTGTTATTGTGCATGTACTTTTCAATACTCAGTCTAAATTTTCAGTTTCAACTTGTGATTTAATAAGTAGGTCCACCCTGATTGACTTATTTAAAAGCGTTGCTCTATTTTACCAGAACATCGATACAAGAAAGAGATAAATGCTTATTTACCTTGGCTTATTTATTTAGTTATCGATGGCTGACAACAACGCACTGGACACCCGCGTCTCGGCGCCGCGTGCGACGCTGAATGACGCACTTGTACTATCGTAAACACGGAGTATTACGTCCTTTACGAACTTGATGCGGTGCCAGTTCGTAGCAAAGTCAACAACCAAAAACTAATGGAGAACACACACTTTCTTGTTCGGTCGATCCGTCATAGCGTCGTAATACTCCAGTAATTCGAATCGTCTGCGTCTTTTCGCGTTAAATAATTAATTTTTAGGGTGATTACGGAATCGATGAAAGTTATGCATCGAGTCGGATATCCGAACGGTTGTCAACTAAAAGATTCGAGTCGCCGTATTTTTAGCTGTAATTCCGAAATAGAAGATCGCCAGGTATTTTCGTTCATAATTAAGCCTATGTGGGACTGGCGCTTAAAATAGAATGTTACTTAAAGGCAGGCGGCGATTTACGTCACTTTTCGAACATGTGCACGCTAGAGGTGAGTGACTACCATAAAATAGCGGAAATTGGAATTGGTTATGAATCACACAGTTCATCCATGGTTCTTTCATCTATTGGACCGCTTGCCATCCTAGCGAACAACTATTACGAGCAATAAGACAAAATACTGGCAATGATAAAAATAAAAGATATCAGTAAGAAAGTATAAACAAAAGGAACAAGCTGTTAGACACAAAAATCCACAGGTTGTGGATGTATTAAGGCAAGGAGGGAGGGATGTTAAGTTCACCACTGTTTTATGATGATGAACGATATATATATATATATATATATATATATATATATATATATATATATATATATATATATATACTGGGGAACCACACAATAAATAGGGTACAAGGGTATAGCAAATTAAAGGTTGTAAAGCTAGTAGAATACGCATTTGTAAACAACCTAATGCTCTGTGCAGAAAACGAAGAAAAGTCACAATAAAATGTAGAGTGGTGACAGAAAGAATTAACAAACCGTAAAATAAGCAGAACAGAAGCAATGGTCATATGAAAGAAAGACCAAAGAATAGACAATAAATGGAAAACAGAACAGGTTAAGAGTTTTAAATGATAAAGAAAAACCATTTATATCTTATTAGTTTGTAGATACCCTTACACTATATCTACTGTGGTAGCTCAGTATAATATTAAATAATTTTAGTAATTATGGACGCTGAAAGCATTCGCTCTCGTATACGATGACTCTACGGAGAGTAAGTAAACGTTGTGTCAAATTTGCTTAACATTAAAACACACACAAGTCAAACAAAATTATGCTTCAAACTAAATTTGCTTTAATTAGAGAACACATACACCACACACGTAGACAACTTGGTTTCTTAGATGAGGACATAAAAACAATATTGCAAATTCTGTCCCATAACCTTTTCTTATCAAGATTTTGAAGGTAATAAAGTTTACACAAAAAGTATACAAAAGCACTTTAACAAGGTCAAGGAACAAAACATATTTAAATTTGAGAAATTCAATACCATTAAACACAATAAATTCAAATCATACAATATAGTTAAAGCCAACAACAATAACACTGTGATAAACTTGTCAAAAAAGTGTTGTCTCAGATGCTGCTGTAAATATTTTAGCGAAGGGGATGAATTTTGCTGCAACACCACGGACAATTCCAAAAGTGGAGATAATGTCATCTGTGAAATCTTGCACAAGACTGCTTCCGAAAGATCAAGCGGGTAATAACATTAGGATGAATGTATGTCAAGCCATTAGAAATGCACGTACCCCCAAACCTAATGTGACATCTGAGAAAATGAAGGCTCTTAAGGATTTGAAAACAGGTAAGGCCATTATAATTTCTGGAGCAGATAAAGGTTCAGCCACAGTATTATTAGATGAGGAAACATAGTAAAAATTATCTCAAGATTCTACCCCAAGCAKTTCCAAAATTATCAAAGATCTTATCAAAACTTCAAATCTTTCGAATGAGGAAAAGTCTTTTTTAACTGTTTTCGATCGCAAGGAATCTAATTTGTACAGTTTGCCCAAAATCCATAAAACTGACGTCCCGTTAAGCTCTATAGTCAATACGATTGGCAGTCCTTGTTACAGATTGACAAAATTTTGTGCTAACTATTTAAAACCTTATGTAGGAAAACCAGTAGTTTCATAAAAAATTCTTCAAACTTTATTGATATTATAAAAGGTTTTAGTATTTTAGAAGATGATATTTTAGTTAGTTTTGAAGTCATTTATTTTTTTTACGAAAGTGTCCATACCTGAAATGATAGATTTCATCAAATCCAAACTTAATAGAGATCCCCTAGGTGACACGAAATATTATCTGAACACTATTTAAAATCAACTTATTTCTTATGGAACGGTAATTTTTGTGAACAAAAATCACACTGGGCAATGGGTTTCCCTTTAAGTCCTATTATAGTAGCGCATTTGTTTATGGAAAATTTTGAAGAAGTAACGATTAACAGTTTCAGCTAAAATGTTAAAATAGGTACGTAGATGTTACTTTTGTTATTTGGCCCCACTGTATAGAAGGTTGGTTTTTAAATCATTTCAACAGTCAAAATCCTGACATAAAATTTATTTTGGAATTAGAAAGCAGTGGTAGTTTACCTTTCTAGGATGCCCAAGTTTACAGAATAAACACTAGACACTTAGGACACAAGGTTTACACACCTACACACCCAGACAGATATTTACATGCCACATCTCACCACCCTCCAATTCAAAAGAATAGTCTTATAAGGAAGAATCTCAGACGAAAATTCTTTACAAAAGAGATATATCATCTTAAATCAACGCTAGTAAGAAATATTATTTGGTCAATTTTTAATAAAAGTGCTCATCCAGATCGGAAAAATTTAAGAGGATACCTAGAAAGCATGATATTTTAGTTATTCATTTTAAGTTCTACTAAAGACAAAGGGCCTGTTGCTCTTCTCTATTTTAAGTTAAAGTCAACCTTGTATTTAACATCTAAACCAACCACAAACCTAAATTTAAGGTATTGTCATGAAAAGAGAAACCGACCCAAAGCTGGCACGTTGTTTCTATGACGCCTTGCTTCCTTTGTGGTTTGTTTATTTACTTTCAAAATTTTGTTTGAACTCGTGTCGTGTTTGACAGGTATATAATCGACACGTCACGTTTTTTGTCAGTGTTTTACAGTGACAGCGTTCTTTCCGAAAACATATTATCTAACCTCCCTAATTAATTTCTCTGCGATGCATTGATTGTATTATTTATCTATTTTTTATGAAAAAACTACTCCTCTGACACGCTTTAAAACAAAGCGAACTGCTCCAAATTTTACTTATATATTAGGCAATTTCATTGTTTTAGCTTGATTAAAATGTTGAGTCATACTTGAGCTCATCATTGGCTTGTGGTAACAACCGAGGCGTGACATCAACTTGTTGGTGTCGAACTATTACCTAAAGATTTGTTCTTTTTTTAATCTGCAGTTCGGAGACCATTCGGAACGAAACTTCCGTTAGAAATCCATAATGGTATAAAAAACCTTTCAAATCTCGCTTAAACCTAGGTATACTCGTATACTACATTGTCTGTCTAAGAATAAAACTTCCAGTTGCCAATAAAAAATGCAAAACTTACATACCTTTTCAGTACACTACGCGTTATCTATGGATTTTCACCATTAGCAACGAGATTATTCATCGTATCTAAATATCAAGGACAAAGTTTTATAATTCGTGTGTCACATATGGAATTCCCTAATGGCTAGCGTTACAGACGATACACTGTTAAACCGCTTAAAACAGACTTCCTTATTTAATTAAGAAACTCGATAATCGTTAAAAAGAACTGGGAACTACTGAGTTAAGTTTTCACGACGGTTTCAACTTGAGAAGTTGAAAAGTACATTATTCATTAGCAAAAGTCCGAAACTTTAGAGCTGTTTGACAGTGTTTTGCCGGTCTCGAACATTGTGTCTGTATTATTTAAAAAGACGGATTTACAGTACTGGTATCGCATAGTCAACTAATACTGTGGATACATCGTTAAAGTCATTAGAGCGTAACTATAACTTGATACAAAGTTGGATTAATCGTACAAGCGACTTATTAATAACATTGTCACATAAGTACAAAGACATCAAACGGGCAGTAAAGTCCCTGTACGCAGTAAAATAAAACGTAGTATATTTTGGAAAAACTAACGGTTTATAAGTATACCTTTAATTAAATAACTCGGAAACAGCTAATCTATGGCCTGGGTCTAAAGATAAAATTTATAATTTCGGCAAACCAAAAGGCACTTCTTTTTAAATTCAATGTTCCAAATTTTTTACAGCGTAAGGTATTTACGCCCAACATGTTCTATAATGCTTTTTTAGTAGCTCTTCCCGATTCTCCTATGTATACAATATCGCATCTCACCCATTTTAGTTCGTAAATAGAGATTTCGTTTAAGGTATTACCTTCTGATCCAAAATTATTTCACTCATTGTTAAAGGCCAACTGTTAAGGGGTTCTTAATTCGTTTTCAAACTTTTTAACACTATATTCACTAGTCTATTTATTAAACTGTAGAAGACACAATGCTTTTAGCTGCAGGATTTTTTCTAAAATTTTTGACATGGTAGGCAGTAAGATAATAGGTCTAAGATGTTTGAATTCTGCAGGGCTCTGTATCTTTGGCAACGGCATTACAATTACATGCTTCCACTGGTCAGGAAACACACCATCAAGGATATAAGTATTTACTATATGGGTAAGAAATTGCAATATGTAGGGACAACAAAGCCTGATCATCTGGAAAGACACATTATCGCATCCAACAGCATTGGATCTTATTTTTGAAATGGCCTTAATTATATCAGTAGTACCAACAGTCTTAAATGAAAATAGGCGATTTGAATTTTTATACTTTTCATCTTGACAATAATCCATAGCTGCATTGTCTGCAACGCTGCTTTGTGGCAAACTCTTTATAAAGAACTCATTAATCGCATCTGTATTTTTTAGGTATTCAGGTATTGCATTAAATTCCTTTTTCCCGATATTTAACTTTTTCCAGATATGTTTATCATCGTTCTTACGAACAAACTTAGAATAAACCTTCTCGCTCTCTATGGCAGCAGTTGTTAATTTAACCAGTGATACGTATACCCCCAGTGTTGCCGGCAGTTTAACTGTTCTATAACGAGACTTTGCTTTGTTTCTCAGTCTTATCATCACTTTAAAGTTGTCAGTGATCCATAGCTTGTATGGTTTGTTCACATAAACTTTCGCAATAGGTGCATGTCTATCAAACAACTCTAAAATAGCTTACTTTACCACTGACTGCATATAATAAATCCTGTACAATGACATTAACTCCAAATCTGAATAAAAATTTTTTCTGGCCAGATCTAACATTAAGCTTGTCCCTAAAAATGATAATCCACCAAACCTTCCACAGGCACGACCTATTGAGGATTTCTKCGCAATTCGTCCACGAAAATTTGGTAGAAGATGAAATTTAGAAACGCACCTTACTGTAATTCCTCCAGATGCAGCAAAAAAGATACATAATATACTTTTTCGTAAAAGCCATGGTACACACACGGCACTTTTAAAAGTACTTAATGATATCGTGGTAGCGACGGACAAGTCATTACTTACATTTTTGGTTTTGCTCGATCAATCCAAAGCTTTTGATCTTGTTAACCACGAACTGCTTATTGCAAAGCTTAAGTACATAGACTTTGGGAGTGCAGCTTGCGATTGGGTGTCAAGTTATCTCACAGACCGATACCAAAGAGTAGTAATCTCAAATACCGACTGTTCTAACTTGGAGGCTGTACGCGCCGGTGTTCCCCAAGGCAGCATTCTGGGTCCTCTGTTTTTTTTCTGTTTACATATTTGATATTCATAAAATGCTGCATTGTGCTGATGTTCACTTATATGCAGATGACATCCAAGTGTATTATTCGTTTCAGTTAAAGGATTTTAAACAGGCTATAGATCTGATGAATATTGAACTTGATAGTATTGCAAATTTTTGTGAGAAACATGGCTTAAGACTTAATCTTGGCAAAACTAAAGCATTGTGTATTGCCATTCCAGAAGACAGTAATCAGCCTAATCAACTAAATCTTTCTTTATGCATAAAAAGTGAGAGTACTGAGTGGGTTACATCCGTAAAGAATCTTGGTATTGTCATTGATAATAAGTTGTCATTTGATGACCAAATCCAGTACGTTTGCCGAGTTACTATGTGGAAGTTAAAGTCACTGTATAGTTTTAAGAAATTTCTCTCTTCAGATGTAAAATTAAAGTTAGTCCAATCCCTTATATACCCTCATATTTTTACTGTGGTTTTATTTACTATGATTTTTTGCCTCAATACAATAAATTAAGATTGCAACGCATACAAAACGCTTGCTTACATTTTGTTTGCAATATACCATACCGAAATCATGTCACTCCTTACATCAAAAATATTTGTGAAATGAAGGTGCATAACCGAATGTATTATTTGTATGCTGTATTTTTGTACAAACTTCTGCATACCGGTGTCCCTGTTTATCTGTTTGTTTTATTGAGGAGGAGATCTGATGTTCATTCGGTGAATATCAGAACGGACAGCTTTACAGTACCACCACACCATACCAACAGGTTCAGAGGTTGCTTTGTTACTGTGCACCTGTACTACTTAACAAATTTTTAGAATATTTAAATTTAAGTTTATCTCAATTTTAGTCGGCAGTCAGATCTCTTCTACTTGTAGATTATTAATGAACAGTTGTTATATATTTTGTACACTATCCTATTGGTTTTCTTTGATATGGAATTAATTTTAATTATGTATTAACTGCTGGTATATGTTTCGCAGTAGCTATATTGTTTTCTTTACTCTGGTGCTTATATATGTATTTTGATTTGGGGAGGAGTGGTAGATAGCATTGTGCTAACTCCTTCCTATTGTTTTGTTACTCAATAAATTATTATATTATTATTATTTATTATATTAGTTTGAAGTTATTGGAGGAAGAAATGTTAATTGCTCGCTTTCTCAGCATTTGCTGCACTTACACTATTTCAGCGTTAATTGATCTACATAATTTCAATGTTTTCTCATTAAATTACAGACTTGCACCATCTTCCATAAACCATGACTTTATTAGACACCAAATATTTTTGCCATTCCTTCCTCCTTATTTGTCACGTACTTCAATGAACCGTTCAAGGCAATTGTTAATGCGAAACAGTACGTCAGCACGTGTATCGTCGCGAGTGGGAACACATATCGCATACTGAAAAATGCAAAACGCTTCCTACCAATTTAAAATGGAATTTTACGGTAATTATTTGGATGTGAAGGTATTCTGCAAGGATGTCTTGCATGGTATCGTGTAAATCCGCCAAATTACCAAGGTTATGTTATTATAATGAAGGAGTAGTAAATTAATTATTTGAATGTGTGTAATGTGAGTTTAATTTAATTTCTTTTAGTTCTTTAAAAATTAGGCATCCAAAACGATGCGAGTTTTAAAACCACACGTGTTAATGTTTGTTTTCGCTGCTCGAGGTTGAGTTCTGGTATCTGATTTACGATTATGGTCATGAGGGGTGTGTTGGACCACTTATGCGTAGAGGGGCAAAGGGGCGCTCTTACGTAGTTTTAACACATAGCTAGTCAAAACCAATAGCAAAGTTTTAGAATATTAGGTTATTCAGTTTAGCTATGAATTTTAAGCAGTGAAGTGTGTTTTGTGTGTACAGGGCGTAATCAAGAAATCAGGGTGAGTACGCTCACTAAGTGTCTTAGTTCATATTTGTTTTATGGGGAAAAGCTTAGGCAGGTAGCTAATGATGCGCATAGGTAGATATCAATGTCGTAGGAAGGATATTTATGATCAGAATGATATTTTAATAGATATGGTAGATAACTGATAGATTGAGGCTAAAATACAGGGTGATACATAAAGTTCGAGGTAATAATTAATTATCAGCCACGTGAGCTTTGATTAGGTGGACAGGTGAATCTCTGGTCTCAGTAGTGTTGGTACTGTTTGGTCGGGGGGCGGCAAGGAGGGATAGGTCCTTGGTCCGTGCGCACATGTGGACATGGATTTGTCTGAAGGCGGTTTTGTTTGGACCTCCAGGTTATCAGTATGCGGGAGCATGCCTGGATTGGATGCTGGCCCGGTCGGCTGATTCCTCTGGACCATGCCACCAGGGGTGTGGACGGAGGCAAGACAGTACATTTGCAGAATGATGTGTATAGTAAATGATTAGAGATTAGCCAGTTCTTAGTTTTTGAAGTCTAAGTTATGACTTGATTATTTAGAAGGACTATATAGGAAGATTTTATTAAGATATAATAATGGGGGCTAACTTAGGTTGACATGTTGTACTGGACACTTATCCATGTTTTAATTATGACAGGTGTTGCACGCCCAGGCCAGATTTTTAAGAGTAATTCTGAAGATAGAAACTGGTGAGTGATGAGCTCGAATAGTTGCTTGTTTATCCTAATAATTTAATGTCCTGTTATAGTTTGATTGATTTTAATTCAGTACGTTTCTGTTTGGTTAACAGTCAGTCGGCTCGCTTACATGTGTAGGTTTTTTACTCCTCTCTGCTTAATAAGTTGGTGTTATCAAAAAGAATCGTGGCATCATTATAAATGTAATAAATAAGTTAGCAGGTCGTTAAATTGTTATTTAATAAACAGGGTCCGCCACCTAAAACTGATACCCAAGCCATTAACAATTAGAATGCAATGTTTAAACATTAAGGCTTTCTGATTTTGATTTTCATGGCTCGTCCTTTAAATAAACCCGGTCATAATTTACAGCGACTAAAGCCATGGCAGTTGCATGCAAATTTTCTTTGTTTGAAGAGGTCGTTTGCCGTGGGCCGAACGTGGATTATCTTGTTTTGAGGCGATCCGCGAAGGTTTTTGCAGTCGAGAAAGTTTTTTACGAGATCGGCGATTACAAAGAAAAAAGGAGTCCGCCTCGCTGCGCTTGAATGATTTCGCCAGCTGAATTCATCAGGTAACCGGAGGTTATTTTGTTTAAGTGGGACTAACCGTTCCTGGGGGATGCTCTATAAATAGCTCAAGTCAGAAATACTTGATGGGGTGCTTCATTTACAAAAGCGTTAAAAATAACAATCTTTAATAAAACAATGCAATTGCAATTGTATATAGAACACGTCAACACCTTATTTCAGTTGAAAACTGTACAAGTTTACATTTTAGACAAACTACACACATTCACAATGAATAAGATTAAACAAATCTAGAGTGTAAAAACTCGTTGATTGTATAAAAAGTGTTTGAAGTCAGGTACGTGTTTAACGTTCGTTTTAGTTTTGATAGGCAGTATTTTTATTTTACTTTTTTGGTGCCATGTGGATGACATTTTTCAATATGCTTTTTTATTGAAATGGCAATGTAAAAGGTAAGTATTGGTCATACCTCTACTTTGGTAAAGTATGAAGCAACGATCTATGAGACTGACTTATTCAGAGGGTTTTACAGCTTGATGGTCGGCCGTCGTAAACTATTGGGATTAGTAGCACGCTTCAAAGTTCCTAAATGGGCCGTATTCAAAAAAATCTTGTTGGCTAAAATCTTAACTTTTCCACTACACGTTTTTGAAATTTATTAGTTGTGATAATTTAGCAATCAATAAAACACAGAAGTTTTTATAACAAACTTTATTTAATGCAAACCTGATGCTAACTGGCGCGACCCGCGATCTATTTTTATGTGATACTTTATTGGGTTTAAATTTTCCGATGTATAAAATAAAAGCCTTTGCATGTCATAACGAATTTATACAAATTTTATATAAAAGCATGCAAATTAGTAAGTAGAAAATTATTTACATTTGTTAGAAAATATTTACAATAGTGCAGAATAAAATTTATACACGGTATCGATTATGTTCATTACAGCTTGTTAATAAGCACATTACAAAAGTCACAAACTAAAAAAAATTACCCACTATCACTTTCACTGCTAAAATCACGATTAACTTCTATTACTAATTCTTGTAGATGATTCGCTCTGTACCGATTTTCAATGTGGGGGTAATCGTAGAATGGTGTGTCCACATTCAACAGCGAGAATGTCAGTTTTGAATTTCTTCGAAATTTTTTTCGTGCTAAGCACTTGCAACAATTGTTTTTTAATGTAGTCCTCTTCCAAATATAAAACTTTTTTTCTTAAAAACTCTTGAATGGTTGCCTTATTAGTTGCTGTATTTGGAATTTTATCCGAATGGTAACTAGCGTTGTCCATTACTATGACGCTGTTTGGTGGCAATTTGGGCAATGAAATGTTTTTGAACCAATTTTCAAACACATATGCTTTCAATACCGTTTATAGTAGGAGTAGAATAGTTTCGATTTCTTTTTATTTCCAAAAAAATATACAAGTAAAAACTACGTTTATGACCCTCCAGGTTAAAAAAAAATTTTAACCTGTGAAGAAACAGGGCAGAGGACGATTGCACACCGCGATCAAAAATTGGAAAGTATGGGCTGCCGCAATGAAATTAAAATGTTTACCATTCATGGTTATAAAAATAGACACTACTCATTAAATTAGGCAGGAATGCGATTTAGTCGTACATTAAAAGCCACTAGAATATTTGTAGTTCAAATAATAACATCAAATAATGCTCATTGATTTATGTGTACGGAAAAAAAATCTAAAAAACCTAAAGTCGATTTTTGCATACGGTCCACTCCGCTGAAAAACAGTTGAACGTGCCGAACCCGTCTGTTATTTACGACAGCTTCAGGTAATACTTGTAAACCATTGTGAGCGGTAATCAGCTGTTCGTATAATGAGTCTCATAGATCGTTGCTTGATACTTTAGTTATGTTATATTTCCAGGGAGAAAAAACATGTTATAATGACGTCTAACGGATAGTATACATTCCAAAATATAGATATTGGCTAAGGTAAGTATTTTGTTCTTCAGAGACATCATCTTACAACTATCTCTTCGTTTCAGGCTATTGACATTTAAGACAACCAATATATCATCGGCGCATTGGGCTATAAACTCGGAACTACACAAGTATTAAGTCGTTTATAAAGCAGGAATAGAACTGGACCCAGTTTGGATCCTTGTGGAACTCCCCTGATGATTTTTTCTTTTAGTAAGGCTTATTTGTTGTCTATTGGATAGATATGATGCAAGGAACTTTCCTGATTTAAAAACAACAACGAATTGATTATTCTGAGTAGTGTTTGCAGCTGTTATATCGCAATAAACCCGAATTTTTGCGTCGATATGTGACAATAGATGAAACATGGCTCCATCGTCTCCCTCCGGAGTCCAATCGACAGTCAGGCAAGTGGACTACACGCGATGAACTGATTCCAAAGCGTGGAAAGGCGTAACAGTCAGCTAGCAGAGTTATGGCGTCTGTATTTTGGGACGCGTATGGAATAATCTTCGACTATCTTGAAAAGAGAAAAACCATCAACAGCGACTATTAAATTGCGTTATTGGAGCATTTGAAGGACGAAATCGCGGAAAAAACCCCCATTTCAAGAAGAAGAAAGTGCTGTTTCATCAAGATAATGTATTGTGTCACAAATCAATGAAAACGATGGAAAATTTGCATGAATTGGGCTTCGAATTGCTTACAAATCCACCATATTGTCCAGATCTGACCCCAACGACTTTTTTCTGTTCTCAGACCTCCAGAGAATGCTCGCTGGAAAGCAATTTAACGCCAATGAAGGGGTAGTCGCCGAGACTGAGGGTTATTTTGAAGCAAAAGACAAAATGCTGCGGTTGTAGAGTGTGGTATTTATATTGTAATGGAATGTCCCTGAAAAAAGTTGTATCTTATGGCATTAACTGGCCATCATGTATAGAGGCTAGTAATAATTGTTAATTATTCCCAGTATAATCATTTTACATTTACACTCAGGTCCAATTTGGTTACTATGCAATTTCAGTTTCTTTGCAACGTCCTCCATTCTTCCTCTCAATTGAGTTTTTTTTGTTTTTGCTTACTAAGCTAAGCTAAGTAATTTTTTTATCGTAAGCAGCATGGTGCTTATAACCGCAAACCACAACATTAGCAATGAATTGACGTGAAATATCAATATACATATATGGACTTTCATCGTTCTTTCATATTAAAAACAAACCGAATTCATCGGTTTTTTTGCTAGTACACGGTAATTTAAATGCGTATTTCTATGTGACTACTAACGATATTCCCTTTTATATCAGTACCTACTGAACGATACAAAATGGCTAAGTAACAGAAAGTGTTATTAGCAATAACTTTGGACTCGTATTATGATCAGAATACGCGGTTTAAACATTATAACATTTGTTAGAAATACTAAGTAATATTTTTAGTGTGCAGTATCAAGTAGGTATCTAAATGTAGTTTCATTTTGGGAACAACCCAGCCAGACTGTAGATGATGTGTTTGTGTATGGGTCTAAAACAGTTAGTAGAAACGATAAAACTGCCATGGCTAGCACAAAAGATGCGCATAAACACAGTATATGCATAAAGCCTAATTTTGCTAAAAATATTGGTTACTGTGTTTTTACTTGGAGCAACTGAAGTGTTGCTAAAGTAAAAAATACAAATATATACATATACCATTGCTCGCAGAACTTTAAAGTTACGTCATCAATTAGTGTAAACTGTGTTGTCATTTGTCTTCATTGTTATCGGACACAGCGGCTGGGTGAAACCAACTGTCACTGACAAATTTTCGTGTCATAATAAACGTGGTTGAATATGTTGAATGTTGATTAATAAAAAAATGTGTTTTTCGTTAAAACGATACGAACTTTTCAGGCGAACTAATAACAAATTAACTATGTAGGTTTACTGGAATTAGTTGCTACTCTTTAGAAATCGTTACATTTGACCCAAACTGCATAACGAAACTTGTGCTTATTTCTTAATTAAACCTGTATATATGGCCGATATCCACCATTCAGACTGGAGATGAAAAAACACGTTACGCTTAAGGAGAGATCTGTAATCTCGCAAGAAAGAAACTCGATCTTATTCAATCCCGACATCAAGACAACCGTATTCAGTCTGCAATTGTGTGGCTAGCCAACAAGAGCAAATAGACACATCTAGAGGGATAAAAACTCAACTAACCTCACCTTAAAAGTCCGTCGAAGATACAAGGCTGCAATCTGCCAAACGTTGAACTCGTCTGATGCTAACCATCGTCTTGGTAGATCGCCTCTGAAATAAATAATAGAGTAGCTATCACATGGACGGTCCGAGCAAGCTTTGCATCTGATCTTTATCGTCAGGTTTTTGTCACTCAGACTCACATAAAGGCGAGACATTTTAGAAAGGCGAGAAGCGTTATTTTTTATGATATTTTTTTTAATAATAATTTATTTATTCAACTCTTGCTACACATTATGAGTTTAGTAATACAATAAAGTATATGCCTGTATGTATGCATTGTTTACTTATTTTATACATGTAGTTATCAATAAATTTAACAGAGCATAAATAAATAAATGAATACATGAATACACTCGCATAAGCATTGCTTGTGTGCGAGTATGTTACTTAATCCCTGTGTACATATATCTCTGAAACAAACTTGATTTGACGTGATTTAGCTAAATCACGACCAAAAACAACGTAACAGGAATTTACACCGTTATATCTAACTTAACAAAATAACAGGATATAAAGATATTTTATAGTTTTCAAATTCAGTCCATACTAATCACAGATTATGACATTTCCTAAGAGCTAGTATACAAATAGATATTCTCAAGTTCTATAAAAAGCGATTCTGCCTAATTATTAGTTTAAAATAAACTATCAATTTCTTCTTTATTTGTGCTTAATAACCAGTCTTTGACCTTTTTTTTTAAATGTATTTAAGTTACTATAATTTTTAATATTTTGGTCGATTAGGTTGTATAATTTAGGTCCCATATAGAACAAACTTCTTTGTCCAATTTTCTTGCATAGTCTCTGTGTTTGTAGTTTTTTGGATTGTTTTTGCCGCGTCTCATAGCCATGTTGTGATGTATTTTTTTTGTTTTTGTGCTGATAGAGAATTGTGCTGTAGATATAGAGCCGTCTGGGGTCCAACAACTTTGCCTCAACATACAGCGTGTTTGTTGGATAATCAAATCTTTTTTTATAAATTAATTTTAAAAACCTTTTTTGGATGACTTCAACCTCCTTTATTAACTTCTTGGAGGCTGTACCCCATGCTGTTATTCCATATTGGATGTGTGATTGAACTAATGAGTAATACAGGGTTCGCAGCTGGCTCTCTCTTAAAACTGTACCAACAATCCTAAAGGTTTACAAAATCCATCTTAGTTTATTTGTTAATTTTTCAATATGTGTTTCCCATTTTAAGCGTTTGTCTATGTATATTCCTAGGTATTTGATGCTATTCACGCTCTCAAGGGTGTATGTAGTTGTACTGTTGTTTATTTGTAATGTGTTGTATGCTGGTTGAGTGTCTCTATAACATGAAAATGGGATAAATTTTGATTTATTTCCGTTTAATGTAAGAAGTTTGTAATCAAAATACTGTTTTATTTTTAGAAGATCGTCTTCGGCCTTCTTTTTTTAGTTCTGTCCAATTTTTATCGGTATAAAGTACAACAGTATCATCTGCGTATGGTATTAATTGTCCGGTTGTTGGTATAGTGAATAGATCATTTAGATACAGTATAAATAAAATTGGACCTAACACCGTACCCTGAGGTATTCCATATTTTACTCTCGTTCCGCTACTAGTTATGCTATCTATTTTTACATGCTGTGTTCTGTCAGATAGATAGCTTTCGAAAAGTTTTAGGGGTGTACCTCGTATACCTACATTATTTAGAAGGCATTTGCAAGGTCAAGGAACACTGCTAGTGATTTTTTGTTTTCATCTAGTGACAACTGGATTTTCGTTATTAGTGCTGCAATTGCATCTTGGGTTGATATATTTTCTTTGAAACCAAACTGAATTTCTGATATAATTTTATGTTTTGCTAGAAAACTCATAAGTCTATTTTTCAGTGTTTTTTCAGTTATTTTTGCCAGAGTTGTTATTATCGATATTGGCCTATAATTTTTCGCCTCAGTTTTATTCTCGCACTTATAAATTGGGGTTATAAGTGCTATCTTAAATATGTATGGAAATATTCCTGTCGTGAATATTCTATTGATTAGTGCAGCCAATAAGGGAGCAATTTCTGGTGCAAGAGCTTTTATGGTTTTAACATTTATACCATCAATTCCCATCGCTACCTTTGTTTTTAGACTTTTTATAATGCTTGTTATTTCATTACTGTCTGTGGGCTTTAAAAATATTGAGTGCTAGTTTGTGTTTACATGTAGAAATTTAGGTTTATCACAATTATTTATTCTCGCCGCATAGAATTCGCCTACGTTGGCAAAATAATTGTTAAAATAATCTGCTTATTCTCTTTTGTCTGTTATTTCTTCATCTAGGTCGTTATGTATTTTCTGAATATTCTTTTCTGTTTGGACTGCCCCGTTATTGTCTTTACAGTTTGCCACAGCCATTTACTGCTATCATGTGGATTGCTTTCTAGTTTTTTTGCATAATAGTCTCTTTTGGCTATTTTTATTAGCGTATTTAAACTATTTTTATATTTCTTGTATGCAATTTGAATGTCATTGCTGTTGGGGAATTTTCTAGCTTGTGTAAATAGCTCTTGTTTTTTGTTAACAGATTTTATTAATCCTTTGGTAATCCATTCCTTTCTTTTAATTTCTTTTTTGGGAGTGTACCATTAGTGGTGCTGTCGTGAATTATTTGTTGAAGTGTCTGTACGAAACTTTGTGTTGCCATTTCAACTGGCTCTTTTTCGATAATGCGTTGTATGTTATGTGCCTTAATCTTTTCTATTGATTTTCTATTGCTCGTTTTTCATTAAATATTGCTATTACTATATGATAGTATGTATGATAGTAATTTACATTTTGAAGAGTGAAAGAACTTACAAATTCATTATTTTAGCATCAAAATAATGTATCCACAGTTTACAGTATCTATAAAACGCGTTAGCTGGAGAGAAAGGCATTAAGAACTATCCAGATAGCGAAAAAGGACAATCAAATTAAGTAGAATCTGTATAAGCCACTTCTAAAGCAACTGAACTATGGGCTGAAAAAGCTTTGCGTCCGCTGCTTACAATGCAGAATGATTGCAAGTTGGAGAAAAAACACTTTTGAGTTCCGAAGACAAATAAAACATTTGTTTAACTTCCAACGCTGCGCTTACGGCTTTTAAGGCGTCTTGTTTGTTTGAAGATAAGTAGTGAAGGTAGGCACGGATTTAAGGGAGAAATTCCCCCCTCCCCCAAAGCCTCAATAATCAAAATTAAATAATCTAGGGAATTGGAGGTAGTCTTTTATGTAGCTTTAAGCTTTAACACTTACCTGTTTACAAATTTGGAAATTAAATGTGGATTTAAATACACCTTCATTGTTGGTTTGATATATGCGCTTCCTATAATAAATACAAAAACTAAATTATAACCGTGCGTTCTTTAAATAATTTGTGACTATTAGTTAACTATTTAGACTACATTCAGATTGAAAAGTGGCAAAACTGGAAAGTACGTACTTTAATACCTATTTATGATTGCCAATTTTAATATTTTAGTGCTTGTTTCAATCTTTTCAAAAAATGCACATTTAGCAGCCCCACTGAAAGTAAGTCTTTTACATTGAAAACCAACAAGCCTTAAGCATCCTTATGAAAATCCCTGGAGAACTCTTTACACAGCCTAAAACTCTGTTAGCCTTACAAACTATATATTCGATATGCGGGATAAAAGTCAATTTGGTGTCAAGCAGTATGCCTAAAAGTCTTTCACAACAGCAACAATTTATATACCTCTGCTGTTAACAGTATACAAGGAAAGTGAAGGTTCAGTTTTGCGACTGAAGCAGATAGCCTGACACTTATCACAATTTAACATCATTAAATTATCATGGCACCACTTAGAAACTAATATCGAGTCATTTTGAAGTAGTTCAGTATCTTCACAATTAGCAATAGCTCTATAAATCTTGAGGTCATCAGCAAATAATGAAAAACGACAACTTAATTTTGAAGATGCATACACTGTATATTTGATATGTGGTTACAAACTTTTACTTGTTGTTTTCTATTAGTTAAATAGCAACCAAGCAGGTCCAAAAGAGACCCGCACACACCACAATGTGCAAGTTTGTGTATTAGTAACCTGTGGTTGACCTTGTCAAATGCCTTGCTCATGAACTGCATGAACTTCCATACCCTTACTCATAGCGCATATAACCTCTTCGGTGAAACAAAGCAAGTTGGTTATTGTATAGCGATTACTAAAGAAACCATGTTTCTGTGGTATAATAATATTTTTAAAATGGACCTATTGCCTGACTTAAATACTGGCACCACATGAGTAAGCTTCCAAAGCGAGGGAAACCTACCAGATTTTATTGACTTATCAAATATGATCTTTAGAGGTAGAGCTAGGAATTGAGAGCTACACCTATAGAATTTTGGAGACAGGCTGTCAGGCCCTGCTCCCTTATTAGGATTCAATTTTTCCAAGGCATTCATAACATCATCAAAATCAAAAGACTTACATATTACAGAGTTTTGAACGCCGCAGTTAGTGTCAACGTTAAAAGTGTCTAAGTTAACACCACTATAAACAGAAGCAACTTCTTTTTTTTACAAAAACGGCATTTTTCTATTTTTGCTTGTATATTTCTATTTAGAATAATATTAGTTAGTGATTCAGACACAATTTCTGTGAATTTTAGATACTTTCCTTGTATGAAAAGAGTGTCCTCAAATGAGAATTGCATACGGTATTAAAATGTGCACTAATACATGGTAAACGGTAATTATTGTCAGTATTGTGCTCGATAAAATATGCTAAAATATATATAAATATATATTTTAAAGCATACTCTAAAGCACCATCTAAATGATGTGTGTTGGAAACGCTTTCTGTGCGCAACAGYTTATTATAGTACCTATGTATTTCATCGTCATTCTTTTCAAGTTTACGTCATTCAGCAAACATATAATACAGAGTTTACTGGGTCATGCGTTGGGTCAGACTAGTTAAGCCAATTTTTCTCTAAATTGCAGCGAAACGGAACGAACTTGAACCACAACCGTATTAACGTAGCCTTCCATTAAAACTCGGGATATAAAGAACCGTTGTAACATAATATGGTTGCGGAAATGCAAATTTAGCGCATATTTTCGTGGAACTGTAGTTACTGTTCTCACATCTTCATCAACGTGAGCAAAACGTGCTATAGTTACTCTTGTCTGGTCAAGTTACAATTATTATATTATTACAAATTACTGCTTTGCATTAGTACTGCAACAATAAAATAAAAATGCTTACTTGGGTTTTACATTTTTGCCACATGATATTTATAATTGAATATAAAAATGATTAAAACTTCAGCAGATGTCGATGTATTCACTTACGCATTTAAACATCAAAAGAATAGTCTTCTTGCATTGACGTAAAATATCATACTACTAATTTAAGGAAATATTCAAGCAGTTACTGCACAAACCATTACTCCAAACTGGGTTGTTTAAAAAGGCTTTCGTTGTAAGAATAATAAAAAAAATATAATATAATATAAACTATACGTGATAATAAGGTTTATGTTCAGAAAGATGTTGCGTTAAAGATGGAAAAGATAATTTCAACCAAGAGAGACTAAATGTAACTGAAATGCAAAGACAAAAAGAGCTAGATGTAACAGTGAAGAAAGCAACATAATAAACGAGACTGCATACGAACGAAAACGAAGCATAATATGCGGCAATGAAAATGAATAAATAGCAAAGGAGTATTTGAAAATTGAAAATTAAGGAGGAAAATTTGAATTAGGGTAAGTAGAGTGCAGGATATAAGGATAAAGTACTTAATTTCTTTTTGACTCCAAACTTGATATTATTACAAGTGACTTCCATGAAAAGCTAGTTGTATGTACTAACGATGAATTCATTTTACCATCAGGTTCCTTTATGTTACTTTTACAAGCGTATTTTTAATTTTTTTATTGTATAAATTCGTGGAGCTTCCATAGCTCTTGAATCTCCATTTTTTCCTTAAAAAAATTCGTAAACTCGCCTTACAGCAGTTAGTTTTTAGCTCGACGAACCAACGTCTTTTTGCACTTTTCTGTCCTGAATTCCATTTACGGCTATATTTTTCGCAGTTGATTGTAACTTTTTGGTCATTCTACTAGTTTTTTGCGATGGCTTCACTTTCTCCATCTGCATTTTTAATTGATTTATAAACATCAGAACTATTTATTTAGCTTCAGGTGGTAAAATGATTTACGATTTCGTTTAATGAGATTTGACTCTTCCACTATCATTTTCAACATTAGATTATTTCAAATACAACATCTACGCTGATTTACCTCATTCCATGAGCTCCATATTTTTATAATAAGCGCTATAAGAATATTTCAATTTGTAGCGTTTTCACAAAATTTATTGCTATATTAAAACACACCTTACGTAACGCAGAATACCCTTGAACATTATCTGCATCTAGTGTACTATAGGGCTCCATTCTAGGCCCAGTGCTAATTACCATATGTATAAATCATCATCTTTATGATGATGATTTTGATAACCTTAACAAATATTGCAGCTTTTATATCTGAATATTAGTAACTGGCGTGCTATTGCTTTTATTTTCTATACACCTATCATGGTGAGACAGGTTCAGTATAAATACTATTTCATCTGACACTTTAGTCTGTTTAATTTGGAAAAAAATATAAAATCGCATAGATGATGGCTATTGAAATAAAACTGATTTTCAAAAATGGACACCAGTAGCAGGTTGATACTTAGACAATGATGAATAGTTTATCAGGTAATGATAAATCACTTTAAGCACAGATATTTTCCATTTCCTTAAAACTTCAAAATGACTATTCATTGTTTTATTTTGTTTGTATGGATGTCATAAATAGATTGTTATTCTGAGAAAACAGAAGTATGTCACTGAACCTCTAATGCATTAAAACTAAAACAACTTAATCAGTGTTTAATTTTATTTTGTTTTTTTTACCTTCGCACGGTATAAATTATTAATTTGCATTGTATCGCCAAATTGAATTTTGTAATAAATCACTACTTAACGGTGAAATTTATGGGAAATTTTATGGAGACTGTATTGGTTTAAAATTAGAGACATAAAACCGTCTGAGTTGTAGTTTTAGTCATTTTTTGTTCACAAAATCAGTATGTAGAGAGAAAAAGAATGAGTTCTGTAGCTACGTTAAAGGATTGAGAATCGAAGTTCTGTGTGTTATGTTTTAAACATACCACTTCATGCATTTGACGCTGAATATGTTATCAGATTAGTATAAAAGCTTACACACGTGCAAGGCTTCGCCTTGACATTGGCGCACCAAGTAACGAAGTACAGACATAACTTGATAAACTTAATTTACAAAAATGTTTGAACAAACTTAACTGACAGTACCTGCGTCTCATATGCAGTTTCCTCAAATCCCACAGCCAATAACACAAACCCACAACTGGATGATTGTACAAAAATCATTCACAACACATCGGCATTGTTTTTCGCGCACACAGCGATAACCCCGTGATAGAAGCGTCTAAATTTAAACCATCACAAGCGATATGCAATTTTGCAAATCGGCCTTTTGGCACTTTTTTGTCGAAAACCGTATTGCCCAGCTTCACTCTACGCCATCGCCGAACGTATCGCGATCGTCTCGAGCAAACTACTCGCTGTGCGCTCGACGTAGACGTTGTGCGGGTCCAACAGGTAGAAGATCGTCCAGCCTTGAAACCATCACCGTACCTGGTTTTTGCGTTTTTTTTTTCCAGCTGGACTGGTCGGCCCGTAGTAGGCATAGGCGAGTTCGGACAGAGTTCAGGTGTCACAGTCTTTTTTTTATGTTATGTAACGTTGCTTCCGCGGAGAGGGTTGTTTACTTTTTTTTTATCATACAGAGTATAATTGAAAAACTTAAAAAGACCCACTCTGCATAAAATTAATAAATGGTATAAGATAATATTTTGTCGGATAGATCGCTGTCTCTTGAAAACACTGACAAAAAATTTATAGTCTGMCGTTTCGATTACACCTGTAATCTTTGTCAAAGACGAAGAACCTCAAAATTTGTCTGTCACAAGTTCAAACMAAATTTTGAAAGTAAATAAACAAATCACCAAGGATGCGAGACGTCATAGAAACAACGTGCCAACCTGATAAAAAAGAACCTAACGATAAAAAAGGAACTACCTACCTACTAGATATATACGAACTACTTGATAAAAGAATAGCCTTCCAAATGTCACCTAACTCATAATTTCCACAATCCCTATTAAAATTATTAGTATTCCTACAAATTTCTATAGCTTCTTTTATTAGATTTTTGTGATGATATTTTTCTCTATGTAAAATTTTTGTTTTATCAAAATCAATCGTGCTTTTAGTCAAATATGAGTGTTCAGCTACGGAAGATTTATATATCTGTTGCAACCTAGTAGCACGTATGTGTTCTTTCAAACGCGTACCTACTTTTCTTTTAGTTTGACCTTTGTAACACTTGCCGCAAGAACAAGTAATTTTGTAAACACCTTCACTCTCTAAATGTACTTTATCTTTAGTAGAACTTAAAATTTTATCTAAATTATTATATGTAACTATCAACAACTAAAATATCGTGTTTTCTAAGCATACTCTTTAATTTTTCCGAAAGGCCTTGTACATAAGGCAAACTCAACTTTAATTTACTTTGTCCTGGCTGAGAATTTACTTGATTTGGATAAGCACTTTTATTAAAAACTGACCAAATATTCTTACTGCTATAACCATTTCTCACTAGCGCTGATTTTAGATAATATATTTCTTTTTGTACAGAACTTTCGTCTGATATCCTTTGTCCTCTAACAAATAACGTCCTTATAGAACTATTCTTTTGAGAAGGAGGGTGGTGAGATGTGGCATGTAAATATCTGTTTGTGTGTGTTGGTTTTCTGTAAACCTTGTGTCCTAACTGTCCAGTGTTTGTTGTGTAAATTTTGAAATCCAAGAAAGGTAAACTACCATTGCTTTCTAATTCCATAGTAAATTTTATGTCGGGATTTTGACTGTTCAAATGATTTAGAAACCTACCCAACTCTTCTATACCGTGCGGCCAAATAACAAAAGTGTCATCTACGTACCTATACCAACATTTTGGTTTAAACTGAAAACTGTTTATCGCTACATGTTCAAAATTTTCCATAAACAAATTGGCTTAGAGGTGAACCCATTGCACAACCTGATTTTTCATAAAAATGATCGTTCCATAAGAAATAAGTAGATTTTAAACAATGTTCGGATAATCTGGCTATCGCGTCACTTAGGGGATTGCTATTAAGCTTGGATTTGATGATATCTATCGTTCCAGGAATGGGTACTTTCGTAAATAAAGAAACCACCTCAAAACTAACCAAAATATCACCTTCTGAAATACTTAAACCTTTTATAATATCCATAAAGTATGAAGAATTTTTGATGAAACTACTGGTATTTTCTACATAAGGTTTTAAATAGTTGGCACAAAATTGTGCCAATCTGTAACAAGGACTGCCAATCGTATTGACTGTTCAGGCATATTTTCTTGTTCTAACTATAACAATACCACCAAATGCAAATCTCCTTTGCAGAGCCGCTGCTCGGATGCGGTTTATTGGTTTATAGCTTTACGGCACCCATCTGTTTTGCAGCTTGGGCTTAGGCCGATTCATTCATTCCATTGCAGCTCGCCGAAGGGCGATATGTATTTCTGTGCGGGGCTGGACTGATATTTTTTCTGTAAAGGTCGCAATATACTTTTTAAAATTTATAAGTGGCGTTATTAATCCGCGTCATTCGCGGTGCTCATCCGTGACAGTATGGTAGCGAGAGCATCGACACTAACATTGACTATGGGTCTTAACGGGATATTGGTTTTGTGGATTCTGGGCAAACCATACAATTTAGGTACCTTGCAATCGGAAACAGTTAAAAGAGACTTCTCCTCATTCGAAAGATTTGAACTTTTGATAAGATCATTGGTAATTTTGGAAATTTTTGAGGTAGGATCTCGGGATAATTTTAGATATGTTTCCTCATCTAACAACTCTTTAACTTTATTCTCGTAATCTGTTCTATCTAAAATTACTGTGGCTTTACCTTTATCTGCTCTAGTAACTATAATGGACTTATCTGTATTTAAAATATTTCTTTTTGTACAGAACTTTTGTCTAATATGCTCCTTATAAATGGTACTTACGTGAATTGAATTTAGATTGAATCTTATACTTATTTAAAGTGCCCATTTGGATAATAGAAACATTGACTAAAATAATGAATCTAGCCTACAAAGAGACCCCATCGAGGCATTATTGCGGTCTCCGTCCCCGTCATAGAATGTCGACAATGTTTCAGTAAGCGGCAAGAGTAAGTCGGCAGAATGAGATCGATGGTTTTGCTATAGTATATACATTTCTTTGCAATTATTGCAATTTAAGAATACTGCTAATAATTTACTTATTTCTTTAATTTGTAATGTTATCTATTTTAGTGTTCAAAACAGTACAAAAATTGTTTTACTGCAATTTAACTGCAATAGCACTATACTAGTCAAATAAATACTACTACAACACATTAAAATTGCAATTAAAATAACTTATCTTATCATAAAAATAATTCTCTATTAAAAATGCTAGTAGCTGCTTTTTTAATAATTAACGGCTAATTACTAAAGCTTGACGACAGCCTACTATAAAATTGTATTGCCTCAGATCTAACACTATTTTGGGGGCGATAAGTTGGCCCGGCAGTACGTCATTTTTCAAAATATTTTTACACAAGTGAAGAATGCTAGACAAATGCTAGCGAATGCTGTCAGTTTTATAAAAAACTGTTAGGTAAATAAAGTAAAAAATAATTCAATTTGCCGGACCAACTTAACGACAGCTCGGACATAATTAAATATTTACCAAAATTTTTTGCTATTTATAGAATGCTCAAGAAAAGCCAGCGAATGCTGAAATATATTTTAAAAATGCTAAGTAAACAAGGCCGTACGAATAACTTAATGTTGCCGGGTCAACTTAACGACAGCCCGGCCATGTGAAAATTTACAAAAATTTGTTGCATTTATAGAATGCTCAAGAAAGGCCAGCGAATGCTAAAATATATTTTAAAAATGCTATGTTAATAAGGTCGTACGGATAACTTAAAGTTGCCGGGCCAACTTAACGCCAGCCCGGACCTAGTTATTTTTTGCAGTTTTTTGTCATCAGTCTATGAATGCTAGCGAATGCTGGGGATTATTTTAAAAATGCTATGTAGATAAGGCCGTACGAACAACTTAACGCCTTCCTGGTCCTGTTTATATTTTGCAGTGTTTATCACTCATCACTCTACAAATGCTGCTAACGAATTATGGAGTATACTCGTATTTTAAAAATACTTAAAATTACAACTTCATGCCAGGTCGAAGATGTTTGTTTTTGGTAGTTTTTGTTATCTCTGAGTATACCAGGTCTCAAAATCTATGAAACTCGTAAAATCTTCAGAAAAATTATTTTTTATTAATTCATGTTGTAAAATAATTCACACTAATTTATGATAGCCCTACCCAAACCGTCCTTTCGTGGCTCGCGGGACTTTTGCTTAAAATTGTTTGCTTTGACCTAAACGAACGTTTCGTTTTGAACAGGTCTATCAATACTGTCGTTAATAGTTGGGATTATTTTACAATAACAAAGATTACAGGTGTAATCGAAATGTTAGATTAACAATTTTTGTCACATTATGGACGTTGAAAACATTCACCCCCCATTTGTCTAAATTTGTGTAAGTTTCTCAGTTAATATGTGTATCAAGTTTTCCTGTTTGATAACTGTATTTCACATCATCAGGATAAGATATAGGAATATGACTAAGGAAGGGTAAATTTTTCTTTTCCAGTAAACAGGTCAATAGCTAGCAGTAGTTATTATTATACTGTATCGTAGGCAACCAACCCGTTCACAAAACATCTAGGACTTGTTGCCTACAGAATAGGTATAACAGTCCTTTAACAAACTTGCAAGGTAACTACCTTGCATTGTTAAAATGCTGATTAGGTAACATTGGTTGTGTTTTGTATAAATATAAACACCATTAATACACTAAAATTTGTCACTTTGTGATCTCTTGCATTTAAGAGTAAAAGATAAAGAATAACGTGGTACTAATAGCATATTTACTTACATGCTTCAACTATAATTGGTGTTGATTGGCATCACTGTAGAGCTAAATCAAAAATACTTATTCTGATATGTAGTAGTCTAGGTGTAAATGCTTTAAATTCAATAATAAAGAATGTAATATAATTCCCCTGTTAGGTAACAGTTGTATAGTTTACTACATCAGTAGTTTTACGATCTCCATAATGCAGCAACAAAAGAAACTAGGTTGTTTGCATTAATTTTTATGGGCACTGGTATTTCTTCCTAGAAATCACAAATAGAAGCTGATCTTACATTTCATGACCAATACCCAATAATTTCTCAATTATTAACTTTGATCTTATCTGCTTAAATCAACATCTTACAAGTTATTCCGATAGCAGTTAACCGACTACTTGATAGCAATAACCGATTAACTGTGCGTTTGGTTGAATATCGTACTTGAACTCCCGCTATCTATAGCTATAAGACAACCTTGAATGAATTATACTGTGTAGAGCGAGCAGCACTAGTTCCGTACGGTTACGTTTCTCAGTGAGAACTGGAAAAAGCATGTATTAATTTAGTAATTTTGCCCGTAGAGATAAATGCATTGTTCGGTATGTTATCGACAAGTGTATCGTCCTTGTTGCGAATAACAAGCAGTAGAGTTACGTGTTTCAGTTGCGTTGGGCTCCAAAACGCTCTACATACAGTGCGAGGTGTATCATCAACTAGTATGACTGAGAAAGGTAAGAATCTACAGAACAATGATATTCGCCAAGTGATGAAAGACAACGATTAATGGTCGATTAAATGGAAAATAGTTGACTGGTCTAGATCTACAGGGCACTTGAGCTGTCATCGCACTTAAACAAATACCTATTAATTTATCCAGTGAAGTGGATTAAATCCTCTTATTTAGTGAACTACGCGGTAGCATATCTGGTGGGAGAATAATTAAATTATAAAACATAAATGAAAGCGTCAACAGCTATACAGCACGGCGTCTTTGTGGTAATCGTTATGTTTGGAAGAATTACCAAAGATTGCGTCGTGATACCGGTTCATTGAGCAAACAATACCATGTATCCGGAAGGCCAGAGTTGGTATGTACTAGAACAGAAGAAGAAATTCTAGCACAGATTGAGCATAATCCATTGGCTAGGGTACCATGTATACAACGAGTTAAGGCCTTAAGTGTACTTGTTCATCAAACTCATTTGGTTTTCTGCTGATTCTATGCAATGATGCTGAGGCGCCAGTTTTCTTGCCAATATTTTATCGATGAGGCCAGGTTCACACCACGTGTTTCTATATTTCCTTAATTAAATAAAACGATAGTGAAATGCAAGGTTGTTTTCAATCACTAAATTTTTATTGTTGCAGACAATGGCTAGGGAATTGAACCAAACAAAAATACAATGTCAATTGAAGGAAATGAAGCTGAACAAAACAAATTATTAAATTCCTTCACTAACACATAGGTACCTACTCATAATTATTTTTCCTCGAAATTTCGCGATTGATCAGTTTACCAGAATCTAGGAGGACCTTTTCTTTACCTAAACTGTTTACATTTTATCGCAGGTTCATCAAACTCACACAGATAAATACCAATATAATAGGTAACGCATTGCCTTGCAAGGTTTACCCGTCAAGTACCTCATAAACTTAGGCTTACACGAACCTTTTTTATCATGGCTTGACATAATCTTAAATTCGTTCTTTTTCAGATACCCCTATTATACCCTTAAATGAGGCTAGAAGATTTATAAGAGAATGCATGGAGGCTGTTGGTACACCCAATACTCATGCAAAAGCTCTTGCAGATATTTTAGTTGAAGCCGACTACAGAGGTCATTTTAGTCATGGAATGAATCGCTTAGGTAATTATTAAAATTACGACGAACACTTGCTAATAGACAAATGTGAACATCATCTGAACATCACTGAAGATGCTGCCAGCGAAGGGCAGTGAAACGTTTAAAGAGGCAGCAAGCCCTCTAGCATTGAAGGATTTGTTTTAAATTTGAACAAGAAGTGCACAATTATATAGGAAAAATGTGTGCCAAACTAGAAGATAATCGATACACACCCTGTATTCCGTTATCGAACAGAAAAGGAAAATCATAAAAATACACTCAGCAGCAAAAAAAAACGATCCATACGCTTTTTGTGCCAAAAAATGTGTTGTATTAGGTAATCATTTGTTTTTAAGAAACATAATAAAGTTTTATATTTATGATGAACTTTACCTGCGTTTTTCATAAATTAAACACCATCATGAAGCCCTATACTGAAATTAATTAAACAGAGACAAACTGAACAAAAAATAACAGAACAACATTAGGAACATAGGTAAAAGAAGAACCGAACAGAACAAATTCAGAAAACTAATATTGTGTATTGCCTCCTCGAGCTCGGATTACAACGTCTATGGGTCTTGGCATCCTCTCAAAGAGGTTCCGAATGCTTCCCTGATCAGATTTTCCCATTCTCGTACTAGTGCTTCTTTTAGTGCTGCCAAATTTGCAGGAGCGAATTTGAGCTCTGATCTTTCTTCCAAGCGCTATCGGATTTAAGTCCGGGTTTCTTGCTGGCCATATAATGCGTGGGATGTCTACCTCATCCAGGTAATTATCTACTATGCGTGCATAAACCAAAAGTTATCTCCGACAAATTAGGCAAAAGGAACAACATGGGGCTCCAAGATATCGCGAATGTACCTATTCGAATTTGTTTCCATGAACCACCACTAATTCCGTTCGAGCTTCAACACCATTATCGAACCACCCCCATAGCTAAGCCTTGGAACGATATTGCATTGTGCAAATCTTTCTCCAGTTCGTCTCCATACTCGCTGACGACCATCTGGTGATCGGAGACAAAATCTGCATTCATCGCTGAAAATAACTTTGCTCCATTCCTCAATGCCCCAGTTGCGATGTTCTCTGACGAAGCAAAGTCGTTCAACTCGGTGACCCCTGGTTAATTCTAGACCGTTTGCTGGTCTTCTTGCACTTAATCCATACTCCTTACAGTTTTTTCACTTATAGCTATTCCTCTCACCTACACCAATTGATTCCTCACACCAATTGGGGTACTGTTTCTGTTACGCAACACTCTTAACGTCATAAAGTGACCACCTTAGTGATCTGTACGTCTTCTTCTGCTCGACCCAACTTTTCTTGTGTATGCTCCTGTTTATCTGAATCGATTTAATGCTCTCTGAACACTACATTTCGGAACCCCCAAAACCCTAGCCGCATAATACTGGGACCGCCCGTCTTGAATTAAAGCAATTGCTTTTGCTGAGTCTGTTGCACTCAAAATCATTTTAGCAATGTTTTTCAGCAGTTTGTCAGTATGACAGTAGGTAATTGAAAAATGCCTAACGAATGCTTTCTATCTAGAGGTCAATCCAGAGGTGCTTTAATGTAAACCTTTAGAAGGAGCGATACAGTTAAAACGACATGGTTTAAAAGCAAAATAAAAGAACGTGTTTAAACATGATTTTTGCTTGTTTCTCTTTTTTACGTCTTTGTTAAACAGCTTCATACATTAAGAATAAATAGCTACATTGGGATACCTATAATCACAAAATTTATTGTTGGAAAAAGAGGTGCCTGTTTGTAATAAAATTTCTAAAAACAACATGCACACACAATCTTAACTTGTGGCTTAGGCTTAGAGCATGAAAATCTACTATTCATCAAATAATGATTTTATGCCAAGTGCTTGAGTAAGCATAAGAATTGTCCAAAGACTAATTATTACTTGTTTTTGCTCATATCTAGGATAAACTGCTATTTCTACTAGGAAGGATATTCTCAAAAGCCATCATTTTACTGTACTGTGTATCTGTGATTTGTACTATCTACTTGACTCGTGTGTAAATTAAACATTTAGAATGTACCATTTAAAATAATACATAGACTCATCATATAATCAAAGCAGGCATAATTTACAATATAATATGTATAAGATCCTATTCCATTTATCTGAGTCCATGTCTTTACTTGAGAGTTAAAAAACATAAAGCGCCCGCTGCGATTAGATATATGTTATTGTTATGTTTGCAGAAATGTATGTTAACGACGTGAAAAGCAACGCTTGCGACGGAAGAGCAGAACCAACAATTTTGAAGGAAAGTCCAGCAACCGCTTGGGTAGATGGCAACAATGGTTTGGGAGTCGTTGTTGGAAATTTTTGCATGGATTTAGCCATCAAAAAAGCCCGAGAAGTAGGCGTGGGATGGGTGGCAGCTAAAAGTAAGCAATAAATAAAATTGCCAGAAATTTGCTTCCACTAGACATAAAACGTCATAATTATTGCTATATGTAAAACAAAGCCGGAAAGAAAGCATTTGAGTCTTGCTGTCGTCAGCTATGGAAGCTTAATTGTAAAACAGTGAAGTTGTGATAGTTTAGTTGCAATAAAGACCAGTAATGAGACAAAAATATTTAAAAGCAACAATTTTTAAATCCTCGTTTTAGTTAAGTATAACCAGCAATACCAGCAATAATAACTGTGCACTATGCCAACTTTAGCATCTATGCAATTAAATATTAATATCGAATTAGTTAGTATAAATATAAATACAGTATATATTACATTTTTTTGCACTATGCAATGCTTCTGCAATGAGAGATCACAGAAATTCATATTCTAAACTAGTATTCATCTTTATCCTCTCTTAAATACCATTTGCATCTTCAAAGTACTCATTTATCTATATTATATGAACTAACCATATGATTTGTAAAGTTTGATTTACTTCACACTAGAAGAACTCTAGAAATATATGCTGTAATAAAAAATACCATAACATAATTACTGGTGCATAAAATCACCTTCCGGCCAAAGTAAGTGAATTCACAACAAATCACATTACATTATACATATTCACTCGAAGTTTATTCAAACCTTTCCAGATTCCAATCATTTTGGTATCGCTGGATGGTACTCAATGACGGCTGTGAAGCAAGGGCTTTTAGGCATGAGTTTCACAAATACATCCCCGCTTATGAGCCCAACGAGGAGCAAAGCTGTGAGCCAGATAGATATATATGATTGAATCAACCTCAATGTTAGTAATAAAGCGAAAATTTACAGGCTGCCTTAGGAACCAATCCGCTAAGCCTTGGAGCACCAGCTGCTAATGGAGATAGCTTTGTTTTGGATATGGCAACAACAGCAGTGGCCGTTGGAAAGGTACTTATACATACATCAACAGGTTTTTATTAAAACATAGAGAATTACAACACAAATCTCTCCCTAAACAACTATTTGCATTTTTCTGCAAAATTTTTTTGCGAACTGTTGTAAATAAATGATAGTATATTCACAATTCATTGATTGGTTTCAAAAATGTACTCATTAAGGAACATGGTGAATTAACTAAATGGCTTGGAAATAAAAAACCAACAAACGGTCTAACCCTGGCATAAGCAGTAACATAACGACTTACGATATGGAACTTGTAAGGCATAATATATGGATGTGCAGGAGGAAGTTAACTCCAAATCTACCCAAAACGCAAAAAGACGTTTTCGAAGCAGTAAACGCTTTGGCACCTATGACAGATAAAGAAGAATCACTTGTCTTGACAAATAATGCAGACCAAGGTATCATAATTTTTGCTCCTTATAGCAATCTTTACTTTTTATGTTGTACTGAAACTGTATATATGGACGGCACATTTGATTTTTGTCCGAAATTTTTTACACAACTCTTTACAATTTATGGATACAAGAATGGACATTACGTTCCATTGGTATTTTGTTTGCTTCCGGATAAAAAGCAATCCACATATCAAACATGTTTGAATATGTTGTGTCAGAAGTGCAGTGAAAGTGACTTACAATTTTATCCTAAAAGTGTCGTGATTGATTTTGAAACTGGAATCCACAATGCTATTATGGATACCTGGGAGGAAGCTAGAGTAAGTGGATGCCGATTCCATCTTTCACAGGCATGGTATCGAAAATTTCACTCGCTTGGACTGTCACAAGATTATAAAAACCACATGGAAGTTGGCAAAATGTTAAGATATTGTTTTGGACTTCAGTTTCTTGATTGTGATGAAGTGGGTGACGCATTCGCATTCGATTTAATTCCAATCATGCCAAAACATTCGAAACTTCAAGAGTTTTGCGACTATTTAGTGGACAATTACATCAGCGAAAATGGCAAATTTACTCCAAATATTTGGGCAAGTTCATCTGCCTCCTCTTGCAGAACAACCAGTGCGTGTGAGTCATTTCATTCAAGATTTAATAAAAGTTTGTATTTGCCTCATCCAAATATTTTTCAATTTGTTGATAGTTTGTTGAATTTTCAAAGTGAAGTTTATGTTATAATAAACACATCCAACAAATTCCAAAAAGTTGTTAGGCTTGAAGTCAAAATTAATAACTACAAACAAAATCTCATAGACAGGCTGACATTTGTAAAAAGTGTTTCATTTAAATACGCGCCAAATATGTAAATATTTTTTATACCTTATTGTACATACATATATGTTAATATTGTGTTATTACGTATAAATATAGGTTCGTATTTTTGTAAATTTGTAAATATTTTTATACTTTACTGTACATACATACATGTTATTACTGTAACGTATAAATATAAGTTTGTATTAAAACTTGAAAATTGTTTTATTTTATTCCTTTAAGCGTGTTTGTTAAGAAAAAAACCGTAGTAATCACATTAATAAGTTACACACATCACATAAATTAAGGTCTTTCCTAATTTGCTAATAATGGTCCATCACCCGCTGTTCGGGCAACTATACGACTCCGAAAATTTCAGATTGAAATCCAACGCCGTAAAGGAGAACCCATACCAGAAGGTTGGGCGCAAGACTCTAACGGACATATAACCACCGACGCTGAACTAGCTTACAAGAGCAGTTGCCTAATGCCCTTAGGTGGTGCTGAGATCAACTCCGGTTACAAGGGCACTGGACTTGCTCTCATGGTGGAGATATTCTGTGGAATTCTTGCAGGTTAATAAAAACCACTAAATTATCGGTTCTTATTCATCATTTTTCTAATTAGGCGCTACATTCGGCCCAAACGTGAGGAAATGGGGAAGCACAGCTGAAAAGGCCGATTTGGGACAATGCTTCGTTGCCATCGACCCTTCGAAATTCGCACCAGGTTTCGAGGATCGCATGAGTGACATTATGGATCATATACGTAATATGGAACCGGTACGTCGCTCTTTTTTGTAAATGACGTAGTTTTATTAAACGATATGTTTATTACAGATCGACCCTTCGAAACCAGTTTTAGTTGCAGGAGACCCTGAAAAGTTGCATATGGTGAAGGTCGACAAAGATGGAGGCGTTCGTTATGTAAAGGATCAGATGCAGACCTGTGAGCGTTTATCTCAAAAACTGAAAGTTAGGTCACTACAGGGTCTGTGAAATAAGTAGGAAAGAGATGAATGTTTGGTAAAAAAATATTGTAAATTGAGTTGCACATTCCGACATTTAAATAAATATGCAAACTACTTATATAGAAGCAACGTAATCTAATTTCGTTCAATATTATGCTAATTTAATGTAAGTTTCTATGTATAATACACCATTTAAATATAGATATTGTTGATGTTGTATGATAAATTTCATTGTTAATAAAAAATGATAATGAGCTTAAGGGTATTTATTCATATATATTTTTCGATGACCAGTAGGTATTGGGATCCCGGAACGTAGTAGAGCTAGAAAAAAGGATAAATCGAAAAAGATTTGTAATTATATCGACTCAATATAATGTAGGTAACTTTTAGTACTTAAAATAGTTAAATTTTCATTATTTAAATCCGATGCATTCAAAGACTGTAATAATGGGAATTGTGCCTTGATACAAAAGCATTCTTTAAAAATGTAGCCTATTCCGTAAAAAAATGATTAAAAAAATAATTTCTGTGTTGAATTTTGCATAAAGCCCATTCAGAAAACTTCAACGGTTTGCTGAAGTCAGTTTATTCTAGCTCCTGAACTAAGTGAAATAAGTTATTTATGTTTTGAATTAATAAATATTGGCATCTATTAGCATCTGAGTAAGGTAAGTAGGTTATTTCTTTCTGAAGCGAATTGCGGAAAACGAATCCTTCTAAGTGTTTTCGTTTCGGAGCTTTTCAAAATGGCGCTAAGCAGAGTTAAATCTTGCACAAAGTGTAAAACAACTCCGGAATTGTACGACTTAGATTAAATATAACTATAACTATTATTTATTTTCAGTGTATAATTAAACAATGGGTGTTCGATTTAAAATAACGAGGTTGATGTCCACTTCTGGTACAACTTCTGTAAAAATATCTTGGAGAGACAAGGTACACCACAAAATGTTTCGGTACTGATTCAAAAAACCTAACAGGAGCAAGACCACTGGAGCGTTTTGCTGGTCCTCGTCATAACGTCAAAACAACTGTCATGTCAACATCTGTGTTGTAATTTAGGCAATCAGCAGTGAGTATGAAGGATTTCTTCATACTCACACATAGTTAAATTCATAGTATCATCTGTTAAAGCTGGATGGCGGAACAAGGTGGGTTTACCAACACGTTATTTTTATACTATTCTGTTGATAACTAGCTATACATCCGTCGATGATTAGAATACGCTGTCGTTCACGAATAATTATGATATTTCATATTCAAACTTCGTGTATCACTAAGGGATAGCCTCCTCTAAGTGCGGCATCATGCATCAGAAAGTTAACGACAAATATAAACTCATCACCACAATACCCAGTATCCTGTGGTTACATTTTATTTCTGTAGAGCAATTACTTCTTTATTGCAACACCGTTTGGATTTCTGTTTGAACAATGCCATTAGAAGTCCCTGTGTAATGTAAGTATTTGAAACCTTTCTCTCATCTACAGCTTTTTGCTTGTCTAAATAGGCATTGATAAAAGGAAGGATGATAACCTGAATACTAAATATCTGGCCATCCCAGCCTATTAAATTTAAAATCATAAGGTAGAGGAGGTAATATGTAGTTTTCATAGCTTGATTAAACCTCTCAGTTTGGCATTAGCAGAACAAAACCTTTTTTTATTGGCGCCACACGAATCGCTTTATTTATTTATGTCTTCTTTATGTTAGGTGAAGCCTTTTCCAAGTCTTACCCAGGGCCTGATATACTCGACTATGATTTTAATTTCACCGGGCATATGACATCACGTGGAGAGTAATCTGGCCACCAGTAAGACAGTAATTGTAGAGTAATGGCATACTCCATCGTATAATAAAAAACAATAAATCATACCTTGTTACACAACCCCTGGATCACACTTCAGAACACGTTAAATGGAATTATTATCCCTCTTTCAAATCCCTCGCAAATCAACAATGAATTCGGATTATCATTAACATTTATCAGATCTAAACCATGATGAGCATACAATACATACCTATATAATTTTTAATCAAAGAATGCGCGAAAATAAGAAAAGAATACCTACATAAGGACCTCATTATTATTACAAAACCTCATATGGCTAAAAACTACTCGTACATGCTCTTATTCTTTTTATCGCGAATGTGAATAACGAAAAATAATATTTGGTGAATTGGTAGCCTCTAAAAACTGCCTTTGCCTACTAAAACAAAGGCTAGTTCATCAAAAACAATTGACTTCGTCCACACCATTCTTTATCTTGGCACCTCAAAAAGAAAGTTATTTATGCTATGTATAGCTATGGTTGATAATGGAATGTGTAAAAACGAAATTTGGTATTGAACTGTATTGTATAGTAAATTGCAAGTCTTTAAGAACAGCTTCTTAGCTATATAATTTACTCCTTTCTGAGGAACACCATCTTTATGAGCCTGTAATATCACATGTGGATATCCCTTAGTGATGCAAAAAGGACTGAAGAATAATATAAGTTTACACATATTCTCAATATCTAATAATACCCTGAGACTTACTTTAGGAACAGTGTTGTTTTCACTGTCTTTCTAAAGCCATTACATGTAAATTAGCTTTGTTTAAGTAAGAATTTAGGATGGTAATGCCATCTATCAGCATTACACTGACATGATGACAAAGCCACCCAGCTGCCTTAACGGGTACTACTTCCTAAAGGAAGTGACCTGCAGCCTGACAAATTGGCATGCAACTTCAATTTGACAGCAGGCCCCCACGGCACTTTTTGCTAGTTGGCAAGAACCGACATACATTAAAATGCATGTCTATGCTGTGCTGTCTACACCTCAACCAACTGCAGATAGACCTATTTCGCTGTCATTACAGCTCATCAGTGCAGTTTAGGTCAAATTGAAGTATGCAGTTGCATGCCAATTTGTCAAGCTACAGGTCACTTCCTTTAGGAAGTAGTACCCGTTAAGGCAGCTAGGTGGCTTTGTCATCATGTCAGTGTAATGCTGATAGATGGCATTGCCATCCTAAATTCTTACTTACATCATACCATTGCTTTGGTATATAAGCAAAACCAGTTTTATGCCGTGCTATCTACACTAGACCTAAACTGCACTGATGAGCTGTAATGATAGTGAAATAGATCTATCTGCAGTTGGTTATGGTGAAGACAGCACAGCATAGACATGCATTTTAATTTTTAGCTTTATTTGAGTTATTTTTTGTATTACTCAAAAACCTGTCTCTTAACATTCATAGTAATTAAGAAAACAATCTTTATGTCATTGATTATCAAATTTTACCTAATCTAGAACGTTTTTAAGCTTAAGCAATAGCAAAGGCGTTTTATCTCTGCATCTTACAGCCTAATAAATGTTTAACAGCAAGCACGGTGGATTAAAGAAACACAATGGGAGTAGACGCTAGCATAAAAATGAATCGTCGCATTAATAGAAGATATAAAGATAATGTTCAGTTTCCTTACATTGTGCTTGTAGTCAGCAGCGCACCTTTCTGCTCACACCTAAGCTAAACATTAATGCTAGTAAAATTTACTATTATCCCAACGCTATAGTGTAAAATGCCCAAAGGTAAAATCAGATTATGTTTTCAGAAAAACGCTGTCACTAACTGAACTCTGACTAAAAAAATGTCATTTATTCCTTTTTTCGATAGTTCTTTGTAAATACTTGTATATTCCTTTTGGAATATACAGTACAAATCATTGTACTAAACTTAGAAAGTGTTTTCGAGTACAACTAAATGCATCTTTACTGGTTTTTTCTTTTAGATACGCCTATTATACCTTTAAATGAGTCTAGAAGATTTATAACAGAATGTATGGAAGCTGTTGGTACACCCAATGAGCATGCAAAAGCTTTAGCGGATATATTGGTTGAAGCTGACTATAGAGGTCATTATAGTCATGGAATGAATCGCTTAGGTAATTACTTAATACCTTCTTTCTTTTCCCGCAATTCGGGTTGTCTCATAAAAAAAACAAGCTTCATAGAAGTTTTGTGAGATATATTTCTAAACTTTTGCTTGGGAGGCCACAGTATACTCAATTTTTCTTCGTACTAAACTATCTCCGTTTACGATTTGTCTACATGTGCGGTATATCAAACCAAAGGCTTTATAACCAGCAGCAAAAGCATTTTGTATATGTTCAGCAAATACAAGTCGAGATTTAAATAACGTAGATCATGAACAGTATTGTCTCTAAGTAAATCTTGGTTGCTAATTTCGTAGCTAAACTTTGCAAAAAGTAACAACACTGTACTTAGATGTATTCAAAGATAATCTAATTTTACCCTTATTTGTTGCTCTTTTTTAGAAATGTATTTTAATGAGGTGAAAAGCAAATCAACTGATCCAAAAGCAGTCCCAACAATTATACAGGAAGGTCCAGCTACAGCATGGGTGGACGGGAACAATGCCTTAGGTGTTATAGTTGGTAACTTCTGTATGGATTTAGCTATCAAGAAGGCTAAAGAAGTAGGAGTTGGATGGGTGACAGCTAAAAGTAAGCATCAAAAGAGAATTATTATCAACACATTGTAATTAAAAAGGGATTTCACCAGTAAAATAATTAGTAATTGCAGACACTACTTTATAGTGTCTTGAAGCTTTCTCCACAACCATGTTGGGAATTTTCAAAAATGTTACAGTTCAATTTGAGAATATGACCCAGTAGGATTTTTGCAAAATGTCAAGCTTTATTTATATTACCTTTGATTCTATATTCAAAGATGTTGCTAATTCCGGTGGCATTTATAGCAAATGTCTCTCGATATTTACAGATTCTAACCACTTCGGAATAGCTGGTTGGTATCCAATGCGTGCTGTAAAGCAAGGACTTCTGGGCATCTGTTTTTCAAATACATCTTGCGTTATGAGCCCCACAAGGAGTAAAGACGTGAGCCAAACAATTAGACACTGCGATGTTCAGTGTGGAACAATGCATTGAATGAGTCCTAGATAATCTGGCGCCAAAATTCACGATAGCTAAATTTAGTCAGTAACGCGCACATTTTTTTATAGTTATCTCCCACGGCATCGTCATTTTCCGTAATATACTTGAAAATATATAAATGGCGTCCACACTGAATTAGTCCTTATAACATTAAAGTTCATTATTACCTATGTGAATGATAATGATTATAAGAACATTTGATTGGGTTTTTGCAGGTAAATATATTTTGAAAACGTATTGCTAGTTTCTATATATGCCACTTTGACTAGGAATTAGAATAGGGCTTCGATTGTGTAGTGGTTAGCAAATTAAGCTAGCAATCAATTCCAGGTCAAAGCTGACAATACTTTTTTTAAATATGCGAGTATTTATCTACAAAAACCCAATCAAATCTTCTTATAATAATTAGCCTTTAAATTTGCAAAGGAGTAGTTACCTTGTGATAGTTGTAAATAAATGGCATTCGGAGGAGTAGAGGGGATAAAGATGATAAAAACATCTACATAAATTAAAGAGAAACCATTCAGTATTAAAACGATTTTCGAAAAAAAGGGTGGCATCTGTGGAAATGCGATTGTGATATCAACCTTTCCAATATTCTCCCCGTGAATGCGCATGTACTTATGTAAGCTTATGTATACAGAGTATGTAAGTTATACCGTCACATTTTGGTTTATTTAATTTTAATTTAATTTTCATTCTTGCTGGATTCGGATACGACATTGAATGTTCCGGCATGTTCACAAGACTTCACGCCATTAAATTACATCTTTTTTAAAGAGTAACATCTAATGTGCGCACTAAGAAAGGACAGACTCCACCCACCTATACGGTTCGCTCCATTCAAATTCTGGACGATGTTACATTCCTAAGGTGCAACTTCTTTCATGGCGCGCACTATACTTTAACCAGTCAGCTACCAACAAAGCCTTGAAAAAGAATTTGCAAATGAAATTAGCTGGCAGGGAGTAAAATAAATACTATCAAACAAACAAAAACAGTCAAAGAAAGTAGGTGTACATTTACAATCAATCTAGCCGCATATGAACCAGGATTTATTTCTATACATTATTCCACACTAAACATTCGCTGATATATTGACATCATCATTAACGTTCGTAATAAAGCGATAATTTTCAGGCAGCATTAGGAACCAATCCTTTAAGCGTTGGAGCACCTGCTACTTGTGGAGACAGCTTTCTTTTAGATATGGCCACGACAGCAGTGTCTTTTGGAAAGGTAATCATCCACAGAGTTAGGACCATCAAGTATATGTGCAACTAGATTGCGAAATATACATTTTCTGCTGTCAGCAAACACAGTATTTTGTTTGTCCCGAACGAGCAATTAAAATCATATCACAGTTTCATGTAAAAATTCCGCAGGGATACTCAACTATTTTGGGTAGGCTTGCGCTTTAGTTTCTACTCCGCTCTCACGTGAATCTTGTTAGCATGTCGGTGAAGAGAAAACGTTTGTCTCTTAAAGACAAAGTTGACATTATTGTGAAAAGCGAAAAGTGCAATATAAGCGCGAAAAAACTAAGCATAGTGATGGAAACCTTCTAATAGATAGGTAGAAAAAATCTACCAACGGTACAACATAACTTTTAAGAATCAGCCAATGCTGACAATGTACCTGTAAGAAAACTGCAAAATACCTCACCCACCACTTTATTTTGCGCTAATATGGTGAAAAAAAAACCGTTAATAATTGGGAAAGGCAAAATTCCTTGATGCTTCAAAGGAGCTTGTATAGCAAAGTTCCTTTGGAGTGAGTTTAAAATCAAAAAGCTGAACAACGACAGAAACTGTGACACTTTGGCTAAGAAATTTTGACGAAAAAATGAAAGAAGAAAATAGAAATGTCTTTTTATTTTTTGATAATGCCACGCCCCATCCCAAACTGTTACAAAATGTGAAGATATTGATGCTGCCTCCTAATACAACTTCGCACTGCCAACCTTTTCGTTTGAAGGTAAGATTTAGGAAATACCTTATTAAAAGACTACTAAGCTTCATTAACGATGTTAATGTTATGAAGACTTTTGGAAAAACGTATCAACAAGTGTTTTGCCTTAATTTCGAAATGCTTTGCGAAAGCGAGATTTTGGGACCTCGCTCGGCAGAAAGACACTGTTGACGAGGAAGACAAAGTTCCATTGGTCCATTTATTTCCTCAATTAGAAAATATTCATGGAATAAGCATTAAAAACTACACACGAATTGATGAACATATTTGGACCGAGAACACTATTTTTGATATTCAGGAAATCATAGATGATCTAAGCACTGATAAAAATAGTTGAAGAGCCTGAAATTCACACGTCAAACATTAAAAACATTGGCAGGGAAAATCGTTACATGGATGAAGTTTGGAAAAGCTTCTGGATATCTAGAACTTCCTGTTCAATAATGATAAAATGAACTTGTCGTAAATGTTGTACAGATATTATCAAAATGTGAGTCTCATATTTTTAGAACGAAACTAAAAAAAATTAAAGCAAACCTCAACTGAGAAATACTTAAAAAAATGTAATACAATCCGTGACAGCATATTATAGTATGTAAATAAATGTTGATATGTATATTCATTAGCCTATTTCTTTTCATTTACATTATTATTTATTGTTTTATGTTATCATAATAGTTGGAAGACAATATTGCACTTTTCTTTTATGAAATAGTTCGTCTATACCTATCTACAGTAAGTAGGTTTTAGCGTTAAATTTAGTAGAGCGGGAGATTCATGAATGTTCTAACTGAACCAACATAACTAAAAAAATTTGTAATTTAGTATAGCATTTTTCACCGCACCAAATACATGGTTCTCTCGATCTTTCAGATTGAGATGGCACTTCGTAAAGGTACACCTATACCAGAAGGGTGGGCACAAGATACTGAAGGACATATAACCACTGATGCTCTTGTTGCTGCTAAAAGCGCACGTCTGATGCCCCTAGGTGGTGCAGAAGTGAATTCTGGTTACAAGGGTACTGGACTGGCCCTCATGGTAGAAGCATTCTGTGGGATTCTGGGAGGTAAACGATAATCAGTTCAGTGTTGGCGTAAATGTCGATTATTCTACTTCATCAGGTTCTGCATTTGGACCCAACATAGTGGCGAGAGAGTCCGGAAAGAAGAGGGATTTGGGACAAACTTACATTGCGGTTGACACTTCCAGATTTGCACCAGATTTTGACTGCCGCATGACTGAAATTATGAATTACATCCGTAGTATGGAACCAGTGGGTTACGTCTTCGTAAAGTGCATATGATTGTTAAACTAATGTATATTCGCAGGTTGATCCTTCAAAACCAGTTTTAGTTGCGGGAGATCCTGAAAAAATGCATATGGTACAAGTCAACAAGGACGGGGGTGTTCGCTATGTTAAGGATCAGCTAGACACCTGCGCTCGTTTATCTAAAGAAATGAACGTTAAGCCGCTTCAGGGGTTGTGAAATAAGTACGAATATGGAATGTTTGGATATATTTCATGGATACAAAACGTTTGCGCAAGATCTATCCCAACTAGGAACAATCTAAAGAAGACATATTGTTAGCTATCCGATTCTGTTAGATTTTATACTAATAAAGGAAATCCATTCATTGCTTTGAAAGACGACTACTTGGCTCTAAGTGACTTTCAGCCAGTCTATCTGAAAACTAACTTTTACTGATCTTAGACTCATCCAAAATTATGCAAATACTTTACTTACTTCGTCTTGAGTATTAAATATAGGTAGTTATTATAGTGATTTCATTAACCAATTGCAGGAAGAATCTTACCATTACCTATTAATGGAGGAAATCCAAGCAAAAGAGTAGCTTATTATTTACCGATATAGATAATAAAAATTAGCTTAAAACATACATGGCTGTGTTCATTCATCAAATAATTTTCCATAAGAAGTAATGATTTACAACATTTTTACCCATTACCAGCCTTTCACATTTGTAAAAAATCAAGAAAATAAATTGTTTTTGAAATTTTGGAATACTTATTGTGTGATATCTCAGAAACTAAAACACATATAGCATGCACTCTGACACATAAAAGACTTTTACCCTGTATATAGTTCTTTTTATGTCATTAATTTCTGGAGTAAAATTTACTTTCTCTGTTAATCCTTTGTTCTGCTATTCCTGTTAATAAATATAACACATCATACTATAGGAACAAGTCAAGCCTATGCAGCACAAATTTTTTGACACCATTTAGGTACAACGCCAACCAAAAATGAAAACTTAAGTTCAATTATGTTCATTGTATAGACTCGTCTATTAGCCACGCAGATAAAAGAAAGTCTTTTGGGCACTTGTTTGTTGAAATTTTGCAATTTCTTTACTGAATGTATACCTACAGCTGTTTTCAGTTTTAACAAAGATCTGACTACATATACCTAAAGCCAAAGTAAAATATTGTAGCTACAAATGTAGATTAATGCTTCTAAACCATACGTGTACATATAAAAATAATAGTATATCACCTTTGAATATAGAATGTACATTCTATATTCAAAGATATTACGCAAAAGTGGAAGGTAAAGTCCCTAGAAAGTAAAAGTACCGTTTTAGGACAATTAATTAGCAAGAGATTGGATAGGGAACCAAACCAATCAAATTTAACATTAAAGATTATAAAACTGTCAGACATGAAGTTCTGATGCATAATACGCGATGCCAATTACCTAGGGAACAGTCAAWCAACACTGCATCAGACCCTGATATCTGCCAGTTCTCTAATCCTAAAGGTCAGGTTTGATAGCTTGGTTCCCTCTCCCATCTCTTTTATAAATCGTCAAATTTCCCGCCGCTATTTTGCCCTAAAATGGCGGTACTTTCTTTAGGGACTTTACTGAAAGACTTGTGTACGAGCCGCGTAGCGGCGAGTAACGTAACTCCTTGGTATATATAGATGATATCTAAATATTCATAACGCCTCCCACAGATGTCCGGCTATGACCAGTCTAAATTTACTTCTTTAATAAAAGCAATTGTGAAAATAGGTCTTTATTATTAAAGTATTATTCTTTATTTTACAAGTGCAAACATAACACAATATATAATAAATTGTCAGCAGGCGTTTACCAGACACAATTATTTATTGTACAAAAATATTGCAAAAAGTTAATGATCAAGGAGTGTGTCGTGAGTTCCCAATATAATGTATTCATACTGTAAATATTGCCTTATTTTGAATTATTATAGATATGCCTTTGTACCAAATTTACATAAAAGGTCTTGGAAAACAAAAGAGCAGTTGAAAGAAATGAATATAAAGCTTGTTTGGACCTTTAGAAACTCGGACCTATGGTCCATTCATTACTGGACACCCTGTGTAATATATTATAATGTAGAAGAGTTCTCTTTTGTTACTTAAGCATTATACTCGTAAAATTGGACAGTCTTATAAGATCGTCTTTGCATAATGAATCCTTTTTGTTGGTAGCTATAGTTGGCTTCGCACATTTGGAATTTTTAATATCTTCTGGGAAGTGAAAAGTTATAGTGAATTAATGTGACTTGTACTCTTCAAAGGTAAAAGTATGAGCAAATTGTAGGTCTACAGGAACAGATTGCAACTAAAGTATTTAACTTCTGGGGCGGTTGATGGTTCAATTTTTGGAGTAGCTTATACAAAAAAATAATAAAAATACTTGTGTATTAAATTTAATATTAATTTTAGACTAAGATAGTACCAATTATCCATGTTATATGTATATTTCAAACCCAACCACTTGAGTTATATTGCAGAATTTTGAAAATAGTACTAAAATGTAACTGGATGAATATTAATTCGGTGGGTTTGGCAACACCACAACATTGAGAATGACAATCTGCCCTATCTACCAATCAGATCCATCCACCGCGCAAGCAAATGTCATCGCACGTCACTGTCGCTGCTACACAGCTGTCACTTTTCATTCTTGCAGGTTAGTTCGATAATGGCAGACTTTGTGAGACTAGTCGTGGCACAGGCTTCTGAAAATTTAACAGCAAATGCAACGAATACAACAGGAAAAGGTCCCAGCAGCCCTGCAGGAATGGCAGTGGCATATGGCAGTCTGGGGATAATGGCATTGCTTCCCATATTCTTCGGATCATATCGATCTGTCAACTACCATAAGGAAAACGTATGTTTCATTATAATTTGCAAATTAATTGGTATTATCAGGCGATGATGTCGTAGGATGTTTTAATGTTTGTATAATTAGCATGTTTTAGCCGTATAAATCGATTTTGTGTATAAAAGAACATCCACAGCTGTGCCTCTTTGTTTCGTTTCCAGCAGCTCAGTTAATCTTTGTTTAAATTATGCTATGCTTGTTTGTCTTGTTAACTAGCTTTCTTACCTGCCCTGTCACAATCATGTTAATGATAATGGTGGAGTAAATGCCTGCGCTATACACAATGACGTTAATGGTGATATTAACCCTATAGTTTTTTAATTTCCCGGCAAAAATTGTACAGTTATTATAGCTTGTTATTAGGCCCTATACCAAGGCCAAGATAGTTTCTATGTCCCGTACCCACATGTCTTGCGATGAACGTAGAATTGCAGCAAATTATGATATAAAATGACGTTAATAAGAGATATGACATTTAACAAGCCAATGAACATGTGCCATTTCAAACCACAATCAGGGCATTAATATTGGCAGAAGCTATTGAAGATGTGAAGAGGTACAGGAATTTTCTGGATATTAACATTACCATCTTACAAATAATAACATCATTGTGAACACTCAATACAAGTCCCTATTTTCTAGATCTTACGATCTTAACATTACCATTAGAATTTTGGCTTCATAATAATTTTAACCTTGTTATTTCTATGACTGCATCATTCTTTTTCGTCTTCTCCAGTAAATTATAAAATACACCCTTTCTATAGCACATATTAAAAGTATGCTTTGATCTGTAACCACTCAAATAAAAATAATGAAATCCTTTGTTTAAGATTTTAAAACCTGACACGATCATTAATAATTTATGATATTATTTGGCAACAAAGGATCATTGATCATTATTGTTGCTCCATTATCATGGTAGCTCCGAAATGGAACTGAACTATCTTCAAGCTTGCCTAAAAACAACTGTCTGCATATTCTGGCAAAATTCTGTGAATATTTACCTGTTGCTTTTGGTCAACAGTCAGGCAATTGTTGCTTTTGGTGAAATTTGAAATAAACTTTACATGCTTCTCCATTTGGTTTGCAGAAGGCTGAAAAGATGACTAGTAAGGATGCTGCCATATTTCCTATAATAGCATCATGTGCATTATTTGCCCTGTACATAGTGTTTAAAGTATTTTCCAAGGAATATATCAATTTATTGTTAACTGGTTATTTCTTCTTCCTTGGGGTGTTAGCGTTAACACATTTGTTGAGGTAAGCAGACACATAATTTGAGGATGAGCTTTGATAATGGAATCTTGTTTCAGCCCACTCGTTAGTAAATTAGTACCAGCGTCTATACCCAATATTCCTTATCACGTGATGTTCAAGCAAGGGGAAGGAGAAGTTGCCCAGTATTTAATAGATTATAGGTAATTTATGACCTTGTGACCCAGTTAAAAACTAATTTTTATTATCTAGGTTCTCTTCTTATGATGTGGTCTCGTTAGCAAGTTGTTCTTTGGTAGGAGCATGGTACTTACTGCAGAAGCACTGGGTGGCCAATAACTTGTTTGGTCTTGCATTTGCCATCAATGCAGTTGAACTGCTGCATTTAAACAACATAGCAACTGGATGTATTTTGTTGTCGGGACTGTTTATATATGATATCTTCTGGGTTTTTGGTACTGATGTTATGGTTACTGTTGCTAAAAGTTTCGAAGCACCAATCAAATGTGAGTAGTGACATTTGGTTAATATTGTTACACACAATTACATTACCACAGTAGATTTAAATTTATTACTTTTAGTAACTGATCCCCAAGATTAAATTATTTATAAATTTTGGCATTATGCAAATTTAATATGACAAAAATTTTATAGTAAACACGTGTACCTAACTTTAATGTTGGTTTTCCTCTAATTACCTGTGCAATAATAGATTGCATTGTTACCAAACGCAAGTAATTTATGGTTATTAGACCCATTGTTGGCATCTAAGAAAAGGTATGCTGACCAAGGGTCTAACGATCATAAATTACTTGTTTGCTAACAATGCAATCTTTATTATTGTAGTAGTAATTAGAGCAGAACCGACTTTAAAGTTAGGTATGCCAAAATTTAATTGGTTTATTCTGAATGACTCATAGCATTAAGCATAGTATATTTAAGCTGTTATTTGCTGCAGCAATTATGCTTAGCCCACTCTAGACAAATTTTTTTTTTGCAAATAATTGGGCAGTTTTTTTGGCGACTTAGGTCTTTATCCCAAAAAGCATGAATTTGATTTTATCTCTGTTAAACAGGCAGTTTTAACATAAGTGTTCGTGGCAAAAATAAAGTATGGTGTGACTTCTGACAAGTATCTGACTTGTCAAAGTTATAATATGCTGTTCAACCTTTTTGGCATTGAAGGATTTGCTTTAAATTTGGTCAAGAAATGCACAGTTATATAGCAAATATGTGTGCCAAATTTGAAGATAATCGATACTCAGACAAAAAAAGGGTATTAAAAAAATTAATCGAAAAAAGAATTTTGACCTGTATCTTCGTTAGTTTTGAGTTTTGACAAAAATGGTACAGGAACTTATGGCATGACTTTTTCGAATCGAATCACCCTCTTCATTAAAAACTGATTATATAAAAACTTAGTTGWCCATTTAGTATAAAATTTAGCTCTATTAGCTTCCAAATCCTGTTAAAATGCAATGCTWTATAATATATGATTCTTCTGTTCTTTCTTTCAGTGGTATTCCCTCAGGATCTGTTGATAAATGGATTATCAGCAAACAATTTCGCCATGCTTGGTCTCGGAGACATCGTCATTCCTGGTATATTTATTGCCCTCTTACTTAGATTTGACTACAGTTTGAAGCGTCAGTCGAAGGTGTATTTCCATTCGACTTGTGTAGCATATACTCTAGGACTAGTAGCAACAATAGCTGTTATGCATGTCTTCAAACATGCCCAGCCAGCTTTGTTATACCTGGTACCTGCTTGTCTTGGAACGCCGTTAGCCATTGCTTTGATAAAAGGAGATCTGAACACATTATTTAAGTGAGTGTATTTTTTATGGCAGTTGGTTACAAACTCAAAAATATTCTTGTCCTGCAAAACCTTACAGTAGTTATTAATAATGGTTTTGTTTAGGTATGAAGACCAACCTGAGGAAAATAGTGATGCAAAAGAAAAATCATCAAAAAGTGGGGATTCTAAAAAGGCTAAGTGAAGAGATTTGTCAAAACAACCATGAAAACTTCCATTAATCTAATTATGACTTTGTTTTATGCACAATGGAAAATACTACAGGCTTGATTTGTGACACATACTAGGTATTAATGTCCTCGAAACACAGAAGACTTAATTGTTATTTAGCAAATTTATAATTCTTTCTAAAAAAAATTTTTATGTTTAAAAATGTAGACATTTTTTAATAAAATATTTTTCAAAACAATCGTCCCTTTTTGTATGAACAGTAATCTGTTTTGTCTAGTGTTCACGAAAACCTAAGAGAGAAATCAGGAAATTCCTGCCACATGTCAAAAGTTGTAAGGCTGAAGCATAAAATTAAATTGTTCATATTCAATGTTTTTTTTTAAAATTACTTCTTATTGAAGAGACTTCAAATATGTAAAAATTCAAGAAACAGGTCATTTTAATAAAACAATTTCTTAATGTAAAGGAATCTTGGAAAAAAATAGCCCTTACTCTGACTGCTTAATATTTTATCATACCTTTGCACATCTGAAAGCCAAATCTTGGTAGTATTTGAGACAGCTAACAATTACTATTAAAAGTTTCTATCTAGGGCTGCAGGATTCAGCAACTTGTGAATCAAAAATCGATTAATCAGTATCGATTTTATCCAATTAATCGATTCACTACAATTTGATTCGAATCTAACTGATTCCATTTAAATCGATTAAGTTGTCCATCCATTTGGATGGAAGCGATTCAAAAGGATTTGCATCGATGCATAGACACGAATGTTCAATTACAATTTTTGAATAACCTGCCTTTGATTTATCAAAAGTGCTATTAAAGTGTAACATGGAAATGTTTCAGTTCATAAAACACTTATGCAGTAAAAATTAAAGTTTGTTTTGTACAGTTAAGGTTTCACATCTCCGCATTTCTTTATTATCGGTTTGATGGATGGTCAGATTCTCAGAAAATCAATTCGAATTGAATTGAATCAATCTATTTAATTGCTTGGCCGAATCAATACTATGATTTAGTAAAAAGCCGAATTGATTAATCGATTCTAATGTGCAGCCCTATTTCTATCCCCAACCAAATAATGACTGTTGTGGTCTTTTGCTTTTGGTCAGGTCAGGTCAGGTCAGTTTATAAATAAAACCCTTTTATCTAACTTTTTTGTTTATTTTTTAAGAAACATTACATTAGAACTTCTTAAAACTCTTCTTGGAGCTGGTTGCCTTGGTCACCTTAAGAACATTGAATCTCACGGTCTTCGATAAAGGTCGACACTCTCCAATTGTTACTACATCTCCAATTTCAACATCTCTGCAAAAAAAGATAAAAGAGGTGTGACCAGAATGCTAAACAAATTCAAATCACAGTGTCATATTTGAATGACTGATTATATGGATTACTTTACTAATTAACTTGTCATTCTTAAAAAAAATTCCATTTTGTAGCTAAATTCATGTGATTATATCATTATAGATTGGAATTCAGTCAACCAACATTTGAGATGTTTATTTTGTAAAATTCATAATAAGAAACAAAACTACAAAGACATTAAACTTGTGGGACAATTTATATTTCAAAAAAAGCTATACTGTAAAATAGGGTTATTTTTACACCAATTTTCAGATTCCGTGAGATTGCCCACATAATAATAATTCTTTAATGTTAAATGGTGTTGTTGACTATAAATAAAATAATGTAAAAACACTATAAATGTTCACATATGTATTGTTTTATCGATTACGTATACTGTGCTGTTATAACTTATAAATAGTATATTTATATAATATTTACTTCCCTACGTAATGTTAAGGTATATACACCGTCAATAAACTATTATTATGTGGAACACCCTGTATACTTTGAAATGTCAACCAACTACATTTATTTATATACAAAAATCTGCAAAGTATTTAGATATTGTAGTACTGTTTTAGTCAGAAAATATGTATGTCAATGTGCTTGATTCTGAATTTGGCACAATGTAATTTATCATAAAAACATTCGCAGTATGATTAGAATCTGAACAACAATAACTATATAATATAATAACTACCTCTTTTCAATAAATTTTAATTTAAAAACAAGTATTGCTGTACCTGAAACACGGCGATAAATGCACTGACATATTCCTATGTCTTTTCTCGAACCGATTATACTTCCTTATGTAATGTAGATAGTCACGACGAATAACGATGGTCCTTTGCATTTTCATTTTCTGCACAACGCCGGTGAGAATTCGTCCACGAATGGAGACGTTTCCAGTGAATGGACATTTCTTGTCAATGTATGAACCATCAATAGCCTACACAGAAAGCAAAATTAAAAATTGTCGTTATTGGTTTGTACAATGTCCGCATAAAGCATGAGATGAATTTTTTTATTTGAACACTTAAAAGCAATGAACATGAACTGATTATTATCCCATTATTTAATGTTGTTAATCTTGTGTTAAAACCTAAACCATGAAATGTAAACACATTATGAGAGTATTAATGGAAAACATAGTAAAAATGTAACACCACAAACAAAACTGTCAAGCTTCAAGCAAACACTACCACCGTCACCACATAAACATGCCGTTAGATCCCCCTTTCGATTGCGCCAACACCTGGGACCTGTAAACAATGACAGTAACAAACCTCGCGTGGAGTTTTAAATCCTAGCCCCACGCTACGGTGACGTCTCAGCTGCTTCTTCTTCTGGCCCGTCTTACGGTTCAGGTTTAGGTGGAATTGTCTTTGGAAAGCTTTCTCTGTCTACAGAACAAAAACACACGTTAGCATGCAAAAAACTAAGTACCTCTCTAGGTGTCTTGAAGCCCAAACCGACTTCACGGTGGTAACGCAATGATTTGCGTTTCTTACCACCCAGACCCTTTTTACGGTTTAAGAATACTGTAGGCTGGCGTTGAAAAGATCTCTCATTCTGTAAATTAATTCGTGAGGTTTAAAAGTGAACGTAACATGGAGCAAAAGACGACCACGTGTTTTACGAAAACATCTTTCGATACTTTACACGTTTGTATGCAGTCTATTTCACTATGTCATGAACAGTAAGAGTCCTGCTAAGGGCAATGCTATTTGTGATCAATTTGGTCCATATACGTTAATTTTTGCTATAAAATATGGAAAAGTATTGCAAATACTTACTTGGTCCGCCATTTTGCACCGGCTGAAAGAAACGATCAGTGTTGCCACGTGTAATAAGAGTATATACCTGTACAGTGGCTTAAAATGTTTACGTTCAAATTTTTCTAAACTTGACTAAACATTTTATCTTATATTTACAGCTTCAGTTTAAATCTAGATAACTTTAAAGTAGAAAAGACCGCAAAAGAAACTGTTCTTTATTATTGTGGACATTAGGAATTATCTATACTTATACAATGATCGTTAAACCACAAAAGCAATACTTCACAATCACAGACTCAGCTTTTTTCATTTATTTCTTTATACAGTTTAAATACACGAAACTCTTGGGATGCACAGATTCCCTCTGAGCATCCTTCAATCATAACTTGTTATATAAAAAATAAATTTATATGTACTACATTAGTTGTACTTATTCCCATAGGAACACCAAAAATACAAACAACAAAAATCAGTTTCAACACATGCACAAATGAATCTATAAGAAATCTATAGACGCAAAGAACAGTTCCTATCTGTTACTTAACTGCAGAAATATAGAACGGTTTGGCAATGGTGGAAAGACACCAGATAAATGACAGTTCCAGCAATATTACCAACCACTGCTCTAACTTGTACTAAAATGGTACCGACAAAAATTTGAAATAGTTTATTATTCAATACAAAAGTTAAGAGTAATTACATTTGAATCAATAGTAAATAGCGAAGGAGGTTTAAATATAATAATTAATGAGAAGGAACATACAGGTCGCTTAGTACAGACGAAGATAGGCACATAATGAATGAATTTAGGTACCAGGTACCACCCTACTGAGGTTTTAGCTTGCAAAAATTTAAATTTCGCCTTAATTAATTATTTACATCTATGGCAATTAGAATACTATATAGAGATATTACAATCTTTTATTAGATATAGGACATTTATTATTAATTGAAATAGTAACTGTATACTACGCTTGTAACAATAATGAATGTAAGGATATTGTAGTGGGCGATTAATGAATTTAAAAAAAGTATTGGTCACTAAAATGGAATTTGCAAACCGTAAGAGTGGGTACATGTACATATAAGTATTCATAGATTTAAAATTATGCATGAGTCAAGTTTATCGTTCAGTGTAATGTCATGTAAATAAAACAAATGTAGCAAATATGTCAAATCTTACCGGTAGATGGCGGCAAGTTACAAGTATGTATATGTAAAGTCCCTAGATAGTTAAAGTACCGCAACTGTCAGCCATTTTAAGGTAAAATACTAGCAAGAGATGGAAGTGGGAATCAAACAATCAAACCTGACCTCTTATTAGGATTAGAGAACTGGCGGATAACAGGCTCTGATGCAGTGTTGTTTGACTTTTCCATAGGTACCTAATTGGTTTGGTTCCCTCTCCCATCTCTTGCTGCTATTTTGCCCTAAAATGGCGGCCAATTGCGGTACTTTATCTATCTAGGGACTTTAAATATAAGATTATTACATATTTTTGCTGTTTTTGTCATCTTATCTAGAGTAAAACACATAAAAATGATCATGCAATACGAGGACGTGACATAGGTACCTATTATGTACTTTACACTGACTCCCATTTTTACCAGAAAGTGCAGTTATTTTTCAAATTAGACTTTAAGCTTATCATTTTTAAAAATTTAACTTTGTACAGCGGAAAATAAATTTTCTATGACATTTCAAAGTGTGTATAATTTTATTTGAAGCACTGGGTAGTTTTAAAGGTACTCAAAAATTCAAACGATTTTTAACAGAAAATTTGAAATAACTACAGCGACATCTCTGTTTGTTCAGAAACAGTAGCAAATGTCGGTAATATAGGTCACCACTATACTGTTGTTACCTGTTAAGGTGCCGTTCCAATGTACACAAAAATTCAAATGTTTTATTTCTTTGTGTTGTAGTCCGAAGTTACCTTTAATGTACGAAGTAACCTTAGTTTACGGTATCATAGCAATAAAATAAGTTTTCATCCTGTATTTTTTCCAGATAACGCTTAACAAATTAAGGATTTTGATTAACACGAAAGCGAGCAATTATTTCGCAGGTATCCGCGGTCCATCGCGATCGGTCCGCGAAGTGGGATAGCCGTTCTGCTCTCCCATTGGCCGCTCACCTTGGCATAACGCTCAGCCGGTTCAGGTAATCTGTAAATCTGTTGTTATCCCTTATCCGCCGCCTAACCTGGCCGTCCCTGCCGTGCAGTGTGCCGCATTGTGCTTGGACTGTTCTAAAATCGGTCGCACCCCCAACACTTTACCCCGTGTCTGCGCCAGTTTCCTCAATTAAACCCCCAGTGTTTCCGCCTTTCCTGTGGGATACGACGGCGTTCGGCAAACACGGGTGAGTGGCTGTTATGAAATTCCATTTTTTGTCAGTTTGAAAGTGTTTAGAAAGTGTCGCTTGACGAATTGCTCGGTTTTACGAGACGTCGTCTGGTGAGCTGTTTGAACCCTTCCATGGACTCGTTTCGGGTTATATCAGCGTGAAATGTTATGGTCGAGTTGGTTTGTGGGGTTGCGTGCGTGATGTGCGTTCTGCTGGAAGTGGAACTCATGACGAGGAACCTTTAAATAATAATTGGTCTGAAAGCTCGTCGGAAAATGTGCCCTTGTAACCTTAAATATACAGGTTCCAATTGTTTTACTTAATATCGATGGGTTATGTTATAGGTATCTACCACTCCAAAATTTGCGCAACCCTACAAACATTTTTTTGTTCCGCAAACGTTTCAGTTTTGGTCTCAAACACACCACAGAGATGTTTAGGAAACAGTTAATGTCCTACCTCAGGAATATTTCATGAAACCTTGCAAACATTTTGAAACTTTTGTTTATTGCATTTGAAACATGTCTGAGCTGTTTATTTCAAATATCCCTGCAATGTTTTTTTTTTAATATGTATAATATTTCAAATGAATCAAAAACTAGAAACGAGTATTTATTTATACGAGGGTACATGCTTTCAGCGTCCATAATATAAGATAATATTTTCTCTCTTGAAATGATTAGGATTCCTACAAATTTATATAGCTTATTTCATTAGACATTTGTGATAAAATATTTATCTAAAACATATCAAAAATTATCCCAAAATCTTCCTCAAAAATTTCCAAAATTACTAATGATCTTATCAAAAGTTCAAATCTTTCGAATGAGAAGAAGTCTCTTTTAATTGTTTCCGATTGTAAGGTACCTAAATTGTATGGTTTGCCCAAAATCCATAAAACCAATGTCCCGTTAAGACCCATAGTCAATACGATTGGCAGTCCTTGTTACAGATTGGCAAAATTTTGTGCTAACTATTTAAAACCTTTTGTAGGAAAAACCAGTAGTTTCATAAAAAATTTTTCAGACTTTATTGATATTATAAAAGGTTTAAGTGTTTCAGAAGGTGATAGACGATAGATATCATCCAATCCAAGCTTAATAGTGATACCCTAGGTGACACGATAACCAGATTATCTGAACATTGTTTAAAATCTACTTATTTCTTATAGAACGATAATTTTTATTATCAAATCAAAAACAAAAATCAGGTTGTGCAATGGGTTCACCCTCTAACTTTTGCTATTTGTTAAGAGTTTGTAGGTTTCTAAATCATTTTGACAGTCCAAATCCTGACATAAAATTTACTATGAAATTAGAAAGCAATGGTAGTTTACCTTTCTTGGATGTCCAAATTTACAGGATAAACACTGGACAGTTAGGGCACAAGGTTTACAGAAAACCAACACATACAGCAGACAGATATTTAAATGCCACATCTCACCACCCTCCCTTTCAAAAGAATAGCCTTATAAGGACGTTATTTGTTAGAGCACAAAGGATCTCAGACGAAAGTTCTTTACAAAWTGAAATATATCATCTTAAATCAGCGCTAGTGAGATATGGTTGTAGCAGGAAGAATATTTGGTCAGTTTGTAATCAAGTAAATTGTCAGCCAGGTCAAAGTAATTGCAGTTGAGCTTGCCTTATGTGCAAAGCCTTTCTGAAAAATTAAAGAAGATTAAATCTTCTCGAATAGATTTCTTTACGATGTCTAGGTATTCTGGTGTTAACCGCATGTATGCTACAATGAAAGACTTGTCTTGAAGTCTTGAATATAGAATAAGGCACCTCCGTGGAAATAAGTTTATTAGTAAAACAAGCAGAACGCAGCTGGCTGCATATGTATTATTCAAGATATGCGTAACACGATCAGAGAAGCGTAATCTAGTACCAATAATAAGTCCTTAATAATAATAGTCCTTAACGTTGTGACTGATAGGAACCGGTAAGTCTTGACCATTAATTCTGTATATTCTAAACTTATTGAGATTAATTTTTAAAGAATGTCCTTTTACTGCACCACAGAATCTCTTCAAATATGAATTTAAGATTAAATTTGCGTGCCATGTATCAGAAGGTGCAAATAAATAATGTAAGACATACCAGAAACTACAGAGCCATTAGAAGATATCTTCCCTCTATAAGTTACATGTTGCCTTCTGTCAGACAAAAAGGACATCATCATATCAACAGCATTATGATCACGACCTATGTAGTGTAAAATATACAAAAGTATTTCATGATTTATCATATAGAATCCTTTAGAAAAGTGAATAATTACTAACACCGAGAGCAAGGCACTAATTATATCATCTGCAACTGCAGAGCAACTATAGCCAGTCCTAAAGCATGATTGCCTAGTGGGCAACAAATCGTGCGTGATAAGAGGCTGACGAAGCTAGGATTTTTTCTAAAATTTTTGAAGATATAGGTTGAATATAAAATCAAAAACCGATGGACTGCTTTTCTTATGCAATGGGATAACGTGTGCCTTTTCCATACAGACGGAAAGTGTATAATAACCGTAAACATTAATTTAATATATGAGCAACTACAGGAACAATGATAAGACAGCACATTTTGATCGTATATATATTTATCATATCACTACCAAATGCTCTAGACTGAATATTTCTAATATGATTGAAAATAGCTATTTCATCCACAAAGTCAAACTTCAAAAAGTTCTGTACCCCTTCTACCACATTACTACAAAAAATTGCATTAAATCCCTATCCGGAAATGTTTTACTTTGGCTAAATCTTAGAAAATAGTTATTAAGTTTTTTAACATCACACAAGTTTGCTGGCAATGCCAAACCATCAACTTTATTTATGCCCAATCTTTTCAATTCGATCCAACGTTCTTTAGTTGTGCAATTTCGTAGTTTGAAATTTAGGTAAGCTCTTTTTTCCTCTTTAACTGCCGAAAAAGTGAAATTCCGAAGTTGTTTATAATAGCACCGATGTTTCGTTTGTCTCGATTTTTTTAATTTAGGTAAACCTTAATTTCACCAACAATTTTACATTACTGGTGATCCATGGTGTGTAGGTTCTATGCTTTTTGCATACCTATATGTAAAGGTGCATGTATATCAAATAACTGTATCATATAGCTATTTCGCAGTGCATCGATAATTACTTTCAGATACGTTTGCGTATTAGAGAATTACTATGTGTCTGGATTTCATAAAAAATGAAGAACTATTCCACGGTTATATTATAAAAAGCTTGATTAGACTAAATATTATATAAAGGGTCATCCGCCTATAGATTAATGCTCTATCTAAATATTTAAGGATATATCTCTTTAATAATATCAATATGGGTCTTTCATATAACATTAATTAACGTGCTTACAAGTCGTTCCTTTTTGATCGAAGATTTTTGACAAATGGTGAGGGTTAAATGTGTATATAAAGGCCCCTAAGCAAAGTCGTAGTTTTGCTATGAATTTGATGCGTTGGTAAATCCGATTACGTCAAACATGTGGCTTCCACCGTGCTCAATCGCCTGGTCTGATTTTCTCAACGTCTTCGAATACTTCGCCAATTTTAGTGACAAATCATCGCAATTCCGCGATTGGAACATCGGCAGTCAATCAAAACAAACCTACGAATCAACAGCGCAATTTGTCGTGACTGTTGCTATCTTCGTGACACACTGAGAATTATTTGCGCAACAACTTGCTGTCTAATAACTATCTGGTGCTCTATGCACCTAGGCAACAGTGAAAGTAAGGTAGTTTATATGGAGGTATTCGTTAATTGTAGGTGGCTGTCGCGCGGTTTCGCACTATGATACGATGGTTGCTGCAAGGGCAAGTATTTCAATGTTCTATATCCCAAAATGTAAGGTTGTCTCTTATAAATTTACATTTTCATGATATGACACCAACACAGTATTATATCTATAAAATAGCTTAAAATAAAGGCCAGAAAACAGGCGAAATATTTGCAACAATTTCAATAGCTTCTTGTTTTAAAAGAAATCTTGATCAATTATTAGAAAATCGGCTGAATTCTAATAGCCATCACAAACGTACCTCTTTGAAAAACCTTTTTGTTTTTGTTGAAATAACTTTTCCTTTGGAATTCGTTTACTTATATAGATGGCTTTGACATCTGTACCTAAATCATTATTAGATCCCGTTACGTTATAGAGGAATCGTGATTTATAGGCAAGTTTATTTCAAAGTTTTCATCTAGAACTCATATTTGACCCTTGCAAATGACCTTCTCTAATAAGTCGTTGTCAAATGGTTTCCAAGCTTAATCGATGGCATGTGCGTTTTGAAGTTGTAACTGCAACATTCTTGTTGTTACGAATCGTTGTCTTAGGGCGGATATAGCTATAAAAGACTATCTTGGTCAGGATGAGTCATAACACGACTTCTGCTAAGTTCAGCTCTTCTACCTTTTCCTATAAAGACTTTTTCATCTAACTATTGTTATATGGAATCACATCAGAATATGTCTTATATTCGGTTATAACTTTTGTACCAAATTTCTAAATTCACATAACGTTTTAACAATTAATACAAAAAAAAAAGTCAATTTATTTAATATAAGTTTTGGGAATTCAGTAAAAGCATTAGCAGCACGAATTAAAACCCGGTGTGTTGTTAAAAATGCTATTAAATATATTTCAGTTTATTTAAATGAAGCTTAATTTTGTTAAAATATTAAGTAGTCGGTTAATTTTTGGAAGCAATGCACTGGCGATCTAAGAACGTTGGCTTGACGCATAATGCTGAAGCATTTGTCATTCTGAGTTTTAATAATGTTAGTTATCCATCGAGTCTCGTTCCCTGGGAAGTAAAAATTACTACAATTGTATCTTTAGCACCTATACATATGAACTCCCGGCTTAAATCTCTAAAGCTTTTGGTATGAGAAGTTGAAACTGTACTAAAAGCGCATCGGTTAATGCATTAGTCTTTGATATGTGTTAATCCTGAATCAGAAATCGTGCTCCTATTAGTAGAACTTTTAAGGTGAAATTTATGTTCATTTGGTACTTCGTATGATATAACTATATATTATGTGGATCACGGATCTGTATTCACCCAAATAAAATGCACCAACTCATTTTTTTTAAATGCGAGAGCGATGCAACTGAATGCGCTTCACTTGAGTTCATCAATAACGGAATTAGTAATAAAGGGGCTTTGTATGATTAGTGTACATAGAAAACATATAAATAATTTGGGTCTTTATTTCACAGAAGATGTTTTAAGTCGCCTTGCAGGAAATCCACAAAGATTATTCATGGAATAAATACTTCATTAATTACTTAAGTACCTATATCATAAACATTTATTATTTCTATTTATGTTGAATTATACTCTACAGGACGTTCCTAGACCAAAAGCTGGGTACGCTCATGCAAGGAGATGAACGTACGTTGAATTATACACTGCGGGGGATGCCTGCTTTCCTCCCTCAGACGAAAAGCTGGGTGCGCCCATGTCTGTAWTAATCTTTTCGAAATTTATATTTTAGTGATAAATTTATGGAAAAATCTGTAAAATGTTGTGGACAAAGTAAACTCTTTTCTGCATAAAGGAAATAATGATTTCTAATAAAAATGTCGAAATTATTGGACCAGGCATTCTTTTAGGAGATTAGGAAACAGAATATTTGTTGTTGTTTCTCATGTTGTTAGTAACGACAAAAGAACATAGAAAATGAACTTATAGTCTGACGAAAAGCGCGTTACTGTGTTTAATAAAACCAAAAAGTTTCTGTTCTGTGAAGGAGAGTGTAGCCATTTTTTTTTAATCGCAAACTTGCGATCTTATTTATAGTTGTATATGCAGCACGCTGACTGGCAGCTGGCTGTGTCAAATCCCGTCCATTATTTGCATGTTTAACGCCGTATTCTGGCCAGTCACCTCTTGACATTACAACCGCCAGTTTCATAGACGGGCTCAAACAAAACACCTCTCAGTTTTCGGGATAAGCTCCATCCAGATCGCCATGACTTTTTCGACGGACAAAAGACCCGACTGTTCCGCATTTTTCGTCAGATCCAATTATGACAAAGCTATCTCCCGAGCGTCTGATAGGTGGCAATTTGTTTCGAACAAAAAGTCAGAGGTGAGACGTTACGTGAATAACATTTTGTGTAAATTGTTTTGAACTTTACGGGTCCGAAAAAGAAACAACACTCTTTTCGCTAAGGCGCTATTTGTTGGGTTAAATCTCGCTTTGTACGGGCACGTGTTTTATTTAATTAGGCTTAATGAAAGTTAATTGTGCATGCGAACTTTCTCCGAGCGTTTTAAATTTAATGGTCAATTTTTCTATTTTATCTGCTATGGAAGGCTGAGCGTTCTGGCTAGGGATTCACGGCTTGACTTGATTTTCAAGTTTGACTTGACTTGAAATCGAGTCAAGTAATTTGAACGTCGAACGAGAATTTAAATTTTCCAAAAAATTATCAATATTACATATTCTGGTGTCAAATACAGCAAAAACATCAACCACGTAACGTAACCATATCTATATTTGTTGTGTTAACTCCTTGTACAGAATCTGCCACATCATAGAAATGAACTACATCTGAAAATATCTTTGTGTTGTGTTGGCTACGCGCCGGAACAAAATCTAAAAGAATCGAGTGCAGTTTCCACTTTTCATCTACGAAATGTGCAGTTATTCCATAAAACCCTTTCATGTTATTATCATTAACACCTAACTAGGTAGGTGATGAAAAGTAGAGTAATGCAACTCTCTTACCGTTATTACAACCTTGCAATAAAATTTATCTACAAAAAAACTAGAATTCAGTCTTAGTATTTATATGCGCGAGACAAGAGAAGCGAAAAATGTTCCATCCTTGGGAAAAAGCTGCTCCAAGTACCGCTCAGAATGAAGTTGCTGACGCTGACATGGAAGTGCAAATTCAAGAAAACAAGAGGAATCGTCGTTACCTTACCCAAGATGCCAAAGAAATCATAAAATATGTATACAATTTTTTGATAAAAAAAGAGTGTAGTGCTCCGTTAAAAGTGGCAAGTGATATGGCTGGTGTCCCCTACACGACTGTGAGGGATATTATTGAAAATAAAGGCAATTCAGGAAAATCACGCATTTCGGGGAAATTTCCAAATATATCAAAAGAGCTTGGGATAGAAATTAAAAAAGTGATTTACCAAATGTATAAGGAAAATAAAGTTCCAACTACGGCAAGTCTGAAATTAAAACTTTTGGAATTAGGATATGACATAAGTCATTGCGAAGAGTGGTTCAGAAAATACTTGAGGAGCATCGGTTTTAATTATAGTACATTAAACCAACGTTTGTCCATAATGGAGTCAACCCGACTAAAAAGAACGAGATGGGATTATATAAACGAAATCAGAAGGTACCGCCAAGAAAATCGTAATATCGTATATTTGGATTGAACGTGGTACGACACCCACGACTTAATAAAAAAAGGTCTGACAGATGGGACAAATAACTGCGTTCTGCAAGCACCACCTTCGAGAGGAAAAAGAATTATAATTCTTCATGCGGGACGAAGTGGTGGATGGGTGGAAAATGGCTTATTACTGTCAGCGAAACAGATCCAAAATTATTCTGCTGACTACCATTGCGACATGGACTCTGCACTTTTTGAAACTTGGGTTCAGAAGTAGTTACTGCCAGGGCTACCACCAGGATCTGTTATAGTCATGGATAACGCGAGTTATCATTCAAAATTAATGAACAAGGCGCCAACATCAGCTACAAGAAAAATAGATATAATTGATTACATGAAAAAGAATAAAATTACTATTCCGGATGGAAAAGTTACCAAAAAAGATCTGTTGACAATAATAAAAAATCTCAACATACCTAAACAATATCGAGTTGATGAACTAGCGAAAGGAGATGGACATATAGTTATGTGCTTGCCACCGTATTATTGCGTCCTAAACCCAATTGAATTAGTGTGGAGTACGCTTAAAAATAGAATACGAAGAAATAGTACATGTCCGCGTCTAAGTTCGGGAGTTGTAGATTTAGTAGTAGTATAACGAAAGAACTGTGGAAAAGCTGTATTAAGCATTTTATTGAAATTGACAATAGCTATGTATCCCCAAATTTTCAAAATTTTATAATACATGTAAATGCTGACGCTAGCAGTGATTCCGAATTTGACAGTAGTGATGATGATAATAATTAATATATTTAAGTTATGTCGGTGTACACTTGTTAGACTTTTTTGTAAAAATATAATAGATGTATGGAATTATTTATTTTGTATTTAGAGCTTTAGATAAAAAAATATATTCTTATTATTTTCTTTTAAAATACTTGTCTTTTATTTACATATTTAGTTATCTTAACCGTTAACCGCATGTTTCCAATAGTTTAAAGATTATAAAATATTAAAATGTATTGTTTATAATTTTCGGCTAGCACAGCATTCAACATATTCACAGGATATAAATATTACAGGAATGTTAAAAATCAAAATATAAATATTTAGGAATGCAAGATTTTTCTTTGCATATTAAAAAATGCTCAGATGTGTATGTTGTCTAGTTATATTACAAATTTCTTTATAACTAGATATACTTTGCTTGTGCAAAATAATGTTGCTACTCATCTAAAACTACGCACAATTCATTTTGAGACGTATTAATGATTAAAAACTACTTAGAATAATATACACTACACAAACAAAAAACGAGTTTTAAAACTGCTTAAAGTCGGCACTGGAAAATCACAAAGAGAGGGTTTGATTTATGAGGGGTCGCGTGTCGTTCCAACTGTGCCTGTAAATGAAAGGTAAATAGTATTGCAGGGTTGTAAAAACGGTAAGAGAGTTGCATTACTTATACATATACGTTATTGACCGCTGTAATAACTTGGCAAAATTCTGTCAATATAGATATCTTACAATTCAGGGTCTACGTGGGCTGCCATCAAGCATCAAGTTGATTTAAACTGTTTGATATAAAATGAAGTCAAGTCAAGCTCTAATTTTTTAAGTATATTTTTCAAGTTAGTCAAGCAGTTCAGAGAAATATCTAGCTGCTTGACTTGATGAATCCCTAGTCCTGGCAAGCGGAGATTAAATGATTACGATCTTTAAATTTGCCATTCTGGCAAATTGGGATTATTTATTTTCTCACATTCCGCGTTAATTCCATTTCATTTCCTTTTCTGTACTTGCCAAAGTAATTGCGTTCACTTGGTGTAATGTTTGCAAGCATTCACACCACAGTTTTCCAGTTTCTCCGGCTTATATGTAAATGTAGATATCAATCTTAGCACGTACAAAAACTACGAAACTGGTTATAGGCGAACTGATCCGCTCATCCTGCGCTCAGTATGCTATTTTACTTGTTTCCCAGGATTCAAGCTAGCAGTTCAATGACAGGAGACAAATTTATTTATTTATTACCTGCGGATGACAATAGTGGTTGGGTATGGACCGGGTAAGGATAAAACAGCAGAGAATTATACTAGGTTTTGGAACAACTGTCAGAGATTCCAGAAAATAGTAAAGGGAAAACAGTAATAGCCGGGGATGTAAATAGTAGGGTTGGAAGATTAATTAAACAGTTAATAAATAAAATTAAACAAGGTCGCTGCGAAGTGTGAAACCAGCAGGATATTTCAGGTTCTGTTCAACCGATTTTTCTGAAATTGTGCATGGGCTTATGGGTAATTAAAGTGCATTTTCTGGAGATTTTTCAACTCGTGCCAACTCTCCTTTCCGAGGTATAGGCGCAAGTTATATTTTTTAATGGAAGGGGGTTAAAAGGCACATCATTGAAAATGATACTTTTTCCTGATTTCAAAAATGTACGAGGCATGTTTTTTAAGTAAGTACCGTTTTGGAATTAAAAAAAGACGTGCAAAGATATCGCAATAATTTTATCTTACATGAAAGCCTGTACCCTAATCTACTTTTCTACATAATTTCCGTGAATATTGAGGCACTTGTCATAACGTGGCACCAGTTTTTGAATACCCTCCTCATAAAATTCTGCCGCCTGACTTGTTAACCACTGTATCACAAATGTTTCGACTTCGTTATCGTCCTGAAGACGCTGACCACCCAGGTGTTTCTTCAAGTGCAGGAACAAATGGTAGTCGCTGGGCGCCAGATCAGGGTTGTGTGGAGGATGATCTAGAGTTTCCCATTTAAAAGATTTGATGAGATCTTTGGTCCGATTATCCACATGTGGACGGGCATTGTCATGCAGCAAAACGATACCCTTACTCAACTTGCCACGTCTTTTGTTCTGGATTGCACGACGCAGATTGTTCAATGTCTTACAATAAGACGCTGCATTGATTGTCTCATTACGAGGCAGAAACTCCACTAGGTCCTTTTCTGTCCCAAAAAACTGTGCACATGATTTTCCGGGCAGAAATTGTTTGCTTAAACTTCACTTTTTTGGGTGATGATGAATGTCGCCATTCCATGGATTGTTGTTTCGATTCTGGTGTGACGTAGGCCACCCATGTTTCGTCACCAGTAACAATTTGGTCAAAAAAAATCTTCACCTTCATTGTGGTACCGCTCAAGGAAAGTCAATGCACTGCCTAAACGTTGGGTTTTGTGCAAATCCGTCAACATTTTCGGAACCCAACGAGAACACAATTTCCGGCAATTCAAGTTCTCGATCACAATGCGATACAAAACACTACGAGAATATTGAGGAAAGCAGTCGCACAATGATGAAATTGTAAAGCGTCTGTTTTCTCTCACCTTTTCGTTCACTTTCTGCACCAAATCTTCATTAACGACCGAAGGACGCCCATTTCGTTCTTCATCATGCACATTTGTGCGGCCATCTTTAAATGCTCTCACCCATTTCCTTACCATTCTATCACTCATAATGTTTTGTCCGCAAACTTCACAGATCTCACGATGAATATCGATCGGTTTTACGCATTTAGCACTAAGAAATCGTATAACAGCCTGTACTCCACAATCGGCGGGACTCACGATTATCGGAGGCATCTTAAACATTCAGTAAACAACGTATACAATGAAGAATCAAACTATAATGGCGTCAGTGCGTAGACAAGAGATGTAGGTAACCAGCGCGCATGCGCGGAACGCCGACCGTAGCGCGGCGGCGGCGGAATCGCAAACGGTACTTACTTAAAAAACATGCCTCGTATTACACTTGTACAATTTATTGCTTCTGAGTTGAGAAACGTGTAAATAAAATAATTGAGCCTGACAAAGAACGAAAAGGATGAAAATAATTTTCTTTTTCGCTAAAATGGACACAAAAGCCAGGTATTACCATTTTTCCTTGACTGGTGATAATTTTCGTCTAGCTTGATCAAAAAGTAAAGAAGAAAAACATCATTCCGTGAAAATGCAGTATTTACAAATTTACATTACAAAAGATGATCAAAATGTTCCCCATTTACATCCTGGCAGTAATGCAGCCTTGAGTAAAAGTTTTCTTATGTTCCTTGTAGCATATTTGAAAGTAAGTTCTGAATTTCTGCTCTGTTCCGTTTTTTAAATCTTCTGCATTATGTAGCCGATTAGCATAATACGATTTTTCAGATACCCTCACAGGAAAAAAATCAAGCGGCGTCTGATCAGGAGAACGTGGTGGGCATTCTATCGCTCCGCGTCTACAATCCATCTGTCTGAGAATATCGCATTCAAATATCCACTAACGCTGACTGCAAAATGAGGCGGTGCACCATCTTGCTGAAGTCATATCTGTTCAGAAAAAGGCGCAGTATTTTCACGATTATGGAACAGGCGAATAAGTTCTGGTATAATGTATTCCCGCGAGAACTGTAAATACTTGACCGCATTCAAATTTCCTTCCATGAAATAAGGCCCAATAATGTGATCAGATAAATTGGACTGCTATTACGAAAGTTCCATTCAAGTTGACATTTAGTATTCTATCCTTTTCCTGATTATTTAGATTAGTTTTCTTCGAATTAGGGCAAAGACGCCAATTTTTAAAATAGCCAGCCATGAGATTCAAATCCTCATTTTGTTGTTTTTCCATATTCATAAACTTACTATTTTGAAAAGAAATTGCCATACCGTCTACATAAAGAAATTTATGACTCGCATAAAGATTAAATAACATAGGAGCCAGAACGGAACCTTGTGGAAGACCATTATTTAATCTTCTTAATCTGCTACTTTTATTGTCAACAAATACTTTAAATGTACAATTTGACAGCACGTTCTCTATCAATGTGGCAAGTGAAATTTCAGGCAAAATTTGTTGCAAAAATATCATAGCCTTATTAGATAGGCTCAGCAGAAGAAAACCCCTCGTATACGAAGCTTTTCCTTCGTCTTTCTTAACGAAGCCGCCTATGGAAACGGACGCTACTGGTCTGTCCCCAGCTCAAAAACGTTATTAAACGAGCACCAGCATCCAATAATGATACCCTCAGTGTACCGTTACAACTATTTATATTTAACAGTGCAGCGCCACATTCATGCGAGTATTACACCTATTATGAATCGAACTCGTGAGAATTTGTTGCGTTCGTGAAAAAACCCGACAGGAGGAAACGTGAACTTGTGACGCAACGCGTGGATCGCGTTTCAAGTTCAAGATTATTAGGATTTTTTCCAGCCGTGTGAAATTAACGACTTTTATACGAGACGCTTGTGGGTTAATGTTTTGTTTGCGCGGAACGTTAACGGGATAATGGGATGATATCGACGGCGGTGACATTGTTTCATTAAATGTAGCTTTCCCTCTTGCTTCATGGCGGAGCTTTTTTTGAAACTTTGCCTGGGACTGTTATAGTTATCGACATTGAAGGATTTTTGAAGAGGTTGAGTTTTATGCCATTATCGTGTACCTTCCTATATGAAAATTCATATTGCATTTGCTGTTACTTTCAGTAAGGAAATTCAACACTAACTAGAGGTTATTCATTGGTGGTAAGAATTTCTTAGTAATATTCTTCTCTATTTAGCTGTAAAGCTTATTCCACAGTCCGTCTTACGCTTCTTGGTTAATCAAAGGGTCAAATCAAACCTCAAAAAAGGTGTGACAAAATTTGTTAAAGCAGTGTCAACGTACGGGAAGAAAAAACAAACTTTGGTATATCTACTCTTTAAACAAGGCATTCATTTTTTACGATTAAAATAATATATACTCATAAACAGAAAATTAAATTCTTGCTAAAATTTATTTAGTTTGTATCATAAGAAATATACAGGGTGATGTTTTGAAAACTTCACACCTTAAATAACTTTAAATATAGCAAAAATTTAAAAATTTGCAAAAACAGGTAAACTTTTGTTTGCAGGGGGACAACTTTTGAGATAAGTTTTTAATGGATAGCGCTTACTCTCTGAGCAGGGTAGACAGCCCTCTAAAAATTTTAAATGGAACTATCCATCTTGTGATACATCATTTGAAAGCTTATTTCACAAAGGGTCTGGCCATGTAATTAGTTTTACCACGTTTAACTTATTGACGGGGTAATAGATTAATAGTGCCTACGAAACAGGTTGCTTATTAAATTGAATATTTTGGACTCTTTCCAACAAAATGTATTTTATTTTAGAGCGGAAATAAAATTTGTCCTTACGAGAACCCAAAATTTAAACAAACAACTTGTAAAAAGTATGACACTTAAAAAAACTCCCAGAATACTGAAAATTTTCTTTTAACATTATTATTAACATTAAAGTATTTATCATGTAATTTTTTAGAAAGTCCATGTCCACGAAAAAGAAAAATTATTTATTTGTAACTCCAAAAACAGTGTGAACAAAACCATAGAAATTCAAACCTTACAATAGATTCTCAAAATGTGCACCACCTCTTTCCATACAATAATACAGACGGTTCTCGAACTCCTGCTGCACTTTTCGGAAAGTTTCAGGTGGAATCCTCCTGCACTCGTTAATAATTCTTTCTCGCAGATCGTCCAGGCTAGTAGGTTGTGTTTTGTAAACCACAGATTTTAAATGACCCCATAGAAAGAAATCTAAAGCAGTCAAATCGGGTGATCGTGGCGGCCATTCAATTGTTCCACGCCTACCAATCCAGTGAAGAGGAAATCTATGATTTAMCCAATTTCGCACATTAATGGCGTAATGCGGTGGGGCTCCATCATGTTGGTAAAACAATTCATATTCATCCAACATTGGATTTCCTTCAGGGTCACGTTGGTTTTCTAATTGCTCTGTGATTAAAGGATCAATAACGTTATCAAGTAATTCTAAATACATTCCCCCATTTAGCGTCCCATCAATGAAAATTGGACCTACAATTGCGTTGCCAAGTATTCCAGCCCAGACGTTCAGCTTCTGAGGAACTTGTGTATGACCTTCTCGAAAAATATAAGGATTTTCGTCACTCCAGTACCTGACGTTATGTTTATTTACAGAGCCGTTCAAAAAAAATGTGCATTCATCACTGAAGCAGATATTTTTTATTAGATTTGGATTTACTATAATCTTTTCTGTCATAATTTCGCAAAATTGCAGTCTTCTATCGAAGTCATCTTCGCCGAGTTCCTGGAGAGTTTTCATMTTATAGGGATGGAATTTGTGCAGTTTTGTAACTTTCCTTACAGATGAATCAGAAAGTCCAGTGGCTGTAGAAATGTTACGCAAAGAGCTAGTTGGATCCATTGCAAAATGACCAAGTACTTGAAGTTGGGCCATTTCATCAACGACTCTATTCCCTGCCCTTTTTTTGTTTACTACAGATCCAGTGTCTTGAAATTTCTGCACGAGATCGAGAATGTACCTAGCGTCTTTTTGATCAAAAGCGCTACTGTACTTATTTCTGGTTCATAAAATCTTACTTCATGAACATTAAATATTTAAATGGAATTGTTTACTCTAATGTTAAACGTGTTTATTTGTTTCAATGGAATACATTGGTATTGTAGCTTTTTAGAAGTGTGTATTAATAAAACACTAGCATGACTACAAGTGTTTTAAAAATGCATGTCTATACTAAGTTGTCTGCACCCCAATCAACTACAGATAGATCTATTTCGCTGTCATTACAGTTCATCAGTGTAGTTTAGGTCTAAAGCAGACAGCACGGTATGGAACGGGATTTGCCTATATACCAAAGTCGTGGTATAATATTAGCAGAAAAATAGAGGGTAATGTCATGAATTGATGCCATAACACAGCCACCTAGCTCGTAGCCTAGCACCCAAGTAGTAATGGATTGTAAGTTATTATATTAATCGTCCTCTGTTCTCTATCAGTTATTTCGTTCATTATTTTAGTACACATTAAACACTACTCTAGCAAATTAGATTTACAAAATTTGGCCTATTTGAAAATTCTGTTTAAGTAAAGTAAAAGTGTTGAGAGAAAGTAAGATTAACATTTTCATCTTGTACCATTTGTGGAAGCATATCGTGTAGTGATAAACCGCTATAATGATTTAAAATTGGAACATTTACTGTAATGAGAGTCTGGTTAACAGAGTATAACGCTGGAAATTTCTTTCTCGCATGCGTTCCCAATTGCCAAGATTCTTTTTTGCCACGGTCATCTATGCGTCGATAAAGTAACACATGGAATTTCAAATAAGCGAGAGTTATTTGGAATAATTCGAAAAAGCGCTGAAACAGGTAACTTCAGTTTTAAAAAAGAGCTTTATTTTGAGATCACTGCAGCGGAGCGATCACTTACTATGACTAATATATGTCGTTATAAACAAACCGCTGCAAATTGAATCAATACGAATGTCAAAATGACATTTACGATTTTATTTCTTATACTATACGATTAGTAATCAGGTTTTGAACATTTTTTCTGAGACAAACGGTTCTCGTGATTGAGCAAAAATACATAAATATTTAAAATCGTTTTTCTCCAAGTAACTCGAAAATTATTAACTTAACAAAATTACAAGAGTGCTTTTCGGTCAGAAATTTGATTTCTATATAATAATAAGAATTTAAGAAAATCGTATGGGCAGGGTCCAAAATACGTTTTTTGGAAATATTTCGAAAATGTCAAATATTTGGAAAAAATATTAAATTTGATTCCCTATTTGATGGTGTTATTTATAGGAAGGAATAATACTCGCAGAGCAAATAAAATTTGTTGAAAATTTTTTTCGCGATACAGTACTTCCCGTCCGTTGGATGTGGAAGTAATATATATTTTCAAGCATCATGCCATTTGGCATAAAAAATAGTTAAAATGTGCACAATTGAAAAATCGAACTTGCCTGTCTGATCGGTCGATTTTTACCTCCAAGAAATTGTAGGTTAAACGCATTGGTATTTTATATTCCTTCCGGTTGCACTAAGCACATTTCGAGTATCWTGAATTTAGGAAGACGGATTCAAAAATAACGGAAACGTCAATACTTATCAATATACAAAAGTTATCGTCTGTAGATTCCAGTGAAACTGAAAGAATTCAGATTCTACAGGTTGTAACCTTTTGTCTCTTGATACCAATCGCGTTTTTGCAATTTTTTTGGAGTCGTTGATGTCCAGCAAGTGCTATTAACCAGTGAAAATAGACATAATGAGTAAATAAATTAACAGTACTTCCAATTTTTTCTATAGTTTAATTTTGCTTTCAATATAGTTAAAACTCATTCAAACAAAACAATTTTGCCGTTTTGCGACGTACATGATTCCACATTCATCCTTATAAGAGCTCATAGATATATGAATTTCTGGCTGACGATCCTGACTGACGCTTACAATTACTCTTGTACAAATTAAAAAGATAATACGAGGGTGAATGCTTTCAGCGTCCATAATATAATAAGATAATATTTTGTCGGATAGATCGCTGTCTCTTGAAAACACTGACAAAAAGTTAATAGTCTGACGTTTCGATTACACCTGTAATCTTTGTCAAAGACGAAGAACCTCAAAATTTGCCTGACACAAGTTCAAACAAAATTTTGAAAGTAAATAAACAAATCACCAAGGATGCGAGACGTCATAGAAACAACGTGCCAACCTGATAAAAAAGGAACCTAACGATGAAAAAGGAACTACCTACCTACTAGATATACACGAACTACTTCATAAAAGATAACTACAAAACAGCCTTCCAAATGTCACCTTACTCATAATTTCCACAATCCCTATTAAAATTATTAGTATTCCTACAAATTTCTATAGCTTCTTTTATTAGACGTTTGTGATAATATTTTTCTCTATGTAAAATTTTTGTTTTATCAAAATCAATCATGTGTCTAGTCAAATATGAGTGTTCAGCTACGGAAGATTTATCTATCTGTTGCAACCTAGTAGCATGTATGTGCTCTTTCAAACGCGTACCTACTTTTCTTTTTGTTTGACCCATGTAACACTTTCCGCAAGAACAAGTAATTTTGTACGTAGATGACACTTTTGTTATTTGGCCCCATGGTATAGAAGAGCTGGGTAGGTTTCTAAATCATTTGAACAGTCAAAATCCCGACATAAAATTTACTATGGAATTAGAAAGCAATGGTAGTTTACCTTTCTTGGATGTCAAAATTTACAGAACAAACACTGGACAGTTAGGACACAAGGTTTACAGAAAACCAACACACATAGACAGATATTTACATGCCACATCTCACCACCCTCTTTCTCAAAAGAATAGTTTTATTAGGACGTTATTTGTTAGAGCACAAAGGATATCAGACGAAAGTTCTGTACAAAAAGAAATATATTATCTTAAATCAGCGCTAATGAGAAATGGTTATAGTAGTAAGAATATTTGGTCAGTTTTTAATAAAAGTGCTCATCCAAATCAAGTAAATTCTCAGCCACGACAAAGTAAATTGAAGTTGAGTTTCCCTTATGTACAAGGCCTTTCGGAAAAATTAAAGAGGATGCTTAGAAAACATGATATTTTAGTTGTTGATAGTACATATAATAATTTAGATAAAATTTTAAGTTCTACTAAAGATAAAGTACATTTAGAGAGTGAAGGTGTTTACAAAATTACTTGTTCTTGCGGAAAGTGTTACATAGGTCAAACAAAAAGAAAAGTAGGTACTCGTTTGAAAGAGCACATATTGCTACTTCCGTAGCCGAACACTTATATTTGACTAGACACATGATCGATTTTGATAAAACAAAAATTTTACATAGAGAAAAATATTATCACAAACGTCTAATAAAAGAAGCTATAGAAATTTGTAGGAATACAAATAATTTTAATAGGGATGTGGAAATTATGAGTTAGGTGACATTTGGAAGGCTATTTTGTAGTTATCTTTTATCAAGTAGTTGGTGTATGTCTAGTAGGTAGGTAGTTCCTTTTTCATCGTTAGGTTCCTTTTTTATCAGGTTGGCACGTTGTTTCTATGACGTCTCGCATCCTTGGTGATTTGTTTATTTACTTTCAAAATTTTGTTTGAACTTGTGTCAGGCAAATTTTGAGGTTCTTCGTCTTTGACAAAGATTACAGGTGTAATCGAAACGCCAGACTATTAATTTTTTGTCAGTGTTTTCAAGAGACAGCGATCTATCCGACAAAATATTATCTTATTAAAAAGATAATGTTTAGATGTATTGTTGTTTTCTCGTCTACGTCGTTTAGTGCGATAGCCCATTTCGTATATAACCACGACTGCTATGCATTCATGCTTATTAAAATAAATAAGAAATCAGTTCAGCCATAGCACCGAGTGAAAGTAGCATGAACCGGAAACTCCCACTATTAATAAGGACAGTAAAAACTTCTCTATTGTTTAACCCCATTTTAAGATTGTTCAGGTCTGCCATATCTCGTCTATCTGCGATGATAACAGTAAAACCGGTACTGCAAAAGTTGAGCCACTTTTTGATCCCCCTGATTAATGGATATCGTCAGTGCAAAGTCGGGATAACAAGGTGTCAAGGTGCCATTATTCTTCCCCATACGTAACACCTTGACGGGTACAAATGATCMAATACTCGGTTGATCTGCTATATGATACGACGTGCAAAAAGAATCATTAGTGCAAATTACTTTGTTATTTCTCACGCTGGTAAAAAAATATTGCTCGTCAGGGTCAATTTTAACAGTTACGTGCATATCACCCGGAGCATTTGAGCTTTTTTTAATATCGTGTATACATTGTTAAGTAAGCCACAATATTTAAAGTTTACTTATTCAGTTGTTTGCAGAAACTGTTCTGTTACTCTTCGTACTTAAAAAAATTCGTCACGCAAGTGTTTTCAATTTCTGAGCCAAAATATTAAAAAGTAGAACAGTCTTTGGACATATGACAAAAAGCGTTATTAACGCAGGTATCTACTGTTATATTTTCACATGAAGTATGGACTATAATGTATTGCCTAATAATGCTACCCATACACGTGTAGGGTTTGTATTTTTCTTTTTTAATAAATGATATGACAAATTATCATGAGCGTTTGAAAACCGTAGAATTCCAATGAATGAACCTAACAATTGCTACAATTCTAAATGTCCAAATTCCCTTCTAGTACGCAATATTATCCGTAATTAAGAAGTTGTCTTTTAAGGATCGTGATGTCGATTTACAGGATGTAAAATTTTAACTAATATTTCGTACAGACGTTGTTTGATATTGAAAGATCGATATCATCGGATCCATATGTTCTAGTAATTCTTTCATCTCAAAAGAAAGACGTCGAGAATACCGCTTAACATAAAATTTGGCGATGAGGATGATTATTATCCTGCACAGGGCTCTGACCAGGTACAATTGTTAACAGTTGTTAAGCAAAATTTCCCAAATTGAAAATTACCGTCCTATCTTCCTAATTTGTAACTTTGCGAAGGTTTTTGAGCGTATCGTCTATAATCATATATATTCTTGTGCCAGTAAGTCTATATCTTCGGCACAACATGGATTTATGCGTGTGAGATCTACTATCACAMACTGAGCGTGGTTCTCGTAATTCGTTTCTGAAGCACTGGGTGGACTTGATCAGGTGGACGTTATCTACACTGATTTTTAGAAGGCTTTCGAGCAAATTGATCACTTTGTTCTTTTAAATAAGCTGGAATGGTTTGGCTTCTCTTCCGCTTTGTAAGCCTTTTTTACTCGTATCTGTTATTTAAAGAAAATATTTATTTTATCTATTTCTTCCTTTCCTACTTCCGGAGTCCCGCAAGGATCGAATCTGGGCCTTCTTATGTTTTTTATGTATATAAACGTCTTCCTGACTCACTTAAAAGTCTGAACCTCATCTTTGCTGATGATCTTAAACTATTCAATACTATAACTTCTCCAAATGACGGTCTTTTACTCCAAAATGATCTTAATTATCTAAATACATGGTGTCTTACTAATAGCTTAAATCTCAATGTTTCCAAATGTTTTGTTCTTTGTTTCTCCAGAAAACATGGTATAGTTAACTATCAATATAATGTTAATGGTATGGTTTTGAACGGGGTGGATGAGTTCAGGAACCTCGGTATTATTTTTGCGGAGTCGTATAGTTGGGCCAGTCTACCTATCTAACCCTTCTCTGACTGAACGGGTCAACTAATCCCGCAATATAGTTGGGCCAAGAATCTGCTTTGCCCGAACAGCCGGTGATGGAGCATTATTAGCAAATTAGGAAAGACCTTAATTTATGTGATGTGTGTAACTTATTAATGTGATTGCTACGGTTTCTTTCTTAGCAAACACGCTTAAAGGAATAAAATAAAACAATTTTCAAGTTTTAATACAAACTTACATTTATACGTTACTATAATAACATATATGTATGTACAGTAAAGTATAAAAATATTTACACATTTACAAAAATACGAACCTATATTTATACGTAATAACACAATATTAACATATATGTATGTACAATAAGGTATAAAAAATATTTACATATTTGGCGCGTATTTAAATGAAACACTTTTTACAAATGTCAGCCTGTCTATGAGATTTTGTTTGTAGTTATTAATTTTGACTTCAGGATAATCTTGCTTTAATTTTACAGTACGCCTAACAACTTTTTGGAATTTGTTGGATGTGTTTATTTTAACATAAACTTCACTTTGAAAATTCAACAAACTATCAACAAATTGAAAAATATTTGGATGAGGCGAATAAAAACTTTTATTAAATCTTGAATGAAATGACTCACACGCATTGGTTGTTCTGCAAGAGGAGGCAGATGAACTTGCCCAAATATTTGGAGTAAATTTGCCATTTTCGCTGATGTAATTGTCCACTACATAGTCGCAAAACTCTTGAAGTTTCGAATGTTTTGGCATGATTGGAATTAAATCGAATGCGAATGCGTCACCCACTTCATCACAATCAAGAAACTGAAGTCCAAAACAATATCTTAACATTTTGCCAACTTCCGTGTGGTTTTTATAATCTCGTGAGAATCCAAGCGAGTGAATTTTTCGATACCATGCCTGTGAAAGATGGAATCGGCATCCACTTACTCTAGCTTCCTCCCACGTATCCATAATAGCATTGTGGATTGCAGTTTCAAAATCAATCACGACACTTTTAGGATAAAATTGTAAGTMACTTTCACTGCACTTCTGACACAACATATTCAAACATGTTTGATATGTGGATTGCTTTKTAKCCGAAAGCAAACAAAATACCAATGGAACGTAATGTCCATTCTTGTATCCATGAATTGTAAAGAGTTGTGTAAAAAATTTCGGACAAAAATCAAATGTGCCGTCCATATACACAGTTTCAGTACAACATAAAAAGTAAAGATTGCTATAAGGAGCAAAAATGATGATACCTTGGTCTGCATTATTTATCAAGACAAATGATTCATCTTTATCTGTCATAGGTGCCAAAGTGTTTACTGCTTCGAAAACGTCTTTTTGCGTTTTGGGTAGATTTGGAGTTAACTTCCTCCTGCACATCCATATATTATGCCTTACAAGTTCCATATCGTAAGTCGTTATGTTACTGCTTATGCCAGGGTTAGACCGAAGTTCCGTGTGCACTAATTTGGCAGATTTTTCGTGTATATTTTCTAGAGCTTTCCTTTTCACACTGTTGTTGACAATCTGCCTGTGCAGGTTTATGTCTTCTTTGTGATTGTGAGATAATTCGGAGTCCAAGATCTTATTTCCAACCGACGTGTAGATTTTTGCGGGACATTTCGATGTTTTATTTGTACACCTCCAACGCACAGTTCCGTTTTTCAGCACGTTTGCGATGCAAAACTTGTAGTTATTCACCACCAACAGTTTTTTGCCTTTTTCACTTTGCATGAATACAACTTCCATTTGGCCGGTATGAATGTGCGCTAGAAATTTTAGTAAAACTGTTTAATTTGACTTGCGTTTCAGAATTTATAAACTCATTTCAGCAGGTAACCACCCTCTTTAACAAATTATTTAGGACATTATGGATAAGTGTCCAATAATATTTTACATTTTTAAAATAAGTCCCACCCATCTTAATTGTGTTTCGTGATCTATTGGGTCCACAGGCACAAAATGTTTGCGTTTAAATTACCTACTTTTCTAAGTAGTATCAGGTAGCAGGATCTGACAAGGATTCGTTATCGATAACTATCAGCGGGAGGTTCATAATTCACCGTCCGCATCCTTCTGGCCCAACTCAATGGCAGATTAAAGAGCGATAAAGTTTTTGGCCCAACTATAATGCGCCCTTATTTTTGACCACAAATTTTGCAGTCACATATTGAGCACCATCAGTACTTTGTAAACATTATAATTTTTCCTTGTTCGTTCTATGCAGTTTTGATCTGGTTTTCCCTATACAAGACGCATATTGCTCAGCTCGTATCTGTCCAGAAGAAGTTACTTAAATTTATGTTTTGCTTAACCCAAGGATATTATCCTCCTGGGGGATATGATCATCAAAGCTTATTGGACGGATTCGAGTTTATTTCATTACAAACTCGTCGTATTTGTGCTGTGGTCAAAATGTTATATAATTTAATGAGTAATAGGATTGATTGTAGTTCGCTGCTTGAGAAGGTTAACTTTCTTGTACTCTCGACAACAACCGTCTTTCTATTGCAACAATAGTCGTACAAAAGTTTCACTTCGGTCGCCAATCAATCTTATGTGTGCTTGCTTTAATCGTATTTTTAATTCGTGTGATATTCATTTTGATTTGCTCACTTCTGTTATTGGGCAAGTGATCGACAATGAATGCCATAGATGGGAAGTTTCAGTTAGGCTTTATTTTATTTGCATATTATGTTTCTTTCATAGATTATTTTTTAAGTTAAGCGGATTGTTACATTATGTATTTTACTGTTCTTAAGTTTGTTATGTCCTATATTTGGGTATATTTTACCTGTTGGAAATAAAGCTTTATTATTATTTAATACCCGAACAACCTATGTTTGACTAATATTATTTTCTAAATGAGTTATGTGGTTGACGTTAACTAATACAGTAAGAGCTTGTTCTTCAGCTGTAACGGAATTCGAACGTTTCGACTTTAGATTATCTTTTACAGTACAGTTTCTTCAATTTTCTTAACGAAGTTGGACACTGTTGATCCGTTGATTTGGGCTAGTATTGCCTAGGTTATATTTGATCACAGTAAAGATTTTATATATGTAGAAAGTAGCATCTTTTGTGGGTCCGCCACTGAATGGAACAATTTCTAGGAACTTTTTTAGTACTCTAATACACGATCGTTGCCCGCGAAATCGAAACACCCAGTCACCTCATCCGAACAATATTTCGGTGCTTGCCAACCGTGAAAATTATACAACACATTAAAAACACATAGGCAGCAACATCCAAGAACAATAACCCGGCTTTTTGCCGCGGACAACACCCAAAACGCGACGTTCTGTTTAAAGGTTCGACCTGTTACGTAACCTGAATCTGTCTTCTACGTGCGACCGGTTGGCAAACGAGAGTGACAAGGAGAAGTCTTCGACCCACGGAACGGGCTCTCGATTCCTGCGGTTTCAAGGTCCGGTATTTGTGCCCACAGGGGGCGAGTTGTGCAGGTAAGACTGGCCGCCTGATCAAAATCTGAGAGGCTTCTGGAATGGATCGGCGATTGTGGTACGAGCGACCACCAAATCTTTGGAACGGCAGAGGTCCGATTGATCGTTTAAAATTTACAGCTCTAAAATAAGCAACTCGCACATAAAAGGACAATTACGAGAATGGGTCTATTTATTCTGGGTCTCCCATAGAAAGAAATCGTTTTTAATTTTAATTAAGCTTAATACGAGGGTCGTGTCAAAATTCCTATGCACAAGAACAAAAAACAAAAAAATGAAACGTATATTTAACAAAAATTGCAATAAAGTCGTCCAATATAATCCCCTTGCATATCCAAAACACGTTGTCATCGCTTCGGCAGTGATATAATGTCGGTAAATACGTAAATATTGTCAAGTCAATAAATCGGACGTCACGAAAGTCTCCTTTCCACTGGAGAAACAGAACGAAATCTGGAGGACTGATGTCAGGGCTGCACGTGGGCGAATTTCACAGCAGTTCTTCTCAGAAACTTCTTTGACTGACACTGTTTTATGCGATCAAGCGATCGTCCACACTCTTGGAGCCATGCATTTAATTCTCTACAAAGAAAACAAAAACATTTGTCTTTTGGTATTTGTCTATTGCTTCTTCGTCCAAGCGGTCTTCTTCCATTATTGTAGCCACAATAGCAGCAAAAGTGTTGTCGGTAGCAGTATGACGTCTTCAACTTCTGTGGTCTTCTTTAAAACTAGTTCAACGCTCTGGAACGCTTACTCCATCAAGTTACTGTTGAACTTCTGGAAAGCTTCTGGTAACTCACCGTGAATTTCGGCAACCGTTTTTTCGCGCAGTCTGAATTTCTTTGATTTTTGATATACGCAGATTAATGCGCTACTGTGACGCGTTCCAGGGCATCAAACTACTCCGATTTGAGAAATTTTTACACATAAACTCAGTGAACCACTCACACTGTGTACTGGGTAACACTAAAATAATGACCACTACTTCTAGGGTGTGTTCTATACTTTAAAATATGACAATAAGTTATCTTGCGTCTTGACATGTGCGGCCTCTCTACCGACTTATAGCCTTTTGAAGATGGACAGTGAATGAACATTTTTACTTGTGCAGCGATTTTCATAATTTTTTGGGCATCTCATTCTTAAATAATAGCACATTGAACTGTCTAAATAGGCCTTTAAGACCTCTCTTGGGGAGTGAGGTGTTATCTACACGTAAGAGTATTCGGCTTAAATTTCTTGGACGGTTATTTATTTCGTTTTGAAATCACATTTTTTAAAACTATGATTCACATGGAAAAGAATATACCCTCTTCTGTTATTTCTAAAAAAGCGCACCATTTACGAGAAAAAAGCCCTTAAAGTATGTACTTTTTTCGCTTTTACTCGCATGTAGTTGACAGTGATCCTTGCATGAAACAGGCACAAAATGCGAAATGGTTGAATTAAAGAAGGTTGTGGTTTTACATCCGCTTCTCTTAGCAGAAGTTAGTTCGCGCATTTGAGTATTAATGGGAGCAGTAAAATAAACAACGGAAAATTATTCATATTAAATAATGCAACTTTTTAAAATTAAAAAAATCTTTATTGGTAGTTTTAAAGTAAATGCTCAAGATGACCACCACCTTGCGCACTACAGGCTTCTATTAGTGACCTCCTCACCCTAAAGAAAGTGCCTTTCGAATTTCTTGAAGACTGTGAACGACGGTGAAGATCTTCAACATTTTAACAAGGTTGGAGTACACAAGCTGTTTTACGTGGCCCCATCCATGGGATTGAGATACGAAGAAGGCGCAGGTCACGCTATAGGTCTTCCTCGACCAATCAAATTTTCACCGAATGCAGCATTTAAAAGACGGCTTACTGTGTGACTGTAATGTGCTGGAGCTCATGCATGTATCACACATCCGTTCTAGCTTGAATGGTACTTACATCTTCAAGTAAATTTTGCACCTCATTTTCTACAAAGTTCTTATAAGTTTCTCCAGACAAACGAGGAGGAAGAAAAACAGGACCGATCAAATGATTGGCGGTAAGTCCGCCTTATACATTTACGCTAAACTTTACTTGATGTCTGGCACGAACAACAGCGTGAGGATTGTCATCGTACCTAAAGTGCTGATTACGAAAATTAATCATACCTTCTTTTGTAAAGCCTGCTTCGTCAATGAACAACAAATTTGACAAACACTCAGGATCAGAATCGTTGGCGCGCTAGTCCTTGGACGCGCTGAAAGTGGTAAGGGTGCAGTAGATAATTTTTCAAAACACGCCAAGTTGCGGTTCGATAAATCCGTTCTGTTAGAACTATTCTTCTAGTGCTGCTTTGTCGGGAGTCTTCTATTTTACGTAATTTGCGATTTTCTACGTTGGGTGTGTGGGTCTTCCTGATACGTCCACGATCACCTGTTCTGCATCGAATAGTGCCTGTTTCTCTTGATCGGTTTTGGATTTGTTAGAACATTTATTGATTTTTGGGCGTAATATTGCACACACTGATGCTGATCGATTCTTTTATGCTATTATTCGACCATAGCAAAAAGGCGCGCATTCAAACTTTCTGATTGATTTCACTCGAAAAGTGTGCATTCTACTGAAGTCTGACAAGGGCACGTTTTTTGTGTAAATAATGCTGAGGTAATTAATTTTTTGAACAAAATTTGAAAACATAAGATAATATTTTCTCGGAAAGATCGCTGTCGCTGACAAAAAGTTATTAGTTTGATGTTTCGATTACACCTGTAATCTTTGTCAAAGACGAAGAACCTCAAAATTTGCCTGACACAAGTTCAAACAAAATTTTGAAAGTAAATAAACAAGTCACCAATGTCCCGGTAAGACCCATAGTCAATACTATTAGCAGTGCGTGTTACAGATTGGCAAAATTTTGTGCTAACTATTTAAAACCTTATGTAGGAAAACCAGTAGTTTCATCAAAAGTTCTTCAGACTTTATTGATATTCTAAAAGATTTAAGTATTTCAGAAGGTGATATTTTAGTTAGTTTTGACGTGGTTTCTTTATTTACAAAAGTACCCGTCCCTGAATCGATAGATATCATCAAATCCAAGCTTAATAAAGATCCCCTAGGTGACACGATAGCCATACTATCTGAATATTGTTTAAAATCTGTTTATTTATTATGGAACGATAACTTTTATGAACAAAAATCAGGTTGTGCAATGGGTTCACCTCTAAGTCCTGTAGTAGCCAATTTGTTTACGGAAAATTTTGAACAGGTAGCGATAAACAGTTTTCAGTTTAAGCCAAAATGCTGGTATAGGTATGTAGATGACACTTTTGTTATTTGGCCCCACAATATAGAAGAGTTAGGTATGTTTCTAATCATTTGAACAGTCAAGATCCTGACATAAAATTTACTATGGAATTAGAAAGCAATTGTAGTTTACCTTTCTTGGATGTCCAAATTTACAGAATAAACACTGGATAGTTAGGAAACAAAGTTTACAGAAAACCAACACACAGACAGATATTTACATGCCACATCTCACCACCCTCCCACTCAAAAGAATAGTCTTATAAGGACGTTATTTGTTAGAGCACAAAGGATCGCAGACAAGAGTTCTTTACAAAAAGAAATGTATTATCTTAAATCAGCGCTAGTGAGAAATGGTTATAGCAATAAGAATATTTGGTCAGTTTTTAAAAAAAAGTGCTCATCMAAATCAAGTAAATCKCAGCCAGGAAMAAGTAAATTGAAATTGAGTTTGCCTTTTGTACAAAGCCTTTGGGAAAAATTAAAGAGGATGCTTAGAAAACACGATATTCTAGTTGTTGACAGTACATATAATAATTTAGATAAAATTTAAAGTTCTAGTAAAGATAAGGTATATTTAGAGAGTGAAGGCGTTTACAAAATTACTTGTTCTTGCGGCAAGTGTTACATAGGTCAAACTAAAAGAAAAGTGGTACGTGTTTGAAAGGACACATACGTGCTACTAGGCTGCTATAGATAGATAAATCTTCCGTAGCTGAACACATATTTGACTAAACACGTGACTGACTTTGATAAAACAAAGATTTTACATAGAGAAAAATATTATCACAAACGTCTAATAAAAAGAGGTATAGAAATTTGTAGGAATACTAATAATTTTAATAGGGATTGTGGAAATTATGAGTTAGGTGACATTTGGAAGGCTATTTTGTAGTTATCTTTTATCAAGTAGTTCGTGTAAGTAGGTAGTTCCTTTTTCGTCATTAGGTTCCTTTTTATAAGGTTGGTACGTTGTTTCTATGACGTCTCGCTTCCTTGGTGATTTGTTTATTTACTTTTAAAATTTTGTTTGAACTTGTGTCAGGCAAATTTTGAGGTTCCGCGTCTTTGACAAAGATTACAGGTGTAATCGAAACGTCAGACTAATAACTTTTTGTCAGTGTTTTCGAGAGATAGCGATCTTTCCGAGAATATATTATCTTATATTTATGGACGCTGAAAGTATTCACCCTCGTAAAATTTGAAAACAGTTAATCATAAAAAAGTTATAATGATTTTTACTCCCACCCCCTCTATCTGAACCTATTAATAAATCAAATTTTGAAATTATTCTTAGACCATCTTATTAATCATATAAAGTTTGGTAAATGTAAGTAATTTTATTTAACTATGCCCAGAAGCTTCAGAGAAATGTTTGGGGTTGCATCTTTAAGGGATCGTAGCTCCTTTAGGAAGCAAATTTGGATATAGATATATTTTGTCCAATTGACCTAGAAATTTCCCTAGAGTCTATGGTTTGAGTTTGGCCATCGAGTCATGTCAGTGTTACTTAAGACATAAGGACATAATATGGAAGGACCTCCTTTGGTCGTAAAGTTTCATCCCGCGTTTTTTGTTTGTTTTGATTACTTGAAAAGCAAAGTTTGTCTTAAATGGAATATTCAACGTTTGAGTGTAAACGCTGCAATTTAGAAAATTTATCTTCCTTCGATGTAGTGTTTTGTTGATGCAGACGTCGTTAATTATGTACAAAATAACTTGCTAGGTAATCATTAGGACGTCCTAGGGTAACCAGAAAGCCTTTTGATTACGAGACCCTTCGTAAGCTGGTTAGAATGTACACATCCATCGGTACGGTCTTCAGCTGTTTTACGACCGACACTGACCTCTGGAGACACCGCGAAGATGGGTGTAGGAATTCGCGCCCAACCTCTCATTATGTACCCCCGTGTAGAGGAGATATGGCTTATTGTTTATTGTTGTGTGTATCGTTTTTGGAATCGCATGTGCGGGGTCACGGAGTGCACATACATTTTACACATGTCCTCTTGCATGCACACACCGCCTGGTGGTGCGTGTGTTGGCAGCAGGTGGAGTTTGTTGACCCAGGTGCATGGTTGCCAGCTGGACAGGACCGCAGCACCAGCACCCACCCCGGTGGTCACTCGAAAATTTCGCCGCTCTATTCCAAAAACCGCTGCAAATTGAATCAATACTTCCACATCCAATTGTCAAAATGACAATTACGTTTCTATTTCTTATACTATATGATTAGTAATCAGGTTTTGAGCATTTTTTCTCTCTACACATTTTTTCTAAGACAAACAGTCCTCGTGATAGCAAAAATATATAAATTTTGAAATCGTTTTTTCCAAATAACTCGAAAAATATTAACTTAACAAAAAAAATTACAAGAATGCTTTCTGATCAGAAATTTGATTTTCTATATAATACCAAAATTTTTAAAAAATGGGATTTTGGAAATATTTCGAAAATGTCAAAATTTTGAATAAATTTTCTCAGACACTTTTTGTGGTAAATTCTGTTTCCTATCTGATGGTATTTCAATTTTTTGAATATATTAAATATATTCGGAGATATTTAGGAAAGACCGCTTTCTTTAAGTGACGCTTTTTTGCTAATATCTTCTAAGAAGCTTGCTGCACAGAAAATTTATAAGAACAAATAATACTCGCACTTATAATACTAATCACATACTAAAACGATAAAAAAATATAAAAATAAATATTTGTTAAAAACCCCCTTCCCGATATCCTACTTACCCACAAACAATAGGTCGCTTGGGGTAGTTGAGATTTATACGTTTGCCCAATTTCAAGTTCATATATTAAGTCTTTCGAAAGTTATCGTGTCCATAAACAATACCACAGACACACAGACAAGAAATTTGTTTTTGCTCAAATTTTGTTTTTTTTTGCGTTTTCGACCATTTTAAAGCGAATGAGCAAATAAAAAATTTCAAAATTTTTTTCGCGATACAATACTTCCCATCCGTTGGATGTCGAAGTAAAACTTCCAGGAAGTTGCTTAGATTCGAGGGCATGTTTGGTATGGTGTAAGATGAGGAGGAGAATTTCAAAATGATGATAGTAATAATAATAATAATAATAATAATAAGGCGAACGTGGCCTGCTCAACCTTCGTCACATGTGCGGAAACCTAGAAAACAAAATAAGAGGGTTATAAATCCGAGGAGGAAATTATTGAATATATATAATAAACGCTGATGAGAATTATACACCAACAAATATTGAATATCGTGAATGATTATAAAGATGAATCAGTGTGACAGGACAAAACACTTCATGGAAAATTTGCCACACTAATTCAGCAAGACATCATCGAAAAAAACGATTCACTACTGTGGCTTAAAGTCGGGGAACTGCATCCTGAAACAGGAGGATTTATTATTTCCATCCAAGACTAGGAATTACGAAAAGTATATCTTCAAAGATACAACAGTATGCAGCAAATGCAACTTACGGGGGAACCCATAGATCACATCATCGGAGGCTGTCCAGCCCTTTCCAACACAGCGTATCTAGGAAGACACAATCAAGTGGCCAAAATCATCTGGCCCTTAAACACAGCCTGTTAGAAAATCCCGAGCCTTATTATAAATATTCACCACTACCCGTATTAGAAAACAGCCACCATATTCTCTACTGGGTTAGGGCAGTTCAAACCGAAAAAGTGGAAAAACATACAAACCTGGCCCTCGAAATCAAGAACATCTGGGATATGAGGGAGGTGCATATAATACCTGTAGTAATTTCGGCTGAAGAAATTGTGACTAAGAAGTTTAAAAGTAACTTAGAAGCTGCTGGTGTCTCCGAGCAATTATTAAAAACAGTTCAAAGGGTAACTATTCTACAGACGTGCCATATTGTTCGGAAATTTTTGAACTCTGCGGGCTGAGAAGAATTTCTCCCTCGCATGATTACAATAATAATAATAATAATAATTTTATTAGTGCATAAGTACTTATGATCAAATATAAGCTAGAATTTTTAAATAAAACGCAAGAATTAAGTTTATTCTTTAATATTTATTTTGTCCCATTCAAAATAGTCCCAGTCGGATGCAATACACATAAGACAACGTTTTTTCCAGTGCTTATGACACTTTTCATACGCTTTTTTGGTATCGCCTTCAGCTCTCTCTTCCAATTCTCTTTTATGGCTTCAATCCTTTCAAAATGTTTTCCGCGAAGTGGTAATATAATGTTGTTAAATACATTTTTGCCAAGATGTTTCAGGAGCTGGAACGCATGCTGTTGCAGGGCTTTTATCCTTCCRAGTCAATATATCGGACTTCTCCTTCCTCCTTCTGCATTTCTTTCTTCCTTTCTTCAGAACGAAATTTGGCGTTATCGCAAACTCCTTTGACTGACACTTTTATATGTCATCTACACTTTCGGAATCACGAATTTAAATTTTTTTACAAAGAAGACAACTTCTGTGGTCGTCTTAACCACTAGTTCAACGCTCTGGAACGCTTACTTCATCAAGTTACTGTTGAACTATCGGCACACGACCACCGGCAAGCTTCTTGTAACGTACCGTCAATTTCAGCTACCGTATATCTAAACTATCACGATTTGAGAATCTTTTACACATAAACTGAATGAACTACCCGCACTCTATAGACAGCTGACTGATGTTCCAATGATAGTTTTATAATTTGACAGCACTTGTCTTTTCATCAGTTCAGCGCCAGCTTGATATGTGGAGGAATTATGACATGACTCTCCTAGTTCAGAAAGTCATTAACATAAATTAGAGAGAAAACAGGCCCCAGCATCGAACCCTGGGATACATCATACATCGCAGCTAAGTTATCTGACATAGCATTGTTAAATTTGACAGCCTATTGCCGGTTTAGTTAGTTATCCACTATGGATTTTCTGTGAATCATAAATTAATCTTGAATAGTACAAATAATATATGCAATAACGTTATATATAACTGCGCAGATTATCTTTATTACGAGCAGTCAAAACTTCAGGTAATTATGCGGAATATATACTTTAATCATTCCAGACAAATGTGGAACACATAAATAAATACCTGCACAAACTTTTGAATAAATAACCCTATATTTTCCTCCCAAACCTGAAATGAACTATAAGCTCGTTAAATCTACCTCTTTTATTTAAACAATCACACAGCAGAGGCGTTCATGAAAACAGTATAGCAAGGATGTCCAAAAGGAAAGAGAATTGTACTCAATATTAAGAGTAAAATAATTGACGAGTAATGCAGTAGCAGTAAAAATTAATCAAAAAGGATGGAACATTTTACCCGACTTGGATATCAGTCTGGCAACTGTGCAGAGAGATGTCTGTTCCGTTGTCCAGCTAGCATCTACTAATGTACCTCTGGATACATCAGTGAAATCCGTTAGTTCAGTCCCAAACATGTGTGCAATATTTGCTGGAAAATCTTAATTTACTTCGATCATGTGTAACTAAAAATAGGGAAGGCGATACAAATTGACAAAAAAGAGTCTGGAGTGCGCACATAATGCTGTTTTTTTTTTCATATAATCGTAGCCTCGTAAATGCTTGGTCTTCTAGATTCAGGGTGGGTCATAAACCCAGTAGTTGTTCCATGACGACCTATTACTATGCCTGCTTGATAATTACAATATTTGTGCTTCTGTAATGGTAGTATAAATCTTTGTTCTAATTTTCTGACGAAGCGGTACACTTTAGACATATAAGAAAAGGGGACCATTTTTCTTTATTTTGAATGGTTCTCTAAGACAATTTGGACAGATTATCGAAAATATATTTGTATAAAAAGTTATGGCAAAAACAACAGTGATAGCGATATCTAAGCTAGAATCTTTAAATAGGCTCGTCCCGCACATTAAAATTTGGTAATTTTGACCTATGCATTTTGTTGCTTACGTCATGAATACTAGTGCTACGCATTTATTTTGCTTTTAGATTAATTCAACTCGTAAAAAACGGCGGTAGAAAAAATTACCCCGTTTCAAACATTTTCTTAAATCCGCCAACAACTACGCAAAAGGTTCCTAATTTCCGTCATGCGCACTATTACAGCTCCCTAGGTGCTCACTGTTGTGTTTTATAAATAGCCAGAGAAATACAAATAATGCAATGGGAGTGAGAGAGAGGGCGAAGGTATAACCATCAACGTCAATATTATAATGTAAACATAGTAATAACCTGTAACTGTTTATCAAAACACTTCTTAACGTAAGCCATTCTTACATTAAAAAAACAACAGATTACCCAAATACTTTGAGACGATCTTGCTCCACCACTTAATCTGACAAATATGAAACTCGAAAGTTTGACCAAACTATGTAAACAAAAACGCGTGGCTAGTTAGGTTAGGTTGTTAGGTTGCACATGGGACGCATGTAGCACTTGCAAACGTGCGATGTTGTCGGTGGTACTTCACCGTTTTCTTCCTAACGACGGCCAGAGACAGTCCTAACAGTTTTAAAATTTATCATATCGTTCTCATATCGTTATCATCATATCGTAAGCATACGAACTTTAAACATTATCAAGCGTCAAGCGTCGTTTAATTCGTCATAACAAAAACATTAGTTCAAAAGCAGGTTCGATGGTTAAAGTGCAAGTGAATGCGCTTATATTGAACTGTTCATTATAGAATAAACTGACTGAAGGATGATTTAAGTTATTTACACAAATACGTCTTAAGTTGACCAAGGTATCAATGTCACGTTGCCAGTTTTCGAGTACTTTCCTCACGGTATCGCGAAAATTTGCCCACATTGGCAACGCGATGCAGCTCAAAAAAATATAAACAAATATTACTTGCAATGCCGCTGGAGCACTGGCTATTATTGGTGTTTCTCGCTTTCGTCACCTCGAGAACCTTTTACGTCATCTCCGTGGCGGAATATCGAGGCATTTGAAACGGCTATTAATGTCTTCGTGCTTAAATTTTTATGTACATTTTAAATGTAAAATGAAAAAAAAAAATTGTGGGACGACCCCATTGTGGTCACTTGTGTACCCTACAAACATATCCAACTATAATCAAACACAGGTTGTAAGCTTGCCAACACTGACTTCAACCGATTGAAAATTAAGTCTTTTGCTCCACCAGCATCAGATCTTCTCCACACAATAACGAACAGGCATCAACACTGTAGAGATCCTATCACCAATCCACACAACTCGTCGCATTCTCAAATCGTTAAATTACCTCGGTCGTTCAAAAGCCTCCTATAGGTTCGCGACTTTTTACAAAGACGTTGTTACGTGGGAGGATAACTGTACGTTAATATACATATCTCTGCTTAAGTCAATCGCTCATCCACTGCCAACATTCCGGAATTCACGTTTCGAATGGGCTCCGTTATAAAAAAATCGCGTTAAGATGATAAGTGGTCCTGCCCAAATGGCGTGGGTTGTATTTTATGTTATAACCAGCGGAAGATATCCACAGTGTCTTCAGTAAACGGTACCGTTTTCGGTTTAGGTATTAAAGCTGATACTGTTGAGAGAGAAACGCAGGATGGAGTAGCAAAGCAGGTTGCCTCTACAATTTGCTCAAAATGACCAGTGAGTCTATTTCAGTAAATAGATTTAACTTCGGTCATTAAAAATTTTGCAAAATTCTAACATGACCAAGGAGGAATTTGTTCTATATAAGGGTTAATATATTTTTCCAAATTATTGGAGGTGCTCCTTTGCTCCAACTATTAAACTATCCCAGTTTGTCCCAAAGATATTGCAACTCAATCATTACAAGGAAATAATAAAAATATCAATTTTGTGAATTGTGAATCAAAAATGAGTATATGAATAGAGTTTGCATATTTGTTTTATTTGAAGATGCTCAGACAATCAATTCAAAATTAAGAATTTTTTAGATGGTGTTGAATCAACCTTAAAGTTATTCATTGCAAAAAGTCGCAAATTCCTTATGTAAACCCTACAACACATATACCTTATGGTCTTCTTAAGATACATAAAAAGGGTTGTACTATTAGACCATTCATTTATAAACGTAAACTCTCCTTGTCACAAATTTGCAATTAAAAACCGGTCGTATTTTCCTTCAACACTAAAAGAATTAGCTCTCTTAGCTGTCTTCTGGCTGAATTATTATGAATAAATTTGAAAGAGATCTATCTAAGTGCATTTGTTTTTTTGTCTAATGTTCACTTTTATTTCCCTTAAGAAGATGATATTAATGCTTTTTTTAATTTCAGTTCTGAAAAAAAGAGATAAACTGCAGTATCCCTTTCATAGTTTTTGTTAACTTTACTTTTGAAATTTTTAGAAACCTAACGTGAATAGATAATATTTTCTATAATTATTTCCATTCTTACTAACATAAAGAAGCTGGTTTTCATTAATTATTTCATAGGCTTTTTAAAATGCATATTTGCTGTGTGGCGATTTTGAAAAAGAACTCTGTTCAGCAAAATCCTGCGTATCAAAATTCAATAAAATAAATTTTAATTTTTGTTGTGGATCTCATTAAATAAATATTTATTTTTCTCATTATCAACAAATTGTAATTTTTCATTGCAAAAGTGTGTATAGAGATAATAGAGGAAAAAAACGATGTGCACAACTATAGGCTCATCCTAAATTTTAAGTTTTTTTCGTAAATGCAAATGAAAATAATAAGCGGTAAACTATTTAGAATCATTTATTAACTGTTACCGTATTTTAACAAAAGAATTTTTCAAATTGGACTGGTGCATAACTATAGCCCCACCTAAATTTCACGCAGAATGGAACAAATTTTAACAAAACATTCTTAGTTCCAAATGGGCCTAAACCTCTTCTAATGAATTTTTGAGTTTATTTATTGTGACATACTGTCGCTTATCCGCATATACTCGCTCAACTAAGATAACTCAAAAGTTTTCAATTGGGTTCATGTCAGGTGAACAAGAGGGGCACTCTAACAATTCGACATTTTGGTTGGCAAATCAAGCCATCGACTCTCTACTGACATGAATCTTCGTATTATCTTGATGAAAAATTGTTATTTAAAAAAGGCATTTTTGTTTCTAGAATTTGATGTACCTACTCTTGACTGTTCATTCGTGTTGATTGGTTGCATTTTCTTAATTTCGAATCATATTCTCAAGAGGAAATTCCAGACGGGCTGTCTTATGGTGAGAAAGAAGTCTCGGACATTTTCTTAGTTTTCGGCGTGCAATGTATTCACTATTCTTCAGAACTCTCCCTATAGTCCATGTTGAAACATCAAATCCGTACTCTTGAGCAATTCTTTTTCCTTTTTAAAGTGTTACTCGCTGTAGCAATAATTCTTCTTGCATGCTGGGCGAAATTTTTTTCTTAGGGCCACCTTTCTTGTTTGTGTCATACTGTACAGGGTTTCGCAAATAATTGGCTACATCTTTACGAGACCGGTTAGTTCTTTGAGGAATTTTTCGGCGACTAAAGCCTTCATCCCAAAAAGCCAAGATTTTACCTTTTTCCATGTCACTCAGATACCTTCCAAGAGGCATTTTAACACTATTGCTACAACACAGTCACAGATAATAATAATAAAAATATTTATAAACATGTTTTTGACGTTCGAKCACAGCTACCTAAAAGTTTTTTTATTAGCTAAGAAAAACTAATAATTAAAGGTGAGCTTATAGTGTAACTTGAATTGACCAAATAAGCATTTTCACATTTTGTACCTGAGATAGAAACAATAATTTTCAACAACAGGATARAACAAAACTCATCAGCCGATAAAGCGGGARATTTGAAGTATCCTGAGTGAAAAAAAAACAGGAAGAAGATTTTATACTTAATACAGTTTTGCTCTGAAATACTGAAATTGGACTGCTGGGGACGTCCTCTAAAAGGAATAGTTCCGATGACACCGCACCTAACGACATTACCAATCATTTTTTCTCGAAAAACATCCAGCCGCGAAATAATATTAATTGCCATAACCGCGGTCGTTTTCGAAGAATCGGCTTCGATTTATCCTTCGTTGCATTAACCAACAACCCGTCTCGATGTTGCACACGCAGACTGCGCGGAAAAAAGAACACCCGAGCCACTCTTTTAATTCGGAGACTTTATCGTCTCGTATCCATCTTGTCAATGGGCCCCGGCGGCACAAAGGGGCCCTGGCGGTTTCGTGCACGCTGAAGCCAGTTTTCATCATGCAGCTATCTGTAGGTGTACATAAAAATGCAGTTAAAGCGTATCGGGTCTTTAAATCTTACGTCGATGGACAATAACCTCGGACCGCGGTACTTGGGGTCATCAAGTCCGGTCCTGGGACTCTCTGGCCGGCTCACAATGCGAACTAATTAAAGCAGACTTCCCGGACCTAACCTAAGTTCACCGGTCGTTGAATTTGGTGCCGGGTGAAAAGGCGGAACAAGATGGTTACGATGTCGAAACGTCGTGCTAGATTGCTGTTAAAAAGGGCCTATGAAAGCGCAATTCCTTTTCTACTTGACGTAATGAGCAAATTAAAAAAATAAAATTTTATGTTTTCAAAATATCTCGAAAAATTACCCAAGGAATTCAAACACTGTGTCACTTGGCATAAAAATAACAATAAATATTGCATAGTTTGTAGGTTATAATAAAAATTGATGTCTCAGCATCTCAACATAAGTCTGAACATTTAAATTATGGTGATAAATAACCGACCATATAAGTCTCCTAGCTAAAATAACACACCAAATTCCGAAACCAAATGGCCTCTGCTGCCGTTGTTACACGATCGTTTTGGTAGGTCCAAAGGTAATTTATACGTGTGCTAGGAGTCCTGTGTAGATAGTTCAACAGTAACTTGATGCAGCAAGTGTTCTATAGCGTTGGACTAGTGCTAAAGACGACTACAGAAGTTGAAGACCTCATACTGTTACCTACAACACTTTTGATGATATTTTGGCTACAATAATAGAATAAGACCGCATGAACAAAAAAGCTAAAGACAAATGTATTTGTCTTCTTTGTAGAAAATTTAAATGCACGATTCAAAAAGTGTAGACGAGATATGAAAGACAGTTATATAATCCTCTTGCACGATAACTCTTGATCGCATAAAGCAGTGACAGTCAAAGGGGTTTGCGAGAAGAACTGCTGTGAAATTTTCCCACATCCCCCGTGTAGCCCTGACATGAGTCCTCCAGATTTCGAGTGTCTGCTACAAGTTACTACAGAAACTACTCTACAAGAGAATAGGACCTATTATTGAAGACTCACTCCCAAAGGAACAAGCAGGCTTTAGGAAGAACAGAAGTTGCTGTGACCAAGTCTTGGCTCTAACAACATATGCTGAAGTTGGTTTCCAGATTCGATTGAAAACTGGAGTAGTGTTCATAGACTTATCGGCGGCCTACGATACTGTGTGGAAAGATGGATTGATCCTCAAACTATTTAATACTCTGAAATGTGGAAAGACTGTGAAGCTCATCGAACGAATGCTATCCCCACGTCAATTCAGTGGTTTTGTGAGAGAAAAGTAGCAAATTCAGGATTTTAAATAATGGACTTCCACAAGGATCGGTTCTGTCGCCTATTCTTTTCAACCTTTACATAAGTGACCTTTCAGTAACTCAATCGAGAAAATTTGTGTATGCAGACGACATGGCATTGGCTTTGCAAAGTAAAGACTTTTCTGTACTTGAACAAAACCTTTCAAGTGACATCGAGATTATAAATTGCTATTTTAAAACCTGGCGCTTGCACCCTAATCCATTGAAGACAGAAGTAACTTGCTTTCATCTTAACAATTACCAAAAGAGGAAACAGCTTCAAGTTATGTCAAATAACATAATTCTTAAACATAATTTCTCGCCAAAATACCTTGGAGTGACCCTAGATACGTCTCTAACGTACAAGAAACATCTAGAAAACGTCAGTAAAAAATTACAGACTAGAAATAACGTTCTGCATAAGCTTGCTGGTACAAGTTGGGATGCAAATGCAAAAGTACTCCGTACTTCTGCAACTGCCTTGCTTTATAGCACTGCTGGGTACTGCTGTCCTGTTTGGAAAAACAGTCATTACACAGGAAAAATTGACACTTAGTTAAATACTGCGACTAATCACTGGAACAATTAAGTCAACTTCATTACATTGACTTCCGATTCTTTTAAACATTACTCCTCCGGAGATTCGCATACAATCAGCTCCTAATGAGTTTCTGATTTGCCGACATCTTCAAGAGCTACCTACAACTCGGTTAACTTCTAGAAAACCTCTGTGGACAGAAGATTTCCTTCGTGCTCCTTATACCATTGAAAATCGATGGTGTTCTGTTTGGCAACTTAAGAAACATGATATAATCAATCAGCAGCTTATAGACGATCCCACGGAAGAGGTAGCAGGAACTGACCTCCCAAGAAGGTCTTGGGTCACTCTGAATCGCCTTCGCACTGGTCATGGGAAATGCAAGTTTTTTCTTAATAAATGGGATTCATCTATCAACCTTTCTTGTGAATGTGGAGATCCCTTCCAAACAACTGGACATATGGTCAACAGATGCACCCGTACAGTATGGCCTGGTAGTTTTGCGTCTATCCTTCGTGTTGATGAAGGTGTTAAAGACTGGCTTAAGACAATAGAGATCTGATTGGAGTTTTCTGCGGTTTTCTTCAATACTCTATCCAGAATAAATACATACATGTATGTATCTATTATGGATAAAGCGCAAATGCGAGATCTCTTATAGTTGAATGAAAATATATTTTTTTCTTTCAACGCTCTTATAAAAGTCGACCGTAGTCGCATGAAATTAACAGTACTGTGGAATGTATTAATGATTTTCATAAGTGGAAAGGAGAATTTTGTGAAGTCCTATTTATTAACTTGAAAGGATAAAAGATCTGTAACAATATATGCGTTAAAGGTACTGAAACATCTTGACAAAAATGGCGTATTTAACGACATTCCATTATTGTCGAAGCAATAGCAAGGTGTTTTGGATATGCAAGGGGATTATATTGAACGACTCTATTACAATAAAAGAAAATACGTTTCATTTGCGAGCTGTGTATTTGTGTGCAGGAATTTTGACATGGCCCTCGTAAATACTCGGTACATATAAAAAAAAACAAGAAAATCCAATAAATAAAAAACTAAGTTAGAAATGTATCAAATCAACAAACATAAAAATACTATAAACAAAAAATCAGATACACAAAAATTAATTAACATTTGCACATATCTTACTTTCAGATAACATTTTGGAAATCAAAATTAAACAGTAATATAAACAAATAAAACTAGTTGATATTACAATTTCGATTGAATATGATACAGTTTGATTAGAAAGTTAGCAACAGTAAAAATGGTTAAAAAATACATATGATAGTAGAAACTAATKTTTAACCTCACTTTCGGTAAGGACGAGTGTAGAACCACCTTTAATTTTATTGTAATAATAATTGTAGTAGCCCTGAAGAAGACTACAAATATAGTGAAAGCTTGGCAGTGATATAAGACTACACTCACTTAAAGCGAAAAGGTTATATATACGTATATATTTTGTAAACGTGGCATACTTTTCTAGTGTGGTGAACGCCATCCTTTTAAACTAAACTGTTGATGCAAATTCAATGTAAAAGCTGTCACAATAGGAAGTTATAGCGTTTACGTTGTTTCTTGCTAATCATGGCTAGCCAGATAATTTGGCAAACGTAAAACTGAATTTCTTAGCTGTTCCTCCTAATTTTGTAAGCAAACTGGATATATTCTGAAAGCGTAAAATATAGCCATTCAAAATCTGTCAAAACCACCTATGACTGCCATTTAAAAAATGTTAAGATTGTGTCCTATCTCAGAAACAAATGAACTTCCTTGTTGAATTCTACATAAAAATGCATGTACACCTTTTTTATCTTTGATTTGTGACTAATGAACTCAAAAATTCGACCAGGAACATATTATATTTTACCCAACTGTTACAATAATTCTACATCTTGTAGTTGATATTTGTTAGAAAACGAAAAACAATTAGTTTCATCTATACAAAAAAAAACCTTTTTAGTGAAAATTTTACCGAATGTTATTAGCATTGCAAAAGCTAGTGTTTGCTGAGTTATCTAATTCATGGGAAATAATGCGTGTAATTTTAGGGGGCTTTTCAGAATTTTGATTAAGCACGGTATCGATATAAATAAACATTAAAATAAAATTGAAGGTATGCTCTTAAAAGTCTTTGAAATGTAAAAGTTGAGAACGTAATGGACACGTGTAACTATACATTTTGGATGCTTATAAATACATCTTACCAAGGAGGTATAATATAGCAAAATAATAATGAATTTTGTACTTCGTTAGCTTTCAACCGTAGATTGATTGGTTTAGATCATCAATACATCCATCGAAAATTAGCATCTCTCCGCGCACATACTCTTCGCATCTGTCCGTGTTTGGCTGGTAGCTAACCGTAAAGCAATTTTTTCACCAAACCCATAACTTTTTGCGCCGTGTAACGGAAAACGCTTTAATTTCATTACAGTGCTCGGAACTAATGCAGCTAATCGCATATCCATCCTATATTGCGTTTTTGTTTACTTAGGGTTTTTAGCGTACCGCTACGTGGTATAGCGTATAAAACACCTTTTAATGGTAGCGGCCGACCAGTAATGTCACCTCTGTGAAAAATGGCAACCGATGTATTAAGGTAATGGGCATAACTGTGTACGTAGATTGCCAATTGGGTGGTTGGAAAGCGCGAGTGAAGATGGAACGGGTGTAATAATGATTAAACACATGGGTTTACCGTTCGATCTATTACACGTGTATCTCGATTAAGTTTGTTTAGTTAGTTCAAGCTGTTTCTTGGGAAACAGAGACGGCCTAGATAAAAAAGAATACTGACAGTAGGCCGTGATGTTTTATTTGGTTTTTAAGAATAATTAATGCAGAATGTCATCGAAACGAAATCCTTGCATCTTTCATAGATCAACTTTATGATGATGAATTACAAGGGGGCTATTTTCAACAAGATGGTGCAACATTATAACATTTAGATTTTCTAAGTCAGTAACAGTAAAAAAAGAAAATTTCAAAGTAAATGCTCAAAAGAACCGCCTACCACTTCAATACACTGCCGTAAAGCGTATCTTTAAAGATCTTTGAATATTAAATAACATTTGTCGATTATTTTTAATAATATTAGCAGCGTCTTGAATTTTCTGTCGTAAGTCTTCGATGGGATTAATTGTTTCTTTGTAAAACATGTCCTTCATTTGTGACCATATTGAGAAGTCTGGAGGGTTGAAATCTGGACTTCTAGGTGGGCAGACTGGCATAAACTACATGTTCCGCCATATGGCTAGTGGTACACCTTCTCGAAGAGTGTGTAAATTTTGTTCAAAGAAGTTTAAATATAGGCCCGTTCAGATTAGGACGAAGTTCAAAAGTATGTCGTTCCTTTAGAGCATGTGGATTTTCACAGTCCCACAAATGATTGTTTTTCCAATTAAAAATGCCTCGCCTAGTAAACAGCGCCTTATCGGTGAAAAGGATGTTATTAAGAAAATCCTGGTTTTTGGTTTGCTTACCTAGGATAAATTGAGCAAACTGTAGGCAAACTAGTGAATCTTGAGGCAACAAATTTTGGACAGGAGTATAGTGATATTGTTGGAAATTATCTTTCTTTAAAATTCTCCAGATAGACGATTGGCTTATTCCTGTTGCCGCACTTAATCGACGAGTACTTATATCTGGATTTTTCGAAACGCGAACTAAAACCTCGTCTTCATCATCGACGTCGATAGTTTTTCTAGCACCATTTAAGTTTTTAGGACGAAAACACCATGTTTCGCCTAGGCGGATGTAAATACGTCTGAACAGTTTGTGATTGGGTTGTCTTCCATTTGGGTATAATACTTTCTGGCTGCACCAAGTCCACTATAATTTGACTGAGCAAAAACACAACTCATATTACTGTTAGAAAATGCATTATGTCATGGCATTATCTTATTTTAGAATTTTTACTACAAATAATACTAAATAAATTTGAAAAATACAATAAACACTCTTACTTAGTGACAGTAAAATTGTCAAATATTTCTGACACAAGCCTACTTGAAAAAAAGTCAAAGTAATAACGGTGGCTTAGGAGTCTTTACACTAAACGTTTAAAATGCAAATAACTCAAAAACTGAGAGAGTTAGATGAAATGAACGAGTGCCTTTTTTATTGAAAATGGAACTGCCTTGTAGATTTTCTAGTCATTTTAGCCATAACCCGTCAGGCAAAAAAGATGTTGTAATTTACTTAAGTAACAGGGTGTAACTAACGCCCTGTATACATAGTTCTAATTTTAGCATTAAATTCGTAATTCTCTTGCCAAMAAACATAATGTTGCCAATGTTCCAGACGTTACTGCTTAAAATCACAAACCTGCAATATTTGTATAGGACATGTTAAGTGAATCACCATGTATATACAAAATGCAGATGACCAAACCCAACCTTGCCTGTACTTTCTCTCCATAAAAAATTAACGAAATTTTTGACCTGATCGTTCCTAAAACCTTAGTGAATTGTGATTAATTAAAAAAATCCCAAAATTGCACTAGCTAGATACAAGAATTGTAAGCTTAAAAAGTACTGACGTTTCCATTTTGAGTATCATTTAGAACAATGTAAAGTTACACTATTAGTTAGGCCATACCTGAATAATACACACTAGTTTTATACTAAGGCTGGGTAAAGTATCGATACCTACCACCTTTTCGTGGTATTCAAGTATCGAAAGTATTCAAAAGTGTCGAAGTATCGAAAGTGCTCAAAAGTATCGAAGTATTGAAAGTAATGAAAAGTATCGAAGAATCAAAAGTATTCAAAAGCATCTGAAGTATCAAATGTATTGAAAATATCCAAGCAGTGATATGGGCTGGACAGAGTATCAATACTTACTCAAAGTATCGATACTTTTGCCGGTGTGAAATACCGATACTGCCTTGTTCTGGTATTCAAGTATCAAAAATACTAAAAAATATCGAAGTATCAAAAGTACCTGACTTGTCGAAAGTATCAGATGTGTTTAGAAAATAACGAGTATTGCAATAATTTAAAGTATAAAAAGCTTCATAGGTATTGCAACGTATGAAGTATCGGCGGTGTTAAAAGTAATGAAAATATTAGAAACTGAAACAATAGTTGGAAAAGTACGTACCGAAAAAAAATATAAGCGTCCAAAATATTGACAGCGTGACAGATATTTGAGGTATCAAAATATCTGTACTTCGATATTTGCAATACTCCTAATACTTCGATACTTTCGATACTTTGGGTACTTTCGATACTTTGATGTTCTCGATACTTAGATACTTTTGATACTTATAATACTTTTGATACTTTCGATATTTTGATGCTTTTGATCCATTATATACTTTAGGTACTTTAAATACTTCGATACTTCAATATTTTTGAGTAATATCGATATTGCACGGGTATCGCCCAGTCCTAGTTCATACGCTATTGCAGCTTTAAATGTATAATTTATTGCAACCTCTGGGATCCCTCGGGGATCAACTTTAGGGCCGTAAGTTTCACTTATTAGTAATGTGATATATGGGATAAGTTTTATCAAATGAAGTCCAAGTTTGTTGCATTCGTTTGTGAAAAGAGGACGTTTTTAACTTAGAAATCACTGAAGACGAATATGAAAATGAATAAATAGATCTTATTTATAAATTTGTTTCAAAATTTCTGTTATAATGTAAGAAAAATATTGAGAGTATGCTGAGAGAAACAGGGGTATTGAATGTGTACTACAAAGTATGTTTTTAATTAAATCTGTTGATATACAAAGTAATAATACACAGCGTGTTTTACTATTTAACTTAATAAATTAACTTACAAGTTCCATTATTAACACTTACAGAACTAAATAACTATCTGTAGGACCCTATCCTGGCAAAGCTCTAGTGCGCTCAATTTGAAAATATCTCACTTATATTCTGTATTTCGAGATGTAAATAGATATATAATCTTATGGAAGAGGGTCTTGTCCATCTTCTTTCTTTAGCGTGCCGACCAAGAGCTGCAGAAGAAAGTTCCTCCTCTCCTCTGCCGTTCCCGGTGCGTTGATTCCTTCCTCCTGCCCATTCCTGATCAGATCACTGAGCAGGAACCTGGGATCGCGGTCGTCTGTTGTCGCCGGTTGCTCTGGCGTTGGTGCCGGTGGAGCCGGTGGAACAACATGAGACGGTGGCAAAGCTGGCCCGAAAGCGTAACTGGACCCTGAAGCCACCAGTTGTCTGAGGGTGGTGTGGCTTTGCCTGTGGAAGATGTTCTCGCGTCGTTGGGCCTGAGAGAATAAAGATGTGTTAAGTATCAATCTTCACTGTCCATCGTCCATAACTAGTAGCTAGTCAGCTAATGAGGAAGAAATTACAGACCTGTAGCTGACTGAACTGCACGTCCCAGTCAGAATTCGTGTTGCTTGCAGTCCTTCTGAGTCCTGATATTTGAGTAACCAGGTCCAGTATGGGATCTGCAGATTCTCCTGTCAGTGCCGCCAATCCTCTAGAGCTGAACATACTTAAGGGTACATTGCCAGCACGTCTGCTTGCCCTGGACTGAGTTCTTTCAGCACGATCCTATTAGAACACATGAGAAGATTTTGTAACAAATGTAAGCTTCTTCCTTACCTGGCTAGCGTGAGGTCTTCGGCCGTGTCTCATTGACATCAAGGCGGAATCCAGAAACATCGGCAACTCGGTTGGTCCGGGAGTATTATCGTGTTCGGTTTGAAGATGTCGAGCCAGATCATCCGTCACAAAGTTCGGATCTCCTCCCGGGCTGGCTGCGCACACAGGGCACACCACATCGTAGGGAAAGTTTTGATGGTCAAAGCCCACGTGTTCCACTAGTCTGTTAAGAATTAACCACAATGAAAACTTTTCTAACCTACCCTTTATCGACGAACAAAACTTTTTGGATTACTTAGTTTACCTGTCTACGGTGAATCCCATTTTGCCGCAAAATGGGCAAGTGAAAGACAGAGTTGTATAAGGCGGTCCATGCGGCTCTCCAGCGTAATACAGATTACAGTCTGCCCTTGTTAGGATACACTGCATGGGATGCTCTTCAGTGTGTGTCATGGTGGTGGCTTTCGCTTCATAGCAGGTCGAGCAGAGATCATAATCGAAGCACACGAGGCATTTATAGCGTTTTCCTCTAAAGCTGCCGTTGAGGCAACTGTCGCAGTTCACACCTTCATGACGATCCATTGGAGGATGATCTAATTTTGTATTTTAAGAGGACGTGTCGTCACCATTAAAGAATAGAATTTTTGTTTGCACTTACCCGAGCGATTTGTCAATAAAAGCTTATTTTTGATTATTTATTTTGCAAATGACGGATAGTTTAGTATTCGCGAGTTTGGGTTTGATTGTTTGTTTGAGGGTTGCTATAGATAGGTACTGGGTTGATTTTAAATTATTGGCAACAATGGCCACAGCCTCTGTCGGCTTCATATGACACTTAAAAATATAATTATCGTCTAGCTAGATCCAAACTCCAAAGCAAGGAGGAAGATATCCATGGACGTACCGAAGGGGGGCAGCTGCCCCCCCCCCTGGACCTGGACTGCCAACTCTGGGTCCTTCCCACTTTCCATACATTTATCTGATTAACTAAGTACGTATTTACGAAATAGTTAACGGTTTCCAAGCTTATTTTGGTCAGAAGTGATAATACGATTTCAATTTTTTTCATCTCTATTTCTTATAGGGATTGTTCAACTAAGCATGATTCTGTTATGTGGAATACACAGAATCGGTTATATATTTGAATTTGGTGGTAACTCCAATCTTCTTAGTTCCAAATTTCAAAATTAATACAGGGAAACAAAAAAAATCTAAAATACCAGTTATTTATTTCGAGCAAAAATCCATCGGAATTAAGAGTCATGAAAGGAAGTCCATTTAACGTAAGTTTTAGGAATCCAGTGGTATTATAAGCACGAATTAAAACCCGGTGTGCTGTTAAAACGCCAGTATGCAAGACTTTTCGAAAAACAGATTAAATATGTTTCAGTTTATTTAAATGAGGCTTAATTTGGTTAAAATATTAAGTGGCATGTTAATTTTTGGAAGCAGTGCAAATATACCCAAAGGCTCAGTCTAAATAAAAGATGGTATATTCTGTACTGTGTACATAACAAAGCATGTCTTGCATAATTTTATGCAACTATCTACGTCTGATTTTACACAGTACCTACTCATAATGTGTACAAAATCGTTGTCGAACATTGAGATGTAATATGCTATCATTTTACTGATGTGTTGCGATGTTGGGTTATTATCTAGCATTTATATAATCGTCTCAAAACAACTATTTTTGATTTATGCCCTGATCATTATTTTATCCAAAGAGCAAAAAGAAGCACTCAAATTTGATCTATTTAAAATATCAGATCAATGCGATCACGGTTTTTAATCTAAAATTTAATTTAATGGAGTACTTTCAATGTACTCGTCTTCAGTTTCAGATGACGATATTAGGTACTTTAAGCACATAAACTAATAACAAATGCTGGTTTCAAAATTATGCAGAATTATGTAGAGTAAAATTAGATGTATTAGTAAAAATTGTTAGAGATACAACGACCATCAATTTAATGCTGATTGGTGGAGTTTGGCCAGCTGACGCATAATGCTGGGGCTTAAAACTTGTATTTTTAAGTTCAACTAAGATTAGCTAAGCCAGCAGCTTAAATCATTACAATCTTAGGTATGGTTTCACGATCAGGTTGTTTCCTCATTCTCATTTTGATAATTTTTTTAATCTATACTAGCTACCTATTCACTTAACTTAAATTTCTGAAGCTTCTAATGCGAAAAGTTGAAACTAAAATGCGAATTCCAAATCGTAAAACGTGGTTCTATTAGTAGATGCTTAAAAGTTGATGCAGTATATACTGACTTCTCGAAGACCTTCGACAGGGTGGACCATTGTGTTCTACTTAATAAACTAGAGCAAATTGGATTGAGTGATTATCTCGTTCAAATAGTAAAATCATATCTCACTCAACGTAAGTTATATGTTACATATAACGGTTTTAAAACATACAACTTTTTAGTGACCTCCGGAGTTCCTCAGGGGTATAACTTGGGGCCGTTGCTGTTTATTTTGTTTATAAATAATCTATCGCTTTCGTTAGAATCTAATCATCTATTTTTTGCGGATGACCTGAAATTATTTTCTGAGCTAAGCGGCGAGGATGACTGTTTAGTATTGCAAGGGCAGGTTAACCGTGTAGCTAAATGGTGTGCTGTGAATAGATTGCCTCTTAATATTGATAAGTGTAAGGTTTGCACGTTTACTCTTAGCAGGCAAGCTTTAATATTTAATTATACAATTGAAGCAGTCGAGTTGATGCGCTGGTACAGCGTTAAAGATCTTGGTGTGAGTTATGATTGTAAATTATCTTTTACTGGTCACATAGACTCAACGGTAAAAGCTGCCTATAAAGCTCTAGGTTTTATTATTCGCAACTCAGCATCGTTTAATAATATTAGTGTACTGAAATCTTTATATTTTACTTTTGTTCGTTCCAAGTTGGATTACTGCAGTTTGATATGGTATCCTCATTATCAAGTACACATAAACCAAACTGAGAAAATTCAGAGACGATTTCTTAAGTTTTTGTCGTATCGAGTAGACAATTATTATCCACATAGGGGATATAATCATCTTGTTGCAAAGGTTTGATGTTAGTTCTCTGCAAGCTAGAAGGATACGCACTAGTTTAACATTTTTATTTAAATTATTTCATGGCGATGTTGACTGTCCTTCTTTGCTGACATTATTTAATATAAGAGTACATAGGCTTGCTTCCCGGGAAGGTGGCACTTTTTATTGTCCAAATGCTAGAACTAAAGTGCTTGTTAACTCGCCTGTTTTTGTTATTTCGAAAAAGATATTATCGTTTGTGGTAACCGAATATATTATATTATAGAGTGGGCTGTGTATTTACTAAAAATGTTGATTTTCTATTTTATCCTGTAAATGGAAATTTCTGTTGGGTAATAAATGCATTATTATTATTATTATCTTGACAAATGTGCACCCAGAGTAGGATGTCAATTCTCGCATTCCTCGGAGGTAAGCCGTAAACCAAATTAGGCCAATTTGCTCGTGTTGGCTTGCTGGCGCCCCGATGCCCAAAATAAATACCTCGCCTATTCAAAACAACAATGAAATTGCTCAACATTTGAACGCTTCACGGATGCTAACGGTACCTCACGTAGGTCACTCGATTTCGACGTAAAAAGTCAGCGGAATTTTTTTGGGTCACACGTGGAAATTTGTGTACCTTATGTGGTCGTTAAAAGCGTTTCGTTCGATGTTCCACAAAGGAGAGTGCTGATAGGTCGTGTTTGTCCCATTTCCTGGGCGTTTGCTGAAATGAAGCCGTCACAGATAGTAAGAGGTATCATATTTCCATCGCCTGGCTCTAGGTGTGTGTGTGTGTGCAACCTACGCCCAGTAAATTTTCATTTTATAAAAATTCCGGCAGGAGAAACTGGAACATACGCCTCCGTAAACGTGACGCTGCTTCTTATGCTAAGTGGCACAAGCCAAGTATAAACAAATGGGGCTACTTTTTATCAGTTGTGTTTAAACAATGATTGTATACTCTCCTTCTAAGAACCGAAATTTTTCGTTGGAGCCCCACTTTATGGCTATTTTTTCTTCTGTAGCCAAGCAGAAGGGAGCTTTTCTTATTTTGTTTTGCTTAATAAACTTCAAAACCTTCAGAGGCTATTGTTTCTTTATTTGTGAACATTTGTTTAGTATCAAAACAGAGAATGAAAGGTATAAAACCGGCTGGGCTTTACTTTGATTCCGTTATATATGAGGTTGTATATTCCACAGTCAAATGAAAACAAAAATACACAAAATACGACCTTGGTATTGTAAGATACGTGTTAGAACTGAAACTAGGAATTTTCCAACAAATGGTAGAGCTTCAGGAGTAAAAAGTGAATTAGATAGGGTACTGCAAGACATTCTAAAAATTAGTTGTAGGAGATTTTAATGCAAAGTGGTGGAAAGAAAAAAGTTACAGCCCAACAATAGGAATATACAGTAGACATGAAAAAAGCACTAAGATGCGGAAAGATCTGATGGAATTTGCAGTAGAAAATAATTTGAGAACAATGTTAGTGCACTTTACACATAAAGAAATCCACAAAAGAACGTGGACCACCCCAAGATGCGACTGAAACAAACCAAATAGACCACATTTTAATAGAAAAAACATGCGGAGAAAAAAGAAAAAGACATGATTGCAGTAAAGTACGACGTACATCAGTTACAGAACGGGATATAGTAAAAAAATACGAAGAGGAAAAATGGAACATGCTAGAAAATACAATCAGAAAAGCGGGTAAACTATTGCTAATTAAGAAGGGAAACAGGAAGAAGGGCGGTTGATATGATGAAGAATGCAGAAACGCTGTCCAAATTAAAAGAGATCTGAGAAGAAAGGCGCTACGAAATCCAGCAGAAGAAAATAAAGTTAGATGAGAATAGCAGAAAAATGAGGAGAAGTAAAAGAAGAACATTTAACGATGAAGAAACCCAAAGATTAGAAGAAAGTTATAAATATGAAAAGACGCAAAATTTATATATCTTTATAAATATCTCATGACGGGAAACCTTATGGGTATTTTAAAGAAATCCTTAGCAAAGCAGAAGAAGCAACAGATGAAGAGAACATAGTACTGGAAAAAGAAGATAACTATGAAACTGCAAATAATATTGAAGATATCAATATCTGGAAGAAATAATAGGGATCATAGAGAACCCGAAAAATAACAAAAGACCAGATGACAATGAAATGTTGACACAGAGAGAAGAAAAGCTATACGTGGAGACTAGTGATCTGACTCAGAAAGTCTGGAAGGGAAAAAAATGCCAGAACAGTGGGAAGAGGAAGTGTTGTGTACGGTGTATAGAAAAGGTAACAAACTAAATGTGAAAACTATAGAGGGATAGCATAATTGGATTTGGTGTATATTAGGGATAAGAAGATCAGCGGTGACAGACCTAGTACACAAACTGAAGCAAATTCAGAAAAGATTCTGGGAATACGGAACATTTAATCGATTTCAAACAAGCAGCCGAACTTAAGAAAGCTGTAAGCTACAACATCATGTAGAGTTTTAATATCGAAAAGTAAAAATTAGAAAGCTTTGAAACAAATAGCGGATTGAGATAGGGTGGTCCATTATCAGTGATGCTTTCATTATAACACTTGGGAATGTAATGAGGAATAGTGGACTACATTTGAAAGGTTATATCTATTTGAATGAAGAGCACTCTAGAAATCTAAAATAGAAGTGTAAAAACTTAAAATTTTGAAAGAGTAGCGGCCTTCTAATATTCAGGTACAATGACATCTGAAAAAGGTGAGTCCGAAGATGAGATCAAGGAGATTGAGTAGAGCTGGATCTTTAAAACCTGTGGTGATGTCAAATTACTTTTCTCGAAGAGCATGGGAGAGAATATACTAAACAATTATTAAATCGACATTTAAGACATGGGTGATAATTAAAAAAGATAAAAAGGCAACAGAAATTTTGTAGAGGAAAAAATGGAGGGTTAAGAGAGGATGGAGAATCTAGAAGGATAAATGAGGAAGTATACAAATTGTAGAAAATCTTATTCATCGTCAATGGTGTGAGATATTTGAAAAAAACCTCAAAAAAAACGTGAATTGGGGAATATCTTTTACATTCCACTTTTTAACATTAAAGTTAAGCTATGTGAAACAAAACTGGTTTACTTAGAATTATTTCCATCGTTTGCTTTTTTTTAAGTTTTTGACGACTATACTAAACAACGTAAGATTTATTCCATGAAATGCCAATCCCCCTAACCTTGAGGAATGCGAAAAAACTTCGACGCAGAATATACTAGAGAAATCATAGAGTTCGATGTGAATGCTATCAAAAGCTTATGTTAGATGAATTACTGAGACCCTTTTCTTGAGTTTAAGCTTCTAATTTTTTGTTTACAATACTCGAATTAAATACATTTTCTGCAAGAAAAAGAAGCTTCTAATGTTCGTACCAAAACTTATAGGACTTATGCGTTGAAAGTTTAGTAATGAGTAAGAGATGTGACTTTGAAGTGGTCCACATATTGTCACACATCCGCAACAGCTTCCTTGTACGATCACAATGAGTCGAAAAGTCTGGAAAACCATCGACGCATTTCATCCCACACGCCTAACCATATAGAGCAGTTGCTCGGAGCGCTGATCCACAAAGCAACTCATTCTTGACCATGAACCTTCATAATGACGGCGTTCCCAAGTGACCTACAGACCTTTGCAATTAGCTGGCGTTTTCATTATACTTAGGCAAATTCATCTAATTATCGAACGGCGCAAATTCGTGACGAGACGTTTAAGCTTTTTGCCACGTCCGTAATTATTTCTTGTATAAATCTAGAATTGCGTACGCACACACCTCCGCAAGTTAGTTATTACGTCCAATTATACTGTCGTGGCTGGTAAGAAGCGTTTGAAATTTTAATTTGCACTGATTTATAACGCAAAAATAACCCTATATACATCAGTGTTGGAACTGTTGCTTTGTACCTTATTGGAATCGCTTGAGACAGTTTCTTATTATGTGGACTTACGTTTATATAAACGCAGAAACAGAGTACAGAATTAATTGATAAATGAATGTAAACATACTATATCCAGTCTTTGTTACCCCATAGACGCCACTTTTAAAGACACTTTGACAGTTCGTTGGAATGCCTAATTACTTTAAAATGTCTTACTAAATATGTATACGTAAGATTATTTATACGTTAGTTGGCCTATTCATTTATTTATCGCACGATTAAGGATTGTGAGCAAGGAATTCCTTGCATAAACCTACCAAAAAGTGGTCGTCCAAGAGTTTTGCCCCCAGAAGCTGTCAACAGAATGCTAGAAAGTGCAAAAGAAAGAGCAGTTGCGAAGGCGCATTTATCAAAAGTTGCGTGAAATAGGTATTGGAATTGTCCAAAAGCTGATGCGACATATGAGCACAAAATTACATGACATCGAAGACCAAGGACCCTTGTCAGTGATGTAATTTTTAAAAGGTGCTCTAGATTAGTGACAAAATGCAATACTATTTCATTATTATCAGTATTCTTAATTTTCTACTTTGCATTAGCCCTATCTTGTATTTTGTGCACGTTTCTAGGATTGTTCTGCTGGAAGGATTTCTTATCATGATGTTGCTCTTTGTGTAGTTTATTGTCAGTCCATTATTATTAAGTAGTGAGTGTTCTTTGTCCCTGAGGATTTGTGGCAATACCTCATGGTTTATCGTATCAAAAGCATTTTGTAGATCTATGGCCATCGCCAGTATTTTAGTGACTTCTCTCCATTTTTTCTCTAGAATTCTTGTCGTTGTAAACATGTGATCAGTTGCTCAATTTTTTGCGTAAGCTGCTTGGTACTACGGTACTTCTGGTATGTATTTTTCCATCTCTCCTAGTAAGAACTGGCTGTACCATTGTCCATATTATTTTAGACTTAATGGTCCGTATTTTAGCAATTCTTCGGAAGGTGGTTCGGCAGTGGGCCAGTAGTGATTTTCTGCAATTAGGTTTAGTTTAGGTGCCATGTTTTTCTCTTCCAGTTTCTTCATCAGCCAATGGGCCATAGGTATATAGTTTCTGGAGTTGGCAGCATTATTTTTTCTATGTTTCTTTAAATATTTAAGGGTATTTTTCGATAATTATTTTTTTTAATTCTTCGTATTTCTTTTCTTCGTGCTGTCGTCTGTCTGTCTGTCTCTTCATTAGTTTTATGTCTTCTAAGCTGTATTTTTAGCATGCTAGTTAATTATCACGTATATCTATCTTAAAAGCACTTCCGATAAGGTGTAAAAAAGGATGATTTTAATTGATTTACGTTATCCCGACTCTACTGTATATTTAATAAATTGAGGTCGCGATAGTGTAACTGAAAGTGTTCTCGTGTGCCAGATAGACAAGTCGTCAGTTCATATGAAGTCACTCATGTTCTCTTATTGTGTAAAAGGTACGCAACACACGAATCACTTCATCGATGTCTAATAACAGCGGGATATTTCTGTTGTGTGTGACAGAATGACAGTGGTGTCTGTAAAGTAAGAGGAGATACAAATTTGAAGACGTAGACGTGGAAATTTGAAAAAGGTCGTACCAATGTCTGCTGCTAATACTAAAACAAAAACGATTGGCTAAACCGTAGCAGCTCAGCTTTTGTCTGTCTAACATATAGTAAAAAATTGTGCTCTAGTATACTTAGTGCAACTTCGTTTAAACCTGGAGGATTCCAAACAGCTTGCGTGTCTGCCAGTTAAATTGAAAAGGACAGCGAGTGTTGAAAAAAGCATCCCATGAAGGCTGAATGCGCATGATATTTTCAGTCGCTCTATCAAAGCTGACGTTTCGTAAGCACGCCACTACTGATTTCTTAATTTACTTACAATCGAACGTACTAGCAATTAGCAGTGCGCAAGTTTTAATTACCATCCTCCGCGGACTTCATTTCATGCTCGCAATTAGCATGATACAGATATGTCTAACAGTTGGCCGTGTGTTGTGCAAATACGTTCCAACTGCGGGAAATCGGACTGTGCGCGATAATAAATTTCTGCCGTGCCAACACAAACATAGTTTCACTAATTAACACGTTTTTTTTTATAAAAACGCGATCGGATTATACTGATAGTTGCGTTCTAGTTAATAATTTAATAGGCAGTGACGGGATGGTGTCTCTTAGAATCATGATTTGATGTTCATTCCGTTGCTAATTGATGTAGTGTGCAGGATGCTTATATTTGATTCAGTATCTCATGCAAAAGTGAAATAATTAACATCGTTGTTGCAAAAGTATTTTATTTTAAAAGAATACTGCAACCTGTTATACCACTACTACTAGCTGGCGCTATTTAACACTTCGAGAAAGAAGAACTAACAAATTGTAACATGCTTACTTTCTTTTCTCTACGATAGTTGTCTTGTCTATACTAAATTTTCAACCCCTAAGATCGCCAGTGTTGTCTAGGTCAACTGAAAAAAAAGATAGTCAAATTTGAAAAAATTAAACAAGTTTGCGTACACAAACGGTTGTTTCAGCATGTCAGCCGTTTACGTACCTGTAAATGAGGGTGTCCCACTTGATATTTAGCGATATATGAAGAATAATGATTAGAAGACAAACTTAAGTTAATGGCTTAAATTGATTATATATAATCATGCAGTGAACCTTCTTTTTAAGGTCTATTACAATATAAATAAATATTAATATGCTTTTGGACACAACGTAATAAATAAATCAATTGAGTAAATATACCAAAATATTTTTGTAGATGCATTTTTTAATGTTTTGATGAAGAATTATAAAAATCTAATGTAGACCAAACCATTTTCGAGTAAAATCGATTCAAAAAWTGAATTACACATTTTGAGGTACCAAAAATAAACTCACTTCAGATCAAGTTCCTTGTCATTACTGTGAGTTAGCTGTTGTCCTTAAGCGTTGCCAATAACAACAATGTTTTCCTCGGAAGTAGGTCTGAAACTGAAACAGTTTCAGAGCTAAAACTGTTTCGGCTTTAGAGCTACTTCTGAGGAAGACACCAACATGGATGTCGAAACGTTAAGACCAAACAAGTAACCTGGCTCGGCTATTTCCTCTTATCCATAAATATTTTTCCAGATAGCAAGACTTAAAAATGCAATGAATCTTTTTCACTACCGCTTAAGGTTTTGACTGTTTTGTCAATCGGTTTTGAACAATGAAGTTGAGTCAAACATTATTTGGACAGATGTAACAACATTCACGAGAAAATGAGTATCTAATGTTCACAATAGTCATTTTTGGATAGACTAAAATCACGGGTGTCGCCAGCTCACAAGCTAGAGGGGGGCAGGAAAAAACAAGCGGGGAGGGGAAGACTGCTTTTGTAATAGTACAATTAAAAACAAGATAATGCCTAAATGTTATATATCGTTATATCTCAAATAAACATCGATATATTTTATGCGCTCAAACGATACTTCGATACGGGAGTTATGTTATTTTAGCTCTTTACAACACCTCATAAAATTTTGGAGGTTTCGGAGATTGGAGGGATTTACTTAGCTAATATCTAATCTTCGTCTTCAAGTCATGCCGAAGATTTATTAAAAATATGTAAACTACATTTCACAAATTTTAAACAGGAGCTTTTATATTGAAGGATATTACTTATACAAATACAAACAATCCGCTGCCAAAAGCTGCAATATTTGTTAAGGAATAATGAAATATCAAAAAGTCATACGTTAGATAAGTACAAGATTAAATAACAATAATAATGAAATGATACAGCAAAAAATTTCTTTAAAGAAGACGTTTCTAGACGAAAATTTTTTTATGAAAAGTTTAATTTTTAATTTGAAATATACCTAAAGCTATGAAAACAAATAGAAGTTGCTATAAACTTACTTGAAATACCTGTGGTTATAGTTGTATCTAGATGATTATAATTTTGATGCTGTATTTGTGAATTATTTGGATATTATTTTGGTGGGATTGGCAAACACATTTTGACGCTTCATGCCCATGATTTATTCTAAAACGTATTACTAACTTTAGTAAAAATAAAAGAAACTATGTAGTACATATATGCAGTTATATGTTAAACACTTAACTGTCTTTAATTAATTTTAAACCTGTTGAACACAACCTTTGTGAACTCATATTTACTCGTAATCTTGTTATAATAACATTCTACTTTATCAGAAACAAATCTTTTTGTCGTGCTAACCTGTTTACTTCTTTTTTTTGCTCTGAGTTTTTGACTAGTACTTTGAATCTTTAATGACACAAATGTGAGATGATATATTGGAGCTACATTTGAACTGGGCAATAGCTCTAATCCCTAATACGTTTATTATCCAAGATTTCAAGATCAAGCGGTTGTTTTCTTTTTTCCAATTTTAATGCATGGAGAAGTTTCGTTTGCCGGTAGATCAGCCGCATTTTATTTATTTCAAATTTCAAGTACCTAAAACAAAAACATATCGATATATTTTTTGCTTACTTTTATCTCTGAATAAGAATGTAATGCAGAATTGACGAGTAAACTTTATGAATCTGTAGCTATAGTTAGTGTTGGGGGATATTTAGTGTCAAGTTGGCGAACGCTCCTGCGTTTAATGCTGCATTATGCAGTAATAAATTTAATAATATTTAATACATCCAATATACTGACTTTCAGGGGGGGGGGCAGCTGCCCCTCCCTACCCCCCTCCGCCTTGGCGACGCCCATGACGAAAATCATAGTGCATTAGAGGCACTAATTACCAACGAAGATTCTCTGTGAATATGTCTGATTGTTCTCGAATGTCTGTGTCGATCGTTGCCATTTCTTTCTTTAAAAAATATTGTAGTATTGCGTAGTCCATGTAGAACAATTAAATTTCACTGTTGGTCTGCCTTCTGGTCGATAATTTTGACTAGCAGCCGCCAAAGGTTTGCTTGAAATTAGTATTGCCAATAAAATGTGTGTTATTTTACTGTATTTTTTCGAAATCCATACATGGAAGATGTAGTACCAAACCTGCATTTCGAAGGCCAACGTCTGGCCTCTGGCGTATTCCCGCATAATATATATGCAAATTCGACGTTATATTTATCCAGTGCGATCACATAACTCGTGAAAACTATGCGGGAGAGACGTCATGACTTATCGCTACTTTGCACGATTATATCTTTCGAATTAACTCACGAAAAGGCGATGCAATTCGATAGCGGTGTTGCCAGAATATTACGAAAACTCCCAAACATGCTAGATGCTTAAAATATAGGCAAGATAAAATTTCACATAACAAGCTATGCTGTCCGCGCTGCAACTAGCTACATGCGTATCAATTTCGCTTTTATTACGGCTCCTCAGTGTAGTTTCGGTCTAGCCAGCGCAGATTGCATGGAATAGAACTGGTTTTGCCTATATTATGGTATGATGTTAGTGAACAAGTAGATTGCAGTGCCATCTGTCAGCTATAAGATGTCTTGAAAACAATATACTCGAAAAATTGGAGCTTGATTTGACTTGATTTTCCACTACGCTGCTTGACTTGATATCAAGGATTTTCAAGCAGCTTGATATGCTTGATGGCAGCCCACGTAAAACCCTGAGTTGTAACATACACATATTCGATAGCTCGATTCAAAGATATCATTTACCGTCGATGGTTGGTCGTCTTTTAAGATAAAAGGGTTTTATGGAATAACTGCACATTTCATAGATACAAAAAGGAAACTGCACTCGGTTTTCTTAAACTTTGCTCTGATGCATGACGTAGCAGACAGATTCTGTACAAGGAGTTACAACAAACTACACAAATAGATAGTAATTTCTCGTTTATGAATGAACTTAAGAATTTTATTCGTACTATCGATCCCGAAAACTGTAATTTTGTGTATTTTGCATATATAATTAATTTGGGGGCGCGAGATTTCATGAAGGTTCTTTATTCTGAATGTGATCGTTTGGAAAATATTTTGATTTACGAAAGCGATGATGAAAATACAATTAAAGTAACTAATACGTCAGTAAAAAAATTTTGGTTTCGCAAATATTAAAAATGATGATGGCAAAAATTGATGTCATAGCACGGTGGAACTCAACTTTTGAAATGCTTGAGTGGAGCCTAAAAATGGAAAGCGCACTGAATATATCATGTGATAATACATATAATGTGAAAACTTTAAAGAGAAAAGTATCAAATAAAGAAGAAATTGCATAAAGCAGACTTACCAATGTCATACCTTAACGCTCCCACTTATAAAATTTGTAGAAAGCTCAGTCACTTGATACCGGAATTAATTGATTTTAAATCATACTTTGCAGTAAAAAATTCGATAGATCTCGTCAAAAAACTACAATATATTACCCTCTAACCTAATACAAAATTACTTTCCTTTGATGTAAAAAACTTATTCACATCCATTCCAGTTGAGGAAGAACTGGTCTTATTATTAAATAAATACATTAATAAAAAATTACTTTCGTTTTAATAATCAGTATTACACGTAAAAAAGATGGCTTTACCAATAGGGTCTCGATTGTCACCACGGCTAGCTGAGATATACATGAATAATTTCGAAAAAAATCATATTCAAATCAAATAGTAATCTAGTCAATTGCATTCACGCTATGTGGACGACATATTTTGTATTTGGACAGGTACAGGCAGAAATCTGGATCAATTTTTGAATTACATAAACAGTATTCATGGAAAAATACAATTTACTATAGAAAAAGAAAACAACAACAGTATAAACTTTTTAGACCTTACCATAACAAAGAATTCAGGAAAGCAAAATTTTAGCGTTTGTAGAAAACCAGCCACTACCGATACATTAATTCATGCTGAATCTTAACCAATCAGTAAGTATAAAATTGTCGTCTTATCATGGTTTAATCTACTACAGGTTCCGCTAAGTACAGCAGATTTTGAAAAGGAATCACATATTATTAAACAACTGGAAATGAGAAATGGGTACGAACCAAAAATATTATTAAGTAAGTATTAAGCAATCAAAACTAATAATGTCACAATTTTACCATTCCCAAAGCTCGACTGAAGTTAAAATATGGGAGTCAATAGATTACATAGGCAATGTTAGTGAAAAAGTGTCAAGATACCTCTCTAATGACAATAGAAAGTTTATTCGCGTGAATAGAAGCCACTTAGGAGCATTGTTAGTAAACAATAAAGATAAATAGGACAACGGTAACCTAAGTGGTGTATACGAAATTAATTGGGAATAATGTAATATTAGTTATCTTGAAAACACCGACAAAAAGTTATTAGTCTGCCGTTTCGATTATACCTGTAATCTTTGTCAAAGACGAAGAACCTCAAAATTTGCCTGACACAAGTTCAAAAAAATCTCACTTCTGCCAATACCTGTTGATAAATCTATAAGCAATATATTTTTGACAAAATTTTTGCGGGGAGATACACAAACTATTCTCAAAACTACAAGCCGCAACATTTGGCAATGGAGCCTCACAGAGCGACTCCTGGTGCTGGCGCAACCCGCCGAAAACGCGTGACATAATTCGTGAATTCCGTCGAGAATAATGAACTCCACGGCGATGCGTTGTTATGAGCTGCATTTATAAAACTGGGCGCCGACTATAAAACTTTTCACTTTTCTTCTTTTAAACGCGCTTGTTTGTCTTGTCGGAGATAACGTGGAGGTTGATGACATTTTTGTGTTGTTTTAATGGTCCCGTTACTGGGGAAGATTTTCAAGATAATTGGGAACGTTTAGGACCTCCCGGTGGAAGATTGCGCAAGTCCCAATGTTTTTTTTTATTGATATAACACGGATTATGTTTCAGATTTAATGGAACCACAGGCTATGGATTGATATAATATGTTTTAGATGGTATTTACTGGCAACTAAGAGCAAGTGGACAGTGGTCTGCCCATTTGATTAAATACTTAATAAAAAATAAATAAGTTTTACAGCTACCGCCGTATCACTGTGTACGAGGCATATTTTTTAAGTAAGTACCGTTTTGGAAATAAAAAAAGACGTGCAAAGATATCGCAATAATTTTATCTTACATGAAAGCCTGTACCTTAATCTACTTTTCTACATAAATTCCGTGAATATTGAGGCACTCGTCATAACGTGGTACCAGTTTTTGAATACCCTCCTCATAAAATTCTGCCGCCTGACTTGTTAACCACTGTATCACAAATGTTTCGACTTCGTTATCGTCTTGAAGACGCTGACCACCCAGGTGTTTCTTCAAGTGCAGGAACAAATGGTAGTCGCTGGGCGCCAGATCAGGGCTGTATGGAGGATGATCTAGAGTTTCCCATTTAAAAGATTTGATGAGATCTTTGGTCCGATTAGCCACATGTGGACGAGCATTGTCATGCAGCAAAACGATACCCTTAATCAACTTGCCACGTCTTTTGTTCTGGATTGCACGACGCAGATTGTTCAATGTCTTACAATAAGAAGCTGCATTGATTGTCTCATTACGAGGCAGAAACTCCACTAGCAATACTCCTTTTCTGTCCCAAAAAACTGTGCACATGATTTTCCGGGCAGAAATTGTTTGCTTAAACTTCACTTTTTTGGGTGATGATGAATGTCGGCATTCCATGGATTGTTGTTTCGATTCTGGTGTGACGTAGGCCACCCATGTTTCGTCACCAGTAACAATTTGGTCTAAAAAAACCTTCACCTTCATTGTGGTACCGCTCAAGGAAAGTCAATGCACTGCCTAAACGATGGGTTTTGTGCAAATCCGTCAACATTTTCGGAACCCAACGTGAACACAATTTCCGGTAATTCAAGTTCTCGGTCACAATGCGATACAAAACACTATGAGAATATTGAGGAAAGCAGTCGCACAATGATGAAATCTACGCTGTGCTGGTGGGTACTGTTTAGCAGCCGTAACTTTGGTGAGATAGTTTCCACTGCCACCCTCTATAATTTTTCTCTACTTTCTTAATTTACGGTTTTGTGCGCGACGTGAGGGTAATCCCCTAGAAGTTACGTCACATCTACCCAAGACGAAGTGTGCATCATATGATACAAAAAGGAAAATTTTTACATGGTGTTAATAATCTAATTAAAGCAGACGATGGCAGACTTTTTTTGGTGACTAAAATCAAATTTAAAAAATGTAAAAATAATACATTAAAAATAAATAGTATAAGCTTTGTTATTTATTATTTCACTTTGTGTTTATTTATTCCTTAAATTTCAATGTAACGGTTGAAAGATTTTAACTATGGTCCTGTAATAGCTACGGCAACCGCCTGGCAGGCAAATAGTTTTACAGCGGTCGTAAAAATTAGGGAATGTTTCAATAGACCATTATAATAAATAGAGCTTTAGATTTAAAAAATTCGTAACTATAGTTTTCTCTTTAAGAATTTTCAGACATAAATTCTAGCCTTACAAAATCATCCTCTTTTAGCTAAAAATAAAAGCGATATTGAAAAATGGGTTGGAGCGTTTCTAAATTTGATATTTATGGGCATTCAATATTTATTATGTTCCATACCTTACGATTTATTTAGAATGGCAAATTTTAAAGCAAAGTTGGTAAGATATTGATGATTATTCATATTAAATTGCAATATATTATCGGCTGAAATAAAGAATTAACTAAAAAGAAAAATAAGAAGAATAATGTACCGAATGAAACTTGATTATACTGTACAACATTCATGCAACTGAAAATAACCAATATAGTTGCAAGCAACAATCTATGAGACTATTATACGAACAGCAGATTACCGCTTACAATGGTTTACAAGTTTACAAACTGTCGTAAATAACAGACGGGTTCGGCACGTTCCAAAAATTGTGTTTAGGTTTTTAATATTTTTGTTTTCCGTACACATAAATCAATGAGCATTATTTGGCATTATTATTTGAACTACAAATATTTCTCATCTAGTAGCTTTTAATGTATGACTAAATCGTATTCTTTCCTAATTTAATGAGTAGTATCTATTTTTATAACCATGAATGGTAAACATTCCAATTTCAGTACGGCAGCCCATACTTTCTAATTTTTGATTGCGGTGTGCAATCGTCCTCTGCCCTGTTTCCTCACAGGTTAAAATTTTCTTTTAATTCGGAGGGTCATAAACGTAGTTTCTAAATGTATATTGTTTTGGAAATAACAAGAAATCGAAACTATTCTACTCCTACTATAAACGGTATTGAAAGCATATGTGTTTACTTATGTTTTAAAGTTTTACAGCACATAAGCGTACCAAGTACAATATTCTTTACTTATTCAGTCATACCTACATATATGCTTACATTTAGCCACTTATTTAAAGTCGTTTGTGACAAATACATTTCGTAGGGCAACTCGTCAAACAGATTATTGCTGATTTTAAGCCGTGGGGCAACTGAGTACCTCCGAAACAATTAAATATGTTCACTCTTATTACTAGGATCTATTGCGGCATATACCTGGGTGCTTAATCGACTGCTCCGAGCATACCTTGCAAAAGTATGTTAAAACCATTGGCTTTTCAATGAAAAAGGTGGAGAAGAAGTAATGCTTGATGGAAAGCCAGGAGATACGATTATTTAAAATCTATAAAAATGTATAGCCAGGAAAATCATCCGATATTTTAGCTAGACAAAACATGGCACGATACCCATGATACAATGAAAAACGATGGGTTGATGACTCAAGGAAGTGCAACGWCAATATTCCGGCGTCAAAAGGAAAAAGAATAATTATTCAACACGCAGGAGGTGAAAATAGTTTCGTTGTTGGAGCCCTTTATCTTGGATGAAAAAACTTAAAAGAAGCAAGCGCCGATTATCATTCTGATATGAATGCGGAAGTGTTTGAAAATTGGTTCATAAACATGTTGTTGCCCAAATTGCCACCAAACAGCGTCATAGTAATGGACAACGCTAGTTACCATTCGGAGCAACTGGATAAAATTCCAAATACAACAACTAATAAGGCAACCATTCAAGAGTTTTTAAGAAAAGGAGATTTATATTTCGAAGAGGACTACACAAAAAAACAATTGTTGGAAGCGCTTGGCACAAAAAATTTTCGAAGAAAATTGACATTATCGCTTCTGAATGTGGATACACCATTCTACGATTACCCCCATATCATTGCATTTTCAACCCCATTGAAATGATATGGGGGAAGTTGAAACAAATAATTCGACCAGGGAACACCAGTGGAAAATTTAGCAATGAAATGCTGCTAAAAATTAGACACGAAGCTAAAATAACAAGTGTCGATGCATGGAGAMATTCAGTGCGGCATGTACTGGACATTGAAAATCGGTGCAGAGCGTATCATATACAAGAATTAATAATAGAAATTAATCGTGATTTTAGCAGTGAAAGTGATATTGAGTAATTTTTTTTTAGTTTGTGACTCTTGTAACAAGCTGTAATGAACATAACCGATACCGTGTATAAAGTTTTTTGTGCACTATCGTAAATTTTTTCTAACAAATGTAAATAATTTTCTACTTACTAATTTGTATGTTTTTATATTAAATTTGTATAAATTCGTTATGACATGCAAAGGCTTTTATTTTATACATCGGAAAATTTAAACCCAATAAAGTATCACATAAAATAAGATCGCGGGTCGCGCCAGTTAGCATCAGGTCTGCATTAAATAGGATTTGTTATAAAAGCTTCTAAGTTTTATTGATTGCTAAATTATCACAACTAACAAATTTCAAAAATTTATATTGGAAAAGTTATAATTTTAGCCAACAAGATTTTTTTGAATACGGCTCAATAGTTTAGGACGGCCGTAATCTAGTAATAAGAAGACTAATAATTCAACCTAATCTCTTGAAGAATCCGGTGGCTCCGTTTATTTTGATTTTGAATTTATACACTTTTCTTTCTTAACACTTCCGTAAATAACAGTCGACAGGTGCCAATTTAAATTCTACACGTAACAAATTCAAACAGCATTTCGTGGACAGATGCCTCGCAGGGGATTTTTTTTGTACGTTCATCTGTTAATGATAATCCACCGTMAGCGAAGATGGTCCATCGACGATGATGAATTACAAAAGCTGAGTCGCCACACCCACCTAATTAGAGATGGTCTGGCCGGTTTTTTACACGGAAGCTACATTTTTGCTAAGCGATCGTTCTGATGTTCTTGACGAGGAACATTAATGATGTTCTGTTAATTGTGTAGATGATAAACTGTAGCACATGACGTGGTGTTCGATCATTTTCACAAGAACTGGTGGAGTTTATATTGAAAGTTTGTTAAGTTATACTTTTCCCATTGGAATAAGGTTATATGGAGGGTCCTTTTGTGTAGAAATCTATCGCTTCGAAATGGATTTACGACGGACCCGTGCCGTGACCATAAATTCACACTTCTTTTTTTGCTCCAGCAAACCGTTCCAGAGCCGTATTGGCAATTATCATCATATTTAGGAATCAAAAATGTGGCAGCATTTGTTGCATAATATTCGCGTGGACATGTTTGCTTTTTTACCTGTACAAGTACTTTCTTGTTTACTTCTACAATAAATCTCCCCGAAGTCTGTCAAATCCACTATATTACTTTGTAATTTGTTTATCACGATTTACCCAGAATTTATAAGAGAACGCTTAAACCTCAATAAAATGAATGGGCGTACGCAAGTTCGAAATAATGTCCAGGTAAACTAAATAACTTAATACTTTAATACGAATTATCGTGGCCCTTTTTCCTTTAACTCTTTTCTGGATAAAAATGGATAGCAGGTAGCAAGTAGAGTAATTAAAAACAAAATTCATTTAGTTGACAACGGTTAAATAAGTTACAGGTGGTTTAACAAAAGTACCTTAGACATACATTCAAAAGATTGTAAAACAGATAGTTATGAGAGAAAAAAGTGGACAAAAAAAGTTCGTAAAAGTTTGGGTACAGAAATAAAGAAGGTTATATACGATATGTATAAGGAAATATGTAGCCTCATTGAAACAAAAGTTAAATGATTAAGGATATGATATTGAAAGTTGTGACGAAACATTTAGGCTGTACTTAAGAAGTATTGGTTATAATTACAAAACGCTTGTCAAAAGAATGGTCATTATGAAGTCACCACGTTTGAAAAAATTGAGGTCCGAATACATGACTCAGATAAAGCAATATCGAGATGAAGGGCGCAACATAGTTTATCGCGACGAAACATGGTTGGATTCGCATGAAGTTGGGAAAAAAAGGTCTTCCTGAAAGTACAATAGATTGCTGTTTAAATACACTCCCTTTCCGCGACAAAAGAATTATTATTTTGCACACACAGGTGGAAGTGAGGCCCAAAACGAACTTCTTTTGTCAGCAAAGAATATAAAAATTTGTTCTGCTGACTATCATCAGGACATTGATCCTTTATTATTTGAGATTTGTTTTACGAAACAGTTGGTGTCATTTCTACCTCCTAACAGCGAAATAGTAATGGATAACGCAAAATATCTTTCAAAACAATTGAATAAGAAACCGTGTCAAGCTACTAGAAAACAGGACATTATCGATTACATGACGAGAAATGTTATCGAAGTACTTAATAAGGCCAGCAAAAAAGACTTGTTCAGTAAAATTAAAAATCTTAATATTCCTGATCAATACAGGATTGATGAAATGGCGAAGAAAGAAGGACATACCGTGTTGAGATTTCCTCCTGTGTTCTCAATCCAATTGAACTAATTTGGAGTGATTTAAAACGAGGAATTAGAAGGCGCAATAATTCCCCTAATTTAGGTGCTAGTGCGTTGGACGTTATTAGGAACGAAGTTGACAAGATTAATGCTGCTGAAAAGTGGATAAACTGTGAAAAAATCGACATTGAAAACTTCCATCTGTGTCCAAGTGCGAGCAGTTTGATCATTGATTTAAATTCTGATTCGGACAGTGACAGTGAATTTTTTGAAATCATCTGTGATACTCGAACTCTTGGACGCTACAGTAGATTGATTTTTGATTTTGCTTCACGTTGCAGTTTGATGTACCTATGTTTCCGTTCCTTATAACGTTTACTAGCCAAAATGATTGTTGAGAAGCTTTACGTCCAGCCATGCATTGTTAAGAAATAAAGAAATGTATTATTTCAATTCGAAAAGACGCTCTGCGTTGTACAATTTATGACTTTATGAAATGATTAATCTAAATATAACTTCCCATATTCTAATATTCAACTGAAAAGCTGTTTTTTGTAGCTCCAGTAATATCGACGGTCAAAATTGCGTGTCCAATTTATAATATTCACAGGCGTGAATAGACTAGTTCAGAAAAACTTTACATATTGGACTAGGCAGCCCAAAAAAGGTGCCTATTACATCATGTATTCCATTTCAAGGCTGAAGCCTGCTAGACTGGATAACTTCAAGTATTATTCTTAACGAAGCCTCGAAATTGTGTTCGAGATGGATATCGAAATTACGTGAATCAGTGTAAAAACTCTTCAAACTGCGGTTTCTTCACAACGTCGTATAAATGAAAAGTAAAATCGACTGAAACTGTTTATAATTATAGTGAAATGTCGTTAGCGCAAAGCAGCAGTTTTTGCTATGAGGCGATATTGAGAAATGTCTGAGCTCAAGCATTCGTTCCTTCTAAGTAGTTTATATGTCGCTCGTTGGTTGTTTATATAAGTAGCTGAAGAAGTTTTTGTTAGTTACGAAAATTTCTGGTAATATGCGGAGGTTTCAATATTAAGTTGCCACAGTGTGAAAGCCTTAAGTATGGTTGCATCTGAGATAAGGCAATCGATTACCACAACAAAAAGTGTATATTTTTATTGTAGTCCTTAATGATCTTTTCAATAGTAATCATGATGAAGAATTTTATTAGCGGGATGCTTACAGTTAATAACAATAGAAAATACAAATTCCTCTCAAATTTGACACCATGTTATTGAAACATCCTGTGAAATGGAATTCAGTGAACGTTTCAAGCTATTTAAAAGGCACTTAGTAAACAATCTGCTGTTTTTGCGCTATCATTGTAAAAGCGCAGAAATAGTCATCCCTAAGACTTCATACCTAACTTTTAATAGCAACAGTTAGTGAAAATTAACTTTATTAAATATGTGAAGAAAACAAAGTATTGTAAATTATTAAAGACTAATAGAGATTATAGTTAAGATTCTAATTGACTGATTCAGTATAAAATGTCGATGCACTGATCTGCTGCCTATTTGATTAAAAAAATCTATGAAAATCTGGAATAACTGCATTCGTGAAACAATAATTGCGGTTTGTTAAGTTTTCTAAGCCTTAAGCAGGCGTCTTAATTCAAATTTATACTTTATTAACTGACGTCTTCAATCAAATTTGTTTTTTTCCAGATATATACTAGTGGATGGATTAACCCGTGGATTCAAATCGCTTGGATTTATAGGGGTGAGTTAGATTATCGGTTTCTATTATATATTACAGAAAAAGTGCAGGAACGCAATTTACTGAGATTGTGTATTTTTAATGTTACTCATACAACAATTATCTCCACGAAGTCTTTATTAAACAAATTGGCAAAGCGCTTTCAGCTGATATAAGCCATCATCAGTGGCTATAAACTATGCAAAAATACAGAATTTATAAAAGCGACGTTGTCAAATTCGAAATAAGCAATCTTGACTTCAAACAAAAAGGTAGCCTGCATGCCAAAAACGCAAACAAAAATGCAGTGATCAAATAAAGAATTTATAATTTAGACGACTAAAATTACTAAAACCGTTATCTATAATTTTGTATATTTCCAGAATTTCCGAAAAATTTAATTTTGACTATTTGTTACAAACATGTAAAGAACTTAAATTATTTAAAGAGGCAGTGTGTTTAAGTGACAATAAATGATTTGCTAACGAAGAATTTGTATTAACTATATTAGTATTTTCATATTTTTCATATTGTTTGCCTCTAATTGAAACATATCTTCCTGTTTGGCAAATATAAACAGAATTACAATCGTTACAAGAAAAACTATAAACTCCCGAATGATTGAAAACTTGAATTTTGTCTTTATTGCGAACAAAATGGGAAAACACACTGCTTACCGTAGTACCGTAGAAAATCCAACACTTTTTCCATGAGATAGATAAATTAAGTGAGACTGGACCAACAAACCTAAGAGGATACCAAATGTTGGCTTTGTCAACATAAATGGTGTTAAAAGAAATCTTAAATTTTGCTAAATAATTAAAGCACAATTTTTGTAATACATGATTTGGAAAGTTATTATTAAAAGCAATTTGAAGAATTATACCTAGTTCCTTTTCAAAAGGGGTAACTTAAAAAGTGAATGAAATACGGACATTTTGTGTGTAAGAAAAGTAATTAATAATGTTATCGGTGCATAGGTAAGGAGAAGGCTGATTTCGTATAATTAATAAATCTAAAAATGGAATTTGATTATTAATTTCTGTTTCTTAACTAAATCATGAAGAGAATATGTAAGAAAATTATTTAAGTCATTGTAATTTCCAGTAAAAAAAGCAAAAAACATCATCTACATAACGATACCAAAATTTAATATGGGAAGAAAACGAAACATTTTTGAAAATATCTTGTTCTACATTATTCATAAAAAGTTCTGCTAAAAGTGGACTAAGAGACGAACCCATTGCTAAACCTGAATTTTTTATGAAATATTTATTATCGAAACAGAAAAAATTTTGATTTAAGACAAATTCTGTTAAAGAAACCAAATTATTTTTGTTAAACACAGGTAAGTTACAATTGAACAGCAGATTATTTAATATTTTAGACAGTCTGTTAGAGGAATTCAAGGAAATAAATTATTGACATCGAAAGAGACAAGGAAACGGTTTTGGGGAATTTCGAAATTCTTTAGTTTATTGGTCAAGTCAATTGAATTTTTAATAGCAAAAGAATTTTGGAAATTTAAAATTTCACGAAGGATCAAATTTAGCCATTTGTCTAATTTATAACACGGAGCACTTATATAACAAACAACAGGTCTGATAGGACAGTTACTTTTGTGAATAGAGAGCCTAGGTATTAATGGATTCATAGACAACAATTTTGACTCAACCGTTCCAAAATTTCCATTGTTCAAGAAGTTAAAAACTTTATTTAAATAATCATTCTTATCTAAAATAACTAAACAATTACCTTTGTCTGCTTGAGAAAATACTAAATTTTCATTTATTCAGTTAGAATCTATACTTTTAAGTAAATTAATTGAGTCAAAAGGCAAACAATCTTATTTGGTTTCTGTGGAAATGCTTTTAATAAATTTTTGCAATAACGAAATTATATTTGGAATTAAAGGCCTTTTAATTTCTAGGTTTAAATTGTTATTATTATTGCTATAAATACTACTGTATTCTGCGTAGTTATTGGTCACTGATGATGGCTAATATCAGCTGGAAGCGCTTTGCCAATTTGTTTAATAAAGACTTCGTGAAAATAATTGTTGTAGAAGTAACATTAATACATATATCCCACTTTGTGAATATGGACCAGTTTACGTTATTTGTCTATTTTTTTTATTATTACAACGACAATGATTAAATTGGAATCTTTTCATATTGGTTAAGACACACAGATACCCATGTGTAAATGTAATATAGAATACATCAATAGTACACAAAAAATATGTATGGCTTAATACAAACTCTACCGGCTAAAATTATTTAGACACATTTATTGGGTGCAATGCCTTACCATGTCTTTATATAATGGAACGCCCTGTACATAATTCAACTTTTTATGTGTTTTATTAGACCTTTATAATTGAGCGTCACTAGTCAAGCAGAACTATTGGTATAACATACAACCTTATATCAATAGAAAGGAAATGTGGATATGCATTTAATAGTATAGAAATAATGAGTGTCGTAGATATTTTCCTACAACTATACAATCATTGCAACCACTTTCCTTTTTTGTGGCACCAAAAGGTTATAATCAGGTTGGAATTGCTGTCGAGAGAATTTGGCAATAATGAATACGTGCTTCATTTATATGCCTAAGCAGTCGACGCTTTTTCCTCAGATTTCTTCAGCGTTCGTAAAAAATCGTGTCGCTGTTTTCACCTAACGGCTTAGTAAACCTAAAAACTCCTTAAATACACTTTAAGCCCCATCGTCGCAAGTAGGCCATTCCAGTCAAATCAAATTAAGCAAGATGTAGAAAAAAAGTGGCGACAACACTCGGAATTTAATTGAGCATTTAGCATAAGCCGCTTAACCTTGCCTAGTACCGCTGAGAACAATAAATCTCCGGATAGCACACTTCGGTGACAAAGAAAATGATTTCCACCGCGCTCCTGTCATTATGAGCACGTGTCAGCACGTGAACGCAAGAAACATCGCCGTTGCTCATCCAACAGTAGCTGACCGTGGATGATCATGGTCAACTTCTGATGGTTCGGCGGCTCAAGGTCCCATAGCCGGAATGGCGATTAGAATAGAGAAAAGTGTTTTGAAACCAGCGCAATATCTATAATGTGTATCGTTACTTGGACTTTTTTTACACAAGGTTGCAAAAATCTAAAACTATAAAAAATATTCTTTGTACCAACGTAAGTAGCATCTGTATGGTTCATTGGTGTTGCCCATACACATTGCCGTATCTGGTTCATGTAATGAATGGCTTAATTGAAAGTAATGAATTTCCGGAACAGTGGAAAATAGCTTTTGTTTTTCCTTTGTGAAAAAACGCATCCCCAACAATCTAGCTTATTTACGGCCAATAAGTATTTTACCTAAAATTTCTAAAATTTTCCACAAGCAAATCAAAAACCACGTTGAAACGTATAATATTGTCCCTGAAAATCCGGTTTCCGCAGTCATCATAGTTGTTCTACAGCTCTCCAGCAACTATAATTGACGATATTAGAACTGTAAACTGCAATTGATAAAGGTATATCAACTGCACTTGTTTATTACATTATACAAAGGCGTTTGATCAAATCAACCATAAATTTATGTTGCCATATTGGTTTTCCTTTCAACGCTAGATTACAAATGGTAAGGTACAGAAAGGCCATATCCGGTCCACTTGCTTGTATTAGCGGTGTACCGCAAGGGTCAGTGCTCGGTCCCTTGCTATTTACATTATATGTTTCAAAGTTTGGTCAAACTTTCAGACTTAAAACATTATCTGATTTGTCGTGTAAGTATTCGAGTTGCTCCACGTATTAAAATCTCTTTTAATGGCACCATGCTACGCTTTACTGATGTAGTAAAAAATATGGATGTTTTTCTGGATTCTGAACTTAATTTTGACAAGTATGTAAGTCACTTAATTAAATCTTCATTTTCCACATTAAGGCTAATCTACGCTGCTAAAGGTATTTTAAATTTGAACGCTAAAATGGCACTTTGTAACTCATCAGTGCATATTGTCAATTTAAGGCAAAGGGATTAGCCTCATGTTTTCTATATTCTTTAGAATCCTCAAATCTGATAAATCTAAAAATCTATTAAAAAATTAACATTACTCTCAGAAGTCCTCAATATTCAAGTTTGATATAGACACTTGCACACGCTAGCAATGCACAAAATAGCTCAACATCAGAGGTCTTTTTTATGTCGCAGTAAAGGTATAAACTTGATATTACTCAGTGAGCTTTAGAAGTGTGGCTTCAATGGACTGAACGGGCCGTTCTTAAGAAAGTGATACTGAAGCAAAAATCTCACCTTCCTAACATACATTTGTAGTTTTACAGCGCACTAGCTTGTTTAACGCAATTTATAAAGTTTCGTTGACTAGAATGAAAACATACCAGTGCATTTTTAACCAAAACATAATGTTTAAATAATTAAATAACTGCACCAATATTATATTCTAGTAATTTATAAAGTGGTCGTTTGGAAGAGCAGTCTGGGTGTATTTACTTATACTTAGATGGATCATAATCACTTTCACTTGATGACATGTAGTGATCGTATACAAGCTGACTTTTTGAAAACTTCACACCTTAAATAACTTTAAATAGAGGAAAAATTTAAAATTTTGCAAAAACAGGTAAACTTTTGTTTGCAGGGGGACAACTTTTGAGATAAGTTTTTAATAGATAGCGCTTACCCTCTTAGCGGGGTAGATACCCCTTCAAAAATTTTAAATGAAACTACCCATCTTACGATACATCATTTAAAAGCTTATTACACAAGGAGTCTTGCCATGTAATTAGTTTTACTATTTTTTACCCATTGACGGGGTAGTGGGTCAAAAAGTGCATTGTAGCAAGTGGCTTATAAAATGGAATATTTTGGACTTTTTTTAACAAAATTTATTGTCTTGCAGTTACAATAAAAATTGTCTTTACTTAAGCCTAAAAAAACTTGTTAAAAAATAATTGTTACACCTAAGCAAAATGCCAAAAGTACTTAAAATTTTCTTTCGACATTACTTGATATTGCAACTCGACAGTTTATACTGAATTGGCTAAATAGTTATCTACTTTGTGTTTCCAATTTATTGTTTCAACTTTTTGGCTACTTCTTTGGCACGATAATCTTTTTGTTCACATTCCTTTTTATAAATCGCGTGAAATTTTAAAGTGAGAGTCCAAGTGATAATGGTTTATTCAACTGCCGAAAGGGTAGAAATAATTTTTATTTACGGTGCTGAGCATAGCTGTGCTCGTGCGTCAGCAAGGGTGTTTAACGAACGGCACCCCGATAAAAATGTTGACGCTAGGTACATTCTCGATCTCGTGCAGAAATTTCAAGACACTGGATCTGTAGTAAACAAAAAAGGGCAGGGAATAGAGTCGTTGATGAAATGGCCCAACTTGAAGTACTTGGTCATTTTGCAATGGATCCAACTAGCTCTTTGCGTAACATTTCTAAAGCCACTGGACTTTCTTAATCATCTGTAAGGAAAGTTACAAAACTGCACAAATTCCATCCCTATAAGATGAAAACTCTCCAGGAACTCGGCGAAGATGACTTCGATAGAAGACTGCAATTTTGCGAAATTATGACAGAAAAGATTATAGTAAATCCAAATCTAATAAAAAATATCTGCTTCAGTGATGAAAGCACATTTTTTATGAACGGCTCTGTAAATAAACATAACGTCAGGTACTGGAGTGACGAAAACCTTATATTTTTCGAGAAGGTCATACACAAGTTCCTCAGAAGCTGAACATCTAGGCTGGAATACTTGGCAACGCAATTGTAGGTCCAATTTTCATTGATGGGACGCTAAATGGGGGAATGTATTTAGAATTACTTGATAACGTTATTGATCATTTAATCACAGAGCAATTAGAAAACCAACGTGACCCTGAAGGAAATCCAATGTTGGATGAATACGAATTGTTTTACCAACATGATGGAGCCTCACCGCATTACGCCATTAATGTGCGAAATTGGTTAAATCATAGATTTCCTCTTCACTGGATTGGTAGGCGTGGAACAATTGAATGGCGGCCACGATCACCCGATTTGACTGCTTTAGATTTCTTTCTATGGGGTCATTTAAAATCTGTGGTTTACAAAACACAACCTACTAGCCTGGACGAACTGCGAGAAAGAATTATTAACGAGTGCAGGAGGATTCCATCTGAAACTTTCCGAAAAGTGCAGCAGGAGTTCGAGAACCGTCTGTATTATTGTATGGAAAGAGGTGGTGCACATTTTGAGAATCTATTGTAAGGTTTGAATTTCTATGGTTTTGTTCACACTGTTTTTGGAGTTACAAATAAATAATTTTTCTTTTTCGTGGACATGGACTTTCTAAAAAATTACTTGATAAATACTTTAATGTTAATAATAATGGTAAAAGAAAATTTTCAGTATTCTGGGAGTTTTTTTAAGTGTCATATTTTTTACAAGTTGTTTGTTTAAATTTTGGGTTCTCGTAAGGACAAATTTTATTTCCGCTCTAAAATAAAATACATTTTGTTGAAAAGAGTCCAAAATATTCAATTTAATAAGCAACCTGTTTCGTAGGCACTATTAATCTATTACCCCGTCAACAAGTTAAACGTGGTAAAACTAATTACATGGCCAGACTCTTTGTGAAATAAGCTTTCAAATGATGTATCACAAGATGGATAGTTCCATTTAAAATTTTTAAAGGGGTGTCTACCCTGCTCAGAGAGTAAGCGCTATCCATTAAAAACTTATCTCAAAAGTTGTCCCCCTGCAAACAGAAGTTTACCTGTTTTTGCAAATTTTTAAATTTTTGCTATATTTAAAGTTATTTAAGGTGTGAAGTTTTCAAAAAATCACCCTGTATACCATACCTACTTGTAATAATTGGTTTTGTGATTTACTGAATATATATTTATTTGTTAACATATTCATCTTTAGTAGTTAAGATATTGGTGGTAAGTTGAAAAATAGAGGTTGTTTCATACAACTTCAATACCACGCCACCCACCATTTCATATGCGGTCACTTGTATTATATTTACCGGTGCCGAATATATAATAACACTCAAAAACTTTTAACTTGTATTAGATTCATTTAGTTACCAATGTTATGTTTGTTAAAATTTATTGGTGTCGATCTACCTAGTTGTCTTCTGCTGTAATTACAAGAGAACATGTATTGCAGTTTGTGAGTTGCTAATTGTCATAGTCGTGCCCAAAATTCCGATTCTTAATTGCGCTTATAGAACTTGCAGATTTCAGAATTGAATATGTAAATTGCAAGCTACATAAGCATTATGTTTCAGCACAGAAGTTATTTTTGTTTTGGTTTAATCTTAAGTATTTGTACGATCACACAAATAAAACGATTTCATACTCACTTCTCCAACAAACTTTAGTGTCAGTAGTAGTCTGTAGTTCTTTTTCGAAGTACGCTCTGCGGTTTAATAGTTTAGGCATTTTATCCTAAAATGAGTTTAAAGAAAAGCAGTTTCGCCTCATTCAATCCCAGCAAGTTTATAATAAATAAGACGACAACAACAAGGAATCAAATAATTAGTGTATAAAAAGTTTGTTTCTTGAAATCTACAATACTTTAACGTTTTGATTTCCCAAAGCGAAGGACACTCATTACTTAATTCTAACAATAAGATCATGCTCTTGGGTGTTTATCCATTTTTGCGCTCGGCTGTCAAATATTTTGAGCTACCAACAATGGCTTGCGTCATAGTTGATGGTGTTTAGTAATAGCGGATCAAATTAGCTACTATTATGTGATCATCTCTGACGAAGAAGGAAGAAACAATAATCAACTAGATTCGATCATCACGTATTATGCAATACTAATACGTGTGTTAATAATGTGATTATTTAAATCTTCGTATACGAATACCTATAATTTAGAATACGGCGATTATTACGAGTCAATAAGGAGGTGATTAAAGGTTCTAATTAGGTATAATAAACAACGCGTAAAAAGCGAACGTTTTATTAGAGCCAGATAGATATGTTGCGAATAATTTTTGAAAAGTTGTGACTTGTCAATTCAGTCAAAACTAGGTTTATTACAACTTGTTTCGAAGACGAAGTGAAATAGGTGCTGTATAAATGAATGATACTTCGTGTTTTTTATCTCCAAAAAATAGGATTTTGAATTACATTTTTTAATTACTTAGCAATATTCAGTAACAAAGCCTTGCGTTATCTTCAATATGAACTTTTTTTTTAGGTAATACTATCGCGCATCAAAAAAGACGCATTAGATCACGTTTATTTTGAATAGTACATCATCGACACCTAACTACTTCCGCATCGCTTTGAGTGACTATTCTTGTGACGTTTTAGGCGCCAATAGATATGGTAAAATACAATTTGTTTACAAAAAAGAGTTTGGTAATAAATCGGTATTTCAAGGTTACTCTATTGCTCCAAAGGTGAATAATAACAAAGCGGTTACACACAAGAGCGGTGTGAAAGCGAGTATGTTACCTTTGTCTTCAAAATCAGATTAATGTTACCAGGTGTTTCCTGAATGAGAAAAGACAATTTTAATTTCTAGCGATTATCCTCTGTAGAGAGCAGGTGTTTATAAACTAGTTATTGCTACTGATCTTATTAAGGTACGTGTATACTTTTTGTGTGTATTAGTTTACAAATTGAGAGACGATGTGACTTCCAGTTTTAAGACCTAATGTCATCTAGAAATATCCAACAACAAATGCTGATCTTATTGCATTCACTTTCCTGTTAGTTAACAAGATTTGTTCAATTATAATTTTTCATTGATAGCTTTTAGTCTATTAAAAACGATCCACACCGTTACTTCTACACACAATAGACTTTAAGCTCACTGGAAACAACACAGATTATGTCATATTGCGAATAATTGCAGCCTAAGACCGGAAATATAAGGAGAAGCAAGGTCTCCTAATTTTGCACTAAAATTGTGACCAGCGTTTTGTAACGTCTCGTTTTATCAGCACATCTTTCAACTTAAGTCAGTAATAGAACGAAGACAGTGTGACAGTCATACTTAGGAATGAGGATTGCTCACAATTGCAGAATAAATACTACACATTCTTTTTTTATATATATTTTTAATATTGCACACCGTTTTCAACTATTGGCCAGTTTATCTAAGTAAATTTTTCAAGATTATTTTGGCCACGTTAGGAATAACATCATCATTCACCTCACTTTTTTTGATGGAAATTTTGCATTCTGACATAATTTGCTTTACTTACTACTTTCACTTTCTTGATAAAAACAATTTCAATACTACGAATTATTAGAACAGTCCTCATGCCTATTCATACCCTTTCAGTGATCTTTCAAAATTTAATATTTCGTTAGTTTGATCCACGCATTGGCAAGAAAAAGAATAGTTATAACTGTATAACATGAACTGCTCTCTTACTAACGATGGCATTTACTGACCAGGGAATTATTGAACTCCATTAGTTTCTGCAAACAAAGGCAAATGTTTGGCTTAATTTCTTTGTATGTGTAATATTAGATATGCGTGAGAAAAAATCTATCTATACAAAGGCGACAGAGAATGTTTTTGCCAAACTTCATAGGAGGTATATGTGTCAGGTCCACTATTTCTCAAGTGATGTAAAATAGTTTACGTTTTTTTTCTTGCGGGTGCATACCCCTCAAAACCACCACTGCGCCTATGTCGTAAATTTTAGAGCCACTGAAGTCTGACCACCAAGTATCAAACATGTCTGTAAGAAGTCTTGAATATTCAGTACAAAAATAAAATCTGTAAGATTTTCGAAATGCTACTATATATTTTAATTTGCCTTTGTTTGACTGCGTCTTCTGTTAAGATTTGTAAATACCCATTTCTAATATCATGTAATATAATGTAATAATACTCGTGTTTTTTATAACAATTAATATATAAGAGTTTTAATATATTAATATATTAATACTTTTCCTAACACATGGAAAGTAACAAGACTTTGTCCGGTTTTTAAAAAAGGGGATAAAACATTAGTTGAACACTATCGCCCAATAGCAATTATGTCAAATTTTGCTAAGGTCTTCGAAATTGCGTTGCATAGACACTTGGAATACCACGTACGACCGCTGCTGTCAGACTGTCAACATGATTTTACTTCTGGTAGATCGACTGCTACAAATTTAGCGTGTATTTCAAATTTCATATGTGAGCGTCTTGATTGTGGGATGCAGGTCGATGCAATCTATACGGATTTTTCGAGTGCTTTTGACCGTCTCGATCATACTATACTCATACGTAAATTATCTACAACTGGATTGTCTCCGTCACTTTTGCAGTGTTTCTCGTCCTACTTAGTGGGTCGGCGGTCGGGTACCGCGGACATGTGTCTCCTGCTTTCTATGTTACCTCAGGTGTCCCTCAGGGCTCCGTTTTGGGACCTTTGCTTTTCATCATATATGTCAATGATATTTCCATAGAACTTAAATGTCATAGTTTACTGTATGCCGACGATTTAAAGCTGTTTGCCTCTCTTCAGTCCCTTAATGATGCACATAATCTTCAAAACGATCTCGAAAGTATTGAAAATTGGTGTCTGGTCCATAAGTTACCGCTGAATATACAAAAATGTTTTGCATGTTCATATTACAGGGTCCATAATCCAATTATTTTTGACTACATTATAGGCGAGAACAAGCTATCCCGACGCGATACCATAAAAGACTTTGGAGTTATCTTTGACAGGAACTTGAGTTTTGTCCCCCATGTAACTGACTGTGTTGCGCGCTCATATAGAATGTTAGGCTTCATTATTAGACATGTAAAAAAATTTACGGATGTTGCTGCGCTGAAGATTTTGTATTTTGCGTATGTACGCTCAAAATTAGAGTATTGCTCCGTCGTATGGGCTCCAGGATATGGCACCTACATCGATAATTTAGAAAGTGTACAAAGACGTTTTCTTAAATTCTTGTCTTTTACTTCTAATGGTGTCTATCCAGCTGTAGGTTACCCTAACGATCTATTGTTAAAAAATGCACAGTTTATTTGCTCGTAGAAAGCTTCATTCAATTATATTTCTATATAAAATAATATCTGGGCAGGTGAATTGTACATCCTTACTTGTGCAATTGTACTTCAGAGTTCCGGGACCCGCTAGTCGTAATATCGATTGTTTTTATTTACCTTACGCTCATACAAATTTACCTAAGTTTTTTCCTGTGTACGTTATGTGCAGTAACTATAATTCTGTCTGTGATTTACGTGACATTTTCTCCTGTAGTGTTCGTGAAATCGAGAATTGTGTATGCCCTCCTTATGTGTAATATCTTATTATTATTGTTATTTCCCTCACCTGTAATTGGCTTCGGCTGTTTGGTGATGTATCCAAATAAATAAATAAATAAATAAATAAATAAATATTCCAGACATTTTGTAGCTCAGTAATTATTGGCAAGTGGTTTTTAATTTTCCAATAGGGTCTGATAAAGAATGTTCTGTTATGATGTACATAATTACATGCACATTATTATATTGAAATTTGTATAATATTGGGTACCGTTTGATTGAAGTCTAGTGTACAACGTTTGCATTACGGTACACACAAGACTTTTTTGATAAGACATTCAATTATGCTGTTTTTAAAAACTATGGTGTTGAAATTAAAAGATCATATGTCACCGATAAGCACCACTTAAGTAATTTTTTATGTAATAATTTTTTGAACAATTAGAACGCGACATTTTATCGTATTTAGCAAACGCAAGTGTTCATAGTCAGTAAAGAAAAAAATTATAGTGTTTATTCAATAATACTAATTTTACATTGTCTGTCTTTTAATTTTATACAAACAGGTTTAAGATATTTCAAGTTCTCTAGATAACAGATATAATCAAGAATTATACATTATAGGCTATTTATTTTTATAGGGCTGTAATGAATGTCAAAGAAAAGCCGGATATATCCAGATTTGTGAAACTATATAAAAGTAATCGTCCTAGAGATATGGAGAAGATTACCAACAAAAAGAATCTAAGATGCTTCACTACTTGCAAAGGAAATTTCTGGCGACAAAAATGAGTTAATTTTTTTAATTTGTCGTATTTTCATAACACCCACAACAAATTCCTTATTCATTACTGAAGCGATTTATTCAATTCATGTGGTGCATATCGACAAAATGTTGACGACTAAAAATTATAGTAGCTGAAAATCTGCCCTCGCTAGGTTATGCTAAAAGACTCCTTCAAGAAAAACATGTACGCCCAAGAAAATTTACATAATCAGAAGGAAATAAATATTCGAAAAAAAGTTTTCCAATTAGCTCCCTTGAAAAGTGTACCCTTAATATAATTATATGCAGTTGTTCGTTCCGAAATAATAAAAGAGGAAGTTCCACTTTATTGAAGATTGGAGTTTGATAAAAATCCCCCAGAATCCGAGTTTTAGTGAAGCCTGTTAAGACACGGTTCATTAACGATAAAGTATAAATACTGTTAAATTAATTACAGAATGGCAAATTACATATTATTTTAGGGACAAACACGACGCCATTCCTCCCAGTCGGGACTCGAACCCGCAACCTCGTAGCCTATATGGGAGGTTAATAGCTATAATAACTGTATTATTCCTTCTAATGTAAATTAATTAATCCTTCTCCCACATTGTAGCGTTGCTTATGTTTATGGAAGAGTATCAAAAACGTACACGTCGACAATATAGGCTCGAATTAAGGCCCAATAAAAATAAAACGTAACTGTCGTTTCGGCTTGTATTACAAAATAAAAACGACATTAAAAAGGTCCGTCTGTCGTATAACGTTTCATCGCGCCCACGCGGTTTGCCCAGCTGTGCCTTTGAACTCCATTGTTATTTTATACGACGGGGTGTGTAAAAGAAAACGAATAATGAACAAGGAGCGTCCCGGCATTGATTTGAATAATAATTAATCAGAGGAAGCGAATGCACTCCGGTCACGTGACCAGCAGGAAAGGAGACATGGGAAGAGTTTAAATGTTTTGTAATTGTTATTCCGAGAAAAGAGCGTACAGTCCGTGAGATGGATGGCTGCGTTTCGTACCTAAATGGATACCTGGATACAAAGAATTCATTGTATCACGACTGAATACTAGGTATATTCATATTCGTGTTAGTTACTATCCAATCAGGTGTTGTTATAAAAAAGATTCTATTTGTATAGTGTTAAGTAGTGGTATAATATACAATATACAGTATAATATACAAATATACATGTGAAAGATTTGGGAGTCACTTTCGACCAGAAAATGACCTTCTCTGTGCATATAGATAATATAGCTTTTCAGGCAAATAGAATGTTGGGCTTTATAATTTGAACAACTAAAAATTTTAGTTCTATTGAAGTTATAAAAAACCTGCACTTCGCATTTGTTTATAGCAGACTCAATTTTGCATCTGTTGTGTGGTCTCCACAGTATGATATATACAAATTAAGACTGCGCAGTCGGTACAAAACAAATTTTTAAGGTATCTTCATTTTAAAGTTGTGGCTTCCTATGAGTTAATAAATGCCACAACACTGACCCGAATGTACAACATAATGAGCCTAGAAAAGAGAAGATTAGTAGCGGATTTGCTTTTTCTCAACAAAATAATCAATAGCTCAGTTGATTCACCCTCTTTGCTCTCTAGTATCTTCTTAAGTGTTCCCGTGTACAACAGTCGTTTTTTACCTTCATTTCGCGAATATCTCTTCCGAACCAATTTAGATCGTAATGGACCTTTAGCCCGCATTACTTAATCATATAATTCGCACTGTTCTGACGTCGATATTTTCCATAACTCTTTGAAAAAATTTAGAGCTTTAGTAAAATTAAAATTCAGACAATAGTGTTTCGTTTGTAAATTTTTCTTAGCTTAGCAATGTTTCTTATATGTAGTTTGAATATTGCATAATGGTTTATAGCTTACTTACTGTATTCGAGAATACTGACCTATACGTATATATTTTTTTCTTCTTTTTTCTGTATATTATACTTATATTATTATCACTTAATTATGCTATTTTGCTTATCATCAATAACTGTTTTTTCTTGCTAATATAGATAGACTTATTAGTTTTGTACACACTAAATTGTAACATTCACGTTTGGTTATTCTCAGGTTTAGCATAACTATGTTTTTTTTAGTGGGCGCCATTTTGGGCTTGCCTGTTCGCACCCCCTGTAATAAATAAATAATAAATAAATAAATAAAAATATAGAGTCGCTACAAAGTGTGGAACCCGCAGGATATTTCAGGTTCTGTTCGACTAATTTTTCTGAAATTGTGCATGGGCCTACGGGTAATTAAAGTGCTTCTTCTGGATTTCTTTCAACTCCGTGTCAGCTCTCGTTTCCCAGATATGGAAGCAAGTTTTCGCAAAATTCTATCCTACGATCGAAATCATCTTCGCTCAGTTCTTGTAATAAGTAAATTCTGTATGGATGAAACTTCTCGTTTTTCAAAATTTTTTGAACAGATCTGCTAATATTATGAGGGAGACATTTGGGATTGTCCTGCAACACATCTAAAAAGACATTCAAGCTACTTTTCTTTTCTTCACTCGTAGCAACCTTTGGACATTAAGTAAGTTGTTTGTTTTGAGATCCCTACAAAATTTATTTGAAATCCGCATGAAATCTGATGCCATCTTTGTAATTTGGGTGAAGTGCGATGAAATTCAATGAAATCTAATCAAATGTAATATAAAATCTGCAGAACACTATTTCTGCCAGTGGTTAGCTCCTTGAGCATTACGTTGGATTGCAGAAAATATTGACACTTTGTTAGGTAAGATATATTACTATCTAACATTCTGCGTACCAATGTATCTCTTTTTCATCTTTTATCTGAAGATTATATATTCCCTCTAAACATCGATGCGCAGTTTAGGATTCAGGGCCGTCGACTCGTTATAATAATAATGGCGAGAATCCTATATTAAACTATATTTTAACAGAAATTACATTCGGTTTTCTTTACCAACTGACAACTTCAAAACACTGACCATGACTAACTAGAAAAAATGCAAAAATGTAGAAAGATGCGACGAAGCTTTCGCAGTCGACTCCGTCTATTAATGCGTCGGCCTTGCGCTTCAGCTACTTCAGGCTGTGAAACTCTCGGCGCGCCACATACCCCCCTTCCAGAAACGGAGTGTATTTACCAGCAAACTTGTAAAGTATCAGGAAATTTTACGCGTCTTCCTGCTCTTGTTATTGTGTTTTCACTGATATTTTCTTGTCTTTGGCCTTCTGGAAGCAGTGGGGATATTAGAATTATATCATTTGGCTTACCCTGATCATCCTCTGCTGCAACATAGGCTGGTTTCAAACGGTTTAGCGTTACGGTTTTTATAATGCCTTTAATGTTTACTTGGAAATTGTGATCTCCTTTGTTCACAACTTGATATGGGCCTTCATATGGCGGGTCTAAACCTTTTTTGGTTGCATCTCTGCGAATGAAAACGTGCGATGCCGTTTTCAAATCTTTAAAGACAAATGGTTTGACTGTTCCATGCTTAACTGCGTCTACTGGACGGAGCTTGATAAAATGGTCTCTGATGTTGTGCAGGAATTCTGAAACACTGGATCTAATGGTCGGTACGCTACTTGATAGGAACTCTCCAGGAAGTCGCAGAGGTTCACCATACACCATCTCTGCAGAAGTGGTGTTCAAGTCTTCCTTCCAGGCTGATCGTATCCCTAACAATATAGTGGGTAGCACCTTCGTCCATACCTGCGTTCCATGGCACCTGATAGCGGATTTTAATTGACGATGTAAACGCTCCACCATACCGTTCGCTTGTGGATGATAAGCGCACGTACGGATATGACTGCAGCCCATCAATGCATTGAGCTCCCGGAATAAGTTTGATTCGAACTGACGTCCCTGATCGGTTGTTATTCGCAAAGGAGTTCCAAATCTCGATACCCATCCAGAATAGAACGCACGAGCAATCGTAGCTGCTTCGATGTCACGTACTGGGAAAACTTCAGGCCAACGGGTGAAACGGTCTACGCAGGTAAGGGCATACCTGTACCCCTCAGAAATGGGAAGTGGCCCAATCATATCGATATGTACATGTTCGAATCTTGTCGAAGGCGATGTGAAAACCCCTGGTGCAGGTGTTGTGTGCCTTGAGACTTTCATCTGCTGACACGGAATGCACTCACGAGCCCATCTTCTGCAGTCCTTCTTGATTGATGGCCAAACGAAACGTTGAGTAACCAGTTTGATGGTCGCTTTTATCCCTGGATGTGATAATTGGTGCAAAGAATCGAATGCTGCTTTTCTGAATTGTGTAGGTAGAAAAGGCTTGGCGACGTTGGTGGAAACATCACAATAAAGTGCAGTGTTACTACCAGGTATCTCTATTTTCTTGATCTGCAAGCTAGTTTTTGATTCCAAGAAGTTTTGCAATTCTGGGTCATTTTCTTGACAACGAGCTAGCTTATCGTAGTTAATGTATTCTGTTATTTCTTCTACTCTTGATAGTGCATCAGCGACAATGTTAGTACTTCCAGAGATATGCCTGATATCGGTGCTGAATTGACCAATATAATCAAGATATCGAAACTGACGAGGTGAACATTTTTCGGGTTTCTGTCTGAAAGCAAACGTTATCGGTTTGTGATCAGTGAAAATTGTAAATGGACGTCCTTCCACCATGTGGCGGAAATGCCTTATTGCTGCATATATTGCGAGGAGTTCTCTATCGTATGCCGAGTATTTCTTTTCAGTCATAGAAAACTTCCGTGAGAAAAATGCAAGTGGTTGCCAAGCTCCATGGACGAACTGCTGTAGTACCGCTCCTGCTGCATAATCTGAAGCGTCGCTGACAATGGCTAGTGCAGCTTCGGGCTGGGGATGGGCAAGTGTCGCAGCTTCCGCCAGGCTTTTCTTGCAATCCGCAAATGCTTGCAGGGCTTCTGTTGTCCAACTGATCGGCGATTTCCCTTTTACATTTCCGCGAAGCAGGTCATGTAATGGCGCTTGAATTGTAGCTGCCCTTGGAATAAAGCGTCTGTAGAAGTTGGCCATACCCAGGAATTGACGCAACTCTTTGGCAGTGTTAGGTTTGGGAAATCTTAAAATTGCTTCCGTTTTCTCTGTTGGTGGCTGAATACCATTCTCGGAAACGTGGTATCCAAGGAAGTTTACGCTTGGTTGACCTAAAGAACACTTTGCTGGATTAATAAGTACCCCGTACTTACTTAATCGCTGAAAGACTTCTTCCAGATGTTGTTGATGTTCTTCAGTGGTTGAAGACGCTATCAGGATGTCATCGATGTAGGCATATACGAACTGTAAACCCCTTAACACTTCGTCAATGAACCGTTGGAAAGTTTGTCCTGCGTTCCGCAATCCGTATGACATGTAAATGAACTCAAACATTCCAAACGGTGTCGTGATGGCTGTTTTGTGCACATCCTCCGGAGCTACTGGAATCTGGTTGTATGCACGCACAAGGTCTAGGGTCGAAAACACTTTTTTTCCATATAGCATGTGAGAGAAATCCTCGATGTGTGGAACGGGATATCGGTCCGGTATTGTTCTTGCGTTCAAAGTTCTATAATCACCGCACATTCTCCAAGCGTTATTCTTCTTTGGGACCATATGTAAGGGTGATGACCAGTTGCTTTTTGAGGGTCGCACAATACCCATTTTCTGCATTTCCTGGAACTCCGCTTTGGCTAAACGTAGCTTTTCCGGGGCCAGGCGTCGTGGTTTGCAGCTGCTTGGTGGTCCTGGTGTTGTATCTATGTGATGATACGTGTTGTGCTTGGGTTCGACATGCATTCCAGGTGGACGAGTTATTTCTGGAAACTTCGATAATAGCCAATGAAAGTTCATCGTTTCACTTATCGACCGGATGTGTAAAACTTCACTTTTTGTTACTTCCTGTCCCTTTGCAGAAAGTGTGGTTGTGCTGTCTACTAAGCGCTTGTTGCGTATGTCTACAAGCAACCCATAATATGCTAAAAAGTCTGCTCCGATAATTGGCCGTGAAACATCCGCTACTATAAACTGCCACGAAAAATCTCTACGAAGGCCTAAATTTAGTGTTAACGTTAAAAAACCATAAGTCGCGATCGCAGTACTATTTGCGGCATAAAGTTCGTACGTACAACGCGGACGTCGCTCGCGAATAAGACGACGTGGATAGATACACAAGTCTGCACCGGTATCTACAAGAAACTTAACTTTTGTGTTCCTGTCTGTGACATAAAGACGGCGACTTTTGCTGCCGGCGTCGGCGTCGTTTGCCGTCATTAACGACCGCCGCTGAGGTTTTCCGTTTGTTTTGTGCACGGAGGTCTACACTTCCTGGCGTTATCACCAAAACGAAAATGATACCAACACTGTCCACTTCCGTTTCTGCTCGAAGATCTGCTGGAATTTCTTGAAGTTGATCGATAACGATAGTTGGAGCGGTCTCTCTGTCGTCCACGACAGTCGCTGGCCACCTCAGCAATCTCTTCTCGCAATCTTTCGGCTGTCTTGTTAAAGCTTACTGACATTGCTGTTATACTTGCGACCAGTTGTTCTAGAAGAGCTTCCGTCTTGTTGCTTGAACTGTTACTTGCTGAAACCTGCGCGACTTGGTGCTGGGATGTAGCTTCGAGAATGGAATCGGCGAGTTCGGCGACAGTTTTTAAGGCAGTGTCCGTGTGCGTGGCTAAAATGGCCTGAACAACCGCTGGTAAACGACTTAACCACAATGAACGGACCAAGCTTTCGGGGGCTACGTCACCAGCAAGGTTTTGTAAATGCCTCAGAAACTGTGAAGGCTTCCTGTCGCCAAGTTCTTCATGCTCGAGAAGGCGTTTTGTTTTTTGTTGTTGTGACTCACTTAATCTTCGAATCAATTCCTTCTTCAATGTATCGTACTTCTCTGTTGCCGGTGGTTTCGTGAGGATATCTCTGACCTCTGTCGCGTAAGTTGGTTCCAAGTTCCCTACGATGTAATTAAACTTCGTTTCGTCGCTTGTAATTCCCGCTACCTTGAACTGACTCTCTATTTGAGAAAACCAAACCTCTGGATCAGCAGGCCAAAAAGGTGGTAAACGCATGGCGACTCTGCTGACTTCCGGAATTGAAGATGCAGTATTAGCAGTGTCGTTATTTGCTAGCATCATAAAAATTATTTCCTTCTTACTTCATACAGCACACACGAAAAAAAAATTTTAAGCAATCCGTTGCAGCACTCGCAAAAAGGGAACCTCAGATCACGTCGGGGTCACCACTTTAGGATTCAGGGCCGTCGACTCGTTATAATAATAATGGCGAGAATCCTATATTAAACTATATTTTAACAGAAATTACATTCGGTTTTCTTTACCAACTGACAACTTCAAAACACTGACCATGACTAACTAGAAAAAATGCAAAAATGTAGAAAGATGCGACGAAGCTTTCGCAGTCGACTCCGTCTATTAATGCGTCGGCCTTGCGCTTCAGCTACTTCAGGCTGTGAAACTCTCGGCGCGCCACACGCAGTAAGACATTGATTCATTCGTTTTTTTTATTAAATTTTGATATGATTTTAGCTGCTAGCAAGGTAACGTTTGTAACACACAAATTGTTTTGTGATTTTTCAAATTGCTATTAGCATTATCCTATTATCATTGCATGCAAAACAATAACAAATGTCAGTAAGAATTTAGGATGGCAATGCCATCTATCAGCATTACACTGACATGATGACAAAGCCACCTAGCTGCCTTAACGGGTATTACTTCCTAAAGGAAGTGACCTGTAGCCTGACAAATTGGCATGCAACTGCATACTTCAATTTGACAGCAGGCCCCCACGGCACTTTTTGCAGTTGCATGCCAATTTGTCAGGTTACAGGCTACCTAGGCTTTGTCATCATGTCAGTGTAATGCTGACAGATGGCATTGCCATCCTAAATTCTTACTTACATCATACCATTGCTTTGGTATATAAGTAAAACCAGTTCTATGCCGTGCTGTCTACACTAGACCTAAACTGCACTGATGAGCTGTAATGACAGCGAAATAGATCTATCTGCAGTTGGTTGAGGTGTAGACATCACAGCATAGACATGCATTTGAATAACAAATGTCAATACTTGTGACATCTGTACTGGTTTGGTCTGTAAATACTTACAAAAAGATATACGTAAGAGTATTTATACGTTAGTTGGCCAGCTTCCCAAAAGGGAAATTGTGCACATATTTCGAAATCAAAATATTTCCATCACAAAGAATTCTTGTAAAACCCACCAAAAAGTGGTCATCCAAGAGTTTTGCTCCCCAGAAGCTGTCAACAGAATGCCAGAAAGTGCACTTCATTACAGCGAGAAAGTTAGGACAGCAATTTCAAGTTTTCTATATGACCATCAGGAGGGAAATTGCTAGAAATGATTTGAAATTTCGTAAAAGATAAAAATGTCCTAAATGTACGAATGGTCAGTTACAAAGAATACCGCGATGTTGTCGAATGCTACAGACAGTTCACTTTGCAAACAATAAAGTGATTGTTATGCGACGACGAATTGATGGTTTTTATACAGACGATATCGAGAACACTTCGGATAATGTACCATTTAAATGTAAAGCAAAATTCGCCGACAAAATATTAGCATGGTGTGCAATTTCTGAAGCTGGTTTCACGCAAATCTATATACGCGAAAATGTCTTCCAAAATTATTAAATTTTATTAATACTCATCATAATGGAGGCGAAATTATGTTTTGGTCAAAGCTGGCATCCTGTCCTTATGTCCGAATAACAAGGGAATGGTTGGCTATAATTCCCATACCTTTTGTACCAAAACAAGACAGTCCCCCAAATCTTCCACAAGCACGACCTATCGAAGTGACATAATGTAATACTATATTATTTTCAGTATTATTAATTTTCTACTTTGTATTAGCCTTCATAAATTTTTACCAAAGATTTTTTTACACACGTAATGGCTGCTGTAAGTAAATTTGCTTAAAACTAATATTAAAAAAAATAGTTTCACAAATTCTTGTTCTTCCATAGTTCATCATACAAATATGTGCGGACATCTACTTTGCGTTCTCCACAGGCGCTATTTTAAAACAGTTTGCTAGAATGCCTAAATTGCCATATGCATTTTTTGACGCTTTAAAAGTTCTCTAGTCAGCTGTTGAACAGAATTAAGCTCCGATTCGAAGGATACAACATTTTGTGTCGCAAGTCCCGCAGGGTTCTAGGAGGTGCCCCGCTTAACCGACTGAAGGTACCGATTGTTACTGCTGTACATGGGCTTTAATTAGGTGACATGCAAAACTGGATTGCTTAATCCGTGGGTTGCGCCGTCCAAGCCAGTTATTGTTCCGACAAAATTGCTATACCGTTACATGCTCAATGATCCTAGCAAAACGATCAAAGTTCATATTTCAGTGTTTTCCCATAGTTAAGGTGGGTTGCAAAACTCAGGACTCTATAATTGAAGTTAACGAGTCAACTGAGAAATTTGCATAGGATGATTGGGAGCGATTTGATGCAATTTTAGTAACAATGATGGATAACGAAGTGCAGCAGTTAACATAATCTCAATTCATAAGATTCTGTGTCTAGGTTGGTCATTCTCTGGGTGAACCATTGGTGCCAATAATTTTTCCTCAAAAACTTATTAAAATTTTGATGAAGAATCAGCTTACTCTGAAGAAGATAAAATAAAAGAACCAATTCCGCTGGTAGTTTAAAAGAGAGGGTGTATATAACACCTCTAACTGACGTACAAGATTTAAAAAATATAATTCGACTCAATCCAGATGTAGCCAAAATATAATTACGTTTAACTGTTTATTACAGGGTTTGAAGCATTCGTTTTCTATCAACTAAATACTTTGTTCTAAAGTAAAATTTGTTCTGTCAAGAAGAGGTACTTGGGACGTTAAATACTAAACACTATAGGTGTTGATAACACACCAAGCTTTTTATTCAAAGGTGTTATTGCGCGTGTGTGTTCGCTAAACCACTGTTACATATATACACTGATTTTCCAATGTTCTTAGTTCCCAAAAATCTGGAAAAAAACAATTTTCCCATTTTTAAAAAAAGGTGATATCTATGGCATTCAAAGCTATCGACCAATTACCCTGATTTGCAACTTTAAGTCAATTTTGTATGACAGCATCGGCAACAACGTTAACCAATTCTTGTCACCGTTTCTTCGCGGATTTATTAGAAAAAGAGCTACTGTAACTAACCTTGCATGCTTCTAACAATACCTGAAGTAATTGATTCAAGATGCCAAGTTGATACACTCTACTCTGACTTTCAAAAAGCAAATAAAATGCACGCAATGTGACATGATATACATAGGACAATCAGGTAGAGCTATTAAAAACAGAATTAAAGAACATGTTGCGAATATAAATTCAAACAAAAGCACAACAGGTTTTGCTGACCATTGCATCACTTAGATGAAAACGACGTCAAAATTTTGCGTTGCGAAAAGAAAGGTAAAAAACTGAACCTTTCAGAACTTTTGGAAATTAAAAAAGCTCAGCATCAGAAAAAACATTTGGCAAATACACAAATAGAAATTCCCACGTCCAGTACGCCTTTGATATTGCCGAAATTATAAATTCGGCCTTCAAACCCAGGCGAGAGATTTTACAACTATATTTTAAGACCCCTGTAAAAAAGGGGATGCAAACGAAATTCTGCACATCTGAGTTTAGTATAACGGTGTTATCTCTTTGACAATGGTCGTTTTAGGTTGAAACGATCGTCAGAGTTATCTGATAAATCAAGTGAGACAAAGTACATACGTTCAATCAGCTTGTTTCCAAGCTACCTAATTGATTTATATTTGTACTTTTCTTCGTTATAAGGTGTACACCTGTTGGGAAATTTCTTTGATTTAGTTGATGTTAGTTAAAATCAACCCTGTAATTATCATTATTTATTATTAATGTTATTAATCGATGTCGATTGCATTTACCCTTGTAGGTATTTATAGTAATCGTAGCGTAAGGTCATAGATTTTGATACTTTTTCTATTACCAATTGTTTTGACGTAGCTTTTTTTGCAAATTGTGCCTGGGTATGACAATTTGCAATCTAAGATAGAGAGCTTAATAAATTTACAGCCAGTTACCTTGTATTTTMCTAAAACTGTCTTGCGGTTTGTAGCGAGGCTCCAACATTTCTCTTTACTTCATGATTTAGCACCTACTGCGAGAAAGTGTGGCAGTCTCTTTGTCATCGGAGCATGTTCTTGTGCAGCAGTATATCAAATCGAGCACGTGTCGTATCTGATCCTGTATGTTTCGCAGTCATCGCCTTCGGTATGCGAATTGAGCATATTGAGGGTGTGTCTAAAATAATTATTGCTTAAGTGATACAGTTCACCCACTGAGCGGATGCATTTTTGCTCACGTTAGCCACGGCGCACTGGGACAAAACGCGTTTGCTTTGTTCCAGATAGATAAGTATGAATGGCTGTATGTGCTCTTAGTCACGCAAGATTTTTTCTACTAAAGCCATAAATTTCTTAGTCTCGATTTGACTTCGCAATCGCCATTTTTTTTAGTTTCTCGAACCGAATACCAAGTGTTGAAAAAATGAGTGGAGTGAAGAAACATGTAAAAGTTTGGACCAAAATAAACAAAAGAGTTAATAAACATCGGAAGTACAGGTTAATCGTTTAACTTCCATTTTCTTATCATTTTTTTAGACTCGCATGCGCGCCTGTTGGTTCACCGATGGACCATACCGATACCAACTTTAGGCATTCCATCAGTATGGTTACTAACTGTGTTACTTTACATTGTCTTGTATAGTAATGCAACTCTCTTACTGTTTTTATAACCCTGCAATACTATTTACCTTTCATTTACAGGCACAGTTGGAACAGCACGCGACCCCTCATAAATCAAACCCTCTCTTTGTGATTTTGCGAATTTCCAGTGCCGGCTTTAAGCCCTTTTAAAACTCGTTTTTTATTTGTGTACTGTATATTATTCTAAGTAGTTTTTAATCATTTGGTTAATAAGAGGTTTTACATCGATCGTTTTTATTTACGTCTCAAAATTAATTGTACGTAGTTTTAGATGGGTAGCAACATTATTTTGCACAAGCAAAGTATATCTAGTTATAATGAAATTTGTAATCTAACTAGACAACATGCACATCTGAGCATTTTTTAATATGCAAAGAAAAAATCTCGCATTGCTAAATATTTTTATTTTGATTTTTAACATTCCTGTAATATTTATATCCTGTGAATATGTTGAATGCTGTGCTAGCAGAAAATTATAAACAATACATTTTAATGTAAGAATTTAGGATGGCAATGCCATCTGTCAGGATTACATTGACATGATGACAAAGCCACCTAGCTGCCTTTAGGAAGTAGTACCCGTTAAGGCAGCTAGGTGGCTTGATGACATGATGACATGATGACAAAGCCACCTAGCTGCCTTAACGGGTACTACTTCCTAAAGGCAGCTAGGTGGCTTTGTCATCATGTCAGTGTAATGCTGACAGATGGCATTGCCATCCTAAATTCTTACTTTCATCATACCATTGCTTTGGTATATAAGCAAAACCAGTTCTATGCTGTGTTGTCTACACTAGACCTAAACTGCACTGATGAGCTGTAATGACAGCGAAATAGTACTATCTGCAGTTGGTTGAGGTGTAGACAGCAAAGCATAGACATGCATTTTAATACATTTCAATATTTTTACAAAAAAAAAACAAAAAAATAATTCCATAGATCTATTATATTTTTACAAAAATGTTTATACCGACATAACTTAAATATATTAATTATTAGCATCATCACTACTGTCAAATTCTGAATCACTGCTAGCATCATCATTAACATGTATTCTTAAATTTTGAAAATTTGGGGATTATGTATGTATTTTCAATTTCAATAACATGCTTAATAGAGCTTTTCCACAGTTCTTTCGTTATACTACTTACCTCTCTACGCACTGAATCTACAACTCCCGAACTTAAACGCGGACATGTATTGTTTCTTCGTATTCCTTTTTTAAGCGTACTCCACACTAATTCAATTGGGTTTAGGATGCAATAATACGGTGCAATAATACGGTGCAATACGGTGCAATACGGTGCTACTTCTATAAATAGCCTTGGAAAGCTGCCAGCAATTCCCAGCCGGGATTTTAGAAAGAGTTCAAGTATCTGTTAGACAAAAATGTCGTGCCTGTTTGGAAATCTTAATCTGCCTTCGAGTCATCACACTTTTAGTAGTTCTGAACAACGGCTACGTAACAAATTATAATTTTGCTTTACTATTTTATAAAGTTTTTGAATCTGAATTTGATTTCTGCCATTTGTTGGGCAACTAGTGAAACATCGAATCGAACTTAATAATCGCCAGGTAGAATCACACAAAAATCTGCCGTGCTGTTATTAGCGTTTGTTCGTCGACCTGGGTTTACCGTTGGTCGATGTGATTTATCCTGTAACCACTAATTATGAGGCTACGTAGTGCATGATGCTATTGCAACCTATGAATTATCGAACTTTGACCGAGAAAATACTGATTATCGGACATTATTATTATTCGGAACTACGAGCACAGAAATATTCATGTATTTCACGAGTATAATAAATATATTTAAAGTTTTCACGCTCGAATGCGTAACCGATTTGTGACTGAATAAAATCTACTGGTAAATAGATCAAAATAACGACGGAATTTCTATTTTCACACAATCCAATTCAACCAATCATATGTACAAGAAGATCTACCTAAAAGTCACGTAGGCATCTCCAATTGAAATTTGACGTATTACTGACCATATTAATAACTCTCATAAACATAAAAACAAAACGTAAAATGTTAATAAATACGAGCAAGACTAAAACAATGGTTATAGGAAAGGAGGACAAAAAGATAGACATAACAACAAATGGGAAACAAATAGAACAGGTTAAAAGTTTTAAGTATCTAGGAGTTACAATACAAAGCAATGGAAGTATGGATGAAGAAATAAGTGAAAGAATCACTAGTGCAATAAAGATGTATCTCTCACTGAACAGGGCGTTAATAAGTAAAAAGGAAATAAGTGAGAAGATAAAAATGACGGTATACAAGACCATTTACAGACCAATATTGACATATGGTAGTGAAAGTTGGGTGTTAAGTGATAGACTTTTAAGTAGACTGCAGGCAACAGAGATGAAATACTTTAGACGTGTTAAAGGGGTGACTAGAATGGACAGAATAAGAAACGACAGAATCAGAGAAGAACTAGAAATAGAGTCGATTAAACAAACTATTGAAGAGAATAAATTAAAGTAGTTCGGGCACTTGGTGAGAATGAACGAGGAAAGACCCAGCAAAACTAGTGTGGGAGGCAAAAGTACAAGGAAAGAAAAGAAGAGGAAGACCGCAGAAGACATGGAACATGACAGTGGCCGAGGCCTTGAGGAAGAGAAACCTCACCTGGGACGAAGCTAGAAGAATAGCAAAGGACAGGACTAAGTGGAAGAAAATAGTACAAAAGACAGTAAACGAGTGAGAGACACTGCATACCTTTACACCCTACGGGTAAAAAAGGAAACTAATTATATATATAAACATAAATGTACACGGGACTAAATTTGGATTATATTTTCAACAGTAAGAAGCTCAACTAACTATATTTCTGCGAATTATCGTTAAAATCATAACTCATTTTTTATTTTACCTTTAATTAAATGAAGAAACGACAGGAGATGTCTAATAAACCTCGTAATTCAACTGTCGTAGTTGCCTCATCCAAAATTTCCGATTTAATCTTAAGATTGGAAAAAACCTATTGCCCTCCCCAGGCAGGTGCGAAAGTGACCGATATTTTAATCGACAACAAGCGGCCTATGAGGAAATGTGCCCAAAGAATCTGGCATCTAAAAAAACAGTGTACATCGAATTGCCAATAACCATAAACTTCATCCATACAGGATAAAGCTTTTCCAATATTAAACCCCAATAATCCGGATCGGCTTTTATAGTTTTGCGGAAAGAAAAGTGGTGGCATAAATTATCTCCTTGCGAATTGATTTAACTTTACTTTAATTCGGAAAATTCTGAATTGGTGGCTTGAAGTATTATCTCTTCTCAACGATATTCGGATGGATGAAAATATCATTACAGCCACGGGCAAATTGAAGCATTTCACCGACAAGTTGGAGATGGAGATTCATTATACAATTTCACGTACAGGATCGATGCAAGGATCACGCTGTCGTGCTAGATATACACGTAGTGCAACTGTTCTCGCTGATAATGAAGTCGCTCCTTGCGTTGAAAGTAATCTTCGGTAATGCAAACCAGCGGATGGCAATCTCTTAACGGCGCCACGCTTTCGATCTAGGGCTTTTCAAATATCAACACGCCGCGTATTCCTCATTTGTCATAGTTACAGACAAAATCTAGTCCAACTGGTGGCTTCTACTGCGTGTGCATTCGAATGGAAATTGTCAGTTGCGACGTGTTGTTGCTGATTAAGGAGGCGCAGTTCGTGAAATCGTGTTGTGATTATTTGGTTTTCCTTGTTTTGAGAAGTGCTAAAACAAACATAATTCTTTTACAAAAAGATTTGTTTTTTATTTCAAAAACTGTTTGTGAAATTATCAAATTAGTTTTTAAGTTTAAAACGTTTAGTTGCTACTCGAATGCTTGCTCAGGGGCCGACTGCTGGCACCCAAATTTAGTTCTTTCACGCAATCCTCTCAAGGATACTGGTTGCGTTTCATAAATCCTGAGTTCTGGCGTCTCCAAGGGAAAAATATAGGGATATAAGATCGCGAGACCTTGATGTGCACTCAATAGACCCTTCCTCCAATCCAACTTCTCTAAGTTACCTTAGAGCTCTAAAAACACTGTACACCTGAAAATGTCCAAAAGAAGCTCTTACCGGGTTTTCTTGTTATACTAAAATTAGACAGACCACGTATAGAACAGTATAATTTAAAACAAGTATTTTTTTAACTCCGTATATCGACTATATAGGATATAATTTATATTATGTCGACATTTAAGAAGGAAGAAAACGCCAAAAGTATTTATTTGAAATACACTAATAAAGATAACACAGGTCATATTGATATGAGAGTATAAAATTCTGGTAGATTATAGATCATAGTTGAACGAAAAAAATTATATGTGTCTACGAGAACGTTACAACAATTTTTATAATAATCATTAATATTTGGTATCAAGGTGGAAAATAATTTAAAAGTGCACAGAGCTACTTTTTCTTTCGCGTTTACCATATAAGTACTTTCTCTCAATAAACTCCAAATATAGTTTCCCATCATATTTTCATCGTACTGGCCTCGATAATGTTATTCGAAGTTCATAATATCTTGATGAAACGTTCTCCTTGCTCTTCTAATTACGCCCTCATATTATTTATGAAATTATCTAAATGAGCATGCAGTATATGCCCTTTTAAAGACACCCTACAACCTATGAACTTGAAGTTTTTTTAACATATTTCAACAAGTTTTTGGTAGTTGTTATTTTCTACAAATCCAGAGACTACTCCTTTAAAACTATTCCAAATTGGTTTTTGAGCTTTACTAAACAAGTTTGGAAATTCTTCATCAGCAATTTTTTTTAATTTGCAGGCCAACAAAAACTCCAGCTTTAACCTTCGCTTCTGACAACTTAGGAAATAACTTTTTTTTAAATGCAAAAGCTTCTGACTTTTCATCCATTTGTTTTACAAATTGCTTCATTAACCTTAACTTAATGTGCAAAGGCAAATTTTATTCGAAAAAAAGGTATTTTTTCTTCATTCATTTGCACATAACAAGCAGAAAAATTATAAAATAAATTTTAGATAAAAAACGAAAATTATTTTGTAGAGCAGTGTAATCAACATGTACTTTTTTGTTTGTATAAGAAATGTATCTTCTATACGTAAAACGAACATAAATACATTTCGAAGATACAAGGAAAATGCGAACGGGCTTATGTGGGGGGGGGGTGACATCTTTTCCCTTCAATAAACTACAGTAATCACCCATCATGGCTGGACCCCATGGCTTTCGTAATGTATTTACATTCCTTTTATATCTTGATGAAATCGTACAGTCTATCCGTCGTTAATTATAACCGGCAACCTAAAATGGTCCCAAATGCGGAGTAAGTATTGCATTACTTTTACTAACGTTATTCTGCCATATTGGGTCTGCCATTTTGAGTTTTGAAAATCTGATTTAGTATCATAATCAGCCACGTCAGAAATGTAAAAAAAACATCTTTACATTTTKGCCAGCTTTTCCCATAATCTGAACATTGTTCCTAGCWTGACAGACACATCTGAATTTTTCACAAAGTTGTACAAAAACGTATTTTGAATACTGAAGTCGAAGATCATATTTCAGTCTAAAACAATTTTGTTTTTTCTTCTGTCGCTGTATTTGAATAATGATCTTGGACATCAGTACCTCATACCTCAAAGGAGTAACATTTACTTTAATAATTTTGAATGTTATGCACATTTTTATTAGCCAGAATACTACATAACATAATAAATAACTAAATCACAAAGGTATCGTATATTTATAAAAATATATCAATTAGATAAGTTTTAAATTTGAATTATTGGTAGAATCCATTTTGTTGCTTTGAAAATCGACCACTCAAAGTTGTCTTTATTAACTTTCAAAGTTTGGCCAACTTCTCCGATTTTTCGGCCACTCTGTGTGATATGTCGCCGCTAATTTACCGAAGTTTCCTGTATTGGAATAATATTATAGGTATTTGATTGAATATGTCAATTAGAAACAAATTTTAATATACCTTTGTTTTAAAGTGCATCCCTCTTAATTAAATAACCCCTCATAAAAGTTACCACCTGCCAATATAAAAGTGGTAGTAGCCGTACTCGTATTAGGGCTTTGTGAATATTTTTTCTATTATTAGAAAGATATTGACATTGTAAAAATATTATACACATTATAAAAAATGAGTTTTGCTGGACTTCAGCTAGAATAAATTTCTAGAATGCTTTCCCATCAATAACATAAACGTTAATAGCAATTGTGTTTTAATATTATGCTGCATTTGTAGACATGCATAATACTCATGGCTCCTGTGCAAACCATAGACCCTTTATAGCAAGCGATAGCTGAAGAAGCTTAGAAATCTAACGATAACGAGGCATTTGCACGGTAATATGACAGTTATTAATGCAGATAAGCACTTCACCTGCTGATATAATCCCATTACAGGTGGTATTACCTAACTTATCAGGATAATTCTCAATATTTCTGAAATATTCCACATAAATTACATTGAAATCTTCCGCATAACATCCGACCAGGGTTCAAGGTGCAGTGTTGCCGTATACATGATTTTGGTTGTACGAAATTATGCAGGCGTTGTTTTTATTTTTTTAATACCATTGGTCGATACCACATCTTCGCCTTCTTAGTTTAAAGGGATACAACACTTACTGAGACTCGTTTTCAGTTCTAGGAAAAATATTGTGATTCGATAAAGAACAGTTGACAGATTTATAGCCATAGTCACTAGGGTAATCAGAATTGTTCTTCTTTTCCACTGCACATTGATTATTTTCTTGTCATAATACCATCTGTGTCATAGCTACTTCATGTTGTGCTGTTGTATCTGTAGGAATCTTCACAGTATCGAAGCAGTTCGATGTTTAAAACTGTACAATTATAAAATTCACTGCTAGCGATTAAAAGTGCCCCTTATCAAGAAGGAAATCCAGGGATTAAATTGTTTTTAGTGTTTGTCTATTTATTTTCAAAAAATACATTTCTGAAGGCTGCTTAACCTAGAAGGAAGAGTAAATCGTAAAGAAAATTGAGAAATAATACAAATATAATTTATTTCCAACAGGTTATGCGCCTACTTGCAGGAAATGTAATAAAAAGAAAGATGATACATAAGTGAAGTAGGAGATCGAACAAGTACGTTAAAGGGTGATGTTGCCGGGTTATTCTGTGGACTTTATAACAATTTAACAATTAATAATTTACTTCGAGCTTCTAATGAACGAAACATGGTGTTCACTTTTTTATTTGTCGTCATACACTAGTTATGAACGTCTGAGAAAAATTTTGTGGTGTTTACAAAAAAAAAGAACAATTGAATGATAGCTTTTCACAATCGATTGAGTCCACATTGTCACTGATACATAATAAGAACAGCAATGGACCAAGATTGAACGAATGAGGTACGCCAGAGGTAGTGACATGATTTGAAGACGTAGTTTCTATATCTAAGGTAAGTTGCTGTGTGATGTGGAAAAGCCATAACATACTATCTTACTCAATAGCACTTACTTATCTATCTCTTATACAGGGTGATTCAGGAGGAAGTGACCATATTTTGGGAAATGTCAGTATTCACAATTAGAAGTTTTAATTAAACAACGACTTTTTCTTAAATATCTAAGTAATCAAGACATATTCAAATTTGAAATTCTGGAAATCATCTTAGCTATTGAAGGGCCTGATTTCAGACACATTTTCATATTCTTACATTCACTGAGGGGTAGAAAACTTAAGGGTAGTTACCCTTTTCTTCCGAATAACTTTTCATCCCTTATTGGTTTTACGGTTCTGACCTAATTTTTGAAATCTATCATTCTTCTTGCACAATAAAGTTACTCTTTTTGTATGTCAGTGAGATTAACCGCTTTCGAGATAAACGACATTTTATTCGAACATGCTTTAACAGAAATGAGATATTCGAATCACATCAGCAAGGCTATGACAATGAAACATACGATATTACTGTCACAATTAAGTAAAGTTTATTCAGATTCCGGTTTACAGTCAAATATACCTCTGCTATCCGAACAAATATTCCTGCCATGTAATAGTGTCATCCTTTGCGTGCTTGGGCCCTTGCTTTACTTAATGTACACTGCGGATATAACGAACTGCACCACTTACTCTAGTGTGCAGGCTTACGCCAACGATACCCAGCTTCTTTTCTCATTTGAGAGTTCTGACATTACTGTATACAATAATAAAGTTAACTTGGATTTGAAGGCTATTGCATCCAAAACTTATGCATTGGTTTTTGCAGGAAATAAATACCGACAAATTATTAAAAACCCTTTTTCCTTGAAATTAAACGCTGACATAATTCAATTTGTAGATAGTGTTAAAAATTTAGGTGTCCACTATGATGAATTGCTTCGTTTTAGAAGTCATGTGGCTCATTTGACGCAAACTGCTTTTATAAAATGAAACTGCTCTTTGCCAATAGACATATTTTGAACTTTAAATTTCGTAAAAAAACTTTGTGAGACACTCATATTTCCAGTTCTGACGTACTGAATCGTTGTATATTACTCTTGCCTTGACCAGGCCTCGAAGAGACGTCTTCAAAAAATACACAATGGCTATGCGCGTTTTGTATGTGGTTTAAGGAAGTTTGACCATGTATCTATAAAAATTTCTGAGTTACAATGGCTGCGTCTGGATGGGATGTGGGGGTACAGGATGTTAACAAACTCTCATCGAATATTATTGACAAAAAGTCCTTCCTACCTTTTTGATAAATTTCAACTCGACGCAGATGTAGGAACCCATGAATTTAATACACGTTTTGGCAATAGATTTGTTATGCCCAGGCATTCTACTGCAATGTTTCAGAGATCTTATCATTATAATGCCATAAAATTATATAACCCCTTAAATTCTCAATTGAAGAACGCATTAGTCACCAGATTTTCTAAGTATATCCGCGCTGAACTTTTGGATTCTTTAAGTGTTGAGCGAACATAAGCTGTAAGCATTAGTATTTAGGTTACAATAATGAAATTATGTTTCTATCAAATTTTAGTACTTTAGGCGTATAAATACTTCTTTTTTTCATTCTTATTAGTATTGCTAATTATTTGTGCCATGGTTAAATGTGAGAGTAGCCTTCGAGGCTAAATTCGCCATGTACAAATATTTCTCTTTGAAATAGACGTATATTATTATTATTATTATTATTATTACTATAGTGAAGAACATTACCTAGTTTTATAAGTATTCCCATGAATTCAGAAAAAATTTGCTGTGAACCCAAAAAGAGGTTCATTTTCACAACCTACGATCGGAACTTGAATATGCAAAAACACAATGATTCCGGGATGTACTCGATTGTCGACGTCAACGGAGATTCGTCGTTTTTTTTTTCTCCAAACAATAAAATAAGATCTGGATGTTATTCTACCCTTGATTTCCTGAAAATTGAGTGTTCAGTTCAGTAACGTAGTTTGCTGGCAACGCCGCTCGTTTCTTTCTGGCACTTCTTCCCTTGGCATTCTCTGCATGTTGCTCGGAGTCCAGCTGAACATCAAAACAGATTTAGTGTCTTCCATATTCGGAATGCGGCGCGGCCGTTTCGAAAACGGTATTACAAACCGGAAAATCGTTAGCCTGCCGCCGTTTGGCTTAAGAGGTCGTAAAACCGGTAGTTTCTACTAAAAAGGATCGCGGAAATGGATAGGACCCGCACTGACTGACATAAGACGTGATCTTTGACCTCGCAGAGGAACGGGCTGTGCGCCTCTGGGCCTCTGCCTCACCTCAGGAACAGTTTATTGATGTGTGATGTGAAGTATGTATGTATGTATGTGAAGTATATATGGGTGGTGTCAATGAAAAATTTTGAAAATTTTAACTCAGCGAGGCGTTTATTATTCTTTCTGGAAATCGATCTGTCAATCAACAAAACACACTTTTAAATTAGGACTATACGAACTCTCTTGCAGTCATTAAGAACCAATAGTAATGTTGCTTCCATGGAACATTTCCCAAGCATTAGGCATTTTTAAGGTTTCCACAACTTGTTTTTTTTCTCGCTATAAAAAAAACCGCTGCAAATTGAATCAATACTTCCACATCCAATTGTCAAAATGACATTTACGTTTTTATTTCTTATACTATATGATTAGTAATCAGATTTTGAGCATTTTGTCTCTCAACTCAGAAAAATATGTGGTTAAAGTAACTAAAATTTTGGTGATCCTGTCAATATTGTATACTTAGTATAGAGACAAACATATATTTTTCTATTGCGACCTACATTGTATTGTAACAATACGTTTAGTTTACATAATTAAGCACTATATCGTTGCAAGTACAATACTTATAATACGATCTCAGTTATTGCAACTGTATTTACATTGTACAGGTTACAATAAAATAGGGCGTACAGTACTATAAAATTTGCCTGGGAAAGGTTATTACTTTTTTATGTTAGCTGTATTATATGTCAATAGTCTGCATACACCTTTGTCAAGACAACGACATTAATTTGCAACAAGAGCAATTCCAATAGTGAAATGTTTGTACTTACCTTGTTGTAGCACCAATTCCATATAGTAACGATACATCGGTGTGATTCGATTACCGTTACTCGTATGAACAAAAACTCTTTTACAACTGATGTCATTATTTATATCACAAACCCAACACACATATATAAAGTATCCTAGTATTTCAAATCTGTTATTCACTGTCACAGAATATATATGATCAGATTCACAGGAAAAATAAAATGCACTGGTGAAATAAGTAGTGTATAATGAAAAAAAAAGAAAAAATGCCAATACAGACAATAATAACAAGTTAAAAAAGCTTCTAGGCTTTCCATAGTCGCAGTACTTGGAGATGACGATACAGCGAGCAGTACTACTCCTACATCTGAAGAAGAATACTTTCATGTTTTTGTTTAAATTTAACTATCGCCAACATTTGAATGATTCGATCTCCACATTTTCTTCTGTGAAAAAACAACATAAAATAAGTATATAAGTTTATGTAAACAGTTCCTTCATGCATTGTCAACGTAGTATACAGGGTGTTAATTAATTTAATGTCATAGGTTCAGGAGCTGAATCTCAGGGTGATTCCGAGATAACAAGTATATAATTCGTGTCCAAAACGACTTCATCAGAGTGTATTAAACTATTTAGATATATTTGATTATTTCTGATATTTATAAAACCTTTTGGTGGCAATTAGTGCATGGCCAGTTACTATCTAATTTTGTTTTTTTTTTTGAAATTGGTGCGTCAAAGAAAAAATATTTTTGTAAATATTTTTTTAGGGAATGTTTGTCTTTTTAAGTCTTTGACATAGGTACCTACACAAAATTTTAACAAAACATCTACTGAGGTTTTGGAAATATAAAAAATCAACTTTATAAAAGTTCAGCATCTTGTAATGACAAAGACGTTTCCGATGGGGGATACATTGTCCAAATAAGATATGAAGTTGGCATTAAATAAACTAGCTACGTCCACTGCTACGCAGTACTCTGGTTATAACATGCTATGAATTTACATTTACGTAGATACTATAAATTTATGACACTCTAATACTTAAACTATAGAAAAAATAATAAAAAAGGCGGTACACCACACGTACATGAAAACAACTTACAAAAAATGTAATATTGCGCAATTTGCAACTTACCTTCGAATTTCTGGTACACGTGAGGCAATTCTTCTTCGAGAAGTTGTTTTACTTCTTCCATAGTTGTAGTATGATAGGTAGCTACCTATGTAAAAGCCACCTAAATAATTTGCACTTTGCAAAACAATACACGGTAGCACGATATAAAACTTCGGGGGACAATGGAGGATAGTGGATCAATTCTCCACAAATCGAATAATTCTTCGTCAACTGGCAGCACTGGCCAAATGCATAAAGTAGAACTCCTTCCTTCCTAAAGGAAGGTGTTCGAAGGGGCGGGAATAACTGATATTTTAAACATCTGTATGGTTAGCTTAAAGATACACGTCTGTAATTTATTTTTGAACTAGACAAAATCGTTACTTTAACAAAATATATTTGTAAAACGGGGACCATATAAGTTGCAGATGGAACTAAGTAAATAGTAAAAGTGACTTTACCATAATGCGACGCGCATGTATTGGAGCGACAACAATATTTGCATTAATATGTACTATACCGGGTGATTTTTTGAAAACTTCACAGCTTAAATAACTTTAAATATAGCAAAAATTAAAAAATTTGCAAAAACAGGTAAACTTTTGTTTGCAGGGGAACAACTTTTGAGATAAGTTTTTAATGGATAGCGCTTACTCTCTGAGCAGGGTAGACACCCCTTTAAAAATTTTAAATGAAACTATCCATGTGATACATCATTTGAAAGCTTATTTCACAAAGAGTCTGGCCATGTAATTAGTTTTACCACGTTTAACTTATTGACGGGGTAATAGATTAATAGTGCCTACGAAATAGGTTGCTTATTAAATTGAATATTTTGGACTCTTCAACAAAATGTATTTTATTTTAGAGCGGAAATAAAATTTGCCCTTACGAGAACCCAAAATTTAAACAAACAACTTGTAAAAAATATGACACTTAAAAAAACTCCCAGAATACTGAAAATTTTCTTTTAACATTATTATTAACATTAACATAACAGTATTTATCATGTAATTTTTTAGAAAGTCCATGTCCACGAAAAAGAAAAATTATTTATTTGTAACTCCAAAAACAGTGTGAACAAAACCATAGAAATTCAAACCTTACAATAGATTCTCAAAATGTGCACCACCTCTTTCCATACAATAATACAGACGGTTCTCGAACTCTTGCTGCACTTTTCGGAAAGTTTCAGGTGGAATCCTCCTGCACTCGTTAATAATTCTTTCTCGCAGATCGTCCAGGCTAGTAGGTTGTGTTTTGTAAACCACAGATTTTAAATGACCCCATTCAATTGTTCCACGCCTACCAATCCAGTGAAGAGGAAATCTATGATTTAACCAATTTTGCACATTAATGGCGTAATGCGGTGGGGCTCCATCATGTTGGTAAAACAATTCGTATTCATCCAACATTAGATTTCCTTCAGGGTCACGTTGGTTTTCTAATTGCTCTGTGATTAAAGGATCAATAACGTTATCAAGTAATTCTAAATACATTCCCCCATTTAGCGTCCCATCAATGAAAATTGTACCTACAATTGCGTTGCCAAGTATTCCAGCCCAGACGTTCAGCTTCTGAGGAACTTGTGTATGACCTTCTCGAAAAATATAAGGATTTTCGTCACTCCAGTACCTGACGTTATGTTTATTTACAGAGCCGTTCAAAAAAAATTGCATTCATCACTGAAGCAGATATTTTTTATTAGATTTGGATTTACTATAATCTTTTCTGTCATAATTTCGCAAAATTGCAGTCTTCTATCGAAGTCACCTTCGCCGAGTTCCTGGAGAGTTTTCATCTTATAGGGATGGAATTTGTGCAGTTTTGTAACTTTCCTTACAGATGAATAAGAAAGTCCAGTAGCTGTAGAAATGTTACGCAAAGAGCTAGTTGGATCCATTGCAAAATGACCAAGTACTTCAAGTTGGGCCATTTCATCAACGACTCTATTCCCTGCCCTTTTTTTGTTTACTACAGATCCAGTGTCTTGAAATTTCTGCACGAGATCGAGAATGTACCTAGCGTCAACATTTTTATCGGGGTGCCGTTCGTTAAACACCCTTGCTGACGCACGAGCACAGCTATGCTCAGCACCGTAAATAAAAATTATTTCTACCCTTTCGGCAGTTGAATAAACCATTATCACTTGGACTCTCACTTTAAAATTTTACGCGATTTATAAAAAGGAATGTGAACAAAAAGATGGTCGTGCCAAAGAAGTAGCCAAAAAGTTGAAACAAAAAATTGGAAACACAAAGTAGATAATTATTTAGCCAATTCAGTATAAACTGTCGAGTTGCAATATCAAGTAATGTCGAAAGAAAATTTTAAGTATTTTTGGCATTTTGCTTAGGTGTAACAATTATTTTTTAACAAGTTTTTTTTTAGGCTTAAGTAAGGACAATTTTTATTGTAACTGCAAGACAATAAATTTTGTTAAAAAAAGTCCAAAATATTCCATTTTATAAGCCACTTGCTACAATGCACTTTTTGACCCACTACCCCGTCAATGGTAAAAAATAGTAAAACTAATTACATGGCAAGACTCCTTGTGTAATAAGCTTTTAATTGATGTATCGTAAGATGGGTAGTTTCATTTAAAATTTTTGAAGGGGTATCTACCCCGCTAAGAGGGTAAGCGTTATCCATTAAAAACTTATCTCAAAAGTTGTCCCCCTGCAAACAAAAGTTTACCTGTTTTTGCAAAATTTTAAATTTTTCCTCTATTTAAAGTTATTTAAGGTGTGAAGGTTTCAAAAAATCACCTGATATAGTAAATAACTATGTAGGTATCGTAACAAAAAACAACAGAAACTATTCGGTTAATAAAACATACCGTAATAATTACTGAAATTCAGCTCACAATCACGTATTGTATGTATTACTACGAAAACTTTTTTCAGTGTCTACATATTTTTTCTAAGACAAAGTCGTCGGATATTAGCAAAAATATATAAATTTTAAAATATATAGAGTGAAAGAACTGAAACAAAATGTGGCGTATTTCTCTGACTTATAAAGTATGTGCAGAGTAGGAAAGTAAACTAAAGGGTGGCTGATTTAGTTTCAGTTGCTGAACACACGTTTTTCATCAGAAGTAGTGGGCTTGGGTTGTTCAAGTTTGTTGCGAATTTAGATAAAGAACAATCAAATTTAAATACTTCGATTCAGACCATAACAGCAGCCGATTCATTAACGTAACCCCGCAAGTCGTACAATGCAATATTGAAACATGCATCGATGTTTTCTGCTCTCGATCAAAGGCCACTTTTCCCCGTCATATTATTTCATAACTGTTCAGCACGCTCGGAAACCAAATACCACGGTGCACCGCAAGTTGCGTTAGGATAACCTTGGGCCGCGAAACAAAAGGAGGCAAGACGATGCTCTTTTGTCACAGGGTTAATCGATATTTGAATCTGCAACGCGCTAAATGTCGCGAGTAGACCTTTAAGAGCTGCCCTATTCTTCTGCGTTCGACAAAGCATTCCTATGTGCATCGGAGTGGGCTCTGCCGGCCTTGCGGGATTCAGATTGCACCCGACTGTGTTGCCACATGAATGAGGAATTGTTTAATAACGTCTGAAACGTAGATGTAGGATAAGGTAACGAATAGTTTTTAAAGTAATAATTATAAGCCTTATTGCCCTGAAGGATAACAACTAATTGGAGTAAAGACATTTTATTTCAGTGAGTCTGGTAAAGTAGGTACTGTATTCATACAGTTTTCCCACAAGTGAAAAATAAGTTTTGATTTGCTGGACGGTATTACCCGGACCAGTAGATCGGTAAGGGAGGTCCTGTGGGATACCCACCTAGATCGTCAGATCTATCCCCATCTGATTTCTTTCTCATCTGAAATCAGCAGTTTATGAAATCAAACCTGCCACACTTGAATTATCCAAAAATGTCAAAATGTCCACCAGGAGTTCGAATACGGTCGCTCTCACTATTTTTAGAGTAGAACGAAAATTATTGTGAACATTTGTTATGAAGATAAGTTTTTGTTATTATCCTTGCTAAGTTCCGATTTCTTCTACCCCAAGCGACAGAATACATTGGTGTCTACGATCGTAATGAATAGAATGGCAGAGTTTCAGTAAATGCAAATTTGATTTAAATTTTTCTGAAGAAATAATGTGCCTACATTGCTGGAGAAGAACTTCGAATTAGCATTTGATTTGATTTCTTAAACTGAAGTAAACTCCGATGCGTAATTCTTTTTCGGTTTAAAAGTTATGGCTACAGGGTCTTTTTAAAACTGTCACCCTATATACGATTTGCCCCTTAATATATTCCTTCAAATGTTTCCTTTGACTTTTCAGCAACTACTGAAGCCCTTTCTTCCTACGTTGACAAATAGTATTGCTAACATTCTTCTAAAACAGTGGCTTATGTACTTATTAAAATGCTAGATTTTGTAGGTGCTCCGTTAACATTTTGATACCATCTCTGCAGTTTATGCATTTAGCTTGTTTATAGCCCACCAAAAGTGCTTTTTCAGGAATTGAGCAGGTCCCAAATTGCGATACGCACCATGTTGCTATCGGTACCCCTATCACGTTTGTTTAAAATTTTTTCCTTGTCAGCACCCTAAACTGATTCGAATGATAACCTATAGAGGGTGGTCCAAAAGGAATAAGAAGTAATACAACCGTATATTCCTTAGGTCGAAGTATTTATTTAAACTTATCTTGATTTAAAAGTTAGTACTAACAAAGACACGGGGTGTTAAAGATCCTCCGTCCGCTAAAAACGTACGGCGCATGTAGAGGTTTTCTCTACCACTATAACTCGCATTTAAACGCATTCGGAATAAAAAGGACCTAAGCTGAACCTTCCTCGGACAGATTTTCTATATATGTAAATACAACAAGAATATAACCATGTAAATTTTTCAAAAAACGGTAAACTTTCTAAATTTTTTATTGGCGAACGAAAACGACTTCTTATTCAGTTTTTATTAAATAATTGTAGAACGAATGAGTTGCCGCAAGTCTAACACACACGTGGCGGGAAGTGCCATCAAACGGTTGCTATGACAACTTCTTGCAAATGTCACATTTTCGCATAGGTGGTACGACTCGTGAGTTTGAAACACTGTATCCTGTATTGCTAGTTACAATGGTAGAGGAAACCTCCACATGCATCATGAAAGTTAACGGACTGTGGAGTCTTAAGGTTCAGACCTTTTTCGATATATCTTAATAACTTTTTTAGTTACTGAGATATTTTAATAAAATTTTGCTGTTTACGCAATAAGGGATTTAAATATTTTGGAAATGAGCTATTACCTACAGTTCACTTGGCTTTGTAACGTCGTACATAACCTTTTGTGTCCTTTTGTATCAATGTTTTTATTACTACATATATTCTTCCACCATTTTTTCGGAAAAAATTTGTACATTGTAGTAGAAGTCGCTATAATTGACCATTTAAGAGATACTTGCGTTTTTGTAATGTAATACATTTTCATTATTTATAAAAATCTAAAAACTACAATACCAAAACGAATTTTAATTCGTTCCACTGCCTCACCGCCAGTATCTTAAAATGTATCCAAACAGAATGAAGTCGAATCGTAAATTATTTCAAAACCTTTATACTCGATTGGGAGAAGTTGATTCTTTTCGTCCCAATAAATTACGTGACGCCGAAAACCATTGCTCCAGAAGTAGAAGCACGTGGTGTAAGCAGCTCCTTAGTTTTAAGGAATCTGCACCAGGAAAGGCTTCATCCATACAATTCTAGGTGTGTACAGAATCTCTTAAAGATTGATTTGCTATCCAGGTTACAATTTGCTCATTGTTCTTATTTTCGTCAAAATCTAAGATCCACCTTTTCTGAACAGACGAAGCTCTTAGAAAATTTCCATCCTGTTACGGAATGAGATTGTTCAACACGAGTTCAAAATTAATATTTGGTGCGGAATTATTGCCTATTATGTTGTAGTAAAGTATTAGTTACCTCCTTATTTGGATAACCTGCCGTTAAATATAAGAAAATAGTGATATTCCAAGAATTACTTGAATGCACATTTTACACAAATTTGATGGATTTTTTCGTGTCTTGACATTCATATCCAATTTTCAACCATATGTTTAATTTTTATTATTTTACTTTAGAAAGCCCCCACAAAAATTTAAAAAAATGCATACCGTCTAAAAAACTGTTGCTTAATCCCTCAAATCTGCTTGCCGTAGTTCAAGCAACGTTAAAGGCCACGCTTTGCGGGATTTCGTGCTTGAATTGGCAATGCAGCCTCTCGTAGAACACTGATCCGTTATTTTCTCGTTCATTATTGTGATATAGTAAGGTAGCCCAGATTCTGCATCGACCTAATTTGCTCTAGAACGCATGGTTCACTGGAGACTCTTTGACACAACGCTGTGAAGCATTGCAACATGTGTACACATGCGAGAATTAATTATTTACCCGATTAATTCTAGTAGATGTGCTTCATGTCTGGGGGAGTGTAATGAATTTCCCAATGGGAAATTTGATGGTTTTTGTGGATAAGTTTATTACCTCTGTGTAGCATGTTTTTGATAATCGTCACAATAAATTAAATAACTATCTAACTGCTAGAAATCAATACATAAGGATACTTCCTGTTACACTTGCTATTAAGCTTTTGATTGCTGAATTCGAATAAAGATCTGATAATTTGGGGTTATCCAACACAATTTCGTAATGGTTATCTTTGTAGATGAAGAGTAAGTTTAGAATTCAGTAATTTACCCTGTATCAAATACCAATTAGTCTGTCGATGTCATTGTACTGTGTATCTGGCCTATCACATAAAACGGCACAATATTTCAAAATAAAGTTCAAAAAGTAATCCTTAGCCTTTGAAAAAAATCTTTATCTTGTTCTGCAAACCACTCTGCAGCAGCTGTTATGACTTTTAACTTATCTTAGAGCATACTGTTTGAGCATACGTTTTTTGAGCTTTTGGAATAAATAGTACTCTGACGGTGCTAAATAATTATAATAATATTATGTTCTGCATGGCTGTATTTTCCTTCCCAAATGAGCTAAACGACACAAAGAAAGCATACGTACTAAAAAAGAATAAGAAAGAAATAAACCATATTCTTTATATAGAGGACTTAAAACTATATGCTAAAAATGAAATAGAACAAGAATACCTTTTCTTAATACCCAGAAACATTGGAAACTACAGAAATAGATCAGAATAACATGAATAATAGTAATAAATGAATGTTATAACAGAATGAGAAAAATAGTAACGGGAAAAAACGAGTATAACAGTACTTGCACAACCAGTAATGGCAAACAATTTTGGCATCTTAGATTAGAAAAAAGAAGAAAAAATACGTCAACGCCTGATCTTGCACAACCTTCACCATCCCAAAGCAGATATAGACAGACTTTATGTACATAGGAAAAACAAATAGTAAGTAAAGAAAAAAATTTCAAATTAACAATCATATGATTAGTAAACTACATAAAATAAAAGCACGGCCGATTAACTGAAACGATTAAAAAATGGAAGATAGAAACACTAGAATGGTATATACTTACACGAGAAGAAAAATGGACAAAGCTTAGTTTAAAAAAAGGAAAATCAGAGCAAAGAAAAAAAACCGTTGCATGGACAATATACAGGGAAACAGAAAATAAAAATGTAACGATATTATGGGATACACAAGTACAAACAGATCAACCAAATTAACTTTAAACAAAGCGGATATAGTAATTAAAAACAAAAACATTTTCCTCTATCTTGCTACGTTAAGCAACTATGGATCGTTACCAGGGAGCTATGTCACCCTGTATGAGAAACGGGCCATTGAACGTCTATAAGTATAATGTATATGATACGCTGTTTTATTATTTGTTTTTACCTTGTGATCTTCACCAAACAAGTTTATTAATTTCTAGTAATGTTAACGATTTGTTACGCTGCTTTACATAATTTGAACATTAACCCTTCTAGATCTAGTGTAATGTATATAATGTTATATGGTTAGCGTAATATAACACTGGTATGGTGTAAAACTGCATGTTAGCGATTTTCTTCGTAATCTAGGTTTATTTATCTACGTTTTAAGCAACACATTGATAAGATTTAAAGCGTATTTATTAAAATTTATTTATAATAGTAGTTCATTTTTGATTCTTCGCATTATATGTCAGCTGAGTGATAGTTAGTGCTTTTCTTTAATTATCGTAGTCCTGTATGCTTTGTAGAGCGTTTTGTTGGTCAGCAATGAGCTCTTTTTATCACCTTTCATTTGGATTCAGTCATCGGTAGTTTCTATGTGTTAGCTTGTTATGTCTTTCTTAGAGTTAGTGTTATTTTTGATTTTGTTTTCTGTAGTGGTACGGAAGAATTACCTGCTTTGACAATTATACATTCTGAGTGCTTACCTTTTTTCAGTTTTCCAATTAAATTTGCTGTATATTTATTTAATATTATCCATTTGAATGAGAAAATTACCTAAGTATGTTGATATTCAGATCAATTATTACCCATAGTTGCATAAAAAAGGAAATATGGAGTATTAAAAATCGTCATAATACTTTGAAAAGTTTATTTTACATAAAATATACAAAATAATCCTTACCACCAAGTTTTTCTGATACTTGTGTTGATTTACAGTTGCGTTTGAAATTTCGATGTCGTTCTTAAACTGTAGTAAATACTAATGCTTTACATCGGCAACAAGAGCCTAATTCACCTGGTGCAACCAAGGCATTCATACCAGGGTTGAATTATGCACGGTTAAGTACGTCCAATTGTCTCGACGACCATATGGTCCGGTGACTTGATATAAACTACACGGCATATCCTGTTTTGCCAAGGAATAAATCGGCTCCGCCTCGTCTGAAATTTTATATGATTTATGGGTGAGTTACTGCAAGATTGCGAAGAGAAGTGGATGCATGGGTAGCTTCGGTGGTTGCCTGTAGCCCATAGCATCTGCTGGGTGTTGGCTCCACTGTTATTCTGATAATGGCAACATAGACGATAAGGATTGGTAAATAGTATAATATTTTTTCTCATTGTGTCTCTTACAAAAATATGATCCGCCCATCCATTTGACAATCAAGTAATCAAAAATAATAATATTAATGTTTATTAATGCCCGACAGACATATTTGTCTATATAGAGCACAAAAATACAAATATACAAAATTAGAAAAAAAAACTCATATTAAACATGAGTCAGTTTACACCAATAAATCGTATAAACTAAGCCAACAATTCTAGCAACTTTCGTTTCATTGAACTCGTTGAAAAGTTGTCATAAAAAATATCAAAGTTGCTGTTGGACATAACATAATTACATAACTTAAATGCCATTATCATGGCGCAGTTGAAATGATGTTGAGGGGACGGTACACTGTAATAAAAGGGAACAGGCGATCTGCTATTAACTCTGGGGACATTTATGCTTATCTCATTCAGAAGAATACTACTAACTACTTTACCGCAAATAATTTTCTGCAAGAAAACAATAGATGCCAATTTTCGTCTATTCTCAAAAGAGACTTCTTTAACAACATTTAATAGCGCGCTCTGATCACAATGTCTTGTAGTGTAAACATCAAACCTTTTAAAGTAGAGATACTTGGAAAACTTTCTAAAAATATTTTCCAACAGTTCAATATATTGCTGCTGGTAAGGACTCCAAATTACACTGCAGTATTCAAGCTTAGATCTAACTAAGGCATAAAACAATAACATTATAGCAAAAATGTTATGGAATTCAGAAGTATTTCGCATAACAAACCCCAGAGTCTTAAGTGCAGCAGCCGCAACATTTTCAATGTCCTGAACAAAAGATAACTTGCACTCAACGATAACATCCAAGTCTCTAGTTTCATCACATCGGGAAAGTACATTCCCTGAAATGTTGTAAAAAAGTTAATGTGTACATTTTTTTCTGCCGAAGGTTACTATTTTGCACTTATTAATATTTAATTTAAGTTTGTTCGTGAAACACCAACTAGCTAAATTGTCAATATCCTGCTGAAGAAGCAAGCAGTCCGAATAAGAACTTATAGCCTTCAGTATTTTTAAGTCATCGGCATACATATAAACATTACATTTAAGCGATTTCACTACATCGTTGAAAAATATTACGAATAATTATGGGCCCAGGATCGAACCCTGAACCACTCCACTAGACGCATGAAAAGTGTTAGATCTGAACCCACCATGCTCAACAAATCCGTCAAAAGAGACTTAACAACAGAGACAAGCCCATCGCAAAAACCAAAATTTCGCAGTTTATTCAATAAAAAGCAGTGATTAACACGATCAAAAGCTTTTTTCAAATCAGTATACACGACGTCGACCTGTAAACGTTCATCAAGAGATTTAGATACAATATGCGTAAACTCGCAAAGATTAGAAGCCGTTGATTTTCCCTTAACAAATCCGTGCTGTTCCGGTGCTATGTAGAGTACTTAGAATATGACACAGAGAGGCTACAGAATTTTCGGCATCCATAAAACAATTTTACTCCTTTTATTCTGATAGATCCAACACGGCCATTTTTGTTGCTCGAAGAACCTGCAAAGTACCAAGTATCAGCGAGTGCGAGAAAAAGCTGCGCGTGGTTCGTCCTTTATAGAAGTTGATACGTTGCATCGTGCAATCGTAAAAAGGAACAATTTTATTGGTTTCTTATCGGTTTACTGCTGTTGTGAATAATTTACGATGATAGATACACTGGATTGCAAAGAAGTCTTTTTCTTCCTTCAGAATTTTTAATGTCAAGTCAACGACCCTGACTTGCCTTGTCTGGGCATTCAACAGCATTAAACAACCACGTTTATGGCTTTCGCACAAAGAAACCAAGCCCTCTGCACATATGTAAGGGCGACGATTGAGCATAAGATTGCAAATGTAGCAGGGAAGTTTTGACACAAAAAATAGTAGAGAATCTCCAATAAATGCATCTCAGGATATTCAAAATAAATTGTACACTAATGGGGCTAGTGAGTTTAAAAAAAATCTGTGTACAGCGAGGATGTACCAGAGTTTCGGTCCTAATAATTTTGTGGAAGAGCAAAACTGACTGTAATAGACGTCTGTTGAACATTATAACCAACCTGCATAAGCGAGTTTATTAGAGATTCTGTGCCTTCTTTTTATCCCAAAAATATATCGCAAACAGGAATTTTCTGTCTTTTGAATACTTCACGTTGCCGCGCTGTTAGACAAGGACTGTACAAAACATCACAATAGCTAAAATGAGTTTAAAAAGATAGAAGCGCATAAAATACAGGGTGTTCACGCTAACAGTCTACAATAGCTAACATTTTCATTTGAAATCGTAGCATAGTGGTTTAAATGGGAAAGTTTCTTGATTTTTCGACAAGAATTTGATGGTGTTTACAAAAAAAACAATTTAACATCATCTGTCAAAGATATTGGCTACAAGTTTGTTATTTTAAGTAGAACGACCCCACTTTTTTATAGCGTATTCGATTCACCACATCAAATTAAACAAAAAAGTATTAAGACACCAACACCCTATAGTCATTTGTTTTTGAGATATTTCAGGTAATATGATTTGTGTTCACGAAGCGGTCTACAATAGCTAAATCTTTTTTATTTGAAATCGTTGAATAATGGTTTAATTGGGAAAGTTTCTTGATTTTTTGAGAATTTGATGGTTTACAAAAAAACAATTGAACATCATTCTACGATTTCAAATAAAAAAGTTTGCTATTCTAAACTGTTTCATTAACACAAATCATATTACCTGAAATAGCTCAAAAATAAATTACCATAAGGTGTTGGTATCTTAATATTTTTTTCAATATCTTCGACAGATGATGTTCAATTGTTTTTTTTGTTGTAAACACCATCAATTCTTCTGAAAAATCAAGAAACACCCATTTAAACCACTTTGCTACATTTTCAAATAAAAAAGTTAGCTATTGTAGACTGTTAGCGTGAACACCCTGTATTTTTAGTACTAGTGTCTACAATATGTCTATGTGGATATGTCAGCTTTAGTTCTAAATAGGCCCTTCTGATTAGAAAGGATGCATATTTTCTACATCTTCATTCGGAATCAACAAATTTTCCCGACTTCTTGGATGTTTCACAAAATGCTATAGACGTGATTTATATTCCTAGCAGAAGCAGGTCCATGGACCATAAATTTTGATTCATCAGGATTCAGACTAACTGCATGGCCAGCACAAACTCCATCTAAACTGGTAATTCTTCATTGATCCTGTTAGTTGCATCAAATAGCTCAGAAAATAGGAAGGAATGGGTATGATTTGCGCAAAAGGAAAATGCAGAAGCTAGACACAGCAGGCAAATTATAAATGTATACAGAAATAGTATGGGACCCAAAACTGAGCTTTGAGGATCATCAGTGTTGACAATACATATTATAACATATTGTAACTACTGATTAAACTGTAGTGTAACAATGATATAAGTAAGTTTGTGATTAATAGTGTCAAAAGGCTTACTAAAATCAAGCAAGACCAAAGACTTTATGTCAACTCTCTTCCTGACTGTATCATCTACTATATGCAATAACACAGTGGTACAATCATGAGATTGCTATTCTTAGATAAGGCTCTATAATATCACGTTTCCATTCACTTGAAACTGCATAATTATCAAATACAATACTACTAATCTAAAAAAATAATTGTACCCGCGTATTTTAAATTAGTAATTCACCTTAGTTTTGGACACAATATATTTTAGTTTTTGTTTGCACTGTACAGTGTTTCATGCTTAATTTAACAGCGATAGTTTCATCTGTTCATATCATTATTAATACCGCAATATCACAGTTTATAGCCCAGCCCTTGTCTAAATGTCAGTACCAGCACACTGTACCTATCGAATGACGTCGATTACGATCTTAAAGCGTTGTTGAATTTTCATGGCTTGTGAGGTCTTTGTCGTTCCATTGGAGGTCTGGGTACGTGACGTCGGGAATGCTACCAGATCTGTTCTTGCCACGGCAATTTCTTTGCTTTTGTCTTAAACGTCAAATATTGAATTATGACTTATTAAAAACTCATGAGAAACACGCAGCGCAGCGCAGCTACTACTGTGTCTGAGCAGCGAGCATGTTGTTTTCAAGGTCTACTGAATCGATAAATGCTGAAACCAGTATATGGAAGAAAGTGATTTCTGTTTACTACCAGTTGCGCTGAAAGAAGGATGCTTTCCTGATTTTGTCGAACTTATGTCTTCTTTTATAGGTCTTTTGTAATCCGGCTTTAAATTGCTAAGTAGATGAAATTTGTTTACCATTTCCAATATCATCTTTCCTTTGATGTTTGCATCTAAAACAGCTGAATGAAGTTTTAGTTTTAGTTTAGTTTATATACAGGATGTTTCAGGAACGATAATAACCCTGACGAAATTAAAAATGCCACCCAAAATACATTTGCAGAGGTAACATTGATAAATTGTTCACCGTCTAAAAAAATATAAAACGTAGAGAGCTGTATAAATTCGTATATTTTGACATAAACTTCAATCATTTGCTTTAAGTGAATTCGGTATTGTAAAACAAATTTTATTTTTGAAAAATTATTATTCAATAACATTAATGTAATAAATGCTCAAAATGTCGCCCTCCGCTGTTTTCACAAGCTTGAATTCGTGCCCAAAACGATCTTTTAACATGCATTAACATTTCTGGAGTGATGGATCTACATGCATCACGTATTTATTTTCTAAATGTCCTACACTTTCAATTGGTGTTTGGTATACTTGCTCTTTTACCATTGCCCACAGAAAAAATCCAAAGGAGTAAGGTCCGGGCTTCTCGGTGGTCAAGGATTAATCGAACCTCTTCCTATCCATCGGTTAGGCAAAACCAAATCAAGATGATTTCGCACTATTCTGTGATAATGCGTGGGTATCCCATCCTGTTGGAACCATAGACCTTGTCTTACTTGTAAATTTACATTTTGAAGAAGTACCGGTAAAATGTTTTTTAAAAAATTTAGATAAGTATTGCCGTTTGAACTATCGCGAAAAAAATAAAACCCAACAATTGGATTCCCCAATATTTCGCACCTTACATTCGTCGTTTAGATAGTTTGAAAATGTCCTTCTCGAATCCAACGTGGAGTTTCTTGCGCATAATAATGCATGTTATGTTTGTTAATTCCACCATTATTAGAAAATCTTACTTCAACTGAGAAGCAAATGTCATAAAATCTCACATTCAAATTTTGATGTTCCCGAAAAAAGTTATAAAAAGCCAGTCTTTTAGGATAATCTGTCTCCTTTAATCCTGAACCAATTGCAAGTGATACGGATGAAACTGATTGCCTTTAATTATTCGGTGTACTGAAGACAGACTAATACCGGTTGCTCTTGAGACTACCCTTTGACTAATATGAGGATTTTCGTCAATCATTTCCAATACTCTAATTTCATTGTCAGGACCTGTTGCTGCTTTCTCTTGACTTTTTCAGTGGTGGCCAGTTTGTCCTTAAAGTTAATTCAAGTATGTTGAAAATTATATCGGCAGGAGCTATTCTATTTGGAAAACGTTGTCTGTATAAACGGGCAGCGGCGGAAGCTTTTTTCTTGCGTTCACCATAAATCAAAATCTCATATCTGGTTTTTCATTATTTAAATACATTTTGACTTTTAATATTACAGCGACAGGAACCATAGCGCATAGCCGTCATGGATTCCCAATTTATTTCTAAAATAATAGCATTTATGTAAAATAACCACAATGGCTATGAGAATGTATTTTGGGTTGCATTTTTAATTTCGTCAGGGTCATTATCATTCGTTAAACATCCCGTACAAAGGAAAATTATCTTCGTCGTCCGAATGAGATTCAGGAATTTCAAAAGTTTTTGGGCCAAATATGTCTGCTCTCACACGAACCATAGTTTGTGTGAAAACTGGGAAATAATTTTACTCGTCCCCTTGATCATTGTTATCCAATGTAGCCTCGTCACTAAATAGTTTAAATAATTTAACTCCACCTAGAATTATTACATCAAATAATTTTTTTCATTTCCGATTTTATGAAGCGATACTTCCATTTTCCTTAAATTAAAAAGAGACGGTTGATCAAAATAAAACCTTCCTTATAGAGAATTTGATGATCTACAATTTTAGTAATAATTCTTATTCATAGGCAACGAGACTTTACGTACAAACACCAAAAATGTTAATGTCAAACTTAAATACGTTTGGCATTTGAAAAACAACGAACCAAGAAAATCAACTTTGATGCCGAAGCCTGTATTTCCTGGATGTCTTCTACACGAGTTGAAAGTAAACATTATCACAACATATTCTAAATCACATGTGTGCATTTCAAGGCCACTGTCCTTTTTCTCGCGCAAAAAACGGAAAAAAGCACCGCCTTAGAAATCTGATTACGCTAAGAGCTCTGCGAAACATGCCGCCGCTCCCTTGTCGTTATTTTTACCACTCTGATTAATAAATTGTCATATCTCGCCGCAAATTAGTGTTATACACGGCCGGCACGCGAGTAAAAAAAATTACGCCGAGACAAAGTCACGGTGAAGGATGTTTCCAGTTGAGCACTTATATAAACAGTTACATGGCGCGAATGGGAAATTTCTGGTGAAGATAATGGCGCAAGGTTGTTCGATGTGTGTAAGGCTCGTTTAGAATTTGTTGCTTTGAGATATTTGATGATGTAGTTTTTCTGTTTGTATAGTCACGAATATCGATTCATTGGCAAAAACGATGAGTTTGGAAAAAGTGAAAAAGAAGTGTCGGAAATTAAAATTAAAATTGAAAGTGCTACGGGTTTCTCGTCGTCACACCAAGATAAGCAGAATGATAATAAATTGGAACCTTCTTCGTCATCACACGCAGAATGAGATAAAATTGTTCGCTACAATAACAATACATAATACAATAATATTTGATTTTCAAATACTGAACTTGTCTGTTGAAACCCAGCTTAAAAGATACAGTAAAAACAAAACATTTTTCTTTAGAAGACATAATTAGTCACAGGAAAAACAAAAAAAAATTAGGGAAAAATGTATGAAAAATATCAGAGATGCGCAGTTCCATCGCAGACAAAGGTTTTAAAAAGTAAATAAAAATAATAAAAAATAAAAATGTAATAGTTGTTTTTATGTAAAAGCTGATAAGGGAAAGCGCTCTTTTAAGCGAAGTAATCAGCAAGCCCATCCAACCCACTAATTTAATTATCTAATTTCAATAAAATAAATTTAATTATAAGTTTGATCGGTAATAATGCAGCTTTCATATCTCTATTATCTTTTTTTGTACTTTATGGGTTTTATTTACTTAATGTTAATGACTAGGATTGTTTGTATTTTAACCTGAGATTAGGGGTCATAGAAAACTCTTAAATTATTCAAGGGCGCCGCGACTCCAAAAAGTTTGGGAATCTCTGCCTTAGAAACTGTTAAAAACGGAACTCACGCCCTTAAATAAGCTAAAAATGTGGTTATTTTACATAATGGTATTATTTTAAAAATAAATTGGGAATCCATGAAGGCTATGCACTATGGTTCATGTCACTCCATTTATTAAAAGTCAAAATGTATTCAAATGCTGAAAAAACAAGAATGCAAGAAAAATGCTTCCACTGCTGCCCGTTTATACAGACAACGTTTTCCAAATAGAAGAGCTTCTGCCGATACAATTTTCAAGAGACTTGAATTAACTTTAAGGACGAACTGGCTACCACTGAAAGAGTCAAGAGAAAGAACAGCAACAGGCCCTGACAATGAAATTAGAGTATTGGAAATGATTGACGAAAATCCTCATATTAGTCAAAGGGTAGTCTCAAGAGCAACCGGTATTAATCTGTCTTCAGTACACCGAATAATTAAAGGCAATCAATTTCATCCGTATCACTTGCAATTGGTTCAGGCCTTAAAGGAGACAGATTATCTTAAAAGACTGGCTTTTTGTAACTTTTTTCGGGTACACCAAAATTTGAATGTGAGATTTTATGACAACATTTGCTTCTCGCATGAAGCAAGATCTTCTATTTCTAATAATAGTGGAGTTAACAAACATAACATGCATTATTAAGCGCAAGAAAATCCACGTTGGATTCGAGAAGGACATTTTCAGATTATCTACTCGACGAATGTCTGGTGCGGAATATTGGGGAATCAAATTGTTGGGTCTTATTTTTTTCGCGATAGTTCAAATGACAATACTTATCTAAATTTTCTAAGAAACATTTTACCGATACTTCTCCAAAATGTAAATTTACAAGTAAGACAAGATCTGTGGTTCCAACAAGATGGGGCACCTGCGCATTATCATAGAATAGTGCGAAATCATCTTGATTTGGTTTTGCCTAACCGATGGATAGGAAGAGGTTCAATTAACCCTTGGCCACCGAGAAATCCGGACCTTTCTACTTTGGATTTTTTTCTGTGGGAATGGTAAAAGAGCAAGTATACCAAACACGAATTGAAAGTGTAGAACATTTAGAAAATAAAATACGTGATGCATGTAGATCCATCACTCCAGAAATGTTAATGCATATTAAAAGATCGTTTTGGGCACGAATTCAAGTTTGTGAAAACAGCGGAGGGCGACATTTTGAGCATTCATTACATTAATGTTATTGAATGATGTATTTTCAAAAATAAAATTTGCTTTACAATACCGTTTTTAGTTAAAGCAAATGATTGAAGTTTATGTCAAAATTAACGAATTTATACAGCTCTCTACGTTTTATATTTTTTAAGACGATGAACAGTTATCAATGTTACCTCTGCAAATGTATTTTGGGTTGCATTTTTAATTTCGTCAGGATCATTATCATTCGTGAAACATCCTGTATTGCCAGCTAATTTTCAGTTGTTTTAAATCTGAGATGAAATACAGAAAATGTCACTCAATATTAGTGTTTGAATATATTTTGCTCCTGATGTATTCTTTTGTTGAGTTACTTTTGTATATATTCCAACGTTTTGGTTGATGTATTATCAGTATCCAAAAATTTATCAGCTATAGCGCGTTTAACCATTTCTCTCCGTAAATTTGGCATCAGTCCTAGTTGAGCATATTAAGCTGGGCGCGGTGCTTGACATTGAGCACGATTATGAGGTCTAGTTGGCTGCATTATCCCGGTTGCATTATTTTTATTACCCTTTCTATTGCACACTGTTCAGCGGTGTGCAACAATGAGCAGTCGAACAGTGATAAATACCTCGTTAGTAGGCACTTAATAATGTGCCAACGATAAATTGACTGGAAAAGTTCGCTTTTGATTTGCCTTCTTCGCCACAGAACTGTGTGATGGGCGATACGGCTATGAAGAGCTGCCAGTGGCGTGCGATGTCCACAGAATTAATTCATTTTTCATTGTCTGTACAACTGACAGTAAATAGAGTCTCCAGATTTGGTTAGGTGGTCTGGGATTATTTATTAACCTTCTCTCTAGCCGAATAAATGTGGTGTTGATTTTTCTCTTGTTAATAAACATGTTTGTTTACAGCATCTACACTAATAGTGCTGGCGTAATCAATTTTTCTGTCTTGTTGAATACTCATGTGCTTGTTCCATTTTCAAAATTCTTTACCATTGTAGATTATGGATCATCCTTACGAGCATGTCAGTAATGTCAATGTGACGTTTTTTTAAGGTCTCCATAAAAGTTTCGATTTTATTGGAATTTTTATGGATTTTCCTGACGTCAGCTCTGTAGACAGAGCCCATTCGAGGTATTAAACAACGTCACTTAGAAGATTGTACTCAGCCTACAGGCTGCTCTTGGTCCATCAATATTGATCACAGTCTTCGAATTCTACAGTTAAATATAGAAGGAGATACTTCTTTAAGAGGCTTATGTAGTGGATGTTCAAGATCTCCGCAGACGAGGGACGATAAATATCAGTATTCATGGGTCTGCAACTTCTGTGAAATCTGACTAAACCAACTTCCGGTCAGTTAATATAGAAGTTATAAATGGTGTTGAAATAGTCAAACTAAAGTAGGAGACCTCACCATTTACAACATTTATAAGTCTCCGAATACTTGAATAAAACCTTTCAAGAGGCATCGAGTTTATGAATTGCTATTTCAAAGCTTGGCTTCTTCTTCTTTCAGTTCCCTCTCCTATCGGAGGTTGGAAATCGTCATTGCAATTTTTACTTTCTTAACCGCAGCTCTAAATAGTTAATTTGAACTGCAGTTGTACCACTCCCTTAAATTACACAGTCAGGAAATTCTTCTACGTCCTACGTTTCTCTTCCCCCTGATCTTCCCTTGCATAATAAGGCTCACCAACTCGTACTTTTCACCCCTCATTATATGGCCCAGGTATTCTAATTTTCTTCTTTTAATATTTTTAATTACTTGGCATTCTTTTCCCATCTTTAAAAGTACATCTCTGTTAGTTACTTTCTGCGTCCATGATATTTTCCACATTCTCCTGTAGCACCACATTTCAAACGCTTCAATATTTTTAATGTTGGTCTTTTTCAAGGTCCATGCCTCCATACCATAATAATGTGGAGAAAACGTAACAACGTAGCATACGCACTCTACGCTTTAAATCAATATCTCAGCAACATAGGAATCCTTTCATTTTTATAGATACTTGTCGAGTTATTTCTATTCTTGCTTTGATCTCTCTGGTTTGCTCGTTTGTTGCAGTAATCCATGCTCTTAGATATTTGTATGACGTGACTCTTTCAATCTGTATGTTAGGGATTGTTATATCAGCAGGTACGTTCTGCTTTTTTGTTACAACCATTAATTTGGTCTTGTTAAGATTTAGTTTCAGGCCGTAATTATTGCTATAGGTGTTAACATTTTCGAGTAACTGCTGTAACTCAKTTGCACTGCCCGTTATTAGAAGAGTATCGTCAGCATAACGTATKTTATTGATGATTTCACCGTTAATAGTAACTCCAGCCCTTTGCCCTATTAAAGCTTCTTGACATATGGCCTCACTATACACATTAAATAAGAGCGGAGAAAGAACACAACCCTCACGTACGCCTCGACAAATTTTAATTTGTTCAGTTAGTTCGTTTTCAACTTTCACTTTGGCTGTTTGATTCCAGAACAAATTGGTTATTATGTTAATATCTCGACTGTCAATATCTTTATTTTTAAGAATTTGACACAACTTGTCATGTTGGATCTTATCAAATGCTTTTTCAAAATCAATAAAGCACACATAAAGGTCCTGATTAACATCTAGACACCTTTGCATCAACACATTTATACCAAACAGAGCTTCCCTTGTTCCTAACCCACTCCTAAATCCTAGTTGTGTGGAACTTGTGTCTTCCTCAAGTTTATTAAAAGTCCGTTTATGGATGATTTTAAGAAACACCTTCAAGGTGTGACTCATAATTGCTATCGTCCTATGTTCAGAACATTCTTTAGCATTGTTCTTGTTTGGAAGTGGCACAAATGTTGATTGAAGCCACACTGTCGGTATTATACCTGCTGTGTAAATTGCGTTAAAAAGGTTCACCATTACATCAATTGTGTCGCAATCTATAAATTTCAACAATTCTACTGGAATGTCATCCGGTCCTACCTCCTTCCCTTTCTTTGTGTTTCGAATGGCATACTCTATTTCACTTTTTAGAATTTCCGGCCCCGTATTTTCTGTTGTGTCTTCATTATTTCATTATTTGAAGCTTGGCGCTTGTGCCCTAATCCAGTGAAGACAGAGGTAACTTGTTTTAATCTCAACAATCATAAAAAGACAAAACAGCTTCTGGTTATGTCAAATAACATCATTCTCAAACATAAACTCGCCCAAATATCTTGGACTGACTCTACATACGTCTCTAACATACAAGAAACATCTAGAAAACATTTGTCAAAAATTACAGACTTAAAGTGACATCCTGCACAAGCTTGCTGGTACAAGTTGCGATGCAAACGCAAATGTACTCCTTACTTCTACAACTGTCATGCTTTATAGCACTGCTGAGTATTGCTGTCCTGTCTCGAAAAATAGTCATCGCACAGGAAAAATTGACACTCAACTAAATACTGCAATGCTACTATAATCACTGGAACAACTAAGTCAACTCCATTGCATTCTTTCAAACATTGCTCCTCCGGAGATTCGCAAACAGTTTGCTACATATAAAGCTTGGCAAAAATATCAATCAGGTCCTAATGAGATTCTGATTTCCCGAGATCTGCAAGAGCTACCTACAACAAGGCTAACTTCCAGAAAACCTCTGTGGACAGAAGGTTCTTTCGTGCTCCTTATACCATTGAAGATGGATGGTGTTTTGTTTGGCTTGATATATTCAATCAACAGCTTATATAGCAACTTTTTTCTTGCGAATTTGAAGACCTTTTTCAAACAATTGAGCATATTATGGTCAACAGATGCTCTCGTATAGCATGGCCTGGTGGTTTTGCGTTTATCCATTGTGTTGATGAAGGTGTTGAAGATTGGCTATTGGTATCTATTCTGAATAGAGTGCAAATGCGAGATCCCTAATTGTTACAGTGCTGTATTAACGATTTTCATAAGAATATATACTGTTATCGTGACTGTTTTGAAAAAAATATCTCAATATAAAACTGTGGAAAACCACATTTGAAGCTACAAGTTTGAATTTAGCTATGAATTGAAATTAAAGGAAGTCACTCCAAACAGCATACCATTAGCAGTCATGCTTTTGGGTTTATAGTAAACTTCCTTCACTGCTATTCTAACTTTGGTTGGTATTGGTATCTGTACATGCAAGCAAAAAGTGTGTCATGAAATTAATTAGCTTGATGGTTACATTTTGATTTGTAGGTATTTGATTCATTCTTACCATAGAATTTCCCCCACAGACAAAAGAATGTTTTATTCAATGGAGGTGACCGAAGATAAAACATTCATTAAATTTAGAAAGTATGAAATCAAGTATTTATGGTTAAAAGTAATGAAATGACTTGCGCATAATCGTAACTGCAGTATTAGTTTCTATCCAATTCTTCATTTCCGCAACTTTCCTTATCTATTAATTGCTCATCGTAAAGTATACATATTGGCATCAATCGCAACAATTGCTGTAGAAGGAAATTAGTCTTTCTCCGTTTAGTTCTACGCCAATGAGTTCAGCGATACAATTTTATTGCTTTATGGTACACAGGCTACCAAACCGTACTTGCGTGATGGATTCTCGTTGGTCGGTTACGCTATTGTGGGTATTTAGGTGTTACGTCCTCTTTTAACTTTAATCGTGCTACTAGTTCCATAAAAATGAGAGTAAGTCACGTAGAATGTGATTTCGATCAAAAATTAAATGCTTTTTTTGGAAATCTTAAAATAGTCCAGTTAATTTCAGTAAAAAATGAGAATTATAGTTAATTAGTAATACAATAGAAGTTAGAAGTTATTAATAATAATAGTATGATCCTACTTCTTTTTGTTCCTGTACATATTTTGTAATTTTATAAATTTAAGTGACGAAAACAAATCAGAAGTGAGAAGAAAAAGCAAAAAAAAATTTAGAGGAAGAAATACATGAAAAATATTGGAGACAATGTGGAGTTCTATCACAGAAGACACAAGAATTGTTTTTATGTAAAAGCAGATAAGGGAAGTTCCATAGTTATTATAAAAAACGATGAATATTTTAATGACGTAACTTCTATGTTCGAAACCGGTCCTATAATGCAATAAGCAAAAATCTGTTTAAAAAATGTATGAAAAAAGTTTTTGATGCTCTGAACAGTTGCAGTAATCTTAAATACAAGTTAAGCTTAAAGAATTCATTGATATCTTTGCTCTACCAAAAGTCTACGTAACTTGTTGAGAGCATTTGGAATCCTTGAATTGGAAATGCAATAAAATTTAGGGATGAGAGTTCCATGTAAATAGGGCGGCTACATTTCTAAAATTTATGCAAACTAATACAACCTTACCATCTTGTATAATAAATAGCTATTTCTACTTAAATCTCGTTACTTAACTTTGTTTTGCGAAAACGTCTCTCCACAACACTATACAAGAACGCCGATAATTAGATACACTTTTCCATGCGTTGGGTAATTGCTGTCAAACTTTAACCATCACGTTGTTGTGTCCGCACAATTTCACAGGAACGCCAATTCGGTTCCTACGTTACATCATACCGTTTCACCCGATTGACTGTGGCTTGGAGCATAGAAAGTCGAATGCAATAGTACTACGGCAGATTAGAGTGGATCCATCGTAAAAAATGTGCCAAAGATTTCGTTATGTATTGTTTTAATGGTGCTTACACTGATTCTTTTATTATTATTTATTCTTTCTAACTAACGATTGTTTATTTATTCTTTATTTGAACATTGTGACAAAGCGTTACTTCGGGCAACAAGACTGTAGATTTGATATGAGCTTTTATCACATCTACTTCCTGTATACTTTCCATATTATGATCATCTCATCAGGCGTTGATGATTCAATCTCTGGGCTCATTCCAAAAAACCTGGTGCAGGATATCTCTAGATATTGCTAATTGGTTCAGCAAAATCTGTTAATTGTATAACGTAAATTTCGATTATATCAAGCCGATTATAAAGAGTGTTTCAGCCAAATGGAATAAATTCGATAATTTGTGCTGGGTGTAACATGTAACAGGTGTCAATACCAACTTTAATTGCAACATGGTGTATATTAAATGATTGTTTTGGATCCGAATAATACAAAAAAATGTATCTTATGGTGTCAAAAGAAGGTAGGCAAAAATCATTTCAAAATAAAGCTAAAATAGTTTTGTTTACTATAAAAAGCGTACGGAAGTCGATTGTGATAGAAGAATGTATTTTTGTGAACAAATGATAGTAATGTTAGATAACAATGTGATTCAATTAGAACAATTTTCTGGTGAGTGCACCTTTACACTTCACGGTCATGGTAATCGTCAAAATTGCCGCCATTGGTCTAGGAAAAAGCCCCACTGGATGAGAGGGGAACATTCGCAATACTCTGAAAAAGTTAATGGTTGCTCAGTAATTGTTGGATACCTACCTTTTTCATTCATGAGTTGAGCTGTACCAGAGAAATGGAGTGTTCTCTGTCGTCTTTTGTTTTAAAGCTATAGCCAACTTTTGGATAATGTTTCTTAAGTTTTCAATATCTTGCTAGGGTGTGTAGATACAAAAAAAACAGTGAAGACATTTTTTTATAGATATTTTTAATCCAGTGGCGTAATCAAAATTTTTTTGGGGTCATATTTTTAACATATAACACAAACTTGCATTTTTTAAATGGAAACCATAGCTGGCTTTGCTATGTTTATCAAGAACTATATTTTCTGTTTAAGAAAATATATACGTCAGGTTTATTTTTACTAATTTTGGGATTATTACAATTTTATATAATAATTTAATGAGATTTTAGGTTTATAGTCAAAAAGGATGTAAATAATATGACGCTAAACCATGCATAGGTGCTTATCTCTATTAGTTACGTGGCACCCTAGATAACCGATAAAAAAAAACTGCATGAGAGCGTTTAAGAGTCTTATGTATGTATCCAAAAAGGCAAATATTCTTTTAAATGAATTAAAATTTTTACTCAATAATGTAAATTACATCGCAAGTTTTCTTGTTCCATTGCTAAAAGAAGATTGAATAATACCAAAATTAGTAAAAATAAGCCTAACAATGCGTATATATTTTTAATTAGAGAAATAGGAATTTTCAATCATTTGAAATGTGAATCCCTAAAAAATTCTGAATGCCCCGCTGCATTCAGAATTAAAATATCTATGAAAAATGTTTCCAGTTTTTTTTGTATCTATATACATACGTACCAAATTGAGATACTGAAAACTGAAAAAATGTTACATTATTTAAAAATTGGCTATAGCTTTAAAACAAAAGAAGATACAAAAATAGCGATGGTACAGCTCAACTCCTCCTACAATTAAAACGAGTTATTTTGCTCACCCAGTTGACCGCTTTATTGAAATATTATTAGAGGAGAATGTTTAAAATACCTGCAAAACTGGTAGTTGCCAAGGAATACTCGATATTTGCGAGTAGTGAACCAAACTTGCATTTTTGAATAGGACTACTTCCTTTTTATGTCGGAGTCACACTACACATCAAATTCTGAACAAAAAATATTAAGATACATGTGTTTTTAATTAACGGTTTCGGAGATACGCATGGGTACATGGTTCACTTGTCGTACTCACCCAATTGCTGAAAAATGTTTCAAATAAAAGTTGTAGCAGTAACTGATACAGCACATTTATTATGACGTTGTCAGATTTCGAGTACTGAACCAAACTTGCATTTTTTTAATAGAACCAGCAACTTTTTGGTCAGTAGTTCTATTTTAAAAAATGTATGTATAAATGTGCTATATTGCCTTATCGAGTACTCCTTGGCTGCTACTACTTTTATTTGAAACATTTTTCTCTAAGATTTCAAATAAAGCCGTCAATTGGGTGAGCACGATAACTGGACCACCCTGTACCTGAAATGTGTCTAAGATTTTCTGGAGAATCCAACAATTGATAATATACAGCGTGCTGAATTTAAACTAAGAAAGTTGGTATTATTGGCCATTGTTACATGACATACCCTGTTTTTGTTGAAAAAAAAATACCTCGACAAGTCCGATCGTTGTCTCGAACACGTCTTCATTTATTTATCATCGAATTTATTTTATTTGGGTAATATACACTGTATAATTATCACTTCTAACACAAATGCTCGACCTTTGCTTGAAGTTTTTCCTCATGTGAATACAAGCATACGCTTCAAAACWATTATCTACCAKCACGCAMCCGTCGAATCTAATTTTAAACTTTGGCAAACAATTTTCTCAATTACCGCTTGTTTATGTTYACTGTTCACGGGCGATTTCGTCAAATGAAACACCGAAAGATTAATCGTTTTATAGTCGACTTGGGCGCTGCATTCGTTGTTATTTTGAGAACTTGCCATCGATAATAAAGTTCTAAATAGCATTCCGCATCCATTTTGCTAACGGCAGTTTGGAAAACTTGATTAAATGTGGTCTGGAGTGATGTTATGGTCACGCACGAGCTGTGGCAAATGCAAACGGGAAATACGGAATAAAGAATGTGTGAAAATTGGTATGAATCAAATGCAGTTGTGGTTAAAAAAATGAATTATTATTGAAGCCGGCGAATTAGACGAGATCGACGGCCGATCTACCACCCATTTTGTCATATCTCTACCTATTATAAAACAAAGTCTTCCGCCGCGTCTGTCTGTGTTCGCAATAAACTCAAAAACTACTGAACGGATTTTCCAACAGATATACCGACCTCCACGTGCTCAGTTGGCGGAATCTATTGGTGATTTTGATGAAATTCTTTCTTACGTATGTTCTCTATTTGACGAGGTTATTTGTATGGGTGATGTTAATTACCAAACATTCAAAGTATTTGTTTTGAGTCTTTTAATTTTGCTAAGGTACTTGTAGAGCCTACTGGAGTTGCCGGAACTTCAAGCACGTCAATTGATCCACTGTTCGTTAGCAACATTAATTTTTTGTCTTCATATGGAGCCATTTGTGCAGATGGTGTTTCAGATCATAGAATGGTGTTTTGTCAGCTTCAACTTAGTGATACTGTATGTGAATCTAAAATAATTCGATACAGATACTAGGGTAATTTTAGCTATGATGATTTTTTAGAGCTACAATGGAACAACATTTTTAAAGTGCGGTGCATTGACAGTAAAGTTACCACGCCGAGTGATTTTATATTGCAACTTTTTAACAAACAACTTGTAAAAATCTAATGCCTTACAACGATTTAAGCGGTCTCGTTTAGAGAATGATTGGAATTCTTATAAACTACTACGTAACCAAACTGTTTCAGCTACAAGAAAGTCTAAACGGGATAACCCGAGTTCGGTCAAAAATAATCAACAATCTTATAAAACTTGGAATGCTCTAAAGTCACTCTCTGTGCATCGGCCTACTGTGCACTCGGTTCCTGAACATCTGGCTGACCCTGATGAAATAATGGATATTTTAGCAAGTTTTTTGAAGGTAACAATGATTTTTCTCACGAATTGATTGAATATTATCAAAATAATTATTCGAGATTCAAACAATTTTGTTCATAGTGCTTTGTGTTCATTCACATCTAAGACATCTGGGGATGACGGCATGACTCTGACTGTTGACTATGACTCACAGTGATATTTACTTTACCCATATTTAATCATTGCATTGAGAAGTCCTATTTTCCACTTGCCTGGAACATTGCAGTAAGATTGCAGTAACGCTCCTAGTTAATCGGACTTGCGTATTATAAGCATATTACACGTTGATTCTAAAATTTTCGAAAAAAAACAAATGTATGATTTTGTTCTTAATAATGACCTCATCCCCAATAATCAATGTGGCTTTAGAAAGGGCTTTTCTACAGCTTTAACTAGTGTTGTTCATGACATTATTAGAGCTACTGATGAGGGTCTAGCGTCGATTTTGGTTTTGTTAGATTATTCTAAGACTTTCGACACTATCAATCACAGATTGGTGTGTGCTAAGTTAAAGTACTGTGGATTTACTTCGTCGTCAGTTTCTCTGGTGCCATCTGAGTAGTAGATGTCAAAAAATATTTTCTAATTACCATTATTCTAATACTTCACAAAAATTTCAACTGGAGTTTCGCAGGGGTCTTATTCTAGGCTTCTAACTCCCATATGAAGTGCCAAATTTTAAATGCGATTTTGGCGCTTTGAAATCCAACTTATTTGATAAAGTATCAAGCAACGATCTATGAGACTGACTTATGCAGAGGGTTTTACAGCTTGATGGTCGGCCGTCGTAAACAAATTTTATTTAATGCAGACCTGATGTTAACTGGCGCGACCCGTGATCTATTTTTATGTGATACTTTATTGGGTTTAAATTTTCCGATGTATAAAATAAAAGCCTTTGCATGTCATAACGAATCTACACAAATTTAATATAAAAACATACAAATTAGTAGGTAGAAAATTATTTTCATGTGTTAGAAAAAATTTACAATAGTGCACAATAAAATTTATACACGGTATCGGTTATGTTCATAACAGCTTGTTAATAAGCACATTACAAGAGTCACAAACTAAAAAAACTTACTATCACTTTCACTGCTAAAATCACGATTAACTTCTATTATTAATTCTTGTACATGATTCGTTCTGTACCGATTTTCAATGTCCAGTACATGCCCCACTGAATTTCTCCATGCATCGACACTTGTTATTTCAGCTTCGTGTCTAATTTTTAGCAGCATTTCATTGCTAGATTTTCCACCGGTGTTCCCTCGTCGAAGGCTTTGTTTCAACTGCCCCCATATCATTTCAATGGGGTTGAAAATGCAATGATATGGGGGTAATCGTATAATGGTGTGTCCACATTCAGAAGCGACAATGTCAATTTTAAATTTTTTCGAAAAATTTTTTGTGCCAAGCACTTCCAACAATTGTTTTTTTTTGTGTAGTCCTTTTCGAAATATAAATCTTCTTTTCTTAAAAACTCTTGAATGGCTGTCGCATTGAAATTGGAATGTTTACCATTCATGGTTATAAAAATAGATACTACTCATTAAATTAGGAAAGAATACGATTTAGCCATACATTATAAGCTATTAGGTGAGAAATATTTGTAGTTGAAATAATAATACCAAACAATGCTCATTATTTATGTGTACGAAAAAATATTCTAAAAAAGCCTAAACACAATTTTAGTATACGCTCCATTCCGTTGCAAAACAGTGGAACGTGCCGAACCCGTCTGTTATTTATGATAGCTTCAGATAATACTTGTAAACCATTGGGAGCGGTAATCGGTTGTTCGTATAATGAGTCTCGTAGATTGTTGCTTGCAACTATCTGTCAGTGCTCTAATGTATTTAAAAAACACMTTTAACGATAGGAAACAAAAGACACWTAAYATTCATTAAATTAAGAAGAGTAATATTTTTAATAAGGTTGCATATAATTTCTATCTTTGGGAATCATTAGATCTCTGAAAAACCTTCAAGTTTCGAATGTTTTGCCATAATTACGTATGCTAGAGATGGGTGACGTACATAGTCTTTCAATTTGCTCGATATTTATGTCATCAACGGTTTCCATCCATTTTATTAAAACCTTTTATAATCAAACAAAGCGTTCAACTCTGCACATTATATTAAAAATCTCCTAAATCTCGCCCAAAGTTGCATGACCTTTGATTAAGCTCAGTTCATCATTAACAAACACAATACCTCGCCTAATTAATTGTCTCGCAAGTTATAATGTGTGGCTGCATGAGTGCAGGCACGTGTCTGCCTTCATTGCCATAACCGTGTCGCAATGGCCTCTTATTCCGTGAGCATGGCCTGTATTGTCACTTTAGTGGGTGTATATAGGCAGGCTGGAGTCGGAGACTATAGATGTTTATCAGAAAAATGTGTCTGTTACTATGACCGTAATGAAACTAGCAAGCCTTGCTTTTTAGACTAATTGTTATTATCTCGATGGATGACGTGTCCTGAACTGCGCCGAATTTTTGTGCTTTGGAACTTGTTCTGCATTGCATGGTGTAAATCACTGTTTAAATGAAATAACAAACTACAGGAGTAATAAAAAACTCCCTATAAATTGTTGCTGCATGACTAATAAGATAAAAGTAATGTCAAGATTCCTGCAAACAAAAACACAGCTCGCAAATTAATAAACGTATATACTTTAAAAAATTGCAATAGAGTTCAAATACATGTCTATGCTGTGCTGTCTGCACCTCAACCAATTGCAGATAGATCTATTTCGCTGTCATTACAGCTCATCAGTGCAGTTTAGGTGTAGTACAGACAGCGCGGCGTAGAAATTATCAGCTTATTTTGACTATATTTGGTTGTATAAATATGATACAATATATCTAGTATTACAACCATATCTAAAACAAAGACGCATACTCATTTTAAATACTTATAATTATATAAATCGTACTACTGGATTTGAATTATACTAGCACCTCTTTTATCTAGGACAGTACTGCTATTCGAGCAAGGTCTACAATTGTACCATCTTGCAACATTCTCATTACAGCTTCGTGCCTCACATGAAGGATATGCGGATTAACCCAATTAAGTAGGTTTCAAAACACCTTTTATCCTTTTTTTATGAATTACCCGCTTTTCATTACGAATTTTGACAGTGCTTCGTTAGAACAATTATTATTAAGATGGACCTTTGTCTGTAATTACAGGTTGGAATTTTGTAATGTTGTTGAATTAGATGATGATGGTTGAGGGCGACTAAATTGCATTGATCATTTTAACTTTTCTAACTATACTATTTATTGGACAATAAAATGGATTTTTTTGTTGCAGACTAGACCACATTTTAACAACTGCTTTGGTAAAACAGGTAAGGATAAAAACTTTTTAGCAATATAATAATAGAACTCATTTGTAATTTCTAATACTTTTTTAATATAATGTAGTATAGTTTTGATGCTACTTGAAAATGCCCGTAGGTTTAAGCGATTGTCTGATAACCAGAAGGAAAACAGAATTAAAAAATTGTGTTTTTTTTACCTAGAATCAAATGACGTAACACTTTTTAGGTATAGACCAAACTTGTGTTTCTTTTTTAATAGAAACCATATTTGGCTTGTTGGTTATAACTCCATCAAAAAGAATATTTTTATGCTTTTCAAAAGTACATAACTTTCTATATTTATCTTGATAAATAGAAAAGTTACAGCCACTTTTTCAAATTTGGTGAAGTTATTATGTAGGGGTAAAAAATTGGAAACAGATGGCAAATACATCTGTCAAATCTAAAATTTGAGAACACAACACATATATTATTTTTAAAAAATGTATATTGTTTAGAGTGTGGCTGGGGTATCCTTTGGATGTACGCTGATTATTTAATTAAGTTTGCATTTTTTTATCAAAATCAATTAACTTGGCCATCGACGCCGGTATATATCTTGCAATGTTTCTGCTGTGCGCGCTCGGCAACGCCGCCTTCGGTTGTTAACTATGATATAATGCACCTACACACCCGCCGGTCGGCGGTAATATGGGACGGACGGTTTGCTGAAAGTTTACGGGGGCATCGGATCATCTATTCTCCATGCTCGTGCAGCAACTCATTTTCTACACTGGCGGCAACATATGGCAAACAACCGTGGCAGAAACGTGGAATGAGATCAACACGCTTTCGACTAACAATAATTGTCGGTACGGTAACACCATTTGTGGATAAATTAGCGGAGATGGCCAGATTTCCAGCACTTATAGTTAGATGTAAGAACGTTACGAAAAGAATTAAATACAAAGGAATATGGAACACAATTTTATTGATTGTCCAATTTTGAACTCAGTTTCACGTTTAGTCTTACGTCTTTGACGTTGATAGTGATAGTGGTTCCCTTTCAAACAGCTAGATGGCTTTATCATTTCACTTTGTCGCTGATAGATGGCACTGTGACTTAAATTATCACTTACGTTGTTGCATTAACACTATGGTCTAAGAGGTMAGCGCCAATAATTCGTGGTCTGACAATGAAAGAGGCAAAGTACAAGTTTTTATTCTATTTCAGGGTAATTTCCCTTTACTTCAATGCAATTCTTATATAACGTTTCATTAATAATTCAATTCCTTTAAAAAAATTCCTTAGGGTTGTTCTCAAAATGGGCCAAAACAGCTTCTCGTAACTCAAAATCGTCTCTTAACGTCGTCCACGAAGGTCAGGTCAGGTCAGGTCAGGTCATTAACGGCGGTATTTGTCTCTTTGAAATCAATCAGAAAGATTCCTTTACAATCCCAAAAGATCGTAGCCATTACTTTTTTTGTTGACTGGCGGGCTCTAAATTTTCGTGGGGGGGGGCTCACCCTTACGGCGCCATTCCAGTGATTCTATTTTTGATAAAGGACCGCAGTAAAGAACCATAGTTTCATCGCCGGTGAAAGTGGTTTTCAACTCGGAGTTCGGGTCTGCCCCATACAGTTCCAAAAAGATCGAGCACACTCAACAAAACGTTGTTTGTGAACCCTTATACCCAAATGGTCATGGAGGATTCGGTGAACAGTAGTATCGGAAAGCTTGGTTATTACTGCCATTTCCTTAACCTTCAAATGTCGGTCATTTAGTACCAGATTCTGTCTGTTTTGTATTACTCGTAGTTCTTGAACAGTTTTTTCCAAGCTACTTCTGAGATTTTATATGTTTCATCTAGGGTGATCTACAATTTTTCTACTTATTTTTTATACAGTTTTTGTGTTCTTTTGTACATTTGGTGCGCCAGTATGCTTCGAGGGCAGTTTCCGTCTTCCGGGATTTTATGTACTACTCTTGTGTAGTTTCTCGTATGCACTTAACTAGATACACTGAACTATTTCACTATAGCGACAACAACAATAATAGTAGTAAAATGAATGTCTATGCTGCGCTGTCTGCACCGCAACCAACTACAGATAAAACTATTTCGCTATCATTATATCTCATCAGTGCAGTTTTAGGACTAGTGCAGACAACACGGCATAGAATTGGTTTTCCATTATGGCAACTATGTGGCTTTGTCATCATGTCAGTGTAATACTGACAGATGGCATTGCCATCGAATTTCTTACTTAATAATAATAGTAACTCGAACATAAGTACATACCACTAAGGACACATTGTGAATTAAACTCTTTAGTATTTTATGTAGTTGCTCGATTTCTGCATCTTGTTTAGATTGTTTTTTTTATGATGACGTTGTTTCCTTGTGTGATTTGGTCTATGTTTATCCGATTTTTTGGTGGAGCTCTAGATAGGTTGAGGTTCTACGTGATTATACTTGTATGTGTGCACTTTTTTATATATTGCCTTGGGCTTATTTTCATGGCTTCAGATCTCTAGACAAAATTATCATAGTAATTCCTTTTACTCCTTCTTTCTGGTGTTGCCCCTAAGATTTCTTCTCTTCAGCTAAAGCCTTTTTGCACCAGGTCGTTGATGAGTGCTGGGATTCTTTTGAGTTGTGTTTTGCCGTAGACCTTAAGCAACTTCTTCCAAGCTGCTTCCCAACTTTTCTTCTTATTTGTCTGTATTTGTTGTCCAATTTGTGTTATTGCTGCACAACTTTCTTCCAATATATCTGTTTAGTGAGCGAATGTGATCCGTAGGCGGTTTCTGTACCACAATTATGTAATTTTTTGTATACACTTTACTAGACGCACGGAGCTACTTCACTGTAAAGACGAAAACAGTAACAATCGCAACACAAACACAAGGACGCAACACTAGACGACATTAGTAGCGAAAATTCTACAATTCAGTATGGCTCTTTAAAGCGACGCCTATCCTTGGGTCACAGACGTAGAATATCCTTCTAAACGGTTTTTCTTTTTCCATAAATCTATTTTGTCTTCTCCTCTTTCGCTTTCGTTGAGATCTTGTGGCTGTAGAGCATCCTTTTTATTTTCTCTTCTTTTTACTAGAAGAACGTCTATCAAGACCAGGCTTGCATTTGTTAATTGTTGGTTAGTTGATCGCTCTAGTTGTTAAGACTACGGTGTGGGTACGCTGTTTATATAGTTTTGATCTCCTGACTGCTTAGGGTTTTGCTATAAAGCAAGAAACGATGTAAGGCTTTTTGTTTGCACAATTCATACCCGATACCAAGAGGGCAGGCACACATGTAGAATGCTGAATATGCGGTTCTTACTCATTTGGAACGGACTGTAATTGTGCTCTAGTTGACCTACTGATTCTAGTGTCATTCTGAAGTGTAATGCATTCTTTCACACTACCAATGTATTTTGGGGTGTGTTGCATGTTTATTTTCAAGGCCTTTTCTAGCTGGGCTAAGGGTATTTATACCTGGGAGCGTTTTTGGCTTGGGCTAAAGTTATTTTATATAATGCTGATTTGCTTATACAAGAAACATACTGAACATGCGCATGCAACATGGGTAATAATTAGTATTTTAGTCAACGATTTTACCATTTTTATCTGGCCCTGTTTCCTTGCGGTATTTACATATTTCATCCGTAAAAGTTTTGGAGCCTTGTAAATATATTTATAATGACGATACGCTAATATATTATTACTCTTTTCAGCAAGCAGGCATGAGCAATAATGATGAGATTCCGATACAAGTTGAAGGATGCTCACTTTCTTTCTTTTCTCTCCCACATTTTCTGTGTTTTGACAATAGCTCCAAAAATAATTCTCACTATTGCTTATGCGTTAAAAAACTGCTAGATTCTTTTTGTATGGAACTACCCCTGAGTACGGATCTGTCACTCTACGATATCATCCTTATCAGACGCGCGTCCATCGCCATATCTCAGCCCTTCCTCCATCGCTTACTGGAGCCTAACGCAAAACATGGCGTAAAATTTCGCCAAACAAAGGCAACACGCGAAAGACATCGTCCACTTCCGACGGAAATGAGGAACAATCGCCGGGCCGATGGAAGAGGCGGGTACGATATCGTATCGGGACTGCATCCGCCTGTGATAACGGTATAGACTAGTTTCCTTCCTAGACGATGAGGTGACTCCTGRGGTCACGCTCTTCGCGTATTGGCCGGTGGTGTCGCCAAACWTGCCTGGCCGGTGACCGGAACCGGCGTTGCCAAACTTGAAATATGCACCTGGTAAAGTAACCCTTGACGAGCATGCATATTTTTTGGAAGTTGATTGGCTCGATTGCTTTTTGCAGTTGTTGCTACAAATTGGAAGTTTAGGAAAGTACCAAACGGTGTCTCTTGTTACAGAAAAGTAAAACTTATAATTTAAAAGAGAGAAATAAAACACAGTTTTTTTTACAAACCCATCGACAAATGCCTCTAACTTGGGCACATACATTTTATTAGGAAGAGAATATTTCTCACAAAAATATTAGAAGTAAAATAAAAAATATGTAATGTAATTACATTGCTGTTATTTAAGAAAAACCTGCTTCGATAGAAGAACCAACCATGCGGAGATTATCTAGCAAGTTTAAAAATGAGTTAAGTTAAGAAATCTTTCTCACCTTCAAAAGTTCAAATGTATTTCAAACTATACAAACTTGCTCCTTCTTCACTCAAAAACAGTGGCATCTAATACTGGACCCCCTATCCGTACCCTGTGTACCACATAAATGATTTCCCCATTTTGATAAAAATTAGATGGATTTTTGCACATTATGGAAAGAGGTTTCAACGAAGTTTTCAAAAATGTGAGCTATTAGGCTATTTCTTACCTCCTGTAAGCTTTAAAACTCACTGACTTTAAATGCCATCGTGTGCAGTATTTAATATTGTTACTTGCAAAAAATTAACCCAAAGAAAACAGTTAAGAGGGCGTATATTCAAAAAACCGTGTATAAAAATGGTATTATTAGATCTATCATTGTGAAAATTAACAAGATTCTATTCTGATAGTTACGAAACGATTAAAAGTCATCGAAATCGGTCAAGGATGGTCACCCATAGCGTATAATTACTTATACTTACAGAGATACAGAGACGACTATTTTTTAAAGACAATTTTAGATCATAGTTAACATTAAAAAATTATATATCGCTTGATCAGTAAATTGGTATATACAAGAGATTAATTTTTCTCTTCTTTCATAACTGTAGTTTGTAGTACTAGTCTAGTATTCACAAGTATAGTTTTCCCATTGGAATAAGGTTATATGGAGGGTCCTTTTGTTTATTAATCAATCGTAAAGTACAGGAAACAATCGCTATCACAACGAGTTTGATGCAGACACATGTCGCTACCATAAATTTGCGTATTGGAAATTATCGTCATGTTTCGAAAAGAAGATGTGCTATCATTTAAAACAGTTTTAGATATGAATTTGAATAATATTACTTACACATATTTGTTTTCTTACGAGTATAAGTATTTGTTTATTAGGGTTTAAGCAGAATTGGTAATAAAGTGCTTAACCCTTATTCGAGAGGGCTAAGTCCGGTACTGAAGCAATGCCTCTCCGGGGTACCTGCGACTAATGTATAACTTGTTTATAGGTATTTTCTAAAGGAAACTGAAGTGGTAAATAATCCTCCATTATTTATGGGAAAAGTATAATAGTGTAGAAGAATACAGAAGGTATATATTCGGAGAAACCCTGTCACTGATTTAAAAACTGACAAATATGCCTATTCTGACGTTTCCATCACATCAGCAATATTTATCAAAGAACTCCAAAAAAATTTTGAAACATACAGTTTAAACAAGTTGTTAAAGTAAATAAAAAACACCTAGAAAGCGAGACATCATAGAAATAATATGCCAACCTGATATAATTTAAACCAATTATAGAAACACCACACAGATTTGAGTGTAGGTGGTTTTGATCAGTTTAGGTTTTATTGTAGTGTTGTTTCTATGGTGTTTGGTGTTTAATTATTTAGAAAAATTGTTGGAAATGCATGTATCAAACATTGGAAACGAAAAAAGTCATTCTTCTTACTATATTCCATCGTCGGAACATAAATGCTGAATCGGCTCCCACATACAGTATGCTTACGACCGGTACCCACTACAATTATCTTTACTGAAGCCGATATTAGCTAAGTAATATTAAACCCGGCAACCACACAGCGCCTTCAAGTAAGGCAGACGGTTCAGATTTAAATGAAGGGATTTTGATATTAGCTCAATACGGTGAATAGGAACCAACCACCGGCGCATAAACTATTTGTATTACACTTTGCCAGTACATACAAACGACGTCCCAACCTCTCCAAGGTCAGTCTGCATTTTTTAAATTCACCCACAATAACCTGCAAAACTAATGAATTTGGTTGACATACCAGCACCACGAATACCAAAGAATCACACGTGATTAAACATAAACAACAGGTTTGTTTCCTTCCAGAATAGCTGGCCGACGCCGTATTCTTTTGACTGGTGGAACTGCCTAAATGGAGCGAAGTTAAACGCTATACAACGTCCAGCTTATTAGAAATTGAATCCTCGATCTAACATTCTGCTATTGCGGACCTTCTCCTTCTGTCGTTTAATTGTTGCGAGGTCAGCATCTTTATTAGCTAGTAAAGTTGTTGAAGTCCGCCTCATACAATGGCCGATATAAGCTTCTGCATTTGCCAGACTCAAAAATGAAGGAATTCTTGAAGGGACTTTTAACAAAGTGTTGATTCCATTAGGTTGTGAAGTACACTGTTTTTAGCAACCTCGCGATTTCTTTATAGTCCAGTCAACTAAGCTCAAAAAGGCCTGTCAGCGTTTAGTTTAAAAAATTAAAGGAAATCGAATTGAATACTAAAAATAAGTTAGAATTGAATGAGTTTATTTGGCTCCATGACATTACATTTTTCGTTTAAGGTAGCTCTAATAAAACCTCTGTAGGTCCTATAAAATCAATATATTTGTGATGAGGATTTCATTTCATGCGAGTATATTATAGGTAGGTTCTAACTATATCTACCTATACCCATTTGACGCGATTCTTTTTTTTATTCCTGACCATACCTGCTTGTCGACCTCCTAATTCCTTAAGCAACATCTTGTTAAATACAGTTAAGAAAAACTTCATAATATTGGAGGTAAACATTTGGCAATTTTTGCAATAATATGTCGACCTCTAGTTTAGCCGCGTAACTACTTTCACACGCTACCACTCGTAAATGGACTATGTACAACATTGTACATTTACGATTGATGAATATTCCGTATTGAAATACAGCTGTAATTATTAATACGTTACCGGGCTACTCCCTGTCTGTCATAATTTTCTTCATAATGAATTAATTATCTCTACCTGCCATGCAAGMCACTACGGTCAGAAAGTGTTTACCTTGATATTTATAAAATTTTAATTACACTCGTACATACTCCACATAGTTTGTTTGCCGGGCCCCTTGCAAAACTTTAGCTGCAGCTGCATTTCGTATTATTGTGTAATAGTTAAGCACAAGATTAAAAAAAAGTTAAAATTATTTCTAGTTTAATGCATCGTAATCAATATGGCGCTAAATTTTTGCCATGCCAAAACCCCTATCTTTCGCAATCTCACATATGGTTAAGGTTACCATAGTATTCTAAATTGCGTCTTTAAAGACGTCGGTGTGCTTTTGTCCTTCTTGATCTACCAAATTTTCATCTGTCCTTAAACTTCATAATTCGACGTTCTTTGCGGCATATCTGGAGGAAATGAAAGAAATATTGAAATCTTCAGATGTAAACAAGATTGTATTACGTTTTTGAACAAAATTTGCTCTATAGGTAAAGCGGGTTATCCTGTGTTTGTCTTATATAATCTTAACTTTGTTTTGGTGAAGTTAATGGTGCCAGTTCAAGTAGCTACATTTGGGGTGGTGTATTAGTTGCTTTCTTGTAGGTCTTGCAGTTTATAATTTCTCTCATTTTCATTGTTATTCCTACGGTAAAACGATCAGAATCGAGAATCCATATTCAAAGTGCTGGTGCTGTCCATGTGTGCCCAAATTACGTACTTCATTAGACTGGATTCTCTCATCCGTAAACCGCATTTATCTTCATCCATTATCATTTGTGTATGCATGGTTACTATAGTAGTAGTAGTAGTATTAGTAGTAGGAGATCAAAGTTCAAACTCAGGGTGAGATCTAAAGAGTATATGTACTTTTCCAAGTGAAATAAGGTTATATTCCACTTGTAAAGTTCTGACCACCCAATTGCTCGTTTACTTATAATGAACTTTTGGCTGCAAATAATTCCCTGTTTAGCACAGACCGATAGATGCTCGAAAAAACATTGCTTTATCAGGTGCGTGTTGAGTAAAATAAAAGTTTTTATTTCATTATTTGTTAATTAATTTTACTGTTATCACACTGCCAGTTCCTCCTTCAATGTCTTCACTGATAACAAATCTGGGAGTATTATCGGAAACATATAACAATCTTCCATTTGTTTAACGTGCTTCTCCTAGTTTTCCCACAACTTATGGCATAAATGAAGGCTCTTAAGGATTTGAATACAGATAAGTCCATACTGGAGCAGATAAATAACGTTCACCCGCCGTAATTTTAGACAGAACAGATTATGAGACTAAAGCTAGAGAATTTTTAGATGAGGAATCAAGCCAAAAATTATCCCGAGATCCTATCTCAAAAATGTCCAAAATTACTAAACATATTATCAAAACTTCAAATCTTTCTTCTTCTTCTTTCTAGGTCACACGATAGAAAAGACAATGTGGTGACGTTTAAAACATGTTTCTTATGTTGATTACTATTTCGCTGAAGTAAACATTGTGAATAGCGCCATTTTGATATATTTAATTTCTTTTACAAAGTTAAATTTTCAGACTAATCTGTTAATAAATTCAAGGCCGAAACTTTATGTTGGTGAGAATATTGGGATTCTTTAAGTATAAACCTATTTGTATTTGTATCTTTTCTGTATACGTCAAATTCTATTTCGTAGTTGTTGTTTCTTGACACCAGAACATCCAGAAAAGGAAGACGTCCTTTTCTTCTTTTTCCATTGTAAAATTAATGTTTGTGAAACGAGGATTTAAAGTTTCAAAAAAATTATCGATATTACATATTCTGGTGTAAGCAAAAACATCATCCACGTAACGTAGCCATATCCGAGGAAAATATTGGCTTTCGTTTTTAAGGTCGGTTTCAAAACGGCCCATAAATAAATTTGCCATGGCAGTCCCTTCGTGTTGTTCGAAAAACTCATTGTTAATCTAGAAATAGTTCTGGGGCATACATAAGGATGTCAATTTTATGCATTCTTGAATTTTGATTTGTTCAATATTATTACTAGCCAACAGCTCCTCAAGATATTTTAACGTTACTTCTATGAGTACACAAGGAAATAAGGAAGTAACATAAAAAAAACAAGCAGCTCACCCTCCTCATTTTYAATGTTTTTAATTTTTTAAATAAACTAGCGAATTTTTACCGAGAAATCTACTTGAGGTGAAGGTAATTTACCAAACTTGTTAGTCAACCATTTCGAGAGCAGGTAAATGGGTGTGTTAATACACCGATTTACCCGTTTTGTGTATTTTATATGCAGAACACATATGGAATGTTAATTTTTATGAACAAAAATCAGGTTGTGCAATGGGTTCACCTAAAGTCCTATAGTGGCCAATTTCTTAATGGAAAAACTTTGAAGAGATAGCGATCAATTTAAGCCAAAATGTTGGTATAGGTATGTAGGTGATAGTTTTGTTATTTGGCCTCATGGTATAGAAGGGTTAGGTAGGTTTTTAAACCATTGAGTAGATATAATCCTGACATAAACTTTACCATGAAATTTGAATGTAATGATAGTGTATCTTCCTAGAATATTCAAATTTACAGATTAAACACTGTCCTAAACAAGGGTTACAGAAAACCAGCACACACAGACAGATATTTACATCACACATCTTACCAACCTCCCTCTCCTCTTATAAGGACGTTATTTGTTAGAGAAAGAACCTTAGACGAACTTTCTTTACAAAAAGAAATATATCATCTTAAATCAGCGCTAGTGAGAAATGATTATAGCATTAAAAATTTTTGATCAATTTTTAATAAATGTGCTCGTCCAAATCAAGCAAATTCTTAGTCAGGACAAAGTAAATTAAAGTTGAGTTTGCCTTATGTAGTAGGGCTTTCGGAAAAATTGAAGAGGATGTTTAGAAAACACGATATTTTAGTTGTTGATAGTATATATAATAATTTAGATAAAATTTTAAGTTCTACTAAAGATAAAGTACATTTAGAAGGTGAATGTGTTTACAAAATTACTTTTTCTTGCGGCAAGTTTACATAGGTCACACTAAAAGAAAAGTAGGTACGCGTTTGAAAGAACACATACGTGCTACCAGGCTGCAACAGATAGGTAAATCTTCCGTAGCTGAACACTCATATTTGATTAAACACATGATTGACTATGATAAAACAAAAATTTTACATAGAGATAAATATTATTACAAACGTCTAACAAAAGAATCTAGAGAAATTTCTAGGAATCCTAATAATTTTAATAGGGATTGTGGAAATTATGATTTGGGTGACATTTGGAAAGCTATATTGTAGGTATCTTTTATCAAGTAGTTCGTTATAGCTAGTAGGTAGGTAGTTCTTTCTTCGTCGATATGATCATATTTTATTAGGTTGGTACGTTGTTTCTATGACGTCTTGCTTCGTTGATGATTTGTTTATTTACTTTAAAAATTTTGTTTGAAGTGTCGTATTTTGAGTTTCTCGTCTTTGATTACAGGCGTAATCCGAACGTCAGATTAATAGTTTTTTGTCCTTCTTGTATAGTGACAACGATCCTTCCTTGCATGTTGCACAAAAAAGCGCAAATTAGAGATTCTTTATCTGATCTAGCGAACCTAATGTGATAATATTAACTTATTTTCACATTATTTCCAGATACATATTAAAATTCTCGTGTAAGTGGAGTTTTTATACCTATATTAGCTGAATTATGTACTTGCAGTTACAATATTTTTCCATGGAATCCGTGAATCTAGCACTAACGGAGCCACTAATTAGGAAATTCCGGCTTGATTGGCAGAGACCTGAATTACTCCCCATTGTCAGACAACCACGAAAGGAATATTCGCAAAAGCGCCATTGAAAATTGTTAATCCAATTTGTACCCGCCCGTTAACAAATAACATCGCATTATTCCGCAGCAAATAAAATCCCCATTTTGAATGGCTAACGCGAAGCAACGGTACTCGCAACGCAAATAAATTCGCTATTACAACATTKACTGTGTGTGATTCATAAATATTTGGCGTTGCTGAGCCGTTGTCCAGGMCAACGCACTGTCAMTTTKTAAGGTATGGTCACTCGGGTTCAAGTAACAGTAAACGAAGATCCTCTTGCTCTTTGTCGTGATGGCTCCCAAATTGCGCAAACGTTACTGGGCAGTTTTGCCCGTCTCCCTCTGCCAAATTCCAGCGCTAATGTCAAGCTGCGTCGACGAAACGCGGTGTCGCGGTCGGAGTCCGCCAATTTTTAAGATTGACGTACAATGAAAGTGACGGGACGTGAATTGCGGGTTTGGCCAGTGTGAATAAACTTTTGGCTGTGGAGGATGCTTCATAACCTCTTGAGACCGCAAACGMACTTCTTTCAGATATATTTATTCTAATGATTAGGCGATTCGTTTAATAAAAAACCTATTGTATGTATACAATTCTTCATAGCGTTCTCCATCGAATTTCACATTTGCATCTGCTTAGATCAACCTTTCTGACAAAGCAACAAAGCGAACTTGTTTTGTAAAAGAGTGGTGAAATGCTCAACCGCCCTAAGAAATTTAAAATTCCCGCGTAAAATTGGAAAGTCAGAAGTGAACATAAAATGCAGGATATTTGACAACAAGGTTTCCATAATACTAGTCTTGTGGCAACGAAATGCTATTTTCGATGAGGCCACTCTTCCTTGACTACAACCTTCATTTCAATGCTCATATCTATCACAAATTTGGCCCCGTGCCTAAGATGTCACTTCATTAACTTTGAAATTAAGTACTACTCCCATTATATAATAGTTAAGTGGATTTTTAATATTCATTAATTACTTTAGTAAACTTTATAACAAGCGGACAATTACCGATTCAGTTGATTGATTGATTGAACCAGTGTACGGTCAGCATTTCTGCCACTCCCGGATATACCGCCGGGCCTGCCGTTTGCGATGGGTGCATGCTGATCGCTTACTAGCTGTTTACTAATGCAACCGCCTAGCAACTGGAGTAGGAAGGTTATTATTTATTCTTCTCGATGTTTTCTTGGTGGTGTTGACATCATTGGTCCATTTCAGAGAAGTTGGTTTCTGGTTTGTCGTTATAACTCGAGGGAACCTTCGCTGATTAATTTCTATCCATTGTTTTTCATTCTTCCCGGATTTATGGATTATCCTTTCTATAGTTGTTTTAAATGGTCTAATCGACCTTTCTCGTTGGATGTATCCCCAATATTTCATCACGTATGTCTCCATTCTTTTTATGATAGTCTGCTGTCGATTTTTCTCGTTTTTATTTATTGCCTTAGTTAGAAGTTGTATAATACATTTCTCAAGCTCTTCTTATTTGTCTTTGTTGGCAATGACTGGCATAATGATTGCTGTATATAGAATCCTTACGAATTTCCAGCGTCGTTTATGTTCCTCTATGAATGGTAATATCACCCAAATTACTCTGTGTGCAGTTTTTATCCGTTCTCTAACCATCTTTCTGGGGCTAAGATAGCTGCTTATGTATGTACTTAGATGTTTCATTTTGTTCGCTGTTATCAAAATCCGCTTCCCTATCTTGTATTCTGTGCCTATTTGTAGGGCTGTTCTGCTGGAAGCATCCTTTATCATGATGTTGCTCTTCGTGTAGTTTATTGTCAGTCCATTTTTTGGAGTTTGCATTCTACATTTTCTAAGAATTCTGCCAAGTCATTTTCGTTTTCCACTATTATTATCAGGTCATCTGTAAATGCAACGACTATAGGTAGTACTACTTCATTCTCCTGCTTGCTAAGGTTTTGCATATTGATTATGGTTTTCTTGGCAGAGCTTCATCTAGTACGATGATGAAAATAGATCTAGATCTATGGCCATCACCAGTATTCTAGTGTCTTCTCTCCATTTCTCGTCTAGAATTCTTGTCACTGTAAACATGTGGGCCTCAGTTGATCTATTTTTTTACAAAGGCTGCTTGGTACTGCGGTATTTCTGGTATGTATTTTTACATCAGTAAGKAAAATGACCACAAATGAAGGKAAAAAGGCAWTGAAGGAATCAAAAAATAAAAAAGCAGCTGGACCTGGAAACATACCTATTGAACTAGTAAAATACGAACCAGACATACTAATAGAAATACTCACCTATATGTTCAATAAATGTATGTTGCAAGATGACCATCTCCCAGAAGATTGGAATGTAGCTTACATTACATCTATCCATAAGAAGGGAGACAAAAAACTATTTAAGAACTATAGAGGGATAAGCGTTACTAGTTCATTGGGGAGGTTGAACGGTCGAATACTGAAAAAGAGAATCGAGAGCTGCGTTGAAGAAATCGAGGAGCAAAATGGATTTCGTGCCTTAAGGTCAGGTATAGACAACATATTCGTTCTGCAACAAATAACAGAGAAACGCAAAGCCAGAAATCTATCCACATATATGGTGTTTGTGGATCTTAAAAAAGCTTATGATACGGTACCCTTGAAAAAACTTTTCGAAACACTGACGAAGATCGGCCATAGTGGAGTGTACATACGTGCTGTATGGAAATTTTATATAAACTCTGAGAGCATTATCAAAATGGGAAACAACCTCACAAAACCGATTCAAACCACAAAGGGGCTTAACCAAGGATGTAGTCTTTCAAAATATACATTCAACAAGCTTTAAATAACTGGTCCAAAAAATGTTCTGGAATGGGAATACAAGTAGGCAATCACTGTTTAACAACACTCCTGTTCGCAGATGACCAAGTAATTATAGCGAACGATGAAGAAGACATTGACTACATGCTACGAAAACTAAGCGAAGAATATAACATTTGGAGCTTGGGAATAAATATGGCAAAAACAGAATACCTTAAGATAAGTGATGAAGCCGAAAATCATGAGCTGTACATACGACAAATTGAAAAATGCAGAGAGTTTAAGTACTTGGGTACCATCATTTCTAACGAAGGTACTATTAGAATGGACGTAATAAACATTTCAACAAGGGAAAAAGCAATACGTATTTTAAATACGTTGCTATGGTCGAACAAAATACAATTTAAAACAAAAATGACTATCTACAAAGTTATTGTAGAGCGAATGTTGGCAATTCTCTAAGAAGGACAGGAGAGATATCGAAACAGTGGAAATTGATTATTTAAGAAGAGCGTGCAGAATCTCAAGACATGAACATGTGAGAAACGAAGACATACGGAGAAAAACCAAAAGAGTGTTTACTAGCACAGATAGAGTCGACACTAGGCAGCTGATTTGGTATGGTCATTTCATGAGAATGAGCGATGAGAGGTAGCCCAAGAGAGCTTGGAAGTACGAGCCCGCGAATAAAAGGAAAAAGGAAGACCTGGATTAAGATGGCGTGACGGAGTTAGACATGCTATGGCAGACAGAGCAATAGCAGAAGACGACTTGAAAGATAGAAAACGATGGCGGTCGAAATGCGAGATGCGGCAGAAGCTGTAGGAACCTCGCTCTATACATATATTTTTATATCTCTCCTAGCAGTAACTGGGTGTAATACTTGTATCCAATACTGCATATAGAGTTATTCTTCGGTAATCTTACGTGCTTTGCGCTGTTTTATTTTAGGGATCTGTACTTGCACTGTGGTATTCCATTCATCTGGTATTTCCTTGATTAACCACGCTGCTTCAATATCGTTTGTATATTTTGTTTGGTTAGTATCTTATCAATTCGTTACTATCTTGTCTAAGCATGATGTTTTGTCACACTTCATGCTATGAATGATTTATATCGTCCTTTCTTCAGAGGTGGTTCGTCAACGGGCCAGTAGTCATTTTGTGCAATTAGGTTTACTGTAGGTGCCCTGTTTTCCACTTGTAGCTTCTTCAGCTAGTGCTGCATAGATATATATTTTCTGGAGTTGCTAGCATTATTAATTTTTTCTGTATTTTTTTAGATATTTGAAAGTTTTTTTTGAAAAATTCTTGGCACTTATTTTTTTCATGCTGTCTTTCTGCTTGTTTCTTCTTTAGTCTAGCCCGTTTATGTCTTTTAAGCTATATTTTTTTGCTTCTCCGACACTTACCAATTCAGTTATGCGTCTTTCTGTAAATGTTAGTCATTTTAAATGGACGTATAACGTTCACCGATAATCTGGTTTTCATCTTAATGGGGAGAGCACTGCTCATTTACCCTAATATATCAGTCACCACCATATGGGCACATAAGAAATCTTAAATATCACTTTCCATTTCCTTGTACATTGTGCTCGATTTGTGAAACGGATGATGACGCTGCCATCCACATTCGAATCCAGTGGTTCTGTACTAATGCGCGCTTTACGAAAACAACACGGGGGAGAAGAAGCTTCGCTGCCACGGTGCCGCACACGCMAATGCGAAGACCKTGGGAAGGATGGGAGGAGATGCCGATGATGTACCGCAATTACGTTGGGTATAACCCTACGTACAGAACACCATGGACTGTAATAGCCACACCGTAATTTTCCCAGTTTTTAAAACTATAAATAGCCTGCGAGTTCGCATCATTTCTCGCATGACCTGCATGGGGGCATTGGGTGGAAGAAGTTCTTCAGCGTTGCCAGCTGCGACATCACTAACATATCTGGAACATCGCGCTGTTTAGTCACTGGCAGTGAAGGTGAATAAGGTTTGTCTCAAATCGGATGAAAGTAAGTGTAAGCAGTGAGATGATTTCATTCGTAAAATGCTCATAACAGAAGCAGATGAGTATTCGTGGAGTTTAGGCTAAAAGCCCAGGCAGTCGGAATAGTGGATCGCATTTTAATATGAAAAAGGCGAAATAAAATGTCCATCTCTTTGTGGATAATCTGATATTTAGTAATCTTAGGGTATAACGGTAGCATTTTGACTAATATATATTGACTAATTCCGCAAATCTTCTTAACAATATGGGACCACTGCGGGATGCATGCAATGCTTATCACTTAGTAATAATAATAATATGAGTTTATTGAACAAACCTTGAATGTATATTAAAGCCTATAATGAAGCTTAAGTGTGATATGAAGAATATTGTGTTCAAATAGGTCCAAGTTCAGTCTAAGACTGCACTTCCACTTGTACCTCAAAAAATTAATCTAGATAGACTGCAATAGAACTAAGGTATATCTCAGTATCGAACAAATCTTGCGTTCCCCAAGCATTGTAGAAGACATTAGACAAAATCAGGGTAAGATTGAGATAACCCCAAGGTCTCATACAGTATGATCTTTAATCTTTTACTAAATATGTGTCTATGATTAAACAGAAGCTTTAGCTTGGTATAAGATTTTTTAACAGCCAGGTGACGTGTTCCCATATCCCATATCCCAAACTTTTAGCCTTACAGGTGTTTCCTAGCATTTTACTCTCCAGCTGTGGAAATGGAAGTTGTTGCTTATTTACACCGTCAAAGAATATTTCAGACGATTTAAGAGGATTTAAAGTTAGACCATGTGTTTTAGCGAACTTATTAATGTTATCCAAATCGGAATCGTTATAGATTTCGGCTGATGCGGTTTTATCCTTTTTGAAGAAATAGTAGGACTGGGTATCATCCGCTTACAGGTGGACGTCACAGTGTTCAGCAGCATTAGGTAGGAGACAATCATGAAGAAAGTAGGGCCGAAAATAGAACCTTGAGGAACTCCTCCGTTCACCGTGCATCATTAAAATACACTTTTTGATATCTACAATAACAGTAAGCACGTATTGACGTATTAAATCGATGGCTGACTCATGGATGTCGATAGCCTTAGAAAATCTTATAAAAAAGGGCGCCCACTTTTTTATCCGGTGCAGTAATAATATGATCCGTGATGTTAGCAACTGTAGCCTAGTTTGAAGCCGGATTGAGTGTTTGAGAGGTGTCATAGGAACATAAATGTTGTCGAAGTTGAGCCAGCATGATTCGCTCAATAATTTTTGATAATGCGGGTAGGATTGTGATATGTCTAAAATCTGCAACTTCAGATAGGGTTTTCTTCTTTGTTATAGGTTTTATAAGGCCTTCCTTCCATTTCTCAGAAAATACAGAATTCTTTAGACATACATTAACTATGTGTGTAAAGCACTGGTATCAGTTGAGGGCAATTACTAGAAAATTTATAGTATTTTGATCTGGCTGTTCATTTGATTTACATATATCACCAAAAAACGCATTTAAGTCATTTGCAATGAGAGAGAGAGAGTGAATATGATATTTTATTTGTGCAATTTAAATTGTAGTTGTTTTTGATAAATTTCCATAAATTTTTATTATTTAAGTTGTTCATGCGATTTCCATGATATACTCCTTTCTCGTCTCTGACAGCATTCGTAACACAGTACCTTAATTGTTTGTAGTAGTTAAGATCTTTTTTTTTAAGTTAGATATTTTATATTTGGCCAGTTATTTTACCCTCAGTTTTATAATCGACTGTAGTGTGTCTGCTAACCAGAGTGCTGGTTTTCGATGACATTTAACAGTTTTTAAGGGCTTTTTACATAATAATTAGATGTACACAGCTTACCATTGATGTCATTTATGTCATAATGTTAGCAAATGACACTGTAGTTAAATCGTTGTGCAGGTTTTCAATATTTAGCCTTGAGGCTGCAAAAAGTCTTCTCGATGGGGAATCACCTCACACATTGCACTGCATTGGTCTTATAATAGCGACACATCAAGTACTCTTGCTTGGGAACTATAAATGAGGTCGAGATCATTATTACATCTAGTAGTGTATTTTTGTTGGTTCATCAACAATTTGCTTCATATTTAAATTTACAAAAGTTGTTTGTGATTCATTATATAAAAACATGTATATTTAAATCACCCATGCATATCTTTATATAACTGATACTTATTCATATCATTTGTACTTGGTGGACGATAGATCACTCCTACAGGAGGATTCCCACTTTTGTGTTTGGTCTCAATCCAAAGTTGATCAAAAACTTCACAATGCCATTCAGCGTCAGCGTACACAGAGGACATACACCACAACCCCTACCTTGTCTGTCCTTTCTGATCAAGTTGTATCCGGGCAAGGCAATATTAKCCTCTGGRTGTCTGTTCAATTCATAATTCAAATTCTTCAAATCTAAGTATAAGAGAACGCAAATTGATAAGAAATTTAATTGTATTAACAAACATGTTTTTATACTGTATCCTAATAAGGTAAATAAAAATGGTTTAATGAGGTAATATCGAAACAATTAAAACTAAATATTTATTTTAGTATTCGCAACAGAAATATATTATGTTTGAAAAAACTAGTTAAGTGATCGGACACTTTTACTGTGTTAAATAACACCATTTAAATTTTTGTTCCCTCTCGTACCCAGATTGTGCCATCAAGTGTCGTTACATTGCCCCTCTTAAAGCGACTTTTTGCTGCTTTGAATTAAAACAGTTTCACGTGTCAAGTTTAATGTTTTTATGGCACAGGTGAACGAGTGGGGCTCCACTGTTGGGAGGTTTACGGATTTAGTCAATATTTCTTAAAACGCGGCGACGATTATACATCTTTAGTAGTAAATTTACGGAATTTCGACATTGATACATACTGCTGACCATGACCATATCCATCKAATCAAAACTTGTAAACTAGAAGCATCCTCTTTTAAACAATTCAGAAATATGACGAGGTATTGTTAATTCATCTTTTCTCCGTACATTAATACTATGGACATCTGTTCTATATCTTATTTTATTATAAAGATGTGGAGGTGATCTGCTAACTAAAATTTTATTTTATTCTATTTTTCATACTCAACCAAGAAATAGATTTACGATCGTGTGACACGTGTGACCAAACAAGAATTTTGAACTACTTGAATTCTATTAATTGTTTTAAAGTCTAACCAAGGTCCATATGCTACTGCTGCAAAGCTAAAATTTGAGTGAACTAGTGCCTCACTGAGAATTATTTTAGTTTTAATATTTATAAATTTTCTAATGGTGAATATTTTCATGAGATTTGTTTATATTCTAACCGCCACATCAAGATCACAAAGTTCGAACGTGTAGTACAATTGCGTATCATCTGCATAGGAGTGATAGCTACAAAGGTGAATATACTTTAATAAAACAGATGATGAGTAAACAGAAAACAGCAACGGCCCCAGCATTGAACCCTAGGGCACACTACTAACTACAGGACTCCATTCAGATAATCTTTGCCCGATCTGAGTACGTTGATACCAGTTAGTAAAATAGCTCTCAGACAATTTGAACGCATCCTTTCCTATGTCCACATAGTGTGAAATTGCGGWGTCGTATAGTTGGGCCAGTCTACCTATCTAACCCTTCTCTGACTGAGCGAGTCAACTAATCCCGTAATATAGTTGGGCCAAGAATCTGCTTTTCCCCAACAGCGGGTGATGGACCATTATTAGCAAATTAGGAAAGACCTTAATTTATGTGATGGGTGTAACTTTAATGTGATTGCTACGGTTTTTTTCTTAGCAAATACGCTTAAAGGAATAAAATAAAACAATTTTCAAGTTTTAATACAAACTTATAGATATTTATACGTTACAATAATAACATGTATGTATGTACAGTAAAGTATAAAAATATTTACAAATTTACAAAGATACGAACCTATATTTATACGTAATAACACAATATTAACATATATGTATGTACAATAAGGTATAAAAAATATTTACATATTTGACGCGTATTTAAATGAAGCACTTTTAACAAATGTCAGCCTGTCTATGAGATTTTGTTTGTAGTTATTAATTTTGACTTCAAGATAATCTAATCAAGATAATTTTACAGTACGCATAACAACTTTTTGGAATTTGTTGGATGTGTTTATTTTAACATAAACTTCACTTTGAAAATTCAACAAACTATCAACAAATTGAAAAATATTTGGATGAGGCGAATAAAAACTTTTACTAAATCTTGAATGAAGTGAGTCACACGCATTGGTTGTTCTGCAAGAGGAGGCAGATGAACTTGCCCAAATATTTGGAGCAAATTTGGCATTTTCGCTGATGTAATTGTCCACTAAATAGTCGCAAAACTCTTGAAGTTTCGAATGTTTTGGCATTATTGGAATTAAATCGAATGCGAATGCGTCACCCACACTTCCGTGTGGTTTTTATAATCTTGTGATTATCAAATCAATCACGACACTTTTAGGATAAAATTGTAAGTCACTTTCACTGCACTTCTGACACAACATATTCAAACATGTTTGTTATGTGGATTGCTTTTTATCCGGAAGCAAACAAAATACCAATGGAACGTAATGTCCATTCTTGTATCCATGAATTGTAAAAAGTTGTGTAAAAAATTTCGGACAAAAATCAAATGTGCCGTCCATATACACAGTTTCAATACAACATAAAAAGTAAAGATTGCTATAAGGAACAAAAATGATGATACCTTGGTCTGCATTATTTGTCAAGAYAAATGATTCTTCTTTATCTGTCATAGGTGCCAAAGTGTTTACTGCTTTGAAAACGTCTTTTTGCGTTTTGGGTAGATTTGGAGTTAACTTCCTCCTGCACATCCATATATTATGCCTTACAAGTTCGATATCGTAAGTCGTTATGTTACTGCTTATGCCAGGGTTAGATCGAAGTTCCGTGTGCACTAATTTGGCAGGTTTTTCGTGTACATTTTCTAGAGCTTTCCTTTTCACACTGACAATCTGCATGTGCAGGTTTATTCGAAGTCCAAGATCACATTTCCAGCCGACGTGTAGATTTTTGCGGGACATTTCGATGTTTTATTTGTACACCTCCAACGCACAGTTCCGTTTTTCAGCACGTTTGCGATGCAAAACTTGTAGTTAGTTATTCACCACCAACAGTTTTTTGCCTTTTTCACTTTGCATGAATAGAACTTCCATTTCGCCGGTATGAATGTGCGCTAGAAATTTTAGTAAAACTGTTTAATTTGACTTGCGTTTCAGAATTTATAAACTCATTTCAGCAGGTAACCACCCTCTTTTAGGACATTATGGACAAGTGTCCAATAATATTTTACATTTTTCAAATAAGTCCCACTCATCTTAATTGTGTTTCGTGATCTATTGGGTCCACAGGCACAAAATGTTTGCGTTTAAATTACCTACTTTTCTAAGTAGTATCAGGTAGCAGGATCGGATAAGGATTCGTTATCGATAACTATCAGCGGGAGGTTCATAATCGACCGTCCGCATTCTTCTGGCCCAACTCAATGGCACATTAAAGAGCGATAAAGTTTTTGGCCCAACTATATTGCGCCCGAAAAATTGATAGCAATAATCTGTGATGCAATGTGTCAAAAGCTTGTGAAAAGTCGAGTAAGACCAACACACACAGCTTACCCTCATCCAGAGCTGATATAATATCATCCACGATTTTAAGATAAGCCGTCTCACAACTGTGTCCTTTACGAAATCCAGATTACACTTAATTATTTTGAACTTGACCAAATGATTTGTAAGCTGCGCGGCTAAAACTTTTTTGAGTACTTTCAAAAGAACTGGCAAAATACTAATAGGCCTCAAATCTTTCATCTCTTTTGGAGTGGACACTTTAGGTAATGGAAATTGTAATTGCTTTATGCTTAGACAGAGCACATTATAGTACTTTATCACCCGTTTCGTACTTATGGCTTAAGGTGTTATGGATAACAAATTTTCCTTCGCGTATAACCTAAATTAAAACTTTTTTGTGTATAAACTATGCAAATATGGGAACAGTGTACGTAATCTTATATATCTACTCGTATCCAAAGGATATTTTCTACAGACATGATGTGTCTCTGCAGTCTGCCCGTCAAAGCTCCCATGGCGTCAGTGGCTGATTAAAAGGGAGGTACTGGAGCTAATGCAAATACAAATTATGTCTGTTTATCGACGGGCGCAATTAGAAAACTGCAAATTATCACGTGGTCTGTGCGGCGTCTAATACCATACATCCTGTAGATGCAAATTAGCCGTTGGAAAAATGCGGCGGCTTAACGGCGGAATTAGCATAATCACTGTCGAACATCTTCACACCCAAACGAACTTGGAGTCAAGGCGAATGCCGTTCTGTTATACTTACTTCTTCCCGGTCAGATGGGTGTTGACTGGTCGAACTTCTCTGCAAGGTGTTGGAGATTTCACCTGATGGTGCAGTTCATAGACACCGATGGGTAGACTGAAGAGTTGGGTTTTTGGTGGCCTCAATAGATTAGTACGAGGTTTTGAACATTACTTAAATGTGATTTCTTCTGGTTTTTAGTATCATATAAAGCTTTGTTTTCTCACATACATATTTAATAATATAAAGTTGCATTCGTTATAACAATTAAAAACCAATCGTGTTCATAAGTTTGCCTACACCTTGTTTATACAGGGTTTCTATAAATGATTAAGTTTTTAAATCTATGTCCCGCCCTTTTTAACTGCTGGCAAGCTAMAATAAGCTTTACTGTACTTAAAGTTGCAGATCAAGCTATAGTCACGAGATTGATGGTTTTATACAGATTTTTCATTTCAAAGGTAACAAAAAACAATAATTATTGGCAAGGTAGGCGTTACCGTTTGCCTGTGGACTGTGGGAGCTTTATCTAGTGCAGCTAATTTTACTGCCACTTAGTTTGTGAATTTAGCGACAGGCTAAAGGCATTTTTTAGGCCATCATAGTACAATTATTTAACAGGCTTCTGTAGTCAGAACCTAACAACAACTTAAAATTTATGTGAAACCTTGTCACCCCACAGCTCCGAAATGTGAGCTTTCTGCAACTTTCAAGTTAATTAATTATCCTACAAAACACAACAGAATATTGTTCTAAATACACACTCCTACGGGTTTTCTCTTATTAAAATATATGAAACAATTCGACAATTGACAGATGACAAGTGTCTGTCAAAGTAATAGTTGTGCTCACCTTCCCTGAGAGGAGGCAAATTGATTTAATCGATGATTAAATAATCATTTATAGAAACCCTGTATTATAATTATATGTTATGGTTAAATATTTTACATTGCAATATTCATCATGAGAGATAAATTATTAAAACTAATAGGCCCTAAATTTTATAGTTCAATAAAAAGAAAACAATTCAATCAAAACGTTTTATTAATTAGGTACACAAATTGAAATTCCATGTCATAAAGAAAAGGAAAATTCAGTAGAACAACGAATACCTAGTACTATTTTGAAGATCTGCATGATGTAGTCTTAACACACAAAAGATTCTTTGGCCCTATTTTTCCAGTACTCATAGAAGATGAGCTTTCTTCACCGACAATTTGATCAGCAATGGGACGCTTCTTTGTTTCTAATTCCTCCAAGTATCATTCTGTAATTGTGGGCAAAACCGCCACGATTGAAATTATATATTTATTTACAATGTTTTGTCATAGATATAAGAAAACATGATGACTTCAGTATCGAATATTTCTATCACAAAGAATAAAAAAGCAGAAAAAATTTGATTAAAAAATGCCGAAAATTAAAGATACGTACCATTCTTGAAAATATCAATTCGTAACTGTCCCAGTACCCTTAAACAAATCGTCTTGAAATCATAGCTACTGTTAAGATCAAAGTAAAAAACTGGACCTTTTGAATACATTCATATTCAAAATAAAACATTATCATCACTTTTGGCTCACCATTCTCTATAAATTTGTTCGTGCGGTTAATTGTTAATAGTAATCTAATATTTGTTTATGATCTTCAACCATTTGAAGTTAAATTGGGTAAAGTCATTTCGTAATGATATAAGCGAAACACTTAGAAATGGATTTCGTTTCATGTGGTATTCACTTAGTATCATATTTCTACATTTCACGTAAATGTGATTTGCTGTTAATACACTGACACATTTATTTAACCAACGTAAGTCATATGGGTGGGTACCAATACCTTGGAACTTAATTGTTACTATACAGTGTGTCCCAAAATTGCTGGGAATCAACGCTGGAAGTCCTCGCTTGCGGGAGAAGCTGTTTCTGAATTATTATACATACTATCAACAACTAAAATATCATGTTTTCTAAGTATTATCTTTTCCCAAATGCCTTGTACATAAGGCAAACAACTTTAATTTACTTTGTCCTGGCTGTGAATTTACTTGATTTGGACTTTTTGCAAAGAACTTTCGTCTGAGATTCTTTGTGCTCTAACAAATAACGTCCTTATAAAACTATTATTTTGAGTGGGAGGGTGATGAGATATAGCATGTAAATATTTCTCTGTGTGTGCTGATTTTCTGTAAAGCTTGTGTCCTAACTGTCCAGTGTTTACTCTGCAAAAATGAATATCCAAGAAAGGTAAACTAGCTTTCCTTTCTAATGCCATATTAAATTTTGTGTCAGAATTTTGACTGTTTAGATATCTGCCTAACTCTTCTATACTAATATCTTGTTTACTGCTGAGGTTTGAGTTTTACACGTCGTTGTATGACGATGAAGATATTTATGCGGATAGAAATCCACTTGCTATTAAAGCTAGACAACGAGAATTTAAAGTAAATCATTTAATTAATTAATTAAATTTATTGCCTTGGTCGAAATTATTGCCAAAACTACGATGCGAAGGGTACATTTCAGTTTTCACTTCGAATTACGTCTACATTAATGTAGGTGGACGTTACACTTAACACTTGTAAAAAAAGTTTTGTCTTTGTATTACTAAAAACCATAATTTTATATTAAACTTGTACCATTTTTCAGAAAACGTTTTTTTATGCAAAATGCGGAGTTTTTACACGAGTAAAAATGTGAAGATAATGAGTAAGCCTTCCCGTAAAGAAAATCTTATAACCGAATTACCACTCCTATGGAAATATCAAATAAATAGCAGTGCATGATCCCTTCTACAATTTCTTTTACGTTTTTTGATTACTTGAAAGTAGGGTAATCCTCTAAAATGCACTTTGGCCAAATTTCATTAAATTTGTTCAACACATTTCTGAAGAGCGTACAAAAGTATGATTTTTAAATAAACTTTGAGCTGTTTTCACGGATTAAGGGTACTTATTTGAACCTCTAAAATAGGTGGTAGGTCTGTGTCTTAGGAATTTTGGTACACCCTGTAGAAAGCTGTAGAACGCTTATTGAAGATTGTTGATTGCTTATGTTATCTCTCATTCATGGAAAATATGTACCTAATTGAGATATCTAGCCGTACTTTGTCAAAATGAGGGTTGTTTTTGGAAATTGTATTCTATTATTAGTCAGTTTTGTCAGGTAGAAAAAATTGATCGAACATAACTCTATCACGAACGCGTTGAATCTTAAATGTCCAAGAAAAAAACGTAAACAGCAAAGGTAAAAGCATGAACGCTTTAAATCACTTAACAGATTCTCGACGAAGACCTGGCACCGTCGCTAATTTTCCAAATGGATCTGTTCAGCATAGGCGGGGCATGTTTACGTTTTCTGTCCGGATTTTAGTGGAATAAAGTGATGCAACTTTCGCCGTTCACATCGAGCGCGAATTGTCCTGCGTCTAAGTTCAAGGCCGACCGTCCACGCATTCTTCTCAAGTGACGACTATACACGTTCGTGGCGTAAGACATTTTTGACGAAGCAACCAAAAAGCTTGTTTTTTTCAAATCCGGAAGCTTGTTTCGAAAGTATTTTCAGAATTGCGCACGAATTAAATCAAACTCTACTAATTCGTCAGATTGGAATTTACGACTGATTAGCTATCTATTAATCGTGCAAAGATTTATCCACAGTCTTTCGAGAAACAGTCAAGGAGTACATAGTTTGTTTGAATTGTTGAAGTCATGCTTTGCAGTACTGCTGATCGTGTTCAAATGATTTTGATAAACACCACGTCGTTCGTAAGTGCATTCGAAATCATGTTGCTAAGTTTCAAGATGAAGCTATCCAAATTGGAGTACTTGGTAAATTAGTAGTCAAACTATAATGGGAAACCCTAGCCACAATGATCCTTCGGATTTCCTAGCTTCAGTCATGGATAATCTCATTTCAGCTTATGATAAAGACAGTGCCTTGGTCTTGCTCGATTTTTAAAAAGCGTTCGAGACTATGAATCATGGTCTGTTATGCGCCAAACTAAAGTCTTACTGTTTCAGCAGTTAGTCGGTACAGTTCATTAGATCTTATTTGAGCGATACAACTTAAGTGGTAAAATATAAAGATAGTCTCCTCTGAATTGTCGGTTAGGTCTGGTGTTCCGCAAGGCTCCATATTAGGACCACAACTTTTCATAATATATACGTCTGATATACCGAACTCAGTTCGGGATTGTAGAGTAATAGCTTATACGCCGACGATATACAGTTATATTTTAGTTTCGATAAGCATGATTTCGCAAGGGCTGGCAAAATTCTGAATGAAGAACTTGAAAACTTAAGAAAATTGTCTGCTGAACACGGCCTTGAATTGAATTCGTCTAAGTCGCAGCTGATGGTCTTTGGCGATAAAAGTAGTACATTTCTTAAACAGTCTTTCAATGTTCATATAGATGGTACAAGGTTAAATTCCGTTGATCATAGTAGAAAATTGGGTCTCATTATGGACGCTCAGCTCCGGTTTAAGCTGCATGTAACTAAGTTAGTGCAAAAATTATTTTCTAACCTTAAGCTTTTGTATGCTTGTGGACATTTTTTAACTGTTAATTTGAAAAAGCAGTTTAGTGATGCACTCGTTCTCTCACACTTTTTTATATGGTACCTGTTGATAGAAACGGGGTTCAAAAGGTTCAGAATGCATGCTGTCCAAATATGTTCTTTAAATCTGATTTCTATAGAGCGCCTAGTCTGCCCAATGCATTTAAGATTACATATACTACATTTTATTTCATAAATGCTTAACTTGTCTTCTTTTGGATTTCCTAGTACATTTTTATACTGTTATTGGCTGTAAAAGCCAGTTTTAAATGAAATGGTTTTAGAATGTTATGCAATCCTTTCGTAAGTCTAAAGTCAAATGGAATTTTAATGAATTTATGTTCTAAGGTGGGTGGAAAAGACAATGTGGTGGAGTTTAAAACATGTTTCTTATGTTGAATTTTCCTAAGTAAGTTATTTACTATTTCGCTGGAGTAACCATTATGAATAGCAACATTCTTAATATATTTAAATTCTTTTTCAAAGTTAGATTTTGATATAGGAAAATTGCCTAATCTGTTAACTAAGAAATTCAAAGCTGAAAGTTTATGTTGGTAAGAGTGTTGGGATTCATTGAGTATAAATCTATTTGTATTTGTATGTTTCCTGTTTTTTTTCTTTACACCAGAACATCCAGAAAAGGAAAACGTCTTTTTTCTTCTTTTTTTCACTGCAAAATTAATGTTTGTGAAACGATTGTCTAAAGTTTTAAAAAAATGATCAATATTACATATTCTGGTGTCCAATACAGCAAAAACATCATCCACGTAACGTAGCCATATCCGAGGAAAATATTGGTTTTCGTTTTTAAGTTCGGTTTCAAAACAAAAATAAATTTGCCAGAAAGGGGGAAAGACTATTTCCCATGGCAGTCTCTTCGTGTTGTTCGAAAAACTCTTTGTTAATCTGGAAATTTAATGTATTCTTGAATTTTGATTTGTTCAATATTATTACTAGCCAATAGCTCCTCCAGATATTTTAACGTTTCTTGTATGGGTACACAGGGAAATAAGCATGTTATATAAAAAGAAACGAGTAGCTCACCCTCCTAAAGTAGAATATTGTAATTTCTAATATTCTGGTTAGGGTTATTTTTTACTGTTTCGATTATTCAAATTTTATTTATTTATTAAGGTTAAGTAGAATAGCTTCTGCCTTTATTGCTCATGTATTACTCTCAGTATCTGCTCTTGTTTCAAAAAAACTTTCTGTTTTCAGCTTCCTAGTTAATTTGAAAAAGAACCCAAATGTATCAAGAATGTTTGCACTTCATAATGGGTACTCTAGTAAAATGGTAGAAAATTTAGGTACTTAGGAGGACACAGCACAAAAACAGATTGTACATGCAACCACTTTGTCTTTACCAACTACTGTAGAATATAAATTTGTCAAAATTTCCTTTGAACTTAGACTTACCAAAAGATTAGTACGTATCCTAAATCATTTTGTATAAAACTGGCTTTACTGCCAATAATGGTATAAAAAATCTTTTAGGAAATCCGAAGGATTGATTTCTTTCTCGGGTCATCTGAAATCGGTAGTGTATAAAACCCAGTCTGCCACAATCGAAGAATTGCGTCACAGGATTTTTCAAAAATGTCAGAGTATTCCAAACCAAACCTTTGGAAATGTCTGCTAAGAGTTCGAACACAGACCGTTTGGAGCAGAACAATTTATCAAAGTTCCGATTTCTTCTATGGATTGACAAAGTTTTAGTAGTGCCGATGAAAGCCAGAAAAACTTCAAACGCAGAGATTTAAATTCATTTATTCTTGTGTAAAATTAATGTGCCTACATCGCTGGTGGAGAAGTTCAAATAAGTACGGGATTCAATTCTTGAAACTGAATTAAACCCGATTCAAAATTTCCATTCAGAAATATAATAAAGTTCAAAAATTAATTGTTCAGATTTAGAATTCCCTTCTTTTGGGTGGCGATTTCGACCGACTTCTTCCAAGCTTCGACTTGTTTCTTGTATGCCGATAATCTAAAAGCCACGCTCCATGAGACTAAAAGCCCACTGTGTGTAAATAATGATTTCGTAACAGCTCGCGATCTAATTGATTCCCACAACCAGCTGATTACAGTTCATATCCCCCCTTCGTGAACTCTTATCATGAGTCTGGCTTCGGCTGGCTTCGACCTAGTGCTGCGCCTCGGTGGTAGGGACTCTCACCTGCCGTTTGCAGCCGGCAACGTCGTCAGTCTTTGATGCCGTCCGCGGCAGAACGCCAGTCATCGCACCTGCCGTCTGCCCGGTAGCCTGATCGGACCTGGTGCATTCGCGTTCGAAGATTCTCCGAAGAGTGGCCTGAGTCGGGAGTTTTTTCTGCGGCCCGCGTTTAAGCTTGTGCTGTGGTGGTTGTTCCGTGGATGGCGCTTTGAAGAGCCCACTTGGATTTGCGGAGCTGAGTTCACTTGTGCTGCTAGTAAGTTTTCTCAGATCGCAAAATAATTTCTTTCGATTTTTTAATAATTTTTGTACCGATCGAAGACATCCGCCTCAATGCATATGGCCTAAATAGAAGTTTTGAGAAATAAGGTTTACAGCATGTTTAGAGTTTGTACCTATGCTGTATGGCATTTTGTAAAGAGTTGTATGATTTTATAAATTTCCACATAAACTTCAATTCTTTGCCTCCTCTTTCGCTGTTTCGCTGTGTTCACACGCTTGAATTCGTGCCCAAAACGACCTTTTGAAATATATCAACAGCATCGCGTATCTTATTTTCCTAAATCTTCTACACTATCAATTGGTATTTGACGAACTTGTTCTTTTACCCTTCCTGATAGAAAATAATCCAGAGGATTAAGTTTCTCAGTGGGCAAAGATTACTTCAATCTTTTCATATCCATTGATTAGGTAAAATTTAGCACTGCTATATAGGGTATTACGCGACGAGCTTTATTAGAAGAATATCGGGAACCAATTGAAACAACTCCAAAACAAAACGACCTATAGAGGATGTTTCACGAATGATAATGACCCTGACGAAATTAAAAATGCAACCCAAAATACATTCTCATAGCCAATGTGGTTATTTTACACAATGGTATTGTTTTAAAAATAAATTGGGAATCAATGACAGCTATGCGCTATGGTTCCTGTCACTGTATTTATTAAAAGTCAAAATGTATGCAAATGATGAGACTTGAATTATGTTTAAGGACAAACTGGCCACCACTGAAAAAGTCAAGAGAAAGAACAGCAACAGGCGCTGACAATGAAATTAGAGTATTGGAAATGATTGACGAAAATCCTCATATTAGTGAAAGGGTAGTCCCAAGAGCAACCGGTATTAGTCTTCAGTACACCGAATAATTAAATGCAATCAATTTCATCCGTATCACTTGCAATTGGTTCAGGCCTCAAAGGAGACAGATTATCCTAAAAGACTGGCTTTTTGTAACTTTTTTCGGGAACACCAAAATTTGAATGTGACATTTTATAACAACATTTGCTTCTCAGATGAAGCAAGATTTTCTAATAATGGTGGAGTGAACAAACATAACATGCATTATTATGCGCAAAAAAAATCCACGTTGGATTCGAGAAGGACGTTTTCAAACTATCTACTCGACGAATATCTGGTGCGTAATATTGGGGAACCAAATTGTTGGGCCTTATTTTTTTCGCGATAGTTTAAACAGCAATACTTATCTAAATTTTACTATCTACTACTATATCTAACATTTTACCGGTACTTCTCCAAAATGTAAATTTGCAWGTAAGACAAGATCTAGGGTTCCAACAAGATGGGGCACCCGTGCATTATCATAAAATTGTGCGAAATCATCTTGATTTGGTTTTGCCTAACCGATGGATAGGAAGAGGTTCAATTAATCCTTGCCCACCGAGAAGCCCGGACCTTACTCCTTTGGATTTTTTTCTGTGGGGAATGGTAAAAGAGCAAGTATACCAAACACCAATTGAAAGTGTAGAAAATTTAGAAAATAGAATACGTAATGCATGTAGATCCATCACTCCAGAAATGTTAATGCATGTTAAAAGATCGTTTTGGGCACGAATTCAAGCTTGTGAAAACAGCGGAGGGCGACATTTTGAGCATTTATTACATTAATGTTATTGAATAAACATTTTTCAAAAATAAATTTTTTACAATACCGAATTTACTTAAAGCAAATGATTGAAGTTTATGTAAAAATTTACGAATTTATACAGTTCTCTACGTTTTATATTTTTTAAGACGATGAACAATTATCAATGTTACCTCCGCAAATGTATTTTGGGTTGCATTTTTAATTTCGTCCGGGGCTTTATCATTCGCGAAACAACCTGTAAAGATGCAGTTTGAAAAATTCAATTCCTTACGAAATATTCTACATTACTAACTTACAACACCTTACGTTTTTGCAGAATTTTACTAATTAAGGAGAACTCATTTCAAAGAATATTTATCTCGGATAACTTGATTTTTTTAAATAGAACGGCATTTATACTTTTACATTATCTGGAGCTAAATTTAGTGATCTTTCATGTTAGGTCCAATTCTTAAAAGTTTAAGAAATATCTGCGATTGTTTTTATGATACAATGACAGCACAGAGATTATGTCACATGCAAGTTTTTGTATTTTGTAGTATTTTCACTAATTCCATGACAAGTAAATACCGTAAAAAGAATGAAAAGAATGAAATGAAAAGTTGTAACAACAATAAAAAATAAAACAAGAGTAGCAACAGTGAAAACAATTGTATAGTGATTAGGTAGAAGAAAACACAAGAAGAAAGCTTAAGGCTTAATTAAATGTTCAAACACATCACCAACTCTCGAAATACTTCCATGATTCAAAGCGTTCAATGCCCCTGGTATACTGCCCGTTAAGTCGTTTTTAGTGGTCACATGAGTTCTGTACTCTTGCTCTTTTACATAACGCCAAATAAAATGATCAGGGGGTATTAAATCAGGAGATAGTGGTGGAAACTTATATGGACCATTGTGTGCAATCCAACGATCACTAAACATTTCCTTCACGACTTCTCCAAAAGCTTGATTGGCATCTGCTTGTACACCATCCATCTGATACCATGCATTATTGGCTTCAGCTGCAGTGAGACAACGCAAGCTCGCATTTATAGCTTTTCTTAAAACAAAAATGTATTTTGCGCTGTCTAGATTTTCGTCGTAAAAATATACTGCAAGTATTCTATTACTTTTAATTGCACAGACCATAATAGTTATTCTTGTATCTAGAACGCGAAATGATACTTTTGCGTTCAAGAATGGAAATTATTCCATCCATTCGAGGACGCAAAAGCATTTCGCGTTCGAGATACAAACAATATTTTTTTCGAAAACTGCAATAAAATGAGATAATTGTATGTATAACAATTTAATTTGTATTTGCAATCCTTTAAACTACTGTTTGTATCAAGAAATTTTAGGTGCGGCGGCGTTGCTTGTCATAACAATATATAAATAAACAATAAACATTGTTTGTCAGAAAAAGTAATTTCAGAATTAAAATATATTGTAATTATCCTTATTCTAAAGGGTGTGAAAGAGTGTTTAATTGAAATTGAGCTCGGAAAGTGAAGAGGAGCATTTACCAGGAGAAGTAATGGAAGCGGCGCAAGGTGCTGTTTCACAATTAATACCTAAAAAATCGTCGAGACAGTACGAGATCGCCTACAACGAATTTAAAGCGTGGTGCAGTTCAAAGAAAATTCAAAAAGTATCCGCAGCGGTATTACTGACATATTTCGAACATAAAATTAAAATGTACACTGAATGCTAAAGAAAATGTAAATATCGAGAAATTTTCGAAACTAATACCACATATAAAAAAGTCCAGAATTCTAACAAAATAAGAAATTGAGAGATTTTTACAAGAGGCACCTGATAGATTTCTGCTAGAAAAGGTAATTCAAATTAATATAAATCTATTGATCTTCTGATCAACTTTTGAAGTCATTTTAATTGTTATTTGTGGAGGTTTGAGAAGAGATGAGCTACTGAAAATAACGACAGATGATGTCGAAGACAAGAATTCAGTTATTATTATAAGAATTCCTGATTTCAAGACTCATACTTTGAGATGTTTTGTGATTTCAGATCCAGATTAAATGAAGATATGCCGCAAATACTGTGATTTACGTCCGGCAGTTAGTATAGGTACAAGATTTTTTGTTAAGTATGTCAAGGAAAAAGGTGTTAACCAAGTGGCTGGCGTCAACAAAATAAGGAATGTGCCAAAAAATAGCAATGTATCTCAATTTGCCTCATCCAGAAACTTCAAACGTTCTTCCGTCACTCTATTAGCCGACGCAGGCGTCGATATTACCACGATTAAACCACATGGGGGGTGGCGTTCTAGTACGGTAGCGAAGACTTATATAGAAGATTCTATTCAAAATAAAATTTCAGTCGCAAATAAACTGTTACCATCTTGAGCAAAGCCTACAGAACTTGCCAATAATACAACGTGCGCAGTAAACTTAAACAGTTATAGCAGGTACTTTCAATTTACATGTAGTGCAAAATAAATTGTAATCGAGGTTACTGTTTGTTTTTCATTAAAATATTATATTATGTAAAATGTATATAAATAAAATCATAAGACGATCTTGGTCTACGACGAGCTCAAGACCGGTCTATAAATAAGGGCATTAGACAGATTTGGTAGTCTGGTCGAAAGTTTTCGAGAAATTAATGGTTCGGCAGTTAATTGTTCATGTAAATACATATGAATTACTCCTGGAAACCTAGTGTGGCTTTCACAATAGCTACAGATGTTAGGCAGCATTGGTAAATGTTACCGACAATAACTTATCGGCTCTCAATGATGGCAGGTTATGTCTCTCGGTATTACTTCTTCATGGCGTTCGACTTTAGACCATGACCTTCTGTTGGGTTTGGGTCCAGACGCTTTGCGGCTGTTTAAGAGTTATCTCTAGGGCAAGGACTCAATAATTTTTCAGAACCTTCTACAATGGTATGTGGTGTACCTCAAGGATCGGTTTTGGGACCATTACTTTGGGGAATCCTTCAATATTTTCCGGAGGGGTTACAGAAATTGGTCTTCTTGGTCGATACTCATCTTTTTCGTCTGATCTTCCTCTTTTAATATGCGCAACCCACTTTTTAATAGTGGTACATGAAGGACACTGACCATCCAAGGTTTCTGGCTTCTTAATTTCTTAAATTTAGCTACAGCTAAATTATCCGCAATATTCTAAAATTATAAACAGGATTAACGTTTTCTGAAATGGTCCCGAAAGTTTGTCTTCTAGAGTGATTTCTTTAATGTCTACTCAAATATGTTAAAAAAGAATTCGCGTTAGCTCTTTATTATGCCCTGAATCCTTCTAAGCAAATGGACCCGTAACAATAGGCTGCCTCAATGTCTGTGCTCACATCGTAGGTTGTTGCTCAAACACGGATCTGAGTCCGTTACACGTCGAGCTAATTGAAAACCACCGAGAAAGTCGCTAAAAGATGTCTGTTGGAAATACGCTAATCGAAATACCTAATGGAAACAGAGGCGGAACCGCAGAAGTAAGTAAACAGCTACTTGTGAAAATGATTGGAAAGGCGTACACTTATTATCGAAATTATATTAGAGCGTTTCACTCGTTCGCTTTTTAATAAGTACTGCACCTTATTTTTTTGAATTAATATCTTGGTACCATATTTTCGTGTTTTAATAACTATAATCTGTATTCAAATCAAATAACGTAGCTAGTTACAAAAATTCACTAACATTAAATTATCCAATTATCCTCAGGGTCTTGAACCTTTAATTATTATTAGAATTACATTACTTTATCGCAATGGCGTTACCGCTTCGAATCCAAATTCTCTCTCCGCGTGACGTCATGCGCACAACACACAAAACCTACCACACACTATTTCCTTGTATCCTCTAATCTATTTCACTGAAGACAGTCTTTATTTCGATYCCTTTAGAGGAATACCCGAAGCACGCCCGTGGTAATGGGTCTCCAGGAACGTGCTGGCCAGAACATGATCTATTAGCGCGTTCTGCTGCAACCAGAGTGTGCAAATATTTACATGCCTTGAACTTCTTCGGCGCAATAAACCGGACCGCTTCAGTAGGTGTCAATGGACATCCAAGAAGCAGATGTCCGATGTTTGTTTCTATTATTTATGTTACACAGTTGCAGTGTTGTCTCACGCCATTAGGAGTGCAACCTTGTAGATGTGTTAACGCACTTTCCTTAACGGAATGGGTAAACAAGAGCAAGAGGGCAGGGAGCGTCCAAGGGCTTCAACCAGACAGGACTGGCTTGTCCTTCCTGGGGAAGATTTATCCGAGCCAATCAAAACACCCATAAGAAAATTTACCGAGATGTTGGCAATTCATTTTAAAACAATAAGTGCATAATTTTGTTACAATTACAGCAAATTAGCTTTCCAACTTTGGTTTATTTTTGTTTATGAAGAATTTTGCTTCGAAAGTGTTAAAGTAGATATGCAGAGGTTATATCGAAATGAAAGATAGTCTTCCGCCAGCATGCATGCAACAGCGCATCGAATAAAATAATAAAAATAGTAAGTATATGCAAAAAACGATGAATAAAGAATCATTAAACTGAAAAAAAAATACCGCCATAAAATTTACCACGTACGAGACGAAGCGATTATCTTAAGTTTACCCAAAGACCATTTACAGTTGTGCTTCTTTAAGAAGCATCCCCATGGTAAAATCGTAACCACCGTCGTCTTCGACAGCCTTGGAACTGTTCAGAACCGGATTTCTGATATATTAAATACAGTGTTTCAAACTAACAAGCCTGTCATACCGCGTCTTAAACAAATAATTGAACCGTTTAAAATTGAACAAAACGCACCAATAGTTATTTAATTATGTCTATAAACTCTTATCATTTTCATTGGTGTACAAGTTATTTGTACATTTTTCCAAAGACTAGTTTTGCCGTTATTCTTGCGAATTCTGATGATGACTGTTACCGAAATATACTGCTCAAAATGGTCTAAGGAACATATTCTGACGTTAACTTCAGTATTTATGCCTCGTCGTCAAATCGTAGGTTCCTGCGCCAGGCTTGCTTTCATTTGTTTTAAACTGAAGTTTGACACATAATGTGTATTCGGTGGAATAATAACGTGTTCATTGATAAAACTGGAATATGGAGCGTCGACATTTGATTAGGGATGAAATGTTACGTGCTGTTGGAATGTTAGAGGGTGGTTGTGCATAAACTCAAGTTGCGACTGCATTTGCCACTGCAAAGAGCAAGGGAGATGGTTTATCATGTCCAGAACTTAGATGGGGTCACAGTTTCAGACCAAACTGTCAGAAACCATCTACGTGAAGCAGGTCTACACAGTCGTCTTCCAATTACAGTTCCAACTGTCTCGCTGATGAACAGATTCGTGTTCTTCCGTGCCCTCCTCAATCGCCAGACATGAATCCTATTCAGCATGTGTGGGACATGCTTCAAAGAAGGTTAACATCATTTATGCCTAATATCCATAACCGTACTGATTTTGAAAATCTCTTGGGGAAGCAATGGAATTTGATTCCACAAGAAGCCATCGATCGATGGATTTTGAGCATACCTAGGAGATGTCAGGCTATTATTAATTCTCGAGGTGGTAACACAGCGTACTAGGTTCACTAAGAATTGAAGAAAACTGTATTTTTGAATTTTGTTGTGTTCGTGTGTTGTAATTCATTATTATAAAATGTATCTTTCGTAAAATTTTAGTTAATTTGTATTTAATTACCAATAAACTTTCTAATTCTTGTCTAATTTTTTATACAATCTTTCTGCTGTTATTGCAAGTTGCAGTTTCAAGTATTCTTAACATTAGAATAGGTCCAAATTTAATTAAACCCAGAAAAACTGTAAGTTTTTTACACCATTTTGAGCAGTGTATATAAAACAGATTACCTGATGACATACTTATATTTTACGGGATTATTATTCTTAGGAATGGACACAACCATCGATTTCTTCAAGATTCAGGCACGATATTAAGATCGACACAGGATATAATACAAAATTTATAGATAGGTCATCATGGCTGGAAGCATTAGTACTTGTTGATGTTAAAATACCTATAGTTCATTTGTAAATGTAAACTCAAAGTCACCATTTACAACAAACGATCTGTGCTAATATTACTGCATGGAAGGTCAAAAAGAAACTTATTATATTCAATAGGTGAGTCTAGTTGATTGGATATGACAGGTACATTATTTTTAAAATTGGTTCCTAACAATTTTAATTCCGAAAACAGTTTTGATTTACCAATTGATGATAATCGGTATTGCAGGTACGCTGTCTTCTCCAGAACTAAAGAGTTATTTACCAAATTTCTCAGTGACCTATAATAATCCACATGACTTTGATTTTTAGTTTTCTTATAGCGAGTGAGGGCCTTATCATGTAGGTGCATCATAAACCTGAGATTATCAGAGAACCAGGGTGTTATATGCTTCGTGAGTTTACGTTTAACGATAGTAGCACGATTGTTGTATATCTGTAGAAGCTGATAATTTAGAAATTCAGCTTTGTCGTTCGCTTTAGGAATTTCGTATACTTGTGTATAATGTGTATTAAAAGCTTGGACCATCATACCGTATTTGACTTAACAACAGACATTATAGGCTGTACTTGCAATATATTATGCGTTTGAAATACAATTCTGCTTTACATTATGTATTGGCATTCTAGACATAACTGCATTAGGATTAGCAGGAACACACCTCGATTTACCGATACAAAGGTTTCATAAACTTTGTGGTTGCATTCGCAGTCTGTTGGCTAACAAGTGTTGAAAAAAACGTAAATGTAAATAAACTTCGTCTGGCAATAATAAACAGCACATAACAGTTTCACTTTCGTAGTTATCAGATCTAGTAACTTCAGGTCATTTTAACTTTTCGAAGACTTGTTTCAAAAATTTTATACTTGAAATAAATCATATCAGCTATTTCTTACTAAGCTTCTTGTGTATTGTAACTTCTGTATCACTTCTAGTTTGCTAACTTCTTACTTTGTCTGTTAAGATGCGATATTCGTTTGATACCTTCTACCCAGTTTTTTTACCTAGATATAGCTCACATACTGGAAATTAGATAATCATTTATATTTTAGTTTGACGAGTTCTAAGACTGTAATGGCACGCATTTTTGAAGAAATCATATAAAATATAATATAATAGAATAACAAAATTATGTTTAGGACAAATAGGAATCTACCAATGAGTGGAAAACTGAAAACTTTAAAACGGAACTATTTCAGCAAGACTGGTTAGAAGAATGGAAATGTAGAAAGAGAAGAAAAACCMCAGAAGAAACAGCATAAATTAAGAAGGAWCTATTTTGCTGACGACCAAAAAGTACTTCATTTAAGTGTATTCGAAATAAAGGGAAATAGTTTAGTTGAAATGTATAATTATTTTGCTTATAAACCATACTTTTCTATATGAAAGAATGCTTCTGAAGTTGGGCTATCTTTGCACTTTAAGCTGCTGTTATCAAGTGCCAACACTAGAAGTCGTTGCACACGCCCCATTAAAGAGCAAACATTCCTTATACGGGGTGTGTTCTGGCATGTTTAATCAACAATCACAATATCAGCCTTTGTGTGCACGCCATATGCGGCATTATAGTAGGCAAGCCTCATTAACATGCATCGGTTTGAACTACACTTCCGCTTTTTGAATGTACCTATAATTTAATATTCAGTCTGATGAATAGTACTCTCCGACTTTCTACCGTAGGTTGGTACCTACTTAATCTGCGCACGTCTGCATCAGTAAAATGCTTAGTCAGCCATATGGCTTCCTGTATAGCTGTTGATGTAGAGCAGGAATTAGGATAGGTCGCAATTTACAACTGCTAATGAGTTGTGTGGGTTCGCCTCTTTTTCGATATGATCACTGTGTTCTAAATATTCTTGAAACTGTATTGTCAACGACTTTCGCGCAGAAGGGGTTTTCACAAACCTTTATATAGGTTTAATTAACTCAGTAAGCTCTTTTTTCAATGTCCAGCTCTCGACTTTATTTAGGAAATTTATAACAGGGAAAGTATATGCAACAAACGGTTATAAGTGAATCATAAGACGAATCTTTCAAAATAATATCAATTTTACGGTGCCTTGTCTTGCAAAAAAGCTTTTCAAAATACCCTGTAATTTGTGCCTCTTATATTTTTGTTTTTAATATTAATTTTCATTTAACAAAACCGATGAAACACGTTTAAATTCTACCCTACAAACACCACGAAATACAGACAGGCAGTGTTATTCATAAGAAATCCTCTAAACACCAATATTTTCGAATGTTTGCATATAATTAATTAATTATTCAAAATCCCTTCTGAAAGTGAGTATGTGTGAATATTACTTAGATTTTGTGTGCCCGACATTCCAAAATTAATCTCTTATTTATAACTTTTTTCCCATAATTTTAATTTCTTCCTAATTCATTTCATCTTTAAGTAAACTATAAAGGTTTGTACCCTTTTTGATATTGGATCAGCTATGCTGACCTTCATTTCATCGTGTTCACTCTTATGCTTCTTCCTCTTGTATACCGTTCTGTTTCTCAATATCTTCTTGTGTCTGCTACACCTACTTATGATTCAAGAACTGTTCTGTCCATCGGTGTTTTTTTTACTGCTCATACTACATTGTTAACCCAAAAGAATGGAAGTTTATAAAGTAGCTGAAATGTTAAAAACAAGATATAATTTGCAACAGATATAAAAAGAATGTAAAAAGTAAAAACCATCAAGTTCTTCCAAGTTCTGCCTGATATATAAACAACAGATTGTAATCATCGCTGCAAAAAACAGCTAATCTTGATTCTATTTTCTGTATTGCTTGGGTGTATATGGAAGTTATATGTTTTTACGATCCAATAAGTAGTCATTTTGAGAACGATTTATCCATTGCAACATAATAACTGTTCCTGAAAGCGCAGATGTTTCAAAATGCAAATATCAGATAACAATTTCGGTATAACTTAAACTCAGTATTATTTTTATAGGTGTTATCCACATTCCAATAGATAACATACTTATACAAGCATAGCATAAATACCACGATAAAACTATTTCAAAATAACTATCATAAAACGATCCCGCTATTAGTTATATAAAAAGGAATGCAGAAATACCCGTACTTTTCCAAAATCCTCATTTGGGAATTTGATAATACTCCTTAACTGAAAATTTTAAAGATTTAATTGCTAGATAAGTAAATGAGGGGAACTTATATATTTAGTCACGCATATCTGCCTTTATAGCTGCCCGTTATGAGCTACAAATTTAATTAACTGTTACAAAATAAGTTGTAATTTGTAACTGCAGGGGACATGTACTGAAACAACACGTTCGTAAGTAATATCCTTTCACTTCTCTGTGCGAAGGCAATTGGTAACGCTTTTGTACGTCTGGAGTGTCTCTCTGTTAGTAAGGTACTAAAATATTAGTAATTGCAGTAAAATCCATTAGGCAGATTTGTTTTTCTGCAAAAATCTTTCCACATTTAGCAGTCTTCATGTGATACTGACAATTGAAGGGTGCATTGTATAAAACTTGTAGTATTAAATATAAAAATATTTGTTCGTGAGCATTATTTTTTTGCACTTAGATACATATTTTCTCTTAATCTTAGGGAGTGCATTTTAGTTGGAATACACCCTTCATGGCCTGAATGTTTCGGCTATATACAAAAAGTACCACAGTGTCTTTTCAAGGCCTACTTTCTCCATTTTAACATCTGGTGTAATTGGTATGCATAACGTAATAAAGAAGGTTTCTTTGTGTAGTATGAAATCTTGTTGCAATACATCAATAGCTGTCATTATTTTGTGACAATTATAGTCCTAGACAAAGCAAAAACCATAATGTTTTTAGTTACCCCTTGTAAAATCAGATCGCGCTTTTTTAAAGACTTATTATCTGACAGATTTTCGTTTGGCAAAACAATGTTCTAATTAATAATGTAGGTTTATGTTCTATGCAGGACATTTAGATAACTTATTTTATTTGAAGACCATTTACTAATGCTATTTATCTACTCATATTTTTTTTACTGTTATATATATTATAACTAGATATTGCTATAGATCAAAGTATATTCCAAGATTTCCCTGAGAATAACGTATGTCACCTTTCCTGTCATCTAAATGCGTGATTTCTGCTTTGCATAATGATCTTCGTCGAGATATTTATATAATCTGATCGCGCAAATCTCAAAACGAGACATGCCAATATTTATCGAAATCAAAATATAAACAAATCGACAATTTATCGCACAATCAAAGAATGTGAAAAAGGGATACCATGTATAAACATTGCTATAAAAGCGGTCGGGTAACTTCATAGCGAAAACTGGCGAGAAAATTTAATGTTGGACAGAGCACTCCGTCTAGGACCCTATCAAGTAAGAATATGGTATTACGAAATGGCGAAGAGCTCCAAAACACATAGAGGTTCAATTAGAGAGAATTCCGAGATGTTGCTTCGCGTTGAGAATTCGTCAACAAGTTAATTGTGATGGACGACGAAAAATATTTTTCATTGCGTAACAGTGAGATGAAGGGAATGATGGTTTTTACGCAGACGACAACGAGAATGTCCCTAATGATGTTAAATTTAAAAGCAAATAAAATTTTTGTATGGTGTGCCATTTCTGAGGCTGGCTTCATCTCGCAGCCCTACATTGGTGCTGCTCGGGGCGATTGGTAATGAGTTCAAAAACGTCAGCTTTGTACCAAAAAGAGACAATTCCTCTAGCCTGCCCCGGGCTCGCCCATTTGAAGAGTTCTGGGCAATATTCAGTCGGAAGGTCTATAATAATGGATGAGAAGCAGAAAACGAAGAACAATGGCGCCACCATATTTCTAGAGAATTAGGGAAATCGACGGTGTCAAAGAATGATGCAGCTCGTTAGAGGAAAACTGAGGCAAATAGAAAATAACGGTCTCTTCGCGGTTATATGAATTTTTTTATAGGTATAGTAAGAAAGGATAGTAAAACGAGTTTGTTTAAAAATTTGATACAAATATAAAACTATTTTTATGAGCATTTCCAGCATGTAAGTTTTGGAATCATACGTTATTGAGGAAATGTTAGGTATTTCCATACCTCTTATGTATTTACGAAATCAGCAATTGAGTATGTGGTACTTTTGCTATTTGAGACAGAAATTGATTTGAAAATCGGAAGAATGCTGATATTTTAATTACAAAACGCTATTATTTGTGCTTGACTCGACAATCGTGTAACGACTAATTGCGTGATATATCAAAAGCTTTTTTGCTTGCGTTTGTTAATTAATATTCCTCGTTGTCTTACCACCAAAAAATGAGGAAGCTATCAACAGGTGATGCGGCTGACATTTCGAGACGCCAGCTGAAAACAACCCGTCATTCTAATGACGAATACATTTACAAAACAGCACGAATCTGAGTAAGCACACCGACAAAAACATTGTGGAAACCTGTAAAATGCATAAAAATTCAAGGGCATATATAGGTACAATCAACACCTAATGCAAAATTAAGTTGGCGTAATAACGTCTGCCGATATTTTTAGCACATCATACATATATTTTTAGCAAGTTTATACAAATCTAACTTGACAAGTGGGAATATTATAATACGCAAAGGCATGACATTAGCTAATTAGCTTCGCATAAGCGTGCGTTTTCGTTTTTATAGCATACGTTTTGCTTCATTTGGAATTCAAACGCAGAACTATTTTTGGTTTGCCAGTTGCATAATTTCACAATATAGCGCAAATCACGTGTTTCTCTAGCTAGATAGTGGGTTACAAATGCACTGTCACATTTGGAACAATGTCGTTAGGAAAATCTGAATGGTCATTAAGTCCCTTTTAATGTAATTACATTAACATAGGAATTTTAGGCAGGACCTGTTGTGGTAATTATAAAATTGCTGAAATTCACCGTCTGTTTGGATTATGCAGGCTTTTATCAATGGATGTGTGTAGAGTGACTTCATGATAGGCTACGTATCCACTATAGTGTTAAACCATTCATTTTGGGAATTTTTTTGTCAACATCACGTTTAGAGATATCCGTAACACTTATTAAGAATTATTGTGCTGATTGTATCACTGTGCATACTAGCGGTTTTATTGCTATAGATTTCTTAGCAAATCAGTTATCTAAGATTCAAGGGATTCCAGAACGATGAGTAGTGTATTATTTCTGTGGTACCTAAATGCTTTATCTTAGTTTCTGACTGGATTTATGACCTTAATGTCGTTACTTTTTATTTGTTTCAAGGTTTTTCAGAGATAACGACACATTTACTTCTAAAATTGTCCGTCACATACATTTGAATTCCACTTTGACTTTGCTGGTTTATCGTATAGTTTTCATTCAGATGCGATACTTCACGGATAATATGTTTTATACAATGCTTCAATGATGTGTAGTATTACTCAACTTCGTTCTAAATTTTAAAGGGGTATTTGACTTGAAGACTATGATGGTTACGGTCTTACGATGAAAGAGGCACTAAATCTATTAAGAAATCAATGCTGTAAAAGGTCTTAAACACAGTGTATCTTTGTATACACTTTAGAGAACAGGATCAAGTGGTTGAAGTCTTCTTAAGGTAAGAATTCCAGACCTGTTGAATACATTAGCAGTACTAAATAATTTTGGGTTTATCAGAACAGTCGTTTTCTTCAAACCATCCTATTTCTTCTTCTAAAATTAATGTCGATTTTGGTTGTCAAGGTATGTTCTCCTGCCTAACTTGCTATAAAGTGTATGTTTTTACTGGATTAAGCAGCAAGTGATGTAAATTGTGGAAATATTCATTTTGGACTTTTCTCCCATTACCGTGGGGTACTAGTGAAAATCACGGCTAGCTTGGGAAAATTGTTTTGATCTCATCTCCACGCACTAAACAGAGCAAACGCTAATACTGATTCGCGATGGAATAAAAGTGTGGACTACATTTAATTTTTGTAGAAAATGAAGTTTTTGCAACGGGAATGTTATTTTTTAGCCCTGATCAATCCACTTGACCTACGACTAGTTTCGACCTATTAGGGCTCGTCAGTCACTAGGTCGATCCCTATCACAGCTATAGATCGCCGAGCTCGCAGAGTTTCGCTTAGATGGCACTGAGGGCATCGGCTCTCGCATACAGTAAGCAGGTCGTCTACACTCTAATTTCAGGAAGAAGTGTTGTCAGACGCAGAGATTTGTCCCCTACTCATAGGGATTATTTCTCAAAGTAGGGACGTAGGGGAGAATTTTTTGAAATCTTCGTTATAAAGGGCTTTTAAGCTAACATATTTTTTTCAAAATCACACGTGCTTTTTATATTTATTATTGGCAAAAAAACAGAACGATTTATTATAACTAATTTGATGAGTATTGGCAAAGGACGAGCTTTCTTCGTTGACAATTTGATTTGGAATGTGAATTGTCGATCGCCAATCTACCTCTTATTTTAAAGATAAAATATCTTCAATTCAATACAGTAGTAACTATGTAGAAGTACGCGAGAAGCATTGTCTTGTATATACAGGATGTTTCACGAATGATAATGACCCTGACGAAATTAAAAATGCAACCGAAATTACATTCTCATAGCCAATATGGTTATTTTACATAATGGTATTATTTTAAAAATAAATTGGGAATCCATGACGGCTATGCACTATGGTTCCTGTCACTGCATTTATTAAACGTTACAATGTATTGAAATGATGAAAAAACAGATATGATTTTGATTTATGGTGAATGCAAGAAAAATGCTTCCGCTACTGCCTGTTTATACAGACATCGTTTTCCAAATGGAAGAGCTCCTGCCGATACAATTTTCAAGAGATTTGAATTAACTTTAAGGACAAACTGGCCACCACTGAAAAAGTCAAGAGGAAGAACAGCAACAGGTTCTGACAATGAAATTAGAGTATTGGAAATGATTGACGAAAATCCTTATATTAGTCAAAAGGTAGTCTCAGGGGCAACCGGTATTAGTCTGTCTTCAGTACACCGAATAATTAAAGGCAATCAATTTCATCTGTATCACTTGCAATTGGTTCAGGCCTTAAAGGAGACAATTATCCTAAAAGACTTCTTGTAACTTTTTTCGGGAAGACCAAAATTTGATTGTGAGATTTTATGACAACATTTGCTTCTAAGATGAAGCAAGTTTTTCTAATAATGGTGGAGTTAACAAACATAACATGCATTATTATGCGCAAGAAAATCCACGTTGGATTCGAGAAGGACATTTTCAAACTCTACTCGATGAATGTCTGGTGCGGAATATTGGGGAATCAAATTGTTGGGCCTTATTTTTTTCGCGATAGTTGAAACGGCAATACTAATCTAAATTTTCTAAGAAACATTTTACCGACACTTCTCTAAAATGTAAATTTACAAGTAAGACAAGATCTATGCTTCAACAAGATGGGGCACCTGCACATTATCATAGAATAGTGCGAAATCGTCTTGATTTGGTTTTGCCTAACCGATGGATAGGAAGAGAGGAAGAGGTTCAATTAATCCTTGACCACCGAGAAGCCCGGACCTTACTCCTTCGGATTTTTTTCTGTGGGAATGGTAAAAGAGCAAGTATACCAAACATCAGTTGAAAGTGTGGAACATTTAGAAAATAAAATACGTGATGCATGTAGATCCATCACTCCAGAAATGTTAATGCATGTTAAAAGATCGTTTTGGGCACGAATTCAAGCTTGTGAAAACAGCGGAGGGCGACATTTTGAGCATTTATTACATTAATGTTATTAAATAAACATTTTTCAAAAATAAAATTTGTTTTACAATACCGAATTTACTTAAAGCAAATGATTGAAGCTTATGTCAAAATTTACGAATTTATATACCTCTCTACGTTTTATATTTTTTAAGACGATGAACAATTATCTATGTTACCTCTGCAAATGTATTTTGGGTTGCATTTTTAATTTCGTCAGAGTCATTATCATTCGTGAAACATCCTGTGTTATACTTAGCATTTCGTCGCTAGACCGTCCTTTGTTTGAAAGCAAAATATTCCTTTTTGTACCTCTTTCCTGTTTTTCGGGTAATAATGCCAGAGATGCTTCATTGGCTTGTTCCAGTACAGTACAGTACAGTACAAACAGTTGTGGTAGACGTTTAATACGAAAAACACGGCAAAACTTTGAGAGCAAAACCCTCACATAGAAACGAGAAAACATGCTTCTAGATTTATAAATTTTTGTTCCTTTCAAGTCTTTTTCTTGCTGGGCGGTAGAAAAAATATGTGTGTTACCTACACTGGAAGAAGGTGCCTTTTCTTCCCTTGATGGTTACTGCCCTCGACAACACTCTACATCAAGGTGCAGTGGTGCGCCACTGACCKAACTCGTGGGKCATAAATCGCAGTGCTTTGAAGAAGGCACKTTTACCGGCTCCGGGGCCTCTATCATCAMCAGTCCACCCACCCGATGCAATGAGCAGTTCGTGAGAGGTCGCTTTTTACAGATTTTTTTAAAAACCAACCCTATGGCGGTGCAACGCGAATAAATCGAGCATTCCTTGTACGGCGGTGCCAAGTTTAGAAGAAATCATGTAGGCAACTATTTTTTTAACATGTTTTCCATCACTGGTAATACATGTATACTTTTCAATCCTCTTGCGATTACGTAAGATGGAACATTCAACTTCTGGAGGTGAAACGTTGTTTACTGTAACCAATTCGTTCATTCGTAACAATAGTTTTGTACAAGTCTTTTTATCTATCTCTGGATAAAAATGTAACACGTAAGATCTAGTGAGCTGGCTTGGCACCGAAATAAACTTCCTCTACACATCCAATAATCTTGTGCTTAAACGGTCATGCACATTTTCGAGAAAATGCGCAGAGCAACCATCGTTGTTGAAACCACATATTTCTTCTGGTTACCAGCAAATAATAAACTACGTTCTATTCTTAGAAAATTTCAAACAGCTCTATTTAATTGTATACAAAACGGATCAGACTTTTCACCTATTTTTGTGATCAACTATATGTATTTCTCAGCTGATCACAGTCAGCGAGTTAGAAATAGAGTTTTCTTCACATATCTGTTTTAACCAGTGGCAATAATTTTTCTTTGCATCATACTCCGAGTCTGATGTAAGGACATTTGATTTGGATGTACTTAATTATTTCTCATTTAAGATAATCCCACATGCAGTGCAGTTTGCCTGGTCCCTAGTTCTGGATTTCTCTTTACATAAACAAGCATTTTTGTAATATTGTTGTATAATGGCTTTAACCCTTTCGAATATCTTAATTATCAAGATAAGTAACAACATATGATTGTTCTGTAATACATGCGTTTTGAAAACAAGAAAATAAAAATAAACATAAAACAGGCAGCAACAACAAACTTTAAAGCGTAAAATTTAGTAAATCAATAAGTTTTGTTTCCATGACAAATTTGATTTATTCAAAATATGTAGATGTAGTTGTTGTTAAGGTGCGTTTAGATACTTTATAAATATGTTGGAGTTGCATAGGCTGGTACAAATTTATAACCCCATAAGATGATTATTGTTATTGTCATGCCGAACAAGCCGTCTGGTGGCTGTGCTAGAAGTTTGAAATTATTTTTGGTGACTTCTATTATCTATCTATCCATAATTTTTTTAAGAATTTTTTTCTTAAGCTTCTAAGTCGAAGCAATCCCGCTTGTCGAGCTACACCTTCTACCTATATAGTTAGACTAGAAAGTTACAAGTACAAGCTGGTTGTTTCCATGCAAGATAAACGTCTTGGCTGCGAACCCAAAAAGGGTATTGGACACACAATAAGAAAAGGAGCGACAAAAAAAGGTGTGCATATGAGTTGGAATCAACAGAATATCTTTTCTGCGTATATTAATACTGTGTACATCTCTCCTAAACGTAATTTTATCATGTAGATTTCTACGTGATCTCATATCCAACCAAGGTACTAAACCTGAGTCTGTGATTATCATGATGTACTTTCGTTCGCCCAAAAATTAAGCGTAAACAAGAATTTTATACGACTTGGATCCTCCTTCAATCGGCATAATCCAAGCAAGTCCATAGACACTATCAGCAAAGTTAGACAAAGAAAGGACCATAACATCACACAGATATACTTTTTGTTGTAAATTTAGTAGGCGACGGATATAAATAATATCAGATAATTGCAGTAGAGAATGTACATGCGTACTAAAACGCAATCTATTATCGATCCATAAACCCAAACTTTTAGCACATCTGACAATTTCCAAATTCTGACCATGTACCTTAACATGTAAGTTCGTAACTAATCCAGTGTACCAGGGGGAGGTAGGAGACATACAAAATACGATTGCTTTCGACTTAGACGGATTTAAGGACAAAGAATGGTCCATTTGCTTGCTATCCAAAATAGTATTTTTCTCGGAATAATAAATAACTTGAGTATCACCGACATAAGTATGGCATTCACCATGTCGAATAACACCAGCAAGAACAGACCTATATAAAGTAAAAAGTATAGGACCCAGAAGAGATCCCTGTGGGACACCACAAGTTACACCAAATGGTTCCGATAGAACGTCACCAATTTTAACAATCTGAACCCTATCTGACAGATAACTTTTGAAATAATTTCAATGCATCGGTCCCTATGCCTAGATGATGCAAGATAGCCGTAAGTAGGCAATGGTTAAGGGGATTAAAGGTTCTAGAATAATCTAAAGTACCAGAAAACAAACTTTTCTAACGTCTAGGGCTGATAGGATATTATCCGCAACGTTCTGTTGCTCGTTCTTACATAGTGAAGGCGTGAACCCACTGATACACATTTCCATATCTACAGTTGCAGATTTCTGAAAGAAAATTGTCAAATTATCTTGGATGAAATCGCCGCATCACATATTATCCACAATATGCCGAATTTC